>JALPQD010000064.1:6549003-7251503 GCA_023101885.1 Typhlomys cinereus | reverse complement strand
CCTTGTCCTTTCTTCATCACCTCCAGTTGTAGGGTCATGCCTTGGCTGTCCAGGGCAGACGAGTGTGGGGTGATGAAAGATGGCTGAGCCCAGTCTAGAGGGAGGCTCAGGACTGAATGCAGCTCAGGGCGTAGTGCTTGTCCAGGGTGTGAGGCCTCTTTCCCAGCACTGACAAACAAATAAATAGGCTCAGAATTCCAAGAGCCAACTATTGCATAGGAAGACAAATTCCATTTTTAAACCTGCTTTGTGCAGCCCAGATGTTCATTGCTGTTCCCACCATTGCTCCGGAGGCATTTCTTCTCATCCTCTCAGAATTAGTTCAGCCCCTTCTCTTGCCCTTTCATTCCCAACTGACTCCTCAAGTGAGGGGAGTCTCTCCCTTCTCAGAAATTCCTTCTCCATGCTCTGTCTAGTGTCCCTCTCCTTCCTTATCCTTTCTCCTCCCTCCCCTCTTCTCATATATGTCCCCGGCTCTCCCACGAGGATTCTCTGGACTCCTGCTGTGTGCCAGGGACCTTTGGGAGCTCTGTGGTTTACACCAGAGAACAAAGATTCCCTAACCTCCGAGGGTTTCTGCTGAGTCACGGGAGAAAGATGGAGAAACCAGCGGCAGCAGCCCACACTCGGTTGTCTGTACCACGGGCAGAAAGGGATGTGAAGAAGCAGATGATAGATGGCCGTGTGAGTGCTGGAGTTGAAAACTGCCACTTAAATGGTGGGTGCAGGTGGGTTTCACGGAGGGGACGGGGAAGCAGACTGAAGAACGAGAGCTTACAGCGCTTTTGTGTTGCTGGCCCGAGTAGGGCCAGGGCCATGGGCCTCTCCTGCCAAGTAAATAGCAGCAAACTTGAGTATCACCTCTGAGTCCACGCAGGGTCCCAAGTCATCTCGAGCAAGCAGCCCCTCAACCCACCCCAAGTCGCATCTCTTCTCAGTCGGGAGGCCTTGACCGTGCGACCCCTCACTCACCCTAAGTCACATATCTCCCAAGCCTGGAGTTTGTAAAATCTAGAGAACATCTACTGGCACAAGCAGCCCTGATCCCCACATAGCCCTCACCTCCCCCCAACCCCCAACTTCCCTCAACTCCCTACCCCCCAGAGCCACTCCTACTCCAAAGTATCTATCTGTTCATCATCTAGTGGAATTTTCTATCTAACCCTCCTTCGTGCTTCAAGCCCCATAAAAACTCCAGCTAAGACTGGAGGGATGGCTCAGGGGTTAAGCTTCTGCTTCACAAGCAGAAGGTCCTGAGTTCAGATCCCGGATCTCACATAAAAAGGCCAGGCAGAAAGGGAAAATGGCGGTGGCCTGTACTTCTGGTCCTGGAATGCAGAGTCTGGGAACCACCAGAGACAAATAAAAAGGAGGTAGCGAAATCCAATGTGATTCCTGAAGTCATCCTGGGCCTCCACAGTCACACACAGAGATACCCTTGCAAAATAAATAAATAGATAGATAAATAAATAAACAAACAATGAAAATTCTAGCTGCATCCCTCTGCCTCCCTCCTCACCACTTCCATTTGCTGACCACCAGCATTTGAACCCAGATCGTGTTCTCTTTATTCTCACTAAAGGGCATTCTTTAGACTTTTCCTTCTGGTGATTGAAAATCCATCTCCAGCCCGGCCCTTTCCATTGAGTGTCAGATCTGTGTTTACCTCCTCTGGTTTGTCGTTTCCGTGGGAAGGTTTCACAGGCAGCCCATATCCTGTCTAGTCTCTTGCTCAGTGAGCAGAGCCATCGAGCTGATAACTCAAGCTAGAAAAGACAGAACCTGTGCTTAACTGCCTCTTCTGCTCCTTCTCCTCACGTCCAAGCACATCTGTGTGGTGTCCCATCACTTCTGACGCAAACAGTGGCCCTTCCGGCACGGGCCTACGTCACCCTGCTGATCCAGCCTCACTCTGCAGCACTTGATCCTTGTGGAGCAAATGCGCTTATTAAAACTTATACGTGATCCTGTTAGTTAGGAACAGTCATGTTGCAAACTTACAGAAAAACTCACTCGTGTGGGTTTAAACCACACGAGAAGAAATTTTCTGTTTCAGTTGAATATTTTTAAGATTGTCAGAATGACTTTATTATTTTTTGAAACTTTAGTGTGTGGTATGTGTGGGTGTATCAAAAGGCACTGTGTGTCCCTGTGGAGGACCAAGGGTGGCTTCAGGAATCATCCTGGATGGCTTCTACTTCCTTTTTGCTTTGCTCTGGGATTTCCCAGGCTCCGCCCCCCAGGGCCTGAAGTGCAGGCTGCCGCTGTGTCTAGCACTGGGCATATTGTGGTATCACAGTTACTTGTTCAGTGTGAGACAGCTCTCAGACTCAAGCTTTCTAGGGAGATTCATTTGGGCTTATGGTGGGGGAGAGGTACAGTTCATTATGGAGGAGAGGGTGTGGCAGGCGGCAGAAGCTGGAGGCGGCTTACGCCATGTCTGTCATGGAAGGTCAAAGAAGCTGGGTCCGCAGGGAGGCAGGAGGGAAGATATCTTGCCAGCACAGGGCAAGAGAGTCCCAGATCTGCTGTCTCATGATTCCTTCTATTTGGTCGGCCACTGGGAGGTTCCATTCAGATTTAGGATTGGTTTTTGTTTTGTAAATATCTTAATCCAGATATCTCCTCAGGTGGACCCGCCTAATCTGTTAGTTAATCCCAGGTGTAGTCAAATTAGCATAACTATCATAGTGGGCAAAGGGATTAGATATGCCAAGTGCTTTAGGCCAATCCTGGGTCAGCAATGTGCAAATTTCATGAGTGGGACAAGGGACAGAGGAAGAGAGGAAGAAATGGGAGAGCAAACATCTGCAGTGGTTCACAGTCCTTTCTGCTGCCTTCTGTGGCTCCTCATGGGGCGGTGGTACCCTCGTAAGGGGGACCCTCCCCACTCCTCCTGACTCCTCTTTCAAAGTCATTCTTACCTATGGGAAGAGCCAGTGATAGACCTCATTTCAATTCCTCAGCTGAGGAGTTCTTCGCTTTCTGTCTCCTGGCATATGCCGTTCCCTCATATTTAGGTACATTTAATTCTGGTGCTATCATGTCCACTTGTCTAGGCAGATTCCGGGGCTCAGGTATGGGTATGTGATCAAACATTCTTCGAGATGTTTCTCTGAGAGTTTTTAGATCTGGGTAACATTGAAACAGGGATTTTGTTTCAATTAAGGATTCATCTTTTGTTGTTGTTCTCAGGAGAATGTTGGGGATTAAACCCATAGCCCAAGCACATACTGTCCCTCTAACACCCCAGCTCTGGAAATCAGTAGATTTTGAGTAAAACAGCTGCCCTTCAAAATATGGATGAATGTCGTATCATGTGCTGAAATCTTGCTTGACTGAAACAAGAGATTGAAACTCCACCCCTCAGCAAGATAGAATCCTCCAGTAGAGAGCCTTCAGATTTGAACCAACATGCTGCCTCTCCTGGTCTCCAGACTGCTTGCTCACCTGGTAGATTTGTACTTGCCACACTTTGTAATTGCATAAATCTCTTTGTAGATACACCTTATAGGGACCGAGCAACAAAAGGGAAGAGAAATTATCTACAAATTCCCAAAGAGAGACATGAAGTCATTCTATAACATTTTCCTTCACAGGAAGACATGTTTTCATGAGAGAGAGGATGGGTGACAAGGCCGTGGCTTGGCTCTCAAAGAACCAATTATGGGGGCTGGAGAAATGACTCAAGGTTTAAGACTCTGTCTCGCAAGCAGAAGGTCCTGAGTTAGGATCCCAGGTCCCACATTTAAAAAAAAAAAAAACAAAAAACAGGCCAAAATAGTGGTGGCTTGCACTTCTGGCCTTGATGGGTGGATCCTGGGAAATCCCAGAGAAGCAAGAAGGAGGTAGAAGCAATCCAAGATGATTCCCAAAGTCACTTTGGTCCTCCACAGGGACACATAGTGCCCTCCGATACACATACACAGACAGATAAATAGATAGATAGACAGACAGACAGACAGACAGTTTTTAAAAAAACAACAAGCAATTATTGGGCTGGGGCTATAGTTCAGTTAATTTGTTAGAGTGTTACCGAGCATGCAGGAGGCCTTCGGTTTGATCACCATAATAGGCATTTGAACGACAGAGCCAGGAGAACAGATGTTGAAGGATGGCTTGAACTACTTGAACTACGTATGCAGTGAGTTTTAGGCCAGTCTGGGATTCAAAAGCTCCTGGCTCAAAATAAAACAAAAGCCCGCAACAGTAAGCTCTCTCCTCCACGACTACACGACTACCACTGTCCAAATCTAAAAACAAACCGCAGTCATTAGTTTCTCCGTTTTCTTTGCAATGAGGCTTCCACTCATGGGAATCCCAAAAGATGTGTCTGACTTCTACATCCATTAATTTGTCTTGTTTGGAATGTGACCTTAGACCCTAGGTCACTCGAGGGTGAACAGACAATGCCACAGTGTCTGTCCGAGGCTGTAACTCAGAAGACAAATCTCTGTCTGTCTCAGCAACTGTGTCCTGTTAAGTTATTTGTTGGTGGGTGTATTGCTGTCTGATGTAGATTACATGGTTCACAGATCAAATTTGCAGACGATCAGAGGCAGAGAGAGAGAGAAGGGGGGAGTGAGAGAGAGAGAGAGAGAGAGAGAGAGAGAGAAAGAGAAGAGAGAGAGAGAGCTCAGTAGAATCCTGACAGACAGCGAGAGAAAGAGAGAGAGAAACAGAGAGAGAGACAGAAAAACAGAGCTCAGTAGATTCCTATAGAACTCCATGGAAAAGAGGGTGAGACTTGGAAGGACTTAGAAGGAAAGAAATGCAGGTTATATCAAACCTTGTCAAATTCAAAGACTTTCCCCCATCTTACCGTGAAAACAGTTGTATAACCTCACAATTACCAATTATTTTAGGTTAAAAATTATTCTCAGATCAAACAGGTAGTTTCTCAGGTCTCGGATGGATGAACGCAAGGGTAGATCAAAACAAAACATCAACCATGTTTCTGAGACCTGAGAATTTCATTTTATTGCTGTTCTGAGAATACATTTAATTGCTCCATCATGCTGATTAATTAGGATGCTGCTTGCTGACAAACAGCCACCTTGGGATAGACCAGAGTGAATCCAAATAATTGCATTTTCTAATCAATATTAACTTCATCACATACAGCTGCTACTTTTGTTTACAGTTAAGATACAGCAACTGTAAGAGTAATATTTAAAGACTTTCGTCTATGGCAAAAATCTTATCACTAAGCGCTAAAGTGATCATTTTCTCATTTTATCCGTGACACTGGTTATCATTTTAAGTATCTTCATAAACTCTCATTAATTGTCTTAAAAAATACATGTGGCCTTCACAGGGACACACAGTGTCTTCTGATACATATGTACACACACACGCACGCACACACACACACACACACACACACACACACACACACATACTCGTGCACACACAATAAATAAATTTTTTAAAAGAATAGACATGTGGGCTGAAGAGATGGCTCAGGGGTTAAGACTGTCCTCGAAAGCTAAAGGTCCTGAGTTCAGATCCCAGGTCCTATGTAAAAACACCAGGCAGAAACAGCAACATCCTGCACTTCTGGCTCTAGTGAGCAGAGCCTGGAAAATCCCAGACTGAAGCAAAAAGGAAATAGAAGCAATCCAGGGTGATTCGCAGTGTCACCTTTTGTCCTCCACAGGAATACACAGTGTCCTCTGACACACACACACACATACACACACTGTCCTAAATAAATGAATAAATAAATATAGACATCACTTTAGCTGTAACCTCAGAGCTGTAGATTCTAATATATAATTTCATTTTCTGTATAAATTCATGATGATTTACTATAACTCTACTTTCATAACAAATTGTAACATTCTGCTAACTTATACATGCATAAAAATATACAAAACTCATGGAAACCTCATTTCCTAGACTTTTTTTTCCCCTCTAGAATATCTTTTTCCTTGTCAAATGCTAGCATCTACCGTGCTTAGAAGCGACCTGTGGAAGCTCTGAGACTTCTCAAAACCCTAGGATTGAGTCTGCCTTGCTCATTGCGAGTTGGGTTTGTTTCTGTGCCCCCCTCCCCCCAGTCTGACCCTTGTGTTTTGCTAGTCTCATCCACGGAGGAATGAGGGAGGAAAGGAAAAGAACCCGTTTCAACAGAAACCCTTTGTGTGATTGACAGGGAGCCAAACACTGTCTTCTACTGAGCTTAGGAATTGCTTATCGTACTGTCGCTCAAAATAGTAAGAGGCTGGACACATTGCGAATGCTGGGCGGCCGATAATGTTACAGATGAGAGGAGCAATGACCCAGGGCTAGAACCTGATCGTGCAGTTAATGAGCAGGAGCAAAACTGAAGGCAAGGAGAACTCAAGAAATCAGGAGAATGAGCAAGTGCTTCATTTTCCTTTCTTGTTGTAATACAATACCTTGATCAAAGCACTGAACCAGATAGCTCAGTGGGTAAAGGTGTTTGCCGCCAAGCTTGTGAATTTTGCTAGATCTGCAGAACCCATGTAAAGGTGGAAGGAGACGCTGGCTTCTAGAAGTTGTCCTCTGCCGCTGTACAAATGTAGCTCCCCCATAAACACAGTAAGTAAATAAACTGAATAAATAAACAAAAGTATGCTTAAAAATGAAATTTGGAGGAGAAAAGGTTTGTTCCGACTCACCGGCCCCAGATGTGGTCCATCACGGCAGAAAGTCACGGGTATGGAGCTTGACACAGTGGGTTATTTTGCATCTACGCTGAAGAAACCGCGGGGGATTCTGGTGCTCAGTTCACGTTCTAAGTTACAAAGAGAAATCCTACGGTAAAGCTTCCTTAATTTTGCTTAATTATTGTGAAGCACAGGCCAAGCAATGGCATTTTAAAACACAGTTTTTCAATGAATAAATGTGTGGATCAGACACATCAATGATTGCGTGCAGAGGGATTAGTCAGAAAGACACAAAGATGCTCTGGCCTTCAGTGAGCGCACTGTGGTTCACATGCACGCAGCGGAAGCACCAGGCCTTAGTCAATTATTGGTGAGAAGAGTCCTCAACACCCATGAGTTCTAACAATTAAATTGCCCCATGATGCTAGGGGCTTCTGTGCACCATTTCCCCATTTTGAACATAAAGATTGCTTCCTGTTTTAGTAAAAGATTATGACTGAAGTTACAAGCTTCCTGCTTTTACCATTTACCTTGATTGTAATTTTGTGCCAACTCTAGATAACGAGGCCATGAGACTTCTTCATGAACATAGTATCCCACGTTTCTAGTTCTCAGAAGTGGGATTACTAGGCTTGGAGGGGGATTTTAGCAGATAAATCATTTTTGGAGGATGGCCAAACAAGCTTATAATACTGTGAATACATGGTGGGAATTGCAGAAGCAGTTTTTGTATTCTTGTTTCATGGTCATAACTTAATACTTAGGACAGAATGAGGCCTTTAGTATGTGGTTTTCATGGCAACAATAAAAATCTAATATTAAAATTCAGCCTTTAAGAAAATATCTAATAACATAGTGTAATAGTTCATGCACATAGGTGGTCAAGACTGGAGACTCACAAATTGGATGCTGGCGTGGACTAGTAAGATCATATTTTTTTTAATGTCTAGTAACAGGTCACGAGAATAAGCACATGTTTCATCTTCTCATATTCTCTGTTGGTGTGCCTCAGAACAATTGATTAATGGGATCTTAAAGGCAAGTATCATGTAGACTAAATCAATGTACTTGAAAACATTTTGGGGGAACTATTTTATCTACCATTCAAATTCTTCGTGATGTTTTCAGTAAATTAGAAAGTTATTATTGAGGAAAATATTTATTTCAATATTGATATAAAAACAATAGTGTAGCAAATCTTTTGCGGTCACATATTTGATACAAAAATGGTACCTTTTTATGAAAAACTGCTAACTGAGAAAGTCACAAGTTTACCATGTGAGCACAATACTGTAAAAAATTCAAAAGAAGACAACACTGGAGAGAAAAAGTTGTTTCATTTCCTGTGATTTTCCTCTGTGATTCGAACAGGGGACGAATGACCTATTTATAAATTTCCTATTTCTAAAATATTAAAGTTTTCAGCCTGCATGTGATCGATCTCCTGGTACTAACAGAAGGTGCTGGTTTTCTCTCGAATGGAGAACAGGCCACAAATAAAGCTTCAAATTTAAAAAAAGTTGCTAAATTAAGTATCACACACACAAGTACATTCAGCAGTGGGCAGGAGCCAGGAACATTTCAGTTTAAGTGGTAACGGTCTGGAGAACTCAAAGGCCCTTGGGCAAACTGGCCGGAACACTTGGTGCCACAGCTGTCCCTGCAACTGCTGAGGGAGCATTGCTTGTTACATCCAGTTGCCAATCTTACACACTGTAAGCCAAAATTTAGGTGTAAAGAGTTGATACTAGGAGGTGTACCATGTGGATTTTGAAGCCAATTTGTCAAAGAGTTCTAGTCTATACTCTGCCTCTTGCATTATTAATATGACTGTTCCTTTCGGTTACCCCTACCTAAATTGAAACAAAGCTTCATATCCCTTATTGAAGAATCAGAATAGATTGGGAACTTCTACCAAATGTTATCTGATTTCCCAAGGCCGAGTCCTTTGAGGCCAGAGAGGAAGACAGGCAGAATTAAGGGGGAAAGGAAGAGAAAGAAACCTTAGTCTGAAGTCTGCCTGGGAATCTGTTCTTCCTCAACCAACAGGCTGTTTCTTAGCGTTTCCCTAAACATGTGCCAACCCTTGCTAAACTTGGGAACTCTCCATCTTGTCGAATTTTACCATCCATTTTCATGAGAGACATTTTTGTATCAACGTTTCTGGGGGGGGCACGGGATGAGGAGCCTTTAAAACACTATCTTGGCATGGTGGCCCCTGCCTGTTGTCTCAGGCCCTGGGAGGCAGGGGCAGGAGGATTGCTACAAGTTCAAGGATGGTGTAGACTACACAGCGAACATGGGTTCAGACAGCTCTACGTGAGTCTCGAAAGAAAATAAATTAAAAAAAAAAAACAAGGAAACAAGTAAATAGACAATAATTCAAAAATTAAAATTATGCCAGGTGAAAAAAATCCTACACAAAAGACAGCATGCCATGGACTCCATTTATATAAGTGAGTTCATAAAAGGCAAGTTTATGGACACAGGAAGCAGATCAGGGGAGGCGGAATGGGCATTCACTGCAAATGGGAATGAATGAGCTCGCTGGGATAATGGCAATGTGCTAAAACTGGCTTGTGGGGATTCTAGCACCACTGAACAAAAATTAAAAATCATTGAATTTTCTACAGGTGAATTTCGTGATCTATGGTCATATCTCAATACAGTTTGTTCGTTCGTGTGTTTGTTTGTTTTCCTTATGATGCTGTATTGATAATTCAGGGCTTCACGCATGCTAGAACAACCCTGCCACAGAGCTAAGGGTTTTTAAAAAATGAGGTGAATGCAGGTTAGGACCCAGACTTTTAAAAAATCACGCGTTAGGTGTAAAATGTTTTGTTTCAGAGGAACTAGTGTACCAAATTGTGATTTCACCGTAATAATTATCATATACCTGAACCGCATTAATGAGTGGAATTAGATGAGTTTCAAGAGAAAATTTAGTATTTTATGATAGTCATTTTGTTTTATTTTTTAATGCAAATTATTTATTCCACAGTCTATAACGTTAGAGTATTTTCCCATTTGGAATAAGTGTACCTGCTAACACTAATATACCTGATTTTTCTGTTGCAGGTTTATTTCAGGTACTTATTAGAATTCAGTATGCGGGGATAATTTCAGCTTAGTTAACTCTAAAAGCTGTGGCCAAAGAAAAACACAAACCTTTGGAGAGAAACAAGCAGCATTTTCTAATCTTGGAAATATTGACTTCATTTTTGCTAATAAGTAAACCATGAGATCTCTTGTCTTCCATTTTTCTTTCTTACTTGTCCCGTAGATTTTAGGCTAGAAGTATACCTCTCTATAACCTAAGAATTCTTTTTTTACTTCAGTTCCTATATGCCACCTTACATCATTAAAATAGTATATAATAAAAAGACGTGATTATTTCATATAATCTTAATTTTTTACACAAAAATAATCAATACAAACAAGACATTCTGGCAAACAGCTAGTCTAGATCATTGATTTCTAGGTGATAAGCCTTAATTTGAGTGGATGTGTCTGTGCATTCGACAGTGTGTGTGTGTGTGTGCGTGCGTGTGTGTGTGTGTGTGTGTGTGTATTTAAATCTCAGGATCATGTAATAATGATGAAGAAAACACTTTAAAGTTGCCAGTGCCATGCGAACAAAAGAAATCCTTGCAATGTAAGACAAATCAAAGCCGTTGCAGGTTTTGGAGGAGTAATCCAACCAGTCGCTCTGCCTCCCACCTCTGCGATCTCAATTTCTTTGATGGTTTCTTCCTTCAACATTGTTAAAGGCCTTCTGTGACTCCACTAGGCCCTTACTATTGATTCTCGAAAGCTGTCCATTGACCTCTCCCTCCCTCTTGATTCACAAGCTTTAAATGCTCTTCTATGAAAATTTGCTGGGCTGCGGTGAGGCGCCCCCCAACTCTGCTGTACGGTCACACCAAAGATCGGTTGGCGTTTTTGAAACCACCACATACGAAGGGGGGAAAATTCTCACAGGACTACAATCAAGTTTTCAATTCAGCATTACACAATGGCAGTCAGTCAGTCAGAGAGGGAGAGAGAGAGAGAAAGAGAGAGAGAGAGAGTAAGACAAGCAGAGAGAGAGAGAGACAGGGACAGAGACAGAGACAGAGAGACAGAGGTTTCAGTTTCTGTGTTCCTCTGTCTCACACTTTTATGTTTTCCTTCAGTTGTTTGACGTAAAGTCCCAAGTACCTCAGCTGGCTTTAGAATCTCTCTGTAAGTCAAGGACAACCTTGAACTTCTGAGCTCCGTGCCTCTGCCTGGGAAGGCCACTCGCATTGGCAGATATATACCGCCATGTCTCTTCTAGCAAGTGCTGGGAAATGAATGCAGGGCTTACTGCAGGCATCTCTAGTTCTTTTTAAGAAAGCTACTATCGGGGCTGGAGAGGTGGCTCAGGGGTTAAGCCTCCGCCTTGCAGGCGGAAGGTCCTGAGTTCGGATCCCAGATCCCACGTATAGACGCCAGGCGGAAGCGGGGGTGGCCTGCGCTTCTGGTCCTGGTAGGGTGGAGCCTGTGAATCCCGGGGCAGAAGGAGGCATCCATGGTGGTTCACGAATTCGTCCATGGTTCTACACACACACATACACAATTGAATAAATAATAATAATAATAATAAAAAAATTTTTTAAATAAAAAAAAAAGAAAGCTACTATCTCCTACCCACTCAAGAAAACAATGCCTATCTAGAGACTTTTACGTTCCAATCCTAAACAAACAGTGATTGCCCAAGTTTTCCACTGAAAGAGACTTCTCTTCCAATTCCTATAATTACTACTTTGGTTCGTTCACAGGAAATGTTAATATTGCACGGGGAGTTCAGATGGTCTTGTTTTGTAGCCTAAGCTGATCTAGAATTCTGGATCCTCCTCCTTTAGCCTGCTCAGTGCTGGAATTATAAACATGCTTTTCCTACCATCTTTAGCTACCAAAGGGGTTCAAGGTCAGTCTGGGTTACATGAGTTGCATGTGGAAATGGAAACAAAGCAAGATGACCATGAAACAGTCACAACAGGACAATAGAAAAGGCACAGCAAGCAGATATTACTACCATTCTGACCTTAGCTTAACGGATCACAAAATCTAGATCTGTGTATAGCTGTTAAGACATTTTACCAGGTTCTCTATACTTAGATAAAGTATATCTAATACAAGATATACTTAAATTTCCAAAGGTCATGGGAAAAGCAACCACCCAATCAGGGCAGGGCCCAAAGCAAGCCCTGTTTCACAGCACCCGTGCTATCATCAGTCTTTGATTTCCTGCCAATTCCGAAAGGGTGCAAGGCAGATAAATACTCTTACCCTTTGCACGGTGTGCTGAAAGACACATGGAAGAATTCACAGCATGACAGTGGGTGGGAGAGCTTGATTGACCACTGCTCCTGATGACTTAAGCTAACTTCTCCTTTTATTTCACATTCCTCACTCAGATGAGAAACACATTCAAATGGGAAAAGCTGAGTGAGGAGTGATTAGTTCTTAGGGTGTGGAGCTTTGTCCCTCCAAGAAATTGGAGTTTCTTTCTGGAAATTTGCTGTTTTGACGTGTGTGTGTGTGTGTGTGTGTGTGTGTGTGTGTGTGTGTGTGTATCATGAAGGCCAAAGGCTGACATCAGGAATTACCCAGGATTGCAGGTCATGCCCTTTCTGTCTGGCGATGGGATCTGGAATCTGCACTCAGGTCATTCTGCTTGAGGCAGAGGCTTAACCCCTAAGCCATCCCTCAGCCCTATTTTAAACTTTATTTATTAATTTATTTAGTGTGTGTGTTCGTGTGTGTCCCTGTGGAAGACAAAGGGTGACTTTGGGAATCATCCTGGGTTGCTCCTGCCTCCTCTGTTTTAATTTTTTAAAAAATAATATTTCACTTATTTATGGGGCAGGGGAAGGGACATAAAGGAAAAATGAACAAGCCAGCTTGCTTTTGTACAAGAGAGAGGGGTCTGGGACTCGAACTCATGCAGTCAAGTTTGCCTGCAGGCCCTTTTACCTGCCCCACGGTTGTTACTGTGTTTGGTTTCAACTCGCGTCTGCTGTCAGGCTGACCGCAGACCCTTCGTGGCCACGGGCGGCTTGAACTCTTTCTTGAGCCTCCTGTCTGGACTCGGGGGCTCGCTGCTTGCGCCACCCCGCGGCTCCTGCGCGTTTTAATTCGGTCGGGTAGTCAGCATCTGGTCGCATTTACAGGGTCCCTCGACGACGGTTCCTGGGGGGTTGTGGGGTGTGGCCAGCGAACCCACCCAGCAGCCGGCAGAAGAAAGACGCCGGGGACCACCCACGGGAAAGCGCAAAGGCGCCGAGCGCCTGCTCATTCTTGGCCTCTCCGGCGACCCGTAGCGGCGCGGGTGTGACGGCAGCGCGCGGCTCCGCCTATAAAAGGCCGGCTGGCCGCGGCTCGCCGCCGCAGTCGTTTCCTGTTTTCGGCGCTGCTGTGTCGGCGGGGCCGCGGCGGCCGCGAAGATGGCGTCCACCAGCCGGTCAGCGGCGGCGGGGCGGGCGGCGGGGCGGGCTCCGCGGCGGGGTGGGCGGCGGGGCGGGCACCGCGGCGGGTGGGAGGCGGCGCGTCGCCCCCCGCCGCGGCCGTCGTGGGGTCGCCGGGAGCCGAGGCGTCGCCCCCGCCGGGCCGCCCCGCGCGCGGCCGCGGTCCCGGCCTCGTCTTCATCTCTTGGGGGGTCCCTCGGCTTTTCCTTCTTCAAGTGTCTCGCGAGCGTTTCTCCCCGCGTGTCGTTTCCCCCCGGCCCATCCCACCCGAGGGACGCGATCGCCTGTCCCGGCCGGGAAGGGGCCGCGCCGGGCGCCCGGGTCTGACAGCGCGGCGGTTGGCGAACGTCGGCCGTGGAGGCCGGGGGGGGGGGGGACGGAGCCGGGACCCCCGGCCCGCGGGGGAGAACCGGCCTCAGCCGCGGGCGACGCGTTCTCGCGGCGGGACCCCGCCCCCGAGTCACGGCGCCCCGGGAGGCAAAGGTGCGACGCCTGCGCGCCGGCCTCGCCGCAGGGAACCGCGGCGACGGTGGGCGGCTCGCGACCCTCCTGGTCCCCACGGCCGCGCGAGCTGGTGCTGCTGCGCGTGCGGGGAAACCGAGTCACGAGCCAGCCGGCGCTGGCCTTTGCGGGCGCTGCCTGCGCACCTGCTTCCCAGCGGGGCCGGCTGGGGAGGGCCGCGGCTCTCCTGGCCGGGGAGCAGCTTCGGAGGATGCTGTCTGGAAACTGCTCTGAAAGCCACTGGCGACCTCTTTCTTTTTCTTTTTTTGACGATTTAATTCGTGGTTGCACATGGTCAATCATTCTCTCTGGGCGTGGTTCTGTCAGGTGAGGCTTCCCCAAATTACCCAAACACTACTTAACATTTTCTCGTGGCAGGCTGTTTGGAAGAAGTCTGGTGTAGGTGCAGCCTGTAATACTATTCAGCATGGGTCTTATTAAGGAAAGAAAGTTGCAGTTGCAGTAGTCACATGGCACATGTAGTAAATTCACTGCTTAAGATTCTTGAACTGTTTTGTCATTAAAAAAAAAAAACAAACAAACTTCGAAGGGCCATTCAGCAGGTAAAAGTGTCTGTTGCTGCCAGGCGTGAGAACCGCCAGAACCCAAAACTCAACAGGGTGGAAGGAGGGAACTGACTGTGCAACTTAGTCTTCTGAGTTCTGTGAGGACTGTGGCCCCCACACATGCCCCCTAAACATGATAAATGTAAGAACTTTTGCTTTCTTGAAATCAATTTTTCTATTATTATTTTTGTGTTTTGGTTCTCTGGCCCAGATTGGCCCACAACTCAAAATCCTCCTGCCTCCATCTGGAGTGCTGGGATACAGGTGTGCACCACCACACCCAACTCAATATCCAGTTTCTTGATTTGTCATTGCATCATAGTTACTCATCTCAAATTTTCTGTCTGTGAGAATAAAAAGATGTAAATGTTAGATTTCTATTTTAGCATCCTTACCGTGGCAATGTATAGTTATTAGGCTGAGAAACTGGTGTTCTGAGTTCAGATCTAAGCTCTCTGTTTAATCTGGCTTCAGGTCAATCATTTTATCAGTATAATCTTTGAAATGAATATCGTGCTTAACCAATAGGATTGTTGCAAAAATTTGTGAGAATTGATAAATGCATAGCACTCAACAAACACACTTCATGCTCCCTGTAAAGTAAGACTTGGGAATATTTGGCCCCTTGGATGTCTTGACTTGGGGATATTAATAGAGTTTCTCCACTCCTACGCTGTTGTCCTCTTAGTCTTCTCCACCCCCATTCCAGACTTCTCTGTTGTGTAGTTTAACAGTTGACTGCTTTAGCACGATTTCCTTGTGGATAAGTAGTACATATGAAAGCAACAGTACAAAAGAATACAGTGAAGAATAGTCTCCCTCTTACTCCCAGCCATCTTATGCTCTATGTAGTTGCTATTACCAGATTTTTGATGTTTTTTTTCTACTTAAGTATACTTTCACAAACATGCAGAAAGTTTTAACTTTTCTTACCCCCTCAAAGAGTAGTCTATTTAAACCCTGTTTATTACATTTGCTTTTTTAAGAAGTTTAGCCCCACAATATTAAGTGTACCCTTGAGTGAGTTACAGAACATTCATTCATCTAGCCTCCTCTCCAGTCAAATTCACCACTAGTTCTTACGTCTTTAGTCATCTTTGTGTCCTCACTCAATACTCCTTCCCAAAGAAAACTGCCTTCTGACTAGTAAAACCGTGGATTTGTTTTGCCCACTTTAAAGTTTGAATAAATGGCATATCATTTTACTTTATATTTTACTAGTCAGTATTTCAGTAGATTAAAATTCATGTTTTATGGTATGCAACTAGTGGATACTTTTTCAGTTTTGTACAGAATTCTTGTTTTACTCAGAGATATTTTCATTATCATTTATCTGGTTATTTTCTAAGTGTTGGAAGATTGAACCGAGACCTTTGCACATGCTAGACAAGTGAGCCATTCCTCCAAATCCTTGAAGTATTTTGGCTCTTTTTGAGATACCATCCATGCTGATCTTACGCTGGCGGTGAGCCTCTCCTCCCTGTACTGAGATTGCAGATGTGTGTTTGTGCTCGCCTTAATCTTTTTAGTGGTACCAACACGCTTCCATAGATGTGTTCCATATGACTTCTAATCTATTCAAAGATAATTGCTCTTCTGTTAACATTTTCCTTTATTTCAGTGATTTTTCAGAGTTTATATATGCTATTAAACTTTATTTTTCATTATTATATTTTCCAGGCAAAAATATATATATATAAGTATGAACATATAAAGCAATGTCTACCAGCTACTTTCCTAGGAGGAAAATCCAAGATATGTTTTAGTTTGTTGTGTAACATTTGGGTATATGAATAATTGTTTTACAATTGATCTTAAAGTTGGTAGTTACAACATTCTGAATTGTGCTAGCTAGCATGAGACACTTTGTGTCAACGTGCATATGCCTATTTATATTGTAAGAACAGGTTTTTTGCCTTTTGGGTGCTTGTGTGTATGATGGCTATAATATGAACATTTACTGTGTTAAGTAGGTTTTAGAAGAGAGATTATTTTCAGTGATATCAAACATTGTGATTGTGAGGTCATACTGCCCATAAATTATTAAATTTATGTTACGTCAATTTATTTTTTATTGCCAGATTTATCAGATCATTCAAGGTTAATTGACTTAACTCAATTGATGTTGTTGTTCAAGATAAAATCAATGAGAAAATGGTATCATCTGGGCATAATGTATGTGATCTCACAAGTCACAAAGATGAGGCAGGAGGATTACTGCAAATTAGGCTAGCTGAGGTTACATAGTGAATTTGAGACTGGGCTAATAGCAAGACCATCTCTTAAAAAGAAAAAGAAATAATGTCATGAATCACATAGGGTAATTTTAAAACCATATTTTCTTTTTTTTTATTAAACCAGCAAACAGAGGAATCGATTTTATTGTGGAAATAAATGTCATTATAATTTATTTTTATTAGTCTCTTCTACTTCCTGTTGAGGATTCACTTCCTTCTTGACATCTCTTCCTCTCCACATTAATGATTTCATGCCCTACATAGATATGTTCACACACTCACACACACACAGAATTGTAGATTCTACATACAGGAGAAAACATTGCTCTTTCTGAGTGTGGTTTTGTTTTTGTTTTTACTTAACAGTATTCTCTGGTTCCATCTATTTTCTTGAAATATCATGATTTTATTTTTTATGGCTGGCTTCTATTGTGGGTCTGTATTTTCTTTATGCATTCATCTGTTGATGGATGTCTGGATTGATTCTGCTCCATAGCTATTGTGACTAGTACAGCAATAAACATGGATATGGCATTGGCTGTGTGGTTTGTTGACATGGAGTCTTCTTTGGGTGTACATCCAGGATTAGTGTAGCCATATGACAGCTCTATTTTTGACTCTTTGCAGGACCTCCGTTCTGATTTGCATGGTGACTGGTAAATGTACCAGTTTACATTTCCACAGTAATAAAGGTTCCTCTATCCTTACATCCTTCACAGCATTGTTGTTGTTTGGTTTCTGGGCAGTAGTCATTCTGACTGGGGTGAGATAGAATCTTGGAGCAGTACTAATTTCATTTGCCTGATGATTAAGAATGTTGAATACATTTTTCAAGTACTATTAGCATTTGCAATTATTTGAGAACGTTTATTCAATTTTATTAGCCTGTTTTATTGATTGGATGGGTTTTTTTTAGCATTTAATTTTTGGAGTTCTGTATAGCTCGTGGTTATGAATACCATATCTCATGTTTAGTTAGAAATAATTTGTTTCTCATCCTTTGTCTCTTCCTTCTACTGTTCCTTTGCTGCATACATGCTTCCTGTTTTTCAGCTCTTGGAATCATTTCCTGTATTGGCATATTTTTAAAAGTCTTGCTGGTCTATTGTCCTATAGAACTTTAGAGTTTCAGATCTTAGTAAAGGTCTTTTTCCCCCCAATATTTATGGATGGGATTAGTGCATGTGTGTGTTGTGTAGCACATGTGGAGATCAGAGGATAGCATGTGGGAGTTGGTTTTCTTTGTCTACTATATGAGTGCAGGCATTCAACACAGGTCATCAGATTTAGCTGCAAGTGTCTTCACCAACTGAGCCTTCTTGCCACCCTGTTACATGAAGGTCTTTGGTCCATTTTGAATTGATTTTTGTACAGTGAGAGATAAGGATCTAGCTTCATCTATACATGAATATCTAGGCTATTTAAAAATCTGTGAATCTCCAGGCACTAAGATCCTTAGAGGCAAGGGATTAACAGTCACAATAGTGTTTCCATACTAAAGGGGAGCACAAGAAAGGGCTCTAGGCAATGCTATTGAGTCCTTACACCTCATTAGAGTGGAGGTTGCAGAAGTTTGACATTCACATTAAAGGATGCTCCAGGGATGGGGGGGAGGGATTACCAGGCGAAAGGGGGGGAGGGTGCAAAGGGGGTCCAGGGAGGGGTGAAGGGAGGAGACCGGGGTACCTATTAAGTTTGTATGAGTGGGAAAATTTTTTAAAAAATCTGTGAATTTCTCTGTGCTGTGCCTGTTGAATTTGAACTCCTGTACTCAAGTTATGTATCCTAACTCAGTCTCAGGTCTTGGGACAATATGCTGAACATGTCCAGCAAAACTCATTTTGAATGTTTAAATCTTAGTTCTGGACTAAATGAAATTATCGGGTCTTAAGTTCAACCTTGTTATATCTTGTATTTAAATGTGCATTGGGTTCAGTGTGCTGTGCCTCTTAATCTGTCATTAAAGCACCTAATAAGGAGAAAAATAAGTTATTTTTTGACCAGAGATAAAGCAGAGATCCCAAACTAGATGATTATATGCAACCACTGCTGACTATTATGACCATCATTATTATAGTAATCAGGATTTTCAAAAATAGTAGTTTGTCTGTTAATAAAAAGAAAAAATCTAAAACTCGTGTTTCGTATTGGTTGGGAAAATCTAAAACGATTATCTTTTTGTGTAGTTTGGATGCTCTCCCAAGAGTCACATGTCCAAACCATCCAGATGCAATTTTAGTGGAGGACTACAGAGCCGGCGATATGATCTGCCCCGAGTGTGGCCTGGTTGTAGGTAAGTGGCTGTGCTGGTTTCATTTTAACTCATTATTTGTAGTACTCTGCTTTTGTGTGTTTTCCAAAGTTTTTTTTTTTTTTAAGTTTATTTACGTATTTATTGTGTGTGTGTGTGTGTATGTATCAGAGGGCACTGCGTGTCCCTGTAGAGGACCAAGGGTGACTCCTGGATTGCTTCTATCTCCTTTTTTGCTTCACTCTGGGATTTCCTAGGGTCCACCCACTAAGTGGGACCTGGGATCTGAACTCTGGACCTTCTGCTTTACAGGCAGACTCTTAACCTCTGAGCCATCTAGCCCCTAAACTGTCTTTTAATGAACACATTTTGTTACCTCCTTTATACCAAGTAATTCAGCTTATGTGTAAGATGAAGAAACAACTCACAGATGCCGTATACAAATTCATTACCCCGTGCATATTTCACAGTGTATGTAGAAGTAGATCAAAAAGAAGTGAAAAGACCAATGGTACCTGAATCTATCTTAAATATTTAATGGATGGTTATGAGGGGTTGGAACGCATATTAAATAACCAGTAAGTGTAATACAACTTTTGTTGGTTTCTCGTGTACTTTGTTAAAAAAGTAAGTATGTTTTATTTCAGAATCATAAAGATATGTCTGTTGAGCCTCATTCAATGCTTTGTAGTCAGCAAAAAGATAGGGTATTTTCATGTGCATCATTGATCTGTGAATATTTAATTTAAGTTGTTGTCCAAATACACTGCATTTTAAATTTTACTTTTAGTATTGACGGTTTAAACTCTGGTGATATGATTAATAGCATGTGTGAAGTCCTGTGTTCAATCCTTAGTACCACAAATGAAAACTAAAATGTCACTTCTATTCCTGTTTGGTCACTAATGTAAATGCACTGAAGAGGACTGGCACGATGATTCAGTGGGCAGAGGTGCTTGTGGCCAAGCTCGAGGACCTGAGTTTCATCCTAGAACCCACATGGTGGGTTAAAGAAGAAAACCAATTCCCTTAAGTTGCACTCTGACCTCCACACAGTGTATACCATGACAACGTGTGCCACCATCATCCACAAAATAAATGAAAAAATTTTAAAATTCAGAGGATCCTTAGACTAGATTTTAAAAAGGAGTTCAGAATTGTTTTATGGTACAGTTATGCCTGAGAGCAGAAGAATATAATACTGAGTAGTGTTTTGTTTTTGTTTTGCAGTGCTAGGGATGAAACTTGGAGCCTTACACATGTTAGCCAAGCACTTTATACTTGAACAACCTCAGCCTTGAGCAATTTGAATTAGAAGTGAAAATCCTGTTAGGCTCTTGGATGGATAACGAAAGGGTAATGTTGTACTGTGGAAATGTCTCACTCACAGAATGCCGTGTGTACCCCAGAAGGCTGCTTGCTTCAGATCTATAGTAGGAGATTTTTGTTGATTTGCTTGTTTTTATCTTGAATATTTGAGGTTTTATCTTTCCGTTGATTAGCTACTCCATTTGCTCACAGTAATAGAAGTACAAAAGAGTTCCTAAAAGAAATTGGGGTTCCTTTGCAATTCTATTTAATAAACATTATAATAGTTAATATATTTACCATATACTAAGTACTATTCTAAGTGATTTATATATTCACCTAATGTAATAGTTACTCTTAACTGTTGCTGTGAGAAAGCATTCAAAGTCAAGAAACTTAAGGGAGAAAGGGAGATTTATTAGTTTACGGTGGAGGCGACATGGCTGGTGGCTGAAGCTGGAGGCAGTCCAAGTCACTGCAAATATCCTGGAGGCTCAGCTGTTGAGTCCAGCAGCCCAGTGGGGGACGGCTGAAGACTGGAGGATTCCTGGAGAGTGAAGAAGTGGAAAGTCTCTCTTCAAAGTCTTCTGTGTTTCCCTTTGTCTGGTCTGCTACTGGGAGGTTCCAGTAGATCTAGGGCTGGTCTTTGCAGTGTAATGTATTGATCTGGATAATCTCTTCAGGTAATCTGACAGCTGATTTTAGTTATGCCAGGTGTGGTCAACACCCAGGATTAACAGTCACAGGTACTCTTAACGCAAACATGTGATTTGAACATTAACATTATTTATCTTCATTTTATGGGTGAGGGGTAAGTAGTTTAGCTTTATTATCTACATGGAAGCCAGATTTTTATCCTGCATTAATTTTATACTAAAATGAGTGCCACTGGGAATGAGCTCTCTGATTTAACACCTGCATGCTAAGAATGGCTTTTTACATTTTTTTAAATAGTTGAGAAAAATCAAAACACAGAAAATGCTTCCTTATTCAGAGTTCAGAAATCTTAGTTTTATTGTGACGTATTCATACTCATTTATTTCACATTGCATTAACTATTTAATAATTGTAGGAGAAACTGTGTATAGTTTCTTTTAGAACTCAAAAATATTTCAAGTCCATGCTTGTTGCCATATTTGCATCATTTATTTATTTTATTACTGTGAAGAAGAATAGCAAAACCCAGTGAACCCTGTCGGGCTTCTCAGGCCCAGTGGAGTGAGTTAGTTTTTTGAGTAGATAGCGTGCCATTATCTTGTTAAGCAGCGGTACCAGAGCTGTGCTAAATGACCATGATAAACATGCCAAGAATTCTTCACCATATTTCTCACTCAGAAAACAGTGGTAAGAAATAATTGAATGTAGAATATTTAATCACAGCAGTTTTTTTCCCCCATGCAAACAAATCGTGAAGCCAGTTGCGGTGCCTTGTTCCTGGAATCCCAGCACTTGGGGGTCGAGGAAGGAGGACAGACAGCCTTTAGACCAGCTGTGCTGAGGAGGAAGTCGTAGGCCAGACTGGGCAACAAAACATGAAATAAGTACGAATTAAAACATTTTTTAAAAAATGAGCTTGCAAATAAAGGAAATCCTAATGGCTCATTTGTAAGCTGATCAAGAAAAGCCATTTTACCAATTTTCATGTTTGGGCATAGAAATTAAAGTGTCTAGAGAATATAAAACTGTCAGCTCCTCAGCAAGAACAGTTGCTTCAAGAGTTGTGGATGTGCAGGGAGCAACATCAATATTCAATTAAAAATCAAGGCACATTATTTTCAAGCATATTTCTTTTACCTAAGTAACTACTGATTTCACTGTTGCTCAGTTATTCGTTCAAGTCTGGAGTTTGAATCTCCTGAGTTGTATCTGGAAGAGCTATAAGAAGGTATTTTCAAACAAATGACAATACTAATTCATCATAAACAAGAGTGGAATGTTCTGAGGTGTGTTGTAAGTGATGGTGGTAAAAATGCACAAAGCAGAAGACTGACTTGACAAACTTAACATAGTGAAAGTATCAGGTGTTAAAGTCTGTATTTGCTACATTTCTTCATCAATAGGTACTTGGTAAAATATTTATTGTTGTATACTTCATTCTTGTGGACTCAGTTACCATCAGCTCTGAGAAATTCGTTAGAAGCTGACGAACTTGAGAGATGGCTCAGGGGTTAAAAGTCTTTACCTTGCAAGCAAAAGGACTGTGCACTTGGGGTCCCAAATCCCACACTGAAAAAACTGGTGATGATGAACAGCAGCTGATGCTTCCTCCTCTGGAAGGTAGAGCTGAGAAACCACAGAGCAAAGCAATCAAGAGGTAAAACAGTCCAGGATGATTCCCGAAGTCATCCTTGGGCCTCCACAACTTTATACATTCAAGTGCCCTCTACTCTCTCTCACACACAAAAGAACAGGAAGTTGAATATCCTGACTTCTGCTACTATACACTAATTATACGTCTGAACACTGGACAGATTTTGCTATTTCTTTGAGCTTAGGTCCAAGATTGAATTCTTCTGAGTCCTGTCTTTATTCCTCTTGAATACTAAATATTGAATGGCTGTAAAAAATTAGCTTTTATTTCTGACTTAGTAATATTATTCAGTTTGTCAATGTTAGCTGCAAGAAAAAATAGTACTTTTATATAAACATACACAGCATTAGGTCAGTATTTACTTATTGAGAGAGAAAGGTACGTACATGCATGCCATGGTACATGGCTGGATGTCAGAAGTCAATTCTCCCACCGTGGGGCTTCCACAGATGTGACTGAAGTCACCAGATTTGCAAGGTGGTGCTCCCTGTCGCTAAGGGTGAAGCTAATGTTGCTTTGTTCAAAGTGCTGTCACTTTGCTTTTATATACATTCATTACTGTCAGAAATTAAAGCAAAAGTATCTTCGTTAATGCATAGGTTTGTTGTTGATAGGTTTTTCCTAAGCCCAAACTATGCTTCAATGATATTTGTCAGACCTGGATGCAAGTGGAAAGGAAATCTTCATTTTTCAGAATCCATATCCTATGCATTTAAGCTTCTCTGTAAGGTTCAATTGAAAGGGATTAATCGGCAGTTTAACACAAGGCATGGTAGAAAGAAAATATGAGAAGAATGTAATAAAATTCTATAAATACCTTAAGCAGTAACTATGCTCAATTACAACCATTACAATCATGTACTTAGCAGTACTCAACAGGTGAGCATTCATACTTGAGTTAGATGACAGGTAATACTAATTATCAGCTTCATTTCAGTAACATAGTGCCACCAAAAAAGAATCTTGTTCTTTTCATTAGTAGATATGCATTCCAGTGTTTCACTCAATTATTTTTTTATTATTATTATTATTTATTCAACTGTGCGCATGTGCGTGTGTAAATGCGCGCACGTGTGCCTGCCCCGGGATTCACAGGCTCCGCCCTACCAGGACCAGAAGCGCAGGCCGCCCCCGCTTCTGCCTGGCGTCTATACATGGGGTCTAGGATCCAAACTCAGGACCTTCCGCCTGCAAGGCGGAGGCTTAACCCCTGCGCCACCTCTCCAGCCCTCACTCAATTATTTTAACATTTGTCAATGGAAAAAAAAAAGTAGGCTTTTCTTCCATTTTATGTAAGTACATAGTCACTATCCTCAGTTTTATTTTTTGATCCCAAAGCATAAAATAGTTAACATATGCTCCTTTCAAAAAAAAAAAAAAAAGTTCTCCTGGACTACATAGTGCATTTTAATTCTCTCAGACTGTTAGTGACAAAGTGATAATGTATTAGACTGAGACAAACTTTAAATTGACTTATTTTAGCTCGCTGGCTTTTCTGATTTTTGCCAGGTTTAAAAAGAAATAGTGCAAAAATACTCTTGTATTTTGAAACTTTTTTTTAAGATTTTTTTTTTATTATTTATTCAATTATGAGTGTGTGTGCGTGTGTATGTATGTATGTGTGTGTCTGTGTGTGTAGAACCACGGACGAATTCACGAACCACCATGGACGCCTCCACCTCCTTCTGCCCCGGGATTCACAGGCTCCGCCTACCAGGACAAGAAGCGCAGGCCGCCCCCCCCCCCTTCCGCCTGGCGTCTATACGTGGGGTCCAGGATCCGAACTCAGGACCTTCCGCCTGCAAGGCAGAGGCTTAACCCCTGAGCCACCTCTCCAGCCCATATTTTGAAACGTTTTATCAACCTCTCTTCCATTTTAACCAGCAGGATAAGTTGGGTGAGATTAATTGACTGAGGAAGGAAGATACAATTCATAAGGCTCACACAATTTGTTCTAAGCTGTACTTGCTTTCTCTGCTATATAAAAACTAAAGATACTGTTCTCTGTTGACATTATAGCCATAGACACCAACATTAGAACTATATGTTATCCTTTTCAGCTAAATTTTAAGATCTGAAATTTAGAAAATAGAATCACGCAAAATTTCCTCCTGGAGCCAGGTGGTGGCACCTGCCTGTAATCTGGCACGTGGGGATCCGAGACAGGAGGCGCTAGGATTTGAAGACCATCCTTACCAGCACAGCAGATTGGAGGCCAGCCTGGCAGCATGAGACCCTGCTTTAAAACATAAACTAACCAAAAATAAGCTTCCTCTATAATTTACAGCAATATAAATATGAAAGTATATAGTAGGTTATTTGTGATTATGTAATATATTTGTGATTAAATATGCAATACGATGTCCTACATGTGAATAATCTATCTTATGGCCAAACAAAGGTTGTCATCAAATATTGAAAAAATTGTTTTATTGAGAATACCATCAGGACAACTGAATGCTGAGTAATTGAAGTGATACTCTGTAAGTAGAAATATAAATATATGTGTAGATGTATTATTTCCCAGATTATTGTCTGTAGTGTATGTGCACACATGTGTGCCTGTGCATTTGCATGAGGAGGCCAAAGGAGGACTTCAGGTATCTTCCTGTATTGCTCTGTTCCTTATCCCTGGAGACAAGGTTCTCATCGACCCTGAAGCGCAGCCTTCAGAGTACACTAGCTGGCCGACCAGTCAGCTTTGGGGATTCAGACCCCTCCTCCTGACACTGGGATATAGTCATATATGGGTATGTCTGACTTTCTCCTGCATGTTGAGATTTGAGCTAAGTTCCTCACGTTTACACAGCAAGCACTTTTACTGCCTGAGTGATCTCCGCAGCCACAATTATCAGAGATTGTTAATAAATTTATGTAGTAAGCTGTTGTAGCCTTTATAGGTTTAGAAACATAGGCTCCTTGATAACAACTCAGTTCAGCATTATACTTAGGAGAAGCTTCTGTAATCCATGAGTTTGTGGCTTTTTTCTTTTAATAATTTTTTTCCTAGTTTTACAAGCATATTGAATACTTGCTCCTGTTTCCTTCCTTTCCCCCATTCTCATTTCCCTTCCTCTCCCTTTATCAATCCATCCATTCCCTCCTACCCTCCTGCCTGTCCACTTCCGTGGGTCCCAGGGTTCTCTCTGGCTTGTCTACTCCTGTGGGGGTTCAGGCCTCTGTGGCATACCAAGTGGCCCCTCCTCAGGCTGCCCCACTGATAGGGGCATTCCCCTCTACCCATCCAGTCCTAGCCCCCAAGGTTTCCATTGCACCTGATTATCTCTCCTGAGGTCCTCACTAGTCTATGGGGGCATGTTGATATATCATCTTTATATAGGTCAAGTAAGGACAAGTTTCATTACAGTAGTTCCTGGATAAAGGGCTTTTTTCTTTGGAGGTGCTAATTGTTTTTTGGAGTTTTAATTCACACTGTCATGTGTTTCCTTATAACTGATCTTGGTAGTCCTTAGTCATAAAATTGTATGTTTATCTGAAACTTTTTAGATTATGTTGCATTTATTGAATAGGTATTTTCACAAGTCTGCAATTTATTTACCAGATAACTTCAAAAATTGTTTTTGGATAACCTTATATTCTGGCACTTTTTAATTTTTATTTGAAAATTAGGCCAGCACGTTATCAATTTCATAATCAAATACACTCTTTCCCAAATCAGAAACTAGGGAAGTCTATTCCAACACTTTAAAAAAAAGATTAAGTGGGCCATAATATCCAAAGTATATATACTTACCTTTTTTCCAAGCTTCTAAAGAACTTCACACTTCACACAACTTCACACTTGTGTACTAGTCCACTGCTAACTCACATGGCTTCTGTTTTAATTACAGCGCAGTAGCAAATCACCCTCAAACAAGGCTTAAAATGAACCATTTTAGTTTGGTCATGTTCCTTATCATTCTGTAACTCATTCCAGATTTATCTGGGCAGTAGGTTGCTGGGCCCTCGGGGTTCGCTTGTGCAGTGGCTTCTGAACTTACTGTAGCAGCGCCTCTGCTCCTTGACTTGCTCATGTGGAGTCCTCGAGAGCTTGCTGGCATTTCTCTCATGGTGGTCGTATTTCTACACCATCATTGATTTCTAGGAGAGATTTCATAAGTTGCAAGTATTTTGAGAGAGGGAAGGGTTGGAGGAGAAGGACCAAGTAAGCCAGGAGCAACGTCCAGAGCGGGTAGTCTGGTGCGTTAGTCAGCTGACGTTGTAAGACTCACCTGGATTGAAAAGAGTTACAGAGATGGGGCTGCACAGTGTGAGTCACTCAGCATCTCTGAACTGACTAAACTTTTATTTGAATTATAGATTAAGAAATATGTTATGATTTGACATTAACTGTTTCATTTTATCAGTGATTCTTAACAGTACCAGTGATAACTTTGAACAGGTCAATTTTTAAAGCAAAGCTTTGTTTACAAAATAAAACTATTGGTTGAAATTGCATTGTTTTGTGCCCTGCCCTTGCCCCCTAGTAGATTCTAACATTTGAGCAGTAGGTGGCAATTGGTGGGAATGAATTTGCTTTTATGCATTGTACTCTAGAAAATTTAGATTCCCCAATATAACATCTGAATTTTAATAGTGAATATCTTGGTACAATGATCATTCTAGCTTAAGATACAAGAACTTTGTCTCTCACCTCAAAAGCTCTTTTTGCCACTTTCTCACTTGAATTTCATTGGAATTATGTCATACCATGTAGATTTATAAGTACAGACTGTTGTTGGAATACACTTATATTAATTGCATTGTATTTCTTGAGAAATACTGCATTATAAATATTCGCTGTTAGTGAATATCCCATCCCCCCCCCCAAGATCATCAGCTTTCTGCACGGTGTCTTTATCTGCTGAGCCATTTTGCTGGCCCCTATCACCATATTATGTAAAAATCAGCATGTGGTTTAAGAGGGAAAAAGTAAAAGTTGGTATCTTACTATTTCTAGAAGACCTAGGGATGTTTGAAGGTGCCCACGCTGATGGGTTTGTTGATTGGCGGACTTCCCGCTGTCGGGTAGATCACGATCGGGTTTCTTTTTTCTTGGAGATTGATTGTGTCTAAACTTCTATTGCTTTTCTTTGAAAAGATTCTGTATGCAGTTTTCTTTCAAAGCAATTTTAAAAATAATTTCTCATTTAGATTTTTAAATTTTTTTTATTTATTCAATTGTGTGTGTATGCGTGTGCGTGTGTGTATGTATGTGTGCACATGTGTAGAACCATGGACAAATTTGAGAACCACCATGGACTCCTCCACCTCCTCTTTGTTTACTCTGCCCCGGGATTCACAGGCTCTGCCTTACCAGGACCAGAAACGCAGGCAACCCCCACTTCCGCCCGGCGTCTAGGCGTCTATACGTGGGATCTAGGATCCTAACTTAGGACCTTCCACCTGCAAGGCAGAGGCTTAACCCCTGAGCCATCTCTCTAGCCCCCATTTGATTTTCTTTAAATGAGATTCTTTCTTTTCCACCTGGCTGTTCCTGCCCTGTTTCTCATTGCTCACACGCTCGTGCACTTCATTTGATGGGTTGGTTATAGCTCATGCTGTGCTTGTTTGAGTTATTTTGCAATTTTTAATTCCATATAAATGCTGTTTTGAGCAGCGAATTCTAAAAGAAGATAGTTTTTAGTATATAAAGTGTAGATTCTTGAATGAGTTATTTAAATCATTGCACATATGTGGAAAAATTGTATCACCACCCAGATTGGACAGTGCAGGGGTTTCTATTTATACTCTAAAGGGCTACTTTATAATTACTATTTTTAAAGACCATTTTGTCTTTTTTTTTTTTTTAAGGCGGTATAAGCAAGCAATAAAAGATTCTTTGAGATGAAGCCAAAAGGAAATGCAATGGAGTGAAGCATTTCCACTTGTTAGTACTTATCTCTAGATATGTGGGGCTGTGGAGAGATGACTCAGGGGTTAAGACTTTCCTCGAAAGCTAAAGGTCCTGAGTTCAGATCCCAGGTCCTATGTAAAAACACCAGGCAGAAACAGCAACATCCTGCACTTCTGGCCCTGGTGAGCAGAGCCTGGTAAATCCTAGAGTGAAACAAAAAGGAAATAGAAGCAATCCAGGATGATTCCTTGGTCCTCCACAGGGACACACAGTGCCCTTTTACACACACACACACACACACACACACACAAAATAAATAAATTTAAAAATCAGATAGAATTACAAAATGTGGATGTACCTACCTGCCTCTTCATTTGCACAATTCTCATAATATGTTTCTACTTAGTTGGGCTGGTTATGACACATGAGTAATGAGTAATCTCAGCTACTCAGGAAATTGAGGCAGAAGGATGGCCAAAATCAAGGCCTTGTTTAGGCTACCAAATGAGTTGAAGAACAGCTTGGGCAATTTGGCATGATCCTGTCTTAAGAAAAGCAAAAATTGGGCTTGAAATGTAGCTCAGTCCCTAATATCTGAAAAAGATAAATTTACATGTGTATGTATAAATACACTAGTTAATGACAATTACTCTTTTTTGACTTAGTAATAACTCAGATTTGACAGCCACAGTAATTTATATCATGTTTTTATTTTATTAAATGGAAAAATTAGCTTTAGTTACTTTTTTGAAAACACAGTACATGGGAATGAGGTATCACTTTAATTGGTGGATTCTTTTATTATTTTATTGTGTGTGTGTATATCAGAGGGCACTGTGTGTCCCTGTGGAGAACCAAGGGTGGCTTTAGGAATCATCGTGGATTGCTTCTACCTCCTTTTTGCTTCACAAGGAGATTTCCCAGCCCCCTCCCACCTGGGGCCAGAAGTGCAGGGCCACCTGGCAATTTTACTTAGGACCTGGGATCTGCTTGCAGACTGTCTCTCCAGTTCTAATTGGTGGATTCTTTTTAAAGGGCTAATTTTTGCAGCAAAATACTGTTTTGTATTGCAATATGGACTTAATGAAAAAAAGCATGTCATAATCTCTTTAGTGTGAGGCTTTAAGTGTGTGGATTTTGTGATCTCTTAGGGAAATTTCTAAAGCCTAATTTATGAAATTGCCTTATGATACTGCTTTATAGCTGTTCTCACTGCATACAGGGATAACAGATGAGGTCTCTGCCCTCTAATCTTGGCCTCTTGGTACACAGATGTATGTCCAAGTGATACTCTGGTGACAGCTATTTGACAGGTCAGATACAAACAGATTTATCCAAAGTCTTCAGAAATGAATTATTCTATTGTATTTTACCCACTTTTAAAATATTTCAGTAGATTTAGATATTGCTATTCCACTTACGTACATACGTTTCATAAAGTAAAAGATTTGGCATGGTCTCCACTTGAGGCCGCCTTTTCATTTCACCTTTATTTTCTGTGACAGAGTCCTGGGTTTGTCAAAGTCCAATAGGCAGATTCAGGTTTTAAGATGGATGCGTCTTTATTACTTTACCAAAAAGGAAGAACTTTGAGAATATTTGCCAGCTTTTTGATTTTTTCATAACAGTGAATAGACAATACTATTCACTTTAACTGCTTGAAGTGTTACATGCAGTGTATATGCATAACCGCCTATTTAATCTTTGAAATATGAAGTAGTTGGAAAGAACAGAGGTGAGGAAATTAGTTTCTTCATTGCTAAGAAGTAATATAGTAATTAACTGCCCATTTTGTTCTCTTTTTGTAATTGCTGCAGTAAATCCACTTCTGCTGTTCCTTTGCTTTCTGTTACTTATGAGCAGATGGAAGTGCTATTTGTCACACATTCACTAGAAAAGCTCTTTTATAAGTTCAGTGTAGAGTAGATTGGAATCTGAGCATTTCAGTTGAAGCTGTGTGATCTTCGGTAGTTGATTTGTAGAGCAGCAGTGAAGAGGACACCTACTTTTACGTGGCTCTGAGGACTGCGTGTCGATGGGCCTGGGCTGCCGTTGAGCTCTGTTTTCTCCGAAGATAGTGCTCGACCTTGAGCTTTTCCCAGAAGTGGTGGTCAACCAGATGTGCTCATGTCTATTTCTGATGTGATGACCTAGCTGCATTCTCTTTTCGTCAGAAGAAAGGTTTGCTTGTCTCACTGTCTTCTACTACTTACAGATTTATCTGAGTAAATTACTTGACTTAATTTTTTTAATCCAATTGTTTCTTTCAAATATGAGTTTAGTCTTACTTCTATAAAGCATTCTCCATGAACAGTTAGTAACTATATGTGCATTGATACTATCAGAATAGTGTGTTTTGGGGAAAAAAAATGGTGTGTTTTGTCTTTTTCCCTGTGTTGTAAGTTTTGTAAAAAAATTTATTCTGAGTCATTATTACTTTATTTTCTGTCACATAGGAACAATGTTATTTACTTTTGAGAAATACTTATATTTTCTTTTGCTTGTGTGTGTGTATATGTGTGTGTACATGTATGTATGTGTAAGTGGGGAATATACAACAGGGCAGTTGAGTGTGTGCGAGTGGAGGCCTCAGGATGATACCAGGAGCCGTCCTGGAATGCCCTTCCCCCTTCTCGCTTTGCTCTGGGACTTCCCAGGCTCTGCCTTCCAGGTCTGGAATTGCAGACCACCACCCTTTCTGCCTGAGATTTTTACATGGGACCTGGGGATCCAAACTCAGATCCTTTGGCTTACAAGGCAAAGACTTTAACCACTGACCATCTTCCCAGCCATATTTTACTTTTTTTGTTTGATTTTTTTTTTTTTTGAAACAGTCTCACCGTATAACTCAGAACAGCCTTATGTTCACTCTCTTGCCTCAGTATGAGATTATGGGCATGTACCACTGTAATTTTTTTTTTTCATTTTGACTAATTTTTTTCTTGTATGAGTTAGAATATGAATAAATGATCCTAACTGTGCTGGGCTGGCACAACAGTCCCATGCTTCACAACAGGTGTGTGACGCACGCTGCGCAAGTGGGGGAGTGTCCATGCTGAGATTCCTGTGAACGAGGGTTAGTGTTTGAGTCTCAGTGTGATTAGGTAAATCTTAATATTTAGATGTGTGCTTCTGTCCTTAGGCGACCGGGTTATCGATGTGGGATCTGAATGGAGAACTTTCAGCAATGATAAAGCAACAAAAGATCCATCTCGTGTTGGCGATTCTCAGAATCCTCTGCTGAGTGATGGAGATCTGTCTACCATGATTGGCAAGGTAATAAGTCCATGTATCAGGAAATGCCAAATGAGTAATAAAGACGAGAATTTTGGGTTTTAAAAAGAAAATAACACTAAATTCGGTGGGCAGTCTTGATCTGGGGATAAACTATGAAAGATGGTAGACAATTTTTTTTCTTCCACATGGATGGAAGAGCATCAAATCATAATTACAGTCTTTGTATCTCAGGCTCTTTATTTTTTTATTATTTATTATTTATTCAGTTGTGCATGTATGGTGTGTGCGGGTGTGTGTATGTGTGTGTAGAACCACGGGTGAATTCGGGAACCACCATGGACACCTCCACCTCCTTGTTTACTCTGCTCCGGGATTCACAGGCTCCGCCCTACCAGGACCGGAAACACAGGTCGCCCCCGCTTCCGCCTGGCGTCTGTACGTGGGATCTAGAATCCGAACTCAGGACCTTCCGCCTGCAAGGCAGAGGCTTAACCCCTGAGCCACCTCTCTAACCCCCTTAGGCTCTTTTTGTTCATAAAACAACCTTTTCACAAAAATTCAATCCAGTATGATATTTATTAACTACTACTGTTACGTTTCTTTAAGCATTATAAAGTCTTTCTCCCCCATATCTGGTATTTCATAGAAATGATGGGGAATGTTTAATGGGACCAGAAAGGCTTAAATACACAACATAAAGTGTTTAATATTTGCTTGAGAAATCATAAGGCAGTAGCAGAATTTTCTGTGGCAATGTGACTTTTACTTTGCTATTTGGAAGTAATAGTGACAGTATCTAGAAGCACTAAGGAAATCTACATTTTGTGTGGGTGTGTGTAAAAGTGGGCACCATGTGCACCTGTGGAGGCCTAAGGTCGATACTGAGCAATCATCCTGGGATGTTCTACTCTCTATTGCTTTGCTCTAGGATTTCCCATGTTCCACCTGCCAGGCAGGGCCAGAAGTGCAGGCTGCCACCATTTCCACCTGACATTTTTAATGTGTGATCTGGAGACCCAAACTCAGGTCCTTTTGCTTGTGAGGCAAGGTCTTCAAACCCTGAGCCATTTCTCCAGGCTCTCCATGTATTATTTTAGAACTTTGCTATTGAATAGTCTGTTTTCAAGAAAAATCAGTAAAACAAAAAAAATGGATATTTTAATTGATAAAATGCATATCAAAACATGACATAAGTTGTGTTAAAAAGTGTACAGTATTGTATCCTTAGGTGTAAGATACATCTGCATCTGCTAAGCCTTCCAGGCTGGGGAAAAAGCATATTTTGACAGACTTCTTTTTCTTTTGAGTCTCACTATGTAACTCTCACTAGCCTGGAACTGGTTATGTAGACTAGGCTGGCCTCAAAATTGTGCAATCCTCCTGCCTCTGTCTTCCGAGTGCTGGGATTACAAATATGCACCACCACACCCATCTCTATAGACCCTTCGAAGATAATGTGAGATTTCAACTGATTGTCACTATGATTTTTTTAATGTTTAATTTTTTTCAATAAGAAATATATATAAAGCAAAAATGTAAAAAGTATACACTAACTTTTCCTCATTCTTCATCCCCAAACTCCATTCCTTGCAGTGCCTTTTCTCTACAACAGGGAACCACTGCTTTTAGCTCTCCTGTATCCTTGAAAGTTGTATATGCTTTATGAGAAAAAAAGACACAATTTTAGAGTGCTCCATTCATCACATAATTGCCGTGTGCATTGCACACTGCTTCTGAACTTCAGTCTTGCCCTGTTGTGTTAGTGGGACACCACAGCACTGTTTTGATCTCCTAGGAGCACTGGCTCTCCCTCATGGATCTTTTTCAACATTTCTTACATCATACTTTCTTTTTAAAGGATAGAAATCAGAGAATCAGCCTGTGAGGTGACACTAGGCAAAAAAAAAAAAACAAAAAAAACCCTGTAAAGTGAAAGTTTGACCTCAATGGGGATTCCCAGACCAGTTTGAAACCAAAGCAGTAGCACGTATTACATTCTATGCCTACGAGAAATGAGAGGGAAAGAGGAATCTGGACACTTGACCTGGCCAGGTTGCCTGGCATATGAAGTAGGGAGGAGACCCTGTCTCAGACAAGGTGGAAAGACAAAGACTAGGTTCATTTTATTTTATCCCCCCCCCATAAACACATATACAATCCCTTTGGTTGTTATTTTCACTAAAATTTTGATTAGGTTTACTTGTAAATTAATAGAGCATACTAAATGGTCATATCATATTTATGAAACATGATATGACCATTAAATAATTTTTTTAAAGCTTTGTCCTCGGACATCTTATTATATATTTCTAGTTTATTCCTAGGGATTCTTTTTTCGTGTGTCACTGTTACAATTACGTACATTCTTGTGTTGTTTTCTAACTAGTTGTTAGTTGTACATCTGAAGGCTATTGATTTCTTTTCAGTAATCTTGGCCTTAAAGTTTTAATGAGTTATCTTTATTGACATTCTTGAGCATTATGTATACAAAGATAGTATCTGCACTTAGAATTTTTCTCTTTTGTTTAACAACACTGGCTGGTTTTCCTAGTTCGTGTTACAAAGCAAGTGGTGTACGAGGTGCCTTCATCATGAGTTTGATGTAACAGTGATGCTGCTAATGCTTCTTGATGAATCGTAGTGCTGGGTTTGGTACTGAAATAACAATTATTGGATTTTCTAATATATTTTACTTATGAATATTCTATCTTTAGTCTATTTTTAATACAATGCTGTGTTTTGTTTTCTGACATTTATTTTTTACATTGTGTATAAATACAATTGGACTTTGATTTTGTGTTCTTAATTGTCTAGATTTTGTGACATTTAAAGTTGGTGCTTTTTTTCAAGATCTATTGTGCAGGCTTGTGGAACTTATGGATCATATTGTGGGAATTCTATTTTCATGTATTTTATAGGGGACAGGAGCTGCAAGTTTTGATGAGTTCGGCAATTCTAAGTATCAGAACCGGAGGACAATGAGTAGTTCTGATCGAGCAATGATGAACGCATTCAAGGAAATTACCACCATGGCAGACAGAATCAACCTCCCTCGAAATATAGTGGTAAGTCCCTGCCCATCTCTGTTAAGCCACTTATTTTGTATAATTTAGTAAACACATAAAAGTTTGATATTATAAGTAATCAATCAAATGGCCTGCTGTTAATTAAACTGTTTCTCTGCTTTGAAGGATCGAACAAATAATTTATTCAAGCAAGTGTATGAGCAGAAGAGCCTGAAGGGAAGAGCCAATGATGCGATAGCTTCTGCCTGTCTGTATATTGCCTGTAGACAGGAAGGGGTTCCCAGGACATTTAAAGGTAAAGTTCTGGTAGCACAAAGTCATAGATATAGCTAGGTAGTTCAACACTAGCTCATTACTGTGACACATACAGAACTTCATTTGCCAGTGGCTCTTTATTTTGTTCCTTAACAAAGTTCAGAACATGATTAGCCAAGTTCTTTGCATGTTGTTTTCTCATTTGTTCCATGGAAGTCCACTGTGTTCTTTAGTAAGTCGACGGTATTTGTGGGTTTTGAGGCAGGGTATCACAGACCACTGAAAGGCATATAGTTAAGCCTGAATACTCAGTAGTAGAACAGCTTCCACTCCTAATATGCGAGGAATCAAGTCTTAGAAAGCCCTGATGTCGTTTTGCTCTTGCGTGTAGTGTTTGCACTTCACACAGACCAGTAAGCTTTCAGATAACTATTTTTCATCAAGTTTGCATTTACATGTGAAAAGTAAGAACTAGACAAATATTATGTTACTTAATACTGTCTTTAACTGCCTGTGTCCAGTTTGAAGACTAAATTTACTGTCACTCATCCAATGAAAGTTGTGTCTTTTTCCATTTTCATGTCACAGTGAAAAACCGTGGACTTTATCACCATATTTTATGCTGTTAGAACTGAAACAGGGTGCAGCATTTTAGCTTATTTAGTGGTAGCACATACTTGCAAAGACTGCATGTCCAAATGGCCTTGCATAGCTTAGGAGGATTCAGCTTGAGTATTCTTTCCTGTCCTCAAAACAGTCCTTATAAATATTAATCTAAATATCAAACAAGTTTTAGGTAGGTGAAGAAAATTATGTGCATAAATTGAAACTAGAAAAGTTTGTATTTTGAAAGGGTATACCTAATTTTAAAGTGCGGTAAACATGTACATTAACCAAAATTTTTTTAAATAAGCTTATTGGAAACATCCCTGAGAGGATGTCACCTTTAAGGCATAACTGAATTTTTTACTTAGAAGGGTATGCTTTTTATAATCTGAACTGATCAATTTTCAAATGACTTACATGAATTTGTTTTCATTTAGAAATATGTGCTGTATCACGGATTTCTAAGAAAGAAATTGGCCGGTGTTTTAAGCTTATTTTGAAAGCCTTAGAAACCAGCGTGGATCTGATCACAACTGGAGATTTCATGTCCAGGTTCTGCTCCAACCTCTGCCTCCCCAAGCAAGTGCAGATGGCAGCTACGCACATAGCGCGCAAGGCGGTGGAGCTGGACTTGGTTCCTGGGAGGAGCCCAATCTCTGTGGCCGCGGCAGCTATTTACATGGCGTCCCAGGCGTCGGCTGAGAAGAGGACGCAGAAAGGTGGGTTCTTCAGGATGCCACAGCGAAGCCAAGGGCTTGAGTGTGAGATGCTTCCATTTCAGTTGAAGTGCAGCTTTCAGAACTATTTAAAGTGCAGTCCCAGCACTGAAACTTGAAAGCAGACCAGGATAGAACTCATTACCCTGGGTTCCATTCCCTGTACCCCAGAAACAAAGCAAAATGAAAAATTAACTCTACAAGAAAATCTTTTGTTTTGGGGTAATTCTTTAGAGGCATAGTCTTGTTTACCATTTTTTTTCATTAGAATTATTTTTGTTAAAAAATTTGGGGGGACTAGAACACATACATGCTGTCATGGCATATGGATGGGGAGGGCAAGGACCGCTTTCTGGTCAGTTCTCTCCGATCATGTGCCTTCCAGGGATTTAACTCAGGTTGTCAGATTTGTGAGTAGACACTACATGCTGAGCTATCTTGCTGTTCCTCCATTATAATAGTTGTTTTAATTTGTACTTTTATTTTTTAAGATATGTTTTACTTATTGAGACAGGAATTCTTATATCCCAGACTGACCTTAAACTTTTTACAGGGCTGGGGATGACATTTACATTGCTGGCAGTCAAACAGTGTTTAATGTATGCCAGGTATATTAGTTGCCACAAAATAACTGACAAAACCTCATTAAGGATGTGAGCGTCACTTTGGCTCACAATTGAAGGGTACAGCCAGTTGCGCCAGGAAGGTAATGTCGTGAGCTTGAGGCAGCTGGTCGCGTTGCACTGAAGCGGAGTCTGGTGCTCAGCCTGTTTGCTGCTGCTTATGCAGTTTGAGAGCCTGTCCCAAAGAATGGTGCCAGTCATGTCGAGAGTGAGTCTTCCCTCTCTGTTAAGCTAGGTAAACTACCACACCGAGCAAGAACTGTTCTAGTGAGGTACATCCCTTGACATTTTTAGTTTTTAAATTTTTTCCTTTCGAATGTTCCTTTTGGGAATCATTTGTTCTCCTAAACTTCCCTTTTCAAATCTTGGTGAGATACTGTTGCTCACTGCCTAACATGTTGCTATGCTGAAGAACATATTGTGACTTTTGTTTACCATCAACCTGTAACATTCTCGGAAGTCATTCTTTTTCTCCTTTGGTATGGTAGTTCAGTAATGAAAATTCTGAAATAAGTGGCCACAAATAGTCCAACTTTAATAACCCATTTTAAGTTTGGTGTTGTGAACAAAATCAGATGTATTGAAGCGTTCATGTAATTTTCTTCTGTAATTCTCACAAAGATTTATGAAGAGAAAGTAGCAATCAATTGTGTTAGAAAAAGCAGCAAGAAAGAGGGTGGGAAAGGGAGACAGTGAACGAACCTTGTTTTAGCCACGAAGACTGAAGTTTATTTGGGAAACTCCACCAAAACTCCAGCGAGAGAGCAGCAGTTTCCCCATGAGATGGAAATTACTACTGACTTGGACTCAGGTGCAACCTTTTAACAGTTGGGAGTGCGGGGAAGGAATTTTGGTTTCACCAGCTGGTTCTGTTCTGTCCCAGAATAACTAGGAGTCCAGTTGTCTGTTTCCTCATCAGATCCTAGTAACATTCTTGGTGAGGTCTTTGTTTTGGGTCTGGTTCTGGGTCTATCAAGTTCTAAGTTGAAAAAGTAAGTTCATGAACAGACTTTTCTGTGAACTCAGCGTAGGCTATTTGTGGACACAGGACTAAATGACAGTGGAACGTGAGCTAGGGAAACCAGCCATTAGCTGTTAGTATCTAGTTCCTTTTGCCCCCCTGTTCTTCCTAAGGACAGAAGTTCTCTTGGTGACGTTAAAAGGGTGTACTTAGGCAGGTTGTCTTTCCTTGTTAAAGTTTATTCTAATTAACATTGTAAGCGTATTTATTTTGATTCTTTTCTATTGCTTTGGTTTAATATAAGGGCTTCTTGAAATTTCGGATCCTTTTCACCAGATATGGTAATCATACCTGTAAGCTGAGCACTGACTGGGGAAGGGGGGCAAGAAGACCCTTGGGTTGAAGCCAGCTTGAGCTGCACAGGAAAAAGATGTCAAATACCCTTGTATCCCTTATCCCCTAGACAGTTGGTGTCATCACTATTCATATTGAGGAGATTATAATGCAAATGAAAATTTAACATCAGCTAACTGGCACAGTGATTGCAAACTTCCACTCAGAAAACTTGTGAAACACTGATTTGAATGGATTTGAGACATGTAAAATGAGTTTGTATTGAAGTTGTGTTTAAAAACACATTCATAATAATTAACTAAATCTTCTTACATTGACTTTAGAGGGTATAAATGTTTCTCTTAGAATTCTGCAATAAACTGAAATACTCAATTGATATAAGCTTAGTGACTCCACCAAGACTGTAACAGGGAAGAACAGTTACATATACTGTATTATGTAACTGTTCGACCTGTCACTAGTAAGTAGAAGAAAGAAGTCGAAAAGGAAAAATCGCAATGAGTTCCATGTACACTCAGCAGTCACCATTCACCACTTACTGCTGTGTTCTAAATCATCTTACATATATTACTTTAATAGCACTGAAAAACCTTTACAGATACTGTCATTATCACTGTCTTGACTTTGGCTCCTGCTTTCTACCTGTTCAGTTTGTATTTGCAGTTAACAGTTTTAAAAGTAGATTTTGGATTTTCTTTTTCATTCTAGTAGTAGGAAGTAGAAGTAGAGAAATTGGCTTAATATTTTAATATTTTGGTTTTGGTCTTCTAGAAATTGGAGATATCGCCGGTGTGGCTGACGTTACCATCAGACAGTCCTACAGACTAATCTATCCGCGAGCTCCGGACCTCTTCCCCCCGGACTTCAAATTTGACACCCCGGTGGACAAACTGCCTCAGCTATAAGCTAATACTGCAGTTCTATATACATGGCACTTTGCCCAGCGCTGGTTGAGCCTTTAATGAGGAAAAAGATGGTACGCATTCCAGGACTAAACATTGCTTAACATTCTGTATGTATATACTAGCAAAACATATTTAATGATTTAAATTTCCTACTGAATTTGCTTTCTTTTGTAGTGATCTAGGAAAATGTATTTTGGAGGATATTTGAAATTATGTAATTCTCAAATAAAACATTTTTCAAAACTAAAGTTTTTGTTATAAGCACATGAAATATATAATTTATAATATGCAAGTGTAAGTCTTGCATATCATTAGAGGTAATATAACTGAAGATCCTTGTTTCCCATCACTTTATATGTTTAGTTTTTTAAAATTTTAATAAAGTCACAGAAGTGATGAAAACTTAGACCTTTTTTAACATGGACAACATACCTACTTGACAGTTGGAAGGGCATGTGTGTAAAACGCATAAGTGCTGTGCTAGCTCCTGAAAGGCATTCGCTTAAAAGATTGAAAACTTTTTCTCAGCACACTGAGCAAAGATGATGCTGCTGGAAAGTAACTTTCAGATGAACAGAATTAAAATTTGAACATTAGTAACTCTGTCTATAGAATCATTCCATGCCTACAATTTTTTCTTAGTTATGGCTTTGGGATACTCAAAAGAGAACTTAACTTGAAAAAAATCATTGGACCCCAACAGTGTTTTTTTTAGCTAGTGTCATGATTGTATCTGCCACTCTTGAGCTGTCTTACTAAAGAAATTTTGCTCTTTATTGAAGACTTGATCCGTGTTACACAATCCATTGTAGACTGGCTCGCACATTAGACATCAGCACTAGCTGTGGAGTTGCAGGCATGTTCAGATTCTGGGCCATAGATAGGATTACAAGTCTTTCGTTGAAACCAGAGTGATACCTAAGTAATCTCTGGCCATGTCTCAGACCCTCGGAACCCCCCCCCCGTGTGTGTGTGTGTATGTGTATGTGTGTGTCTGTGTGTGTGCGCGCGCCTTCGAGAATCATTCCTCTGTGTTTTGCTCTGGAGTTTTCCAGTAGTGTTGATTGCTACCACTTCTGTCTGGCAATTTTACGTGGGATCTGGAACAGAATCTGAATTCGGGGTCTTCTGCTTGTGAGGCAGAGGCTTAACCCTTGAGCCATCTCTCCAGCCCTAGGGACACCATTCTCTGACTCCCAGCATCCCCCAGGATCACGTGTGGACCGAGGACAGCAGCGCCCTTTCATGGTCCCCATGCTCCACTGACGGCTCCCAGAGCTCCCAGCTCAGGCAATAGCAACCTGCAACAACCAGGTCTTGTACTGTTCCCGTACTTAATAGAAAGCAGGACATAAGAAATGGAAAACACCCGTGACATTAAAAAGGACCATCATTTTGTTTGTGCTCTGCCATCTTTTGTTTGAAGGGTTGAGTGGTAGTGCAAGGCCCTGGTAATCCCAGCACTCATCTCTGATTGATTCAGGTCTTTCTCCTGTTCTGAAGACAGGCTGGGTGAATCAGAAAAACGTAGATAATGGAAAATAAGAATCTAGCCCCTGTAAGTCAACCAAGAATTGTATTTTGTTTTCTATATATGATTCAGATCAAGAGATCTGACCACAAAAATTAATCCTGGAGTAAAGGATATTCAATCAATTTTGTATTTTATTTTCTATGTATGTAAGATTCAAATCAAGATCTGACCTCAAAAATTAATCCTGGAGTGCAGGATATATTTGCTTTTCTTGAGAATGAAATAAAGGAATTGAAATTTTCCTGACTATGTGAAGAGACATTGCCTATTTGAAGGATAAGTTTTTGCAGTGTGACCTTCTCTCCCACTGCTTACTAGTCTATTTTTGAGAGAGATGCATGCGGTTGGCCCTGGGTATGTTCACAAACCCTTGTAGGAGTCATTTTAGTATTAGCAGATAAGGTGCAAGCTGCATCTTCCATGTGGAGGACTGAGGACCAGGTCTCGCAAGCTTTGCCTGCGCAAGGCAACTGTATACTTCTCCCTTGGTTATGAGAATATTATGTATTTCTAACAACCAGAAGTGTGGCTAGACCATGTGCTACAAAGTCCACTCAACGGGCTAAAGGGAACTCGATGCTTCCCTGCTGTGTGAGGAGTTGTGGTTTGAACTCTAGCACCACGGGTGGAGCATTCATCTACAGCTACTCCATCTTACCGACAGAATCCAGGTTGTTATTTAATGTCTAGGTTTTACAAGCAAAAGGAAAGCAACTTATCCTGATGCATGAACAACCTCATAAGCGCACACACCCCACTGAAGATGGTCATCCTTGTGACTGGCAGCCAGCTCCTGTGTGTGGCCGTTCCGATAAGGCAGTGCTGCGCACCGAGCAAAGCACTTTCCATGAGGGTGACGTGGAACTCTGCTGTGCATGCCCACGATTTTTTTGTTTCTAAACTTTTAATTTTTACTGTTATCAGAAGGCACTGTATGCCTCTGTGGAGGACCAAGGGTGACTTGCATCATGATGCATGTCACCACTGTCTCCCACCTGGCATTTTTAAGTGCAACTTGGGCTCCAAATGCAGGTCCTTCTGCTTGCAAGGCAGAATCTTAACCCCTGAGCCATCTCCAGCCTCACATTTATATTTTTAAACAGTTGTTTTCAGTGATGTGACCTGAAGATTCATTGGAAGCCACCTTCACAGATAGCCTGTTACTATACTTTGAAAGTTTCTCCATTTCTGTGTCAGAGAAGTCTCTAGAAATGAAAGATTACTCCCAAGAGGGTGCCTCGGAACTGACTGAAGTTGTACCTTTCAAGTAGAATTGTATTGAGTATTTAGAAACCAAACTAGTTTCTAGCATCCCAGGAAAAGTTTTTAGGCCTGAGTTAGTTAAAAACTTAAAAACTATTAGCCGTTCTTCCATGAAGTGGATGCCTCTTGACAGGAAGTCTCTGTTCAAAACAGCAAGTACACTTAACCCACGGCTGTGTTGGGTTCATGTGCTAATTCTGTACCACAGGTGTGGGATTTACTTTAATTATCAGGAAGAACAGCTGAAGGGGTCAGCCTCCTGTCATCTGGTCTCCATCCAGACGAGGCCTCTCTGTCCCTTGCCAACATCTGCAATCGTCAGCAGCCCTTTCTCTGCTGATGGATTTTACTCTCCTCTGCCACCCCCAGCCCCACCCGGACTTCCGCACATCCTTCAAGGACACCAGGCCGCTCTCCGTGAGGGCCTTACTCAGCTGGTCTCTTGGCTACAGAGGTTCTGAGCAGCTCTTGATCCTCACTGGCATTTCCCCGCCTGTCCGAGGGGTGGTGGAGGGGTGGCTTTAAACTCATTTCTGGAGGCTTCTAATGAAAAGGAGGAAAAGATGACTTTTGAAAGGAAGATGCTCCTTTTTTCCCACTCCTCTCCCTCCGGCATTGTGGGGTAGGAGACATTGGCCCGCACAAGTTGATTCACTTCAGCAGACCCCAGTTTGAAATCCTGAAATTCAACTCAAGGCCGGGCAGGGGATTAAAGTTGGGGCTTTCGTGTTCATGAGTCTTTTAATCTGTAGTTCAGAGTCCAGGGGACACATTTACCAGCTTGTTATAAAGGGTGCACACCACAAAGGATGCAGACACTTACAAAGCATGTGGCAACAGCAAGCTTCCAAGCCCTCTCTGGGCACTTGACTTTCTGGAACCTTCACATGGTTAAGTTAGCAGAAAGCTCTTGAGTTTTCTGATACAGAGCTCGCCTGGCCTAGAACTTGAAATCTTCATGCTTACCCTTTTGAAGGATGAGATACTACATACCATACCCAGTTCCCTTTGGGTTTTCATAGTGGCTTCTTTATGTGGATGTGACTGACTGGATCATTAGCCATTGCCATCAGCCCGACTTCTGACACCTATCCCAAAGGTTACAGGATGCAAACGAGTTCCTACTCTAATCATGGTTAGTTGCTTACAGCCCTCCCCCCCCATCTGAAGGCTATCCAGGAGCCTTAAGATCACATTGGATTTTCCAGTCACTTAGGAAACTATAACGGTTTTAGGAACTTGGATAAAAGAAAAGGATTCTCACTTTTGTTCAGGAATTGCTGAGGCGGCATGTCAGGAACATGGTCAGAGCTAGATGCACATTTCCTACTGTATCTCAATGTTACAGGGACCATAAAGCTTTTTTTCTCAAAGAGTATGAGAACAATTATCAGGACCTTTCTCTGATATTCAGTAGGGTGAGGATGGCTTGCATACATATAAAATACTTAAATAAAACAACAGATGACACAGGAATAATAATCAAGTGAAACTGTTCTAGTGGTATTAGAAAGAGCTGTGTGTTTTGTGCAACTCAAAAAGGCAGATACCTGTGGGGTGTTAAAGAGTTACATGGAGCACCCAGACAGACACGTGCCATCATGCGGAGCACTTCATGGGAGGTTCCAAGTGAACTGGTTGGTTTAGTGTTCCGAGAATTCCCTGGAAAGAGCTTACAACACTCAGGGTTCCTTTCTATTCCACACACCTAGTCACTGTATGGTTACCGAACTGTGTAGTCGTGTCTGGAGGCTGAGGGCGCTCTGGAGGTCCCCAGGCTGCTGTTCTTGGATCGGTGTAATGCCTTGGGTTACAGTCTGGTCTCCGTCTATTACTACAAGATGACCTTGAACTATCTTCTTGTCTCCCCTCCTATTGCTGGGGTTATAGGAGGGTGCAACCATAGCTGCCTTGGGGTGTCCTGCATGCTGGGTACGCACTTTACCAGCTGAAAGCTCACCCCCACTCAGTCCTTGAGTTTTCCAAGTGCACAATTGCATCATGTACAAATGGCCATTTCCTTCCCTCCATTCAATGGCGCATCAAGGAGAGTGGCATGGCGCACATGCTAAGGGAGACAGCGATGAACACAGGCTGTCTTTACTCGTGATCCAGAAGGGAATGCTGCTCGTGTTAACTGTGACACCAGTTAGTAGGCTAACTTAAAAATCAGGAATGAGATCAGTTTTATCTTCCTGTTACTTATTCTTCTTTAATCTGTTCACAGGGTGAAGGCCTTACAGTTCTCGTAATAAAGCACATACACTTGTAACTCTGCAGCAAGCCCAATGTGCTACTAGGAACAATTATCTATTTTAGATGCCACTGAATTTGAGCTGATTAACACTTTTATTTAGTATATTTGCGATTCGGTAATGTGCTGTCCTCATCTACTTTATTTGGTTTATAGTGATCTAGTGTACATCAAGAGATTTTCCCATTATCTCACAATTAACAAGGTTAAAAGTCTTTCTTAAACATTTGGATTGTTATACTTAAAGCAATGTGAGCGAGCCAAGTGTTTCCTTCGTGGGGTTTGGAGTTTTACTGATTTGTGTTTTGGAGAGGACTTTACTTGTGGCCCAGAACTCCCTCTACAGCCTAGGGTGGCCTGGAACTTGTACTGCTTCTCCTGCTTGGGCCTCTTGAGTGTTAGGATCACTCATGTACCACCACACCTACTCAAACTACCTGCTTGGAGCCTCATGCTAGATAAGCACTCTACCCAGCCGTGAGCTTCGAGGCATGACTTGCAAGTATTCCTATACTTTTCAACGAAGACCTGCACTAATGTGTTTCATTTCAAAGACGTCATTATGATCTGAGCTTTGCTATTTAGAGACAGTCCTGCTCAGTAGTTGAAGAGAGATTAGGGTTTCACTCCTCTAGTGGCAACTTCCCTGGGGCAGGGACACCAAGCGTCACAGCATGGAACTCAGCCCTATTTGGCATCTCTTTCCTCACTTTTTTTTCCTTCTTCAATATTCTCAGCTTTGTCTACAGTTGTTTAAATCCTTAAAACAACTCTAAATCTTTGTCTATAGTTGTTTAAATGCTTTAGCTTTCTCTAAAAGTTTAATGTTCATTGTTCTATCTTAAGCTGATCATTTTGATATTTTTCCAATTCTTTCAGCACTTTGCATTATATACAGATGGCCAAAATAACAATAATGTAACATGTATAATGTAACATGTATAACGTTAACATATATAGTGTAACGTATAATGCCCTAAATTCATTCTTAATAAGGCAAGCAGTGGTTGGATTGTATCAGGTGTCATAGAAATTCTATTCCATTAGTTTATGGAGCACACCTTTAAGAATTTTGACCTTTATATTATCTAAATACTTACCTCTTATTTTACATATGCACATATCTAACTAATTTCTTCCTGTTTCAGCTTTTCCTATTCACAGTCTCTCAGATGACCTGGGAAGACGGGCAATGTTTATAAAAACTCTTGTCAGATTTAGGTCCTTACAGCAACTTCTATCACATCAGTTCAAAAAGTCTCCAAAATGCATCAACCACTGTGTGGTAGTATGTCTCATGTGTTTTTAAAATACTATTTATAATTTTTAATAGGATTACAAAATTGCTACTCTTTTATTCATTTGCCTTTTTTCTGAAATATTTGCTCCTACAGTAACCCCAAACCACAGAAAAGCACATGCAAGAGCAGGTGCCTGTATTTTAATATCCATGCATGTTCTCCATTTTTTATGTTTAATTTTTATTCTTTGACACATTCATATAAAAATGTGAATTTATGTTTTAATTCCTTACTACTCGATCCCACTTCTGTTCCACTTCATACTTTCTCCTTTCTAGACAGTCTCCTTCCTGCTTTCTTTCTGAATGTGTGGGTTTCACTTGGGATGTTTGCGCTGGCGAGTGCCTGAGTACTTGCTGGGGCATGGACGACTTAGCAATGGGTAAATCGTTTAGAGTAAAGACATTCCCCTTCTAGGGGCTGGAGAGATGGCTCAGGGTTAAGAATCTGCCTCGAAAGCAGAAGGACCTGAATTTGGATCCCAGACCCCACATAAAAACACTTGGTAGAAACAGTGGTGCCTCCACTTCAGGCCCTGGAAGGAAGACCTAGGGGAACTCCAGGGCAAGCCAAAAGGAGGTAAAACAACCCAGCATAATACCCCAAATCACCCTTGGGCTTCCAGGCACACAGAGTGACCTAATCCACACCCCTCCCCCAACATCCACTCTCACCTAAATAAAATGAACATTAAAGAAAAAAAAGCAGTTCCTTCTCTGGTCCAACATCTGCCATTTAAACACTCTCTCAGGGAGCTGCAGTGCCTCTCGAGGTCTCCATTCATGCCCTTCTTCATTTTTGAAAATGGCTCCTTCTCCCCATCCCGCAGCCTGGCTGTCTTCAGCGTGGGGTCTCAGTAGGCATCCCACAAATGCCCCCAGATCAAACTTGCTGCTGACTCCGTAAGTAGAATATAAATTTTCCCCATTATTCACAGGAAAGTAAGCAATACACTCAGTTCTTCATATTCAGTTCTCCCCAGGGCAAAAATATTCTTTCAAGAGGGTTAAAAGTAGTTTCGTGTTTTTTTTGTCTTGTTTTTCTGAGACCTTGAATGTTACAATACAATTCTAATACTATTTCAATCTTCAGGAAACTTCTAAAACAAAATAATACTTGAAACCAAAGTTACAAATTTTAATCTATTTTAAACTTTAATTTGTGCATTTGTGGTAATTTATGACTGCAAAACACTTTTTTTCTTAGCATGACATAAAGGCACATTTCATTTGAATGCATAGTGTGTACCATTCTAAAGTATCCTAATTTCTTTACAAAGTGCTTGAGCAGTCACATACACATACAGTAATAGCAAAATATATTTACACTCTTAAAATTTAAAATCTGACTAAAATATATATTTTAAAAACTACAGAAAAATTAGTGCTTTTTTCAGCTTAATTGTGTGAATATACCCTGACTTCTAATTTGTTTTAGTGATTGACTTCAATTAAAAAAATTTCTGTACACTGCGTAGTTACAAAATGCTGTCAGTTTTTCAATGCTAAAAGCCCGTTTTAAACATTGCTTTCTATGCATATTGAGAACCAACAAAAGTAAGCAGACTGTACCTCAAAAGTATTTAGTGTTTTATTTCAATGTTAACACTGTTTAAATTAAAGCCCAGATAATTTTGCTATGTTCTATAATCTTAACCCAAGGAAATTAACTAGCATTTAAAGAAATTTAAAAAACATATTGTTCCTCTTTTTATAAAATTTTCTCGCAAAGGAGCTTGGGAGAGATAATGTATTAGAAAAGTAACATGAAATAGTTGTGGAAAATTTAATTGTTCTCAGAGTAAAATAAAAACATGCCAACACATCTTAACAAGGTTGAAATATTTATGAGTGTTTTAAGCTCAACTCTTCATAAATCAGTGTGCTTTCACGCATTTCATTAGATTTACATTTGAACAATTTTTAAGAGATGAGCTCACTGTGACTGCATGGATTAATGTAGGGTGGTTAGTTACCAACTTGATGTTCCTGAGGTATAATGGTCCTAACATGCTACGCACAGGATCAAATATGTTATTCTGGAGCTGAGGAAAAACAATGAAGTGACAGGCTAGGAGGGGCAAAAAGTGAAAACAAACAAAAAAAATTTAAAAATCCCAGCCAAGTGGAAAGTCATGACTTGCAAAAAGATATTATCATGTAATAAAAAGCCACAACCGGATCCTCTTAAGAAGAGTTAAAGTATCTGATCGAATTCTCTGTGAGACTTTTGAGGTACAGCTTTAGTGTTATAATAACTTTTTATAAAATATAGACTGTTTTATCAAAAATATTTATACATTCTGTTACAATATATTGCTTTTGCCCTCAGTAACTGCCAATATAAAATCTGGATCCAGTGGCCTAAAATGTACACTTGCACTTAATGTAAATGCTGGAGTTTGAGGTGTATGCTTGGCCACTGTACAGAACTGATGAAGTTAAATAAGTCTGCAACACAGAACACATTACAACCTGTACATATGCATGTTCACAGCATGTATACAGTGATAACCTCCATGGTTTAACAAAGAGTTCCTGTTGACAGAAGACACAGAACAAGATGACTATTTCATTAAGTGTAGAATACATATCAATAAAAGGTTAATCAGGTTCAGATTGTGGAAGAAGCTATGACTGAACATCCTCCTTAGTGCCTAAACTTTGGGAATGCACATAGTTAGCACAGTGTCTTGGTTCCAGCTGATTATTCTTTTTAAGTAAATGCTGATGTTCCTACTTTTTTTTTTTAGCATTATTTAACAAACAAAAAAATGTTTGGCAAGTAGCTCTTCTAGAAAGCTATGAGGTTCTGTTACATGGTTGGTAAAGATAAGGCAATAAAGAGTTTTCTCCTGATAATACAGACAATTTATAGAAGGAGACATCAATTCATTTAAAAAAAAAATCAAGCTGTAGAAGTTGTATAAACTACCACTGTTTTTTGACATCACTGTGATTTCTTTTAAAAAGCATTTGCCTCAGTTGAGCAGGATCGCTGTGTGAACAGTGACAGCACCCTATGCGTTTTTTTTTTTCTTTTTTTCTTAAATATAAAACACAGTTAAGTGACTGATTTTCCTGTCACTTACGACAGGCATATGGCAAAGGCAGGGACTACAAAAGAGTGGTCATTCTTCTTTTTAAAAACAGGCTACTGATCCAAAAGTATTTGTTTGTAATGAACTTCTGTGGCCAGTGCTCATTCAGCCTAAATTCACGAAACTGCTTCCAGTGCTCAGATTCATGTTGAAAACATTGAGAAGGTATGAAAATAGCACTTTCAAACAAATCTTTGTGTGCTAAAAAAAACAAAAAAAACACAAAACTCAGATGCTGCTGGTGGCACAGAGAGCAAATAGAGTTGCTATTTTCAAGAGGTCTTCTTTAAGTCAGTCTGCTTGGTTTCACAGTGTCCAGTAACTAACACCAATCAGCAATGTAGTCAAAATCTCTAAACATTTCTTGCTCCTCTTCTGAAAGTATCCTTGGTTCTCGAGGTGGAGTCAGAATAGGTGCTTCTGAGGTAAATTCATCATCAAAATTACTAACATCCTCTCGTCCTCTGATGACAGGTACAAATGGTGGCTTTACTTTCTTGTCCATCAGAGCACTCCAGTCAATTAGCTGGACCACAAAATACAAAATGACCAATTAAGTTTGCTATTCCTAATAGTTTTCTCATGAGAAAATTCTGACTTTTGTACTCACCCGGAAAAACGGGTGTTTCTTGACATCCTCCGCATCTTTCTCGCCAGCTCCGAGGCGCCGCTCAGGATTTCTTCTCAACAGCTAGCACGAAAGACAGAAAGAAAACAATGAATTTCATTGATAATGATCCTCAGGGTCCTTAAAGATACTATTTGTTTGTATTTTTCTATCCCATGTGAATTTTGAAAAACAATTTCCAAATTTCTTACCCTTCTCATTATGGAAATGGCTTCTGTAGATAAGAACCTTGGATACCTTACTTCATCATTTACAATACTGTCAAAAACCTCTTCTTCATCATCACCAGGAAAGGGAGACTAAAATAAACATATCTGAATGTTAAAATGAGTTCCAACACAATTAAAAGAAATCATATATTTAAAATATAACCTGGACTCAGGCATAAAGAAAAAAGAAAAGAAAAGAGAAAAGAAGAGAAGAGAAAAAAGAGAAGGAAAGGAAAGGAAAAGAAAAAAGAAAAGAGAAAAGAAGTACTGGTGCTGTAGCTCAGTGGGAGAATGTTTGCCTTCACCGTGTGAGGCCCTGGGTTAATTAATCCTCAGAATCACATAAAGCCAGGCACGGTGGCGCATGCTTGCAGTCCCAGCACTCAGGAGGCAAGAGGACCACAAGTCAAAGGATAGGCTCAGCTATATATCAATTTGAATTATCCTGGGCTACAGACGACCCTGCCTAAAACAAAAAATCAAACGAGCCAAGAGTGGTGAATTCACACCTATAAAGCTAACACATTGGAGGCTGAGGCTGTAAGAGAACAGAGCCCCAAACCAGCCTAGATTATAATACTTAGCAAGCTCCACACAGCGAGATGGTTTCACTCCCTCATAAAGAAAAAAAAAATCCCAGTGGTCATATATTTATAGCTACTGTAATCTTTGTTTAAAAAATCCTATAAAATTTATTAAAGTCCTATATCATTTCTCAGGTTATTCTATCATTCACCTGTAGGACAATGGAGCTGACTTTTTTTTGAGAAGTAAGGCAGATACTTATTAGGGGAAGAGAAAGAACAGAATTCATAGACATGGATTCTGCAAGAGGCAAGAAGCCTGAGAGCTGATATTTTTAGAGTCTCCTGGACAATCAAGAACATTTAAATATACACAACTATGACTATGCCTCCAGAATTTCATATGGTTTAGGTTTCTATTTAGGCATATTTAAAATCAAGAAACAAATGTCTATAGTGGGTGGGATTAGGCCCTAGAATAAAATACAGAGAGCTGATTGAGAAAATTGGCATCCTTGTGTACACTTGGCCAGACATGTTGGTCTGGCAAGTAAGGATCGTCCCGCTTTCAGCCGTTACGAAGAGATGGTGTGGCCAGTTCCCTCGGCCCTGGTGCTGATGCGTGCTCTCCTGTCAAGCTGGACTAAGAACTGTAACCAGTAATCGTAAGAGAAAATAAATCCCTTGTTCCTTTAAGCCATTTGATGGTGATTTATCAGCAACAGAACTGCAATAGAGTTTATGGGACACAAAGGATTTTATTCTAGTTGATTGTCTAGTTATATTTCTTAGTCTAGCTTGGCCAGAGAGTGTGTACCACCAACACAGGCAAAGGGAACTGGCTCCACCATATCCACAGGACTGCTAAAAAGGGTGTAAACCTCTCTTCACAGACGACATGTCTGTCCAAGTGCATCAAAGAGTGTCAACTACTAATCAGCCCCATCTTACCCACCTTCCTAGCTTCACCTGCCATGGGCTGGATCTTCCCTATTAATCAGACGATTTCCTACTGGATAGCTCAGGGTTTAAGTCAACTACTTATTCTTTAGAAATCTGTCCAGAGTTTGGGCTTTTAATTGTCCAAGCTGATACCTGTAACTGACAATACCACCATGCTGAAAATTAAGGCAATAATAACAAAAAAAGTTGCTTTTAAAAACAAGAGTTCAAGTGTGCCATGGCTTTTGAGAAACAGTTCTTGTGAGTCTTTTGGCACCTCAGAAAGTAAAGACTGTTGTGTATATATTTGGGATAAGATGAATCTTCCTATTCCAGTTAACCATACAGTAGCTTTTCTGGATAAATAGGTGAAAAATTCAGAAAAATTCAGTCTTAAGACACAGGTCTTAAGAATATAAATGAGGCTGGATGAATTTAATGCTTTAAAGAACAAAGTTTAAGGTTAAGAAATACTTCTGAAGCCAAAACTCAGTTTCATCACATTAAATTCTGTGTGACTTGAAAATATGCTATTGACCTCTTTATATATATAATCACACAATTGAAAATGGACAAAAGACTAGTTTGGAGCTTATTAAAAGATGCTATAAATAAAAGGGGCTAGTATTTATAAATCACATAAAATACTGCCGGCTACCTTATTCTCTCAATGAACCTGTTTCAGCCAGCCTGAACAGTCAGATTGCTCCAGGGATTCACTTCCTCCCATACCTATCACATACTTGCATATGTCTGGGATTACAGACATATGCAGCCATGCCCCAGCTTTTACTTGAATGCATGGGATCCAACCACAGGTCCTTATGTTTGTAATGGCAAATGCTTTTACCATTTCCACAATAACACTTATTTCTGACAAAAGTATAACTAACTTTTAAAAAAGACACAGGTTTGTTTTTTTTTTTTTTTTTTGGTGATTTAATGGCAGGGTGTTACCACCACATAGCCTAGACTGGCCTCGCAACTCTCCTGCTCATCTCCCAAGAGGCGGAGTTATGGATGTGCATCACACCTGCCTCGTGTCTCCTGCTCTACTCCCTGAGAGGTAACAACTGCGCATGATCGTCCTAAAATCACAAAATGTAACTGTGCCAGAAAACATTCACATTGTATTCCATAGATCCCATAAAAATCTAAAAGTTGTAAGTGAAGATATTGTAAAAACATAGCCAATTTTTAGCATACTGTGAATATTTACAAAACCTAAATTCCACATATGCAGGAGATACATTAAGTGGCTTTACAAAAATGACATGCTTTCTCCTCTCTCCATGTTTAAGCATTTTTTTCTGCTTTACCTCACCAACGAGCATTTCATATATAAGTACGCCAAGTCCCCACCAGTCCACAGCCCTTGTATAGGATGTTTCTGTTAATACTTCTGGGGCAAGAAACTCAGGAGTGCCACAAAATGTGCTAGTTCTATCTCCATACCCCATTCCTGAAAAACATAAGAAATTTAAATATTTATTAGTAAATAAAATTAATATAAAAATGGAAGTATAAGGCCAGCGAGATGGCTCAATGTGACGACTGTCACTCAACTCTAGAACTCACATGGTGAAGTTCTGAGAAACCAACTGCCAAAAGTTATGTTCTTATGCTATATACACATACACACAGACAGATATACACACAAAACTAGAACATATCAGGAAGAATAATCAAAGTTGCTGTAGATGGTGATCACAAAACTCAGACATATCAAGATTTTTTAAAAAGTATGAGGGCCAGCAGGATGGTTCTGTAGGTAAAGATATTCGCTACCAAGCCTGAGAACCTGAGTTTGACCCCAGGACCTATATAGGAGAAGCATCAACTCCTGCAAGTTGTCCTCTCGCCTCTGAAAATATGTTACAGCGTATGTGTGTCCTCCTACCCTCCTACCCTGTTCCCCACTGATAAATGATTAAATGTAAAAAAAAAAATTCTGGTATAGAAGAAATTGTGCAACAGCACATATTAGTGTACATTCAAAAGCTACCAGTGAAGAACAGATGGCTAGAAAACATTTGAAGAAACAAAGGTGTTTATTTCTCTGCATTCATAAAAAAGCCCAATTAGAGAAGAATCTTTTACTATGGTCAACAAATGAGGTCAGTGTGTATATGACGAAAATGTATTTAACAAATCCCAGTCACGCATCAAACTGCTTAATTTATTGAACTAAATAATTAAGATGTACCAAGAATTGTGTTATGTGCTATGGAGACAAAGTTAAATAAGTAACAGGGGCTACATTGTATCAGTTGTAATATACTGAAAGTAAAGATAATATGCCCCATATTAATATGTAACTATTCCTATGGAGAAAGGAATATATTCATAGAAAAGATGAGAAAATACATTCAACAAGGCAAAAGGCAAGTTTTTTGAAGATACACAAAAAAGGCTGGAGAAATGGTTCAGGGGTTTAGCCTTTGTCTTGCAAGCAGAAGGATCTGAGTTTGCATTCCAGATCCCACATGAAAATTCCTGGCAGAAATGACAGCAGCCTGCCTGAAGATGGAACCTGCAAAGCTCCAAAGCAAAACGAAGAGGAGGTAGAACAATCCAGGGTGATTCCCAAAGTCACCCTTGGGCCTCCAAGGGCACACACATGTCCACTTATTCACAAAAATACACACACATGAACAATAACACAGAAAAATTAGTAGTAAATTTGGGACTCAAACTGACCACTATCTGGTATATTTCTTTCCTCACTTTACAAAGTTATTTACTTTGAACATAGAGACAACAAAGGCTGTTGTTCTTCTGTAGAACGTAGAAGCTAGAGAGCTACTGTCCCATGCACTCCACTCTGCAGTGTCGTCGGAATGGGCAACATGGCATCCAGTGCTTTTCTTTACAAACAGTATTTTGTTTGCTTATTTATTTATATATTTTGGGGGGCCTACACAGATCGAGGTCAGAGAACTTTCAGAAGTCAGTTCTGTCTCCATTCTGACTTCTAGGGATTGAACTCAGGTGCACACGATGAGTGCTGAGAATGTCACCTGCTGGTGTCACAGACAAGATCTTTCAGTGATATCTGGATCAATGAGCGATCACTCTTCAATACCTTCGTGGAACACATCAAAATTAAAAATATATGTTTTCTATCCATAAACCTGAAAACTAACAAAACATGTAGGAATAATAAGCTATGAGAAAAAGAACTTTAAAACTCAATTACCTTCTTTGCAAAGACCAAAATCAGCAATTTTCACAAAACCCTCTGTATCTAGTAACAAGTTATCCAATTTCAAATCTCTGTTCAGGCGAAAAAAAAAAGATTGAAGAAAAAAATCAGATCACAGATCACATAGTACAAAACAGGCTTGTTTTTTTTCCCAGCAGGATCACAGTTTGATATTTAAAATATATTTAAACTTCAGAAACACTCATTTTTCTTTGTCAATATAATAATTTCTAAGTATTTTTTCTTATATTGGCAAGAATATGCTCATAAAATGAATATTCTATTGCTTTAAAAATATATTTTAAAGCACAGTAAGAGTTTAAGTACCTTTAATTTGCTTGTTTTCAAGGTTTATTCAAACCAGTACATCAGATTTAGAGTAACAGTGTAGTTCAGAGGTTAACTGCTGAGCGTGAACTACTTTTACTGACCTGCAATTTGACAAGGGACTTGTGCATGTACATAAATTGGTCACATCACCAAAAACTGTGTATTAAAGTGATAGCAAAGTTTTATTTGTTTATATAAAACCCAGGGCCTGACGTGCGAGACATATGAAGGAAGGAAACCAGGTAGCTTTGCATCCCACACAAACTACTTATCCTGTCATGGTTAATTTTCAGGAGAACTCATCTAGTGGGTTTTATGTGGTTAAATACAAAAAGTCACTAAGCTGAATCCTATTAATGAACTATGTCATCATGTCAATATTTTAATTAGAAAATGGGCAGCAGTTCAAAAACACAAATTCATCAAGTAATTACTATGTTGCTTAAATCCTTCGAAGTTGGTGAAGAGCTTGTTTATCACATGTAAGAGAAAATTAAGTTGTAATCTTTACTTCTAATGCACACTCATGTGAACTAATACAAACAATACAAATAACAAAAATAATACAAAATGAACTTACCTATAAACAATTTTGTGTTCGTGTAAATATTGCAACCCAAGAACTACACATGCTGCATAAAATCTGTTGGAAAAATTAAATCAAAAGAAGTTTAATAAACTTCACTTTTTGAACCAAGTTTATATTTTTATGCTTCAAAGCACAACTTTGTAGTTAAGTCCATAAATACTTATTCAATCCCTATTATGTACAATGCATTGTTCTAGGCATTGAATGAAAATAAAAAATGAGGAAAATGTGATCATGGCAAAGGAAGGTTTATATTAACTTTGCATGGTGGACTCAATGAGGACCTGAGAGGAAGGAAATTTGATCTGGTTCCTCAGAAGTATCAGTACATTCTGCCTAAGAATGGAAGGAGAATGGAAGGACAGCAGGGCAAGCAGATTTGTTGGCAAATAAATACAAGGCCTTCCCAGAGAGAGAAAGAACAGCAGTGTACTCTGACACATGTAGACATGCAGACAGACACACAAATAAACAAACAAAAAAAATAAGAAAGTTCTCAACTGGAAACTCCAGCTGACTCCTTCAGCTTCCCTAGTTGACTTCTGGATGTTGAAAGCAATGATTTGATAATGACACATTTGTTGAGTCTCTTGGCTGTCTTAGTTGTCTCTGCTAGATGTTGTATGTCTCAATTTAATGATTATTTATGAAAAAATTTTTAAATTCTTTAATACTTTCATACATAAATACAATTAATTTATATCATCTTTACCACTTACTATCCAATCCCACCCCTCCTGTCCCACTTCAGACTTCTGCTTTCCTGTCAGACGATGTCATTTTTGATTGCTCTCTCAATGAAATAAAGCCACTAAAAACTTTTGAGTACCCAACCAGATGATGTGCTTCTATGTGCTGCTTCTTCTACATACGACTTATTTTCCTTTCATGTTAGAGTTAATAAACTCACTCATTCAAAGCTGATAAAGTTATTGTAGATCATTTTCCAGATCATACAGATCACCCAATTTCTTAAATTCTTAAGTATTCAGATATTGAAATAGTAACTTCCTACTATTTTACTTCTTTTTGAATACTTCACTACCTGTAAACGTTATCCCCATTTCTTTTCTGTTTGCCACAACTTTTGTCCTACATGTAAGAATCTGATTAAAATCAAATAAAGGAGTGAATGTGAAGCACCACATAAACATCAGTGGTTATTTCATCAGAAAATGGGCAAATAAAAACTTTGAGAGTCAAGTCAACCAAAGAATTACTGGATTTTATGGCTTTTATGATTTGGGCATATCTGACGAGAGCTGAGACCCGAAGTAACAATGCTCTGCATTCTGGCTGCAAAACACACAGATGGGGATCGCTTCTTAACAAGACGAGGAAGACTACATGAGCAGCAGGCCTGACAAGTGGTAGACAGTATCCGTGGAGAAATGGGAAAAAAAAAGCTTAAAATATTATTTTTGTTAGCCATACAAATGGAAAAGGTTGGGCTTAAAGATATAAGTACCAGCATGTACATTGTAGCTAATAAAGAGTACACCCCTAGGATTCCACCATGTTAAGAACTATGGAATTGGGATATTAACAGAAAAATTTAACTATACAATGTATATATGCCTACAAAGATGCTTACTAGTACTAAATTTCGTCTATTTGAATAAACACAAAATTCAATTTACTACTGAACTAAACACAAAAAGGTTTTCATTGAGGTCTCCTTTTTGTCCCTTTCCTCGGAAGCAGTAAGGACACAGGTCAGGCATCCCAAACTCAAAATGTGTGAAGTAAGAAAGTGCAATACTCTAAAGCTCTGGTGCGAGCCAGAACTGACTCCACAGCAAGCTCAGGTGGACACAGGCAACTGTGCCTCAAAACAAAACACAAGTTAGAGCCTGAAGAATTTCATATCTGAGATTAGGGGTGCTTAGTAAGTAAAGTCTGTGCAAATTCCAAAAACAACAATGTCAAGGTCGAAAACACTTTTGGCCCGAGCATTTTGGAAAAAGAATATTCAAGCTACACCAATTTCTTTTTTATTCTTTCAGAGATATGGTAAGCACAAGTAAGTGGGTATGTGTATATTTTTCTAAAATTACCCTTTGGGTACAAGTATAATTATTTTATACAGATAGATGATGGACTCTTCTATTTTGTAAGCTGAAAACAATTTACCTATTATACTCACAGTTCTAGGATATTATTCCTCATGAAAATAGCTAAAATGAAAAAAAATTTCATGTTCTTATAGGGACAAAAAAGGGATCTAAAATTCAGAGCTCTCTTCAGTGAGGAAAGCGAGCAGTCAACAAAGTCAGACAAACGACGACGGCATACTCACACAGCTCTTGGTTCAGAAAAGACATCAGTATGAATGTGCATCATTAGGTCCCCACCGGCAGCATACTCCATTACAAAGCAAACATGCTCTTTGGTTTGGAAACATGCAAAAAGGTTCACCAAAAAGGGATGCCTTACACTATTCACAGTTTCAAAAATTCTTTTTTCACACATCAGGCTGTAAGAGAAAAATCAAAAGGGTGAAATTACAAAATATGAAATGTCTTTTATGTTAAAAGAAATGTTCTACTTGATACATAAAACACTAGTTGATATACGAATAAAAATTAAAATATCACGATTGTGGAGTTTACATGAATTAGTGATTATAGTTCACTTATGTATTAAGTACTTGTTTCTAAATAAATAAGCAAAAAAGTCTGTGACTAAGGTAATTCCAAGGACAGTATTTATAATTCATAAGCTAGAACATTCAAATTTTTATTATATAAAATATGAAGCTGAGGTACGATATGCTACATAAAATTTTAATCTGTAGAACTGACTGGAAAATAAATAGGTTACATCGAGAATTCCACAACATGCATCAAAGGGGAATTCTCTGACAAGACCCCAATATTCTGCTGCATCAAGCAAAATTCTGAAGCAATCATTATATAAACCAAGATAAGTTATTTGGAAGAATAATGTGTCATTGAAGCATGAAACATTCATTTTGTCTAAATAGCAGAAATAAACAAAAATGCATTCTTTCTTCTATTAGAAGTACTTAATAAATTAATTTTCTTCATAACTCACAGTATAAGACCTAAGTCAAGTATAACTCAAGTGAAAGCTGAATTAATTAATTTCTAGTATCTAATCAAAGTATCAGTAGACAGAGATTATTAACAATTAGGTCATATGTATATTTTTAATAGTAAATAATTTTCACTGCTGTTTCTGTTACGAACACTTACGACCAAAACCTGATTCTAATGCTTATTTTATAAAAAGCTTTGCTTCATGATTTTACTTACAAACGAAGCATACATCTTTTTTGTTGTTTTTTTTAAAAAATTTTTATTATTATTATTATTTATTCAAGTGTGTGCATGTGCGTGTGTATGTGCGCGCGCGTGTGTGTCTGTGTGTGTGTGTGGGGGGTGGGTGTGTAGAACCACGGACGAATTCGGGAACCACCATGGACGCCTCCACCTCCTTCTGCCCTGGGATTCACAGGCTCCGCCCTACCAGGACCAGAAGCGCAGGCCGTCCCCGCTTCCGCCTGGCGTCTATACATGGGATCTGGGATCCGAACTCAGGACCTTCCGCCTTCAAGGCAGAGGCTTAACCCCTGAGCCACCTCTCCAGCCCTGTTGTTGTTTTTTATGGTTGCTGTTGCTGACCATCTAAATAATCCTCGGGTATTTCAAACACCCAACTAAAGTCCTGATACTATACAATATACTTTAAAGGTGCATTTGAGGTCTTTGGATCTTCTGTTTCTACTTTCCCAGCCTGGGAATTGGAGGAATGCACTGTAGCAGACAGCTATTTAAAAAAAACGGTGTTGGGAATTCAAACTAAAGCTCTTATGCTTGGGCAACAATGTTATACTAACCATTTCATTAGCCCCAAAACTTTTTAAAAATTTTTTTAAAATTTATTCAATTGTGCGTGTATACGTATGTGTGCATGTGTGTATTGCATGTTTGTGTAGAACCATGACCGAATTCAGGAACCACCATGGACGCCTCCACCTCCTCCTTGTTTACTCTGCCCCAGGATTCACGGGCTCCGCCCTACCAGGACCAGAAGCACAGGCCGCCCCCGCTTCCGCCTGGCGTCTATATGTGGGATCTGGGATCCGAACTCAGGACCTTCCACCTACAAGGCGGAGGCTTAACCCCTGAGCCACCTCTCCAGCCCCCCAAAACACTTTCTATAATAATGTTTGCACTCATTTACTTACTTAGTCACAATCAAATGAATGCCCTGATTTTACACATCTGATTATATTACTACTATTTTTAAAGATGGGGTCTTACCATGTAGCCTAGTTTGGCCTTTAACTCACAATGCTCTTGCCTCAGACTCCTGAGTACTGCTATTACAGACATGCTTCGCGAGGCTCAGACCTTGATTTAAACTATAAACCTTGCTATAAATAAACTATTCAGGAAGTCAACTGGTAGTACTTTTCAATTTTACAACTATATAACTTTTAAGTTAGCAAAGTCTTCAAATATTATTGTAACTAAGGCATTATTTTAAAAAAATCTGTAGTATTCATTTTTTAATGTTAATGGCTTTGATTTCTGACACCACTGGAAGATAATGGCTTAAAATTTATATTTAGGATGAATTCTAAAACACCTGCTTTATTGAAACAACCTAAGTTTTGAGTAGATGTAAAATACTCGGATGCAACAAGACCAAGCTGAGATAAGTTATATCGAGTTCAAGCAGCTGAAGAACCTGGCTTACATACAGGTCATATTTATGTATGAATCAGAAATTGTTTATGGTTGATTTTGTGGGTGAATCACTAATTTTCAACTGCATGAGTGTGAAGTTAAACAAATGTGTGCAAGTAGAAAAGATTGAGAATTATTGACTGGACTCTTGCAAAAATTTGCAGTGCCATTTACTGGAACACTGAACAATGATTGACAATAATGACAAGGATGGACGATTTAGGCCAATTAGCTGGAGAAAGAAGGCACTTCGATATTTCAAAACATTGCAATAATTTTAGGCATTTCATAGTACATTTAAGAAAGTTACTACAGGAGAATCTGTAGTCTGTCCCAACATTACATAAATTGTGTGTTCCTGTTAGATGTCACCACAACAGGAGGAAGAGTGGTCAAATGTACTGCTTGCATGTATAAAATTGGCAAACAGTAAAATTCATCAATAGAGAAACTAAAGCCTCCATACCAATTTAAACTTATTAAACTTTAAATTTAATTTCTTCAATCTACTAGGAATAAAACAAATTCAATTTTTCCTACAATTATAAATCCATCAGTATACAATGAGATCATACTAGTAAGTTGCTATTGCATGTACTGCTTAGTTTTAAGTTTATGTCTGTTTCCCTAAGTTACTAGTTTCATAATCGTACATTTCCTTCATAGTTGAGCACATAATCAGATATGACAGAAACAAAACAAACAAACAAAATACCATTTCAGTTAGTGAAAAACTACATTACTAACAAGGCTGAGCTCTTAGGCTTAACTCTATGTAAACTGAAAGCAGGTGTTCTATGTGCTGACACAAACCATGCTGCTTGCTCGAGGAAGAAAAGCATAATGAAAGAATGGATGAGGGAAAGAGAGAGCACATCTAATGCAAGACAACCGAGTGTGACTTTTGTACTGGAGTATATTGTTTTTAACCTATTGTTTATATTCACTTGAAGAAACTAACTTGAAATTTTGTTTTAATTTGTGTATCTGCACAGAAGCCTGGTGTTCTAATTTATAAGTCCTTGAACTTTAATAACTATATTAAAAGGTGTATCTTTAACTATTTCCAGTGATTAAACTTTTTGAATGGTAAAGTAATATAGTAAAACAATATTACTGAAAAAACAAGAGGGAAGAAAGCTCAAGTGTTACAGATATTCAATAAGCAGAATGCACATTATCAATATATGGTACTTTTATCAGCTACACAAAAAATGGGATTACGTTAACTGAATCATAAATGCATAGCAAATCTACATTAATATTTTGACTTTTTCATTTATTCAAATTTAAAAGAGTTTATTTAAACACTTTACTATCTTTAATGTCCACAAATCGGTTAATGATCTTAAGGGGAAAAAAGTAGCTGGAAAGTAAAACAGTACTTAATCTTAATCTGTTGCCAAGTAGAGGTATATTTAATTTTGGTAAACATTAATATGAAACCAGACTTATTGCTGCAATGTATATCAACTCTTATGCTACCTCAGAGAAGAATTCTCTTTTTTAAGAAACTGACCTGTCTACTTCATCTCGAGCCACAATGTCTCCTTTCTTTAAGGCTTTTATTGCAAACATTTCATTTGTGTGTTTGTATTCAGCCAGCAGCACCTAAGAAGAGATTAAAATAATTACTTTCCATTTGAATTATTAACTTTTTAGGCATTTCTAAAATTCTGAAAGATTACCTTTCCAAAATGTCCTCTTCCCAAGACAGCACAACATCTGAAGTCTTGTAGATTAAACTGAAACCTTTGTTGAGATCTAAGACAATAATAACAATTAGAGTGAGGTGATCAAATCAAGTATGGAACCCAACACAGCAGCAAAGCACTATAAATGATCCTTACCTTCCGTCCTCAAATTCCCGAATATCACTGTATCCTAGACCTGAATCGGGAATATCAGGCTCATATTCAGATTGTGATTTCAGATGAATGCTATTTCTGTTATTCTCAGTCTCGAAAAGAGTTTCTGAATCCTGTAAAACATCAATCGATATTAAACTATAAAAACATTTAGCAAACAACTTGGCAATCAAAGTTGAAGAAACAATTTTAAAGTGCAGTATAAATATCAGGAAGGAAATATGAAAAAAGCAACACATCATTTAGTATCTACAGTACATGCTGCTAATGTTTTGCTTTGAGCGAAATAATGAGTGCCAATCGTGCTTTTTAGCTCACACAGCCACTTTCCATGCTGTGAACATGAACTCCGCTATTTCCTGCTAACTTGGTTACCCGAGAAAAATTTACTTACAAGAAATTTAAGTAACAAACTACACATGCAATTTTAACTGAAATATGTACTTCATTGACAATGCTTCTCTTACTGTTAATTTATCTTATAAAGAAGAATTATAGTGAGCTGCAGAGATAGCTCAGGGGGCCTTTGCCTCCAAAGCAAAAGGATCTGCTGAGTTTGGATCCCCAGATCCCATGTAAAAATGCTGAATGCACATGGCAGCAGCTTGCACTTCCGGCCTTGGAAGGTCGAGCATGGGAAACCCTATAGTAAAGAAATAAGGAGGTACACACACTGAAGTGTCCTCTTGTATATACACAGACGCATACAAACACACATACACACACACACACACACACAAGAATTATATAAAGTTTTAAATGCCTTGCCTGTCCAGGTGTATCCAAGACTCTTAACTCAGAAGATTCATCAATTTCTCCAAGGGAAGAAGCACGTGGTGGGGCTGGAGGAGGTTCAGGCTCAAGATCAAAGTCCAATTTCGTTACTGTAGAATCACTTGCAGAAGATAAAGCAATTTACCAAAGCAGTCATTGAAGACATTTTTTTTAAAGAGTTATAAAAGAATAATAAATTAATTTTTAAGCAAAGCACTAATTTCACAATACGGGTTGGTAAAAAAAGATTCCTCCACCACTATAATATATGCATATGTATAATTATGATAACTATTCTGTATAAGATACACACAAGCATCTTCAACACATACCTGGCCGCAGGTGTTAGTTCAGGGATGCGTACATCAACCACAGGCACTGTAGAGGGCACAGGAGTTTGAGGGCTGAAGGTGCCAGAATGATTTACTGTAGGAATAGCTCGCCTCACTAACCTTCCCCAAGTGGCAATATTAATATTCATTTGTGGAGCTCTGAGAAATGTTTTGCCTGTAGATATAGTGAGTAAAGAAAACAATGAATAATTTCTTTATATATTACCAAAAGCCATAATTAAAAATTTAAATTCATCAGTTTGTAATTTTTGAAGAACAAACAAATTTGTCACTTAAAAGACTAGTTCTTAACTATCTGCTATCAAAGGCTAAAGAAAATAGCTCTTTAGAAAAAATGGATACAGAATAACTAGGGTTCCCCCCTTCTTAAATCTAGTAGTGAGATACAGTTATGGTTTTAGAGAGGAATGGATGTAGTTATGAGATGTGGTTACAGCTTTAACATGGAAACTGTAACTATCTAACAAATGTCAATATGCTTCAAATAATCTGAGAAATTAGTGAGCAGATGGGAAATACATCAAACAAAATAGTCATTTGTTTAGTGTTGCTGTATTGAGTGATGACGGGGCAGTCACGGTGACGCACACTTGCAACTGCGGCACTCAGGAGATGGAAGGGAGGGGACCATTCTATGTTCACATTTTATGTTTTAAATTCAAGGACAAAAGGGTACATGAGACTTCATTACAACCAAGGAAAAAAACACATGGAAATTAACTTTTAAAACAGTTGGATTTTCTATAAATAAAAAATTAGGTGAAACATTTTTGTATCTGATTTTTAGTTAACTACCTTGTTGTTTGGAAAAAATTTTCTTTTGTCGCTGAAGTTTGGGTCTTCTTTCAATAACTGGATTAAAAAAGGTAACCTGTAGTGAAGAAAATTCAAGCTGATATGAAAATAGCACTAAACTTATGAAATCTCTAAACTTTCAAGTTTTGAAAATTTAAGTAAGTCTGATCAAAAATTTAACTCAACACCGTCATTTTCAGAAAACTTCTACACCTTGTTACCTACATATACAATTTCAGTTTTAGTTATATGTGTTCAATAAAATTCATTTATTACCTCTGCAAATAAAGTACCCTGTGGTTCCAAATAGAGACACATGCCATGCCGTTGGTTGTCTAAAAAATCTTCTAACCTCAGAAATTTTACAGCACACAGAGATCGCCAATCACGCCAATAAACTGAAATTTCCAGTTCACGTGACTAGGATAATTAAAAAAAATAAACAGAAAAGACATCATTGGACACACACTTGAATAAACTATCACAAAAATATGAAATACAAATACAATAAACAAAGCACACACAAATATCACAATTTTTTTAAAATTATGGTATTTCTCAATTTCATATTACCTTTAGCAGAATTAAAACATTTTAACTTAAAGGAACAAAGCTTACATTCAATCTCTGGTTTAGAGATTTCTAAACTTCAGGCCATACTGGGAATGAGCAGTGACTACAGAATCTCTCTTTCCACCAGTCATTCAGGTTGCTCCTCTACATGCGAATACTTGCTGTTCTATTGCTGAAACACTCCAATTGCCTCTAAGAGCCCATAGCAAAACTTATTTTTATGACCCACTGTAGAGCCAGAACAAGTCTGAAGACAGCATTTACTCTGTATAATGTACCCAACAGCATACTAAGTATTTTAATATTACATCACTCAATCTTCAAAAGAATACTACAAGGTAGCAACACTATTGAGAATAGCAGAAAAGAATTTAGACTGTGCTTTAGATGGAAAAATGCTCACATATTAGAACACAAAGAATAAAAAATAAAAAAGCAATTAGTAGTAACAACTTGAATATCCAAACCCTAGATACAAGTATATTATTATTATGCCATATACTGTGGACATTAAAAATAATGCTTCCACGTGAAAACACACTTAATGCTTTAACAACTTACTAGCAAATGCACCTATAGGATGTGGTTTCTATGTTGAGATCAAGTCAGTATCTGATTTCTGTATGCATAATTTATACACACTTTAATTGTAAAGTATCAGATTTTTCCACATTTTGTTTTGCAGGATTATGCAGACCATCCACAAAAAGACATAAATATATTTCCCTTTAGGCTCTACAAACTAATAAATTACTTCTTTTACATGACAACTTTCACTTTGTCAAATTATGCATCTCATTAAGTTCCTTGAATACACAATGAAAGATTTTTTACTTTAAATTGTAACACTAGTTGATGAAAATGAAAACATAAACACATGAAAAAAATACAGGTGAAAACAGAATATGTCAGAACTCTGTTATGGTGTGGTCTTCTGTGCCCCTACCCATGAGGCTCATGTGCTAAAGGTTTGTTCCCCAACTTTGGCAAGTAGTGGAAACTTTAGCAGATAGCTCAGGGGACCTTTGCCTCCAAAATAAAAGGCCCTCCTGAGTTTAGATCCCTAGATTCCATGTAAAAATGCTGAATGGATATGGCAGCAGCTTACATTCTGGCCTTGGAAGGTGGAACATGGGAAACCCCAGAGCACAAAAAGGTTGAGGTAGAGGGGCAAAAAAATTTGAGAATGTACTCTAGTGAACAAATAGAAATGGTATTAATTTAGCATAGAAGAATTATTATAAGGAAGGATGAGTTTCCAAAAAGCTTGCTAAGGAAGCACAGGGTGCCAGGGAATATTTTCATTTTTCAAACACACAGTGACTTGTACTGGAAACTATAGGAAATATTGGCTCCAAGTGATTAGTACACACTGCATTCCTTTGGATGACATCACTTTCCTGCTAGCTTTCCAATAGCAAAGTAATGAAAATAAACTATGTGGAATAGGAGATGATTCCAAGGTTTAGACAATTCTTTCATATATATGATATAATAAAAATTTTTCTTGTAAATACTAATTGGTATATTTTTGCTGCTCTTGTGTTTTGTTTCTGAGACAGGCTCTTATGGATAGCCCTATATCACCGTTCCACGTGCTGAAATTATATGCATGCTCAGCCTGGTATTCTGTGTGCTTTTATTATTTTACTTATTAAGGTCTCTGAATAGATGGAAATTTTACTTGGTCAATAAAATGAGTTTGGGGACTTTGGAGAAAGTAAAGGAGAGCAAAACTCCAATGCTAACAGAACAGGCAAAAGACTTTTTGTTTCAGTGGAAAAAAAAAAAAGGAAAAAAGAAAAAAAAAAAACAAAAAAACCTCCTCAACTTAGGAAATCCATGAGCAAAGGAAAAGAGATATTTTAAAGAGATACATGTCACAGCTGTCTATTTATTGATCTCAATGGATTTCTGAAGACAACAGAGGTTTACACAATATGTAAATGTCTGAGGGGAGAGCAGATGACATACAAAAAACCTTATAAAGAATTTTTAAAAACTACTATTTAAGCAGGTATGATTAAAACCAATGAACCGACAATGGATCTGAGTTATTTAAGCTCATTCATTATCACTTTTAGCATAAAGGGACAAAAGCAACCATTACCAAAACCCAGTGAAGTTATGATTATCTGTAATTTTCTCCTGTATTGGATCATAGCTTCCATGTTCAAATTCAAAACTCCCATTTTATTCCAAACGGATGCTTTTCTGTCTCTTCATGGTTTTACACTTACTGTTCCAATTTCACAAGAAAATTTCTGTAATTCTGACAGAGGATTGCTTATCTTCTACTTAGTTCAGTCTCTTAAAGAAACTCATGCTTTTACCCCTGAAAGATTTGGCTCGAACCTGGTGTTTCTGCCAATTTCCATCTTTACCACTTTCAAGTTGTGTGGCCTGAGAAAATTTACTTATGTTCTCAGAACTGCAGTGATCTCTAGACTGTAATAATTGCTTATGTCATAAGATTTCTATGAGGATTAATGGAGATACTATGCCTGTCTTGTGCTGAATCTACTATAGAAACTGAAGCATCAGTGTACTATGTAAAGATAACTTACTTTTGCAAAAATCCTATTTGTGAACGAGGTAAACAGAAAAGGCTCAAACCCTCACCCCAGTGGAGAAATGTGAACATATGCAATAAAGATGTGATGGAAGATGAGATCAAGCTAGATGACATGAGAGACAGTTGGAGTATTTCTGCGGGTGAAAGAAGAGAAACAGAGGGCAGCCCAACTATAGACTCAACCAGAAGCAGACTTACTTATCTAAAACTAGGACCATGCAAAAACAAACTGGCAGGGATAGGAGAAATCTGTGGCCTAAAAGTCTTAATCTAATCTATAAAACTAAAGTTTGGAAGGGAATGGCTTAAAAAGTACTAAAGAATCAAAGAAATGAAAATATTTGAACAGGGGCTGGAGAAGTGGCTCAGGGGTTAAGCCTCTGCCTTTCAAGCAGAAGGTCCTGAGTTCAGATCCTAGACCCCACATATAGCCACGGGGCAGAAGTGGGGGCGGCCTGTGTTTCTGGTCCTGGTAGTGCAGAGCCTATGAATCCCGGGGCAGAGTAAACAAGGAGGAGGTGGAGGCGTCCATGGTGGTTCCCGAATTCGCTCGTGGCTCTACACACACACGCATACACGCACAATTGAATAATAAATTAAAAAAAAGAAAATATTTGAACAACTGGAAATAAGTTTTGTGGTACAAAGTGAGAGAGCATGAAGAGTAACAATAAAAGGTATTGATGACTCCACAATCATTATGCACAAAAATTACTTTAGGTGTTCTTACACAGCTCTATCATTTAGGGTAACAAGAGAAAAAATGGTAAGCTTTATACATTAAATTTAATATTTCAATGCCCTATTAAATATTTTATAAAGAATTAAATGAAAGATATCTAAAGGATTCTAAGACAAAGAAATAACAAATGTTTACAGAACAGGAAGGTTAACTGCTTTGATTTTATTATTATACATTATATACATGTATTAAGTATCACAATGACCTTGTATGTAAATTTAAAAAGTTGGTTTGAAAGAAAAACTAGATTTAAGAGGTATCACAGAATTCATTCCTGAATTGACACAGGAATAAAGGTTTACTAGAATTAAGGAATTAAAAGATTCTTGAATAATGGTATGATAAATAGGCTATATTTAATCTCCCATCTTGTTGGCAAATATGATGTGAGAGCCAGCATTATTCTTAATTTGTAAAATAAAGGGGCTGAATTACATTAACAATTTTCATACCTTTTCAAAGTGTCAAAATTCAAAGGAAATGTTATATAGAATTACAACATAAAACATTCCATTTGAGCTTTCTAATGCTTAGATCTTTAACAGTCTTAGAATTTGCTTAAAATTTTTAAAAGATCCATGAATTGGTGAGGCAAATGCTCTACTACTGATTTATCTATCTCCCAGTTCAACTTTGAAAACATTTTTTTGGAAACTAGGTCCATGATGCCAAAATTCATCCCAAACTCCTGGGCTCAAATGATATTCCTATCTCAGTATCCCAAAGAGGTAGGACTATAAAAGTCTTATGCTAATAAGAACCCTTGGAAAACCTTTGAAATGTTACTTTAAAAGTCTAGAAACAATAGCAATAACAGTTCTGCAATACCATAGAAGATAAATATGACATGAGGTAAAATGCTGGAAGCAGATGTCAGTTTAAAAATACTATAAACACAGCGGATAAAAATAAAAGAATAAAAAAGGCCATGGTAAAAGATGTTTCATGTTCAACAGAAGAGATTTAGGGGCATGTAGTCTCAACTGAGCAGCTTATGAGCACATTAGGGACAAAGGACATGAACATAAAGAATCACAGGACTACTTTGCCTGAGGATAATGGCTTTTCTTAGCTTCAAAGTTTGAAAATGTATTAACTAAGAATGGGAAGAATATCTGAGAGAAAAAAATAGAATAGAAATATAGAATAGAAAAAAGAATATCTGAGAGAAAAAAATAATTTAAGGTGAAGATAACATTAGTAAAAGATCAGCCACTCAATAGCAATCCAATCTTTCCGTGTTCCAGATTTATATATTGGTTTTCTAGACACATTATCTTTTGTGCTTTTCTTTCTGGGCTACTTTGTATATCCTGAAATTCCCACAGAGGAAAGAACATCTACTTAGAAGAAAGACACTGAAGTCTTGGTATCAGTTTTGAAATTTACTAATATGCAATTGTCTTTCTCTCTTCCCTTTTTCCTTCTCTATTTTGTAGGGCTGGGTATTAAACCCAGAGCCTTATATGTACTAGGCAACTTCTGTCACTGAACTATATATCCTTGGTTACCTCTTCTTTTTTTTTTTTTTTTTATTCAATTGTGCGTGTGTGCTATATATGTGTGTGCACGCGTGTGTGTCTATATGTGTGTAGAACCACGGACAAATTCGGGAACCACCATGGACGCCTCCACTTCCTCCACCCCGGGATTCACAGGCTCCGCCCTACCAGGACCAGAAACGCAGGCCGTCCCCACTTCCACCTGGCGTCTATACGTGGGATCTGGGATCCGAACTCAGGACCTTCCACCTGCAAGGCAGAGGCTTAACCCCTGAGCCACCTCTCCAGCCCCGGTTACCTCTTCTTAAGGCTCATGAACATCATTTCTCTCATAAAAATCCTATAATTATATTAAGTGGATCTAAAAGAAAAATTGTACCCAATTAATTAGTTCCCCGTTACTCAATATGATCTTCTCTGAGATTCATACCCACAGCCATACTTTTAAGAGTCTCCAGCAAAGACCATCAGGGCAGGGGGGCCAGCTCAATGGATGAGAGTGCTTGCTATATAAGCACATGCCATAGTTAGACATTGGTGTCAACTTGATATTTGAGTGTTTGAGCTCTGGGCACATTTGTAGAGAATTAGTAGTTGAATAAGCACAGAGTAAACCAGCAGGAGATTGTCTAGCTGATGGGAAAGACCCAACCCAAGGTGGTGAATAAAGCATACAGCTGGTTGAGGAAGTTGGCATCCTTCTGTACACTTGAAGAGACATGCTGGTATAGCAAATAAGGACTGTCCTTCTCTCAGCTGTTAATGTGGATATGGTGTGGCCAGTACCTTCAGCCTTTTGGTATGGTGCATGCTCTCCTGCCAAGCTGGATTTAGAACTGTAACCAGACTATCCTAAGATAGTTCCCTTAAGTGTTCTGTTGTAATTTTATCAGCAACCATGCAGGCTAACAGTAACACCATGAGAACCTGAATTCAGATCCCTAGTACTCACTTAAAAAGTCAGACATATTCCTGCATAACTGAAACCCTAGCACTGAGAGTAAAGGACCTGGAGTTAGGAGATCACTGGGACTTGCTGGCTGCCAGCCTCAGCACAACAATGTGAACTCTAGATTCAGTGAGACCCTGACTTGAGGGAATGAAGTGAAGAATGACAGATGCCCCATCCCTCTCTGGCCTGAGGACATGCTGTGTGCATAAGCACCCACATATGTATGTGAGCGAGCGCACACACACACATATATATTGTGTGTGTACACATACATACACACACCATACACATTTTTTCGAAAAAAGGAAAGAATATCACTAAGTGTGCCTGAAAATTAAAAGGCATCTTATTCACATATGAGAGAGAGAAAAGAGAAAGAGAAAGAGAAAGAGATGCTATCCTCAGTTCTCCAATGTAACATTGTATTCCATTTTTATGGTCATTTTAGAGATAGTAAACCAAATGACCAACAGTACACATAAATAATTTTCACTATTAAACAGCCAGAAAAATTAACACATCAACTAGTACGACATGAAATATACATTGATTCTTGTTTTGTCCTTTAAAGTCATGAAATGCAAACTCTTAGGCAAACATGACAAACACTACTACTTCATCAAGTAGTCTCTCATCAGGAAGATCTTTGTGATGGTCACTATCAACTGCTATGTAGAAGATAGGCCTATGGGCATGCCTGTGAGAAACTAGTCTGAGTGAATAAATGATATGAAAACACCTACCACATTGTGGAGGGGACCATTCCCTAGGCAGGAAATCTGAGACTGTGTAAGGATGGAGAGCTAGCTGAGCATTGGAAACAAGCGTGCATGCAATGAACAGCTTTGCCTTCTGCTCCTGCTGTGGAGTTCATATGACTTCCTGACTTCTGCCACTGTAACTTTCCTGCAATAGTGGACTATACCCTGCCATTGTGAACTAAAGTTAAGCCTTATTCCCCTGAAGTTACTTAGGTCCGGGGTGTTGTTACAGCAACACATAATGAAACTAAAGCTGTCAGGAGTGAGCTCAAGAAAATCCCCATCATTCCTTCATGTGTTCTTCCTTTTAAAGACAGTTTGTGACGTCTTTGTTAAACCTCTCCTTTGATACAGTTGGAATATCATTTTCTCTCAATTATTCCATGTGTAACAGCCACCATACCACTGAAATCAGCTCATCTAATGCTCTGTGGATGATTACAGAAACATACATACTTTTTTCTTCTTTTGCGACATTTTTTTTTCTATTTCTGGGAAATTTTTATCTTTTTACTTTCTTACCCACTCATACAAACTTAATAGGTACTGCAATCCCCTCCCTCCCTCCACCCCTTCCCACTCTGGGAAATTTTTTATAACGGAATGTTAGACTTTATAAACTCCCATTATGGGTTAGTAAACTTGTTTTTTACTAGCTTTTATAGTAAATGGTGCTTATTTTTATCAGTCTGTTTACTACAGGAAAAGAGAGGAACTGAGGTTCCTACTAAAAGCCAGCAAGGCTGGTAGCACGCGTCTGTAATCCAACACTGTCTGAGGCAGGAAGATCAAATATTTGAGGTCAAACTTAGTCACTTGGCAAAACATGTCTCAAACAAACAAACAAACAAAAGCCAACAACAAGAAGTTTTTTTTACTGTCTTCTCATATCTTATGAAGTGCCCGGCAATATGGCACCTCCCTGCTTCTGTTATGTTCACGCCATACTTCTATCTAAAATTTTTCTTCTTGCAACACTAACATTCTCTTGCGTTTTTCCCCTCTACTGGGAACACTTTCCAATATGTCGACTTTTTAACCCACCAGGTCCCAGGCGAACTATATGTAGTCATTTTAGGAGATTGAATTGGCATGTCTAAAGCAGTCCGTCACCCTGATCTTATAATACACAAACAACTCTTTCCTTTGCTCCAAGTGTAGATTTTCAAGAATATGTTTACTCTTTATCTTCCTTTTCTTTAAGCATACGGACTTTTGACCAATCATGATACGGATATTATGACCAATCATGATCATCATCAATAATGCTGTTGGGTAAAGAACATAAAACAAGTTATCTTTAAGCTTAAGAGTCTCATTACAGTTATGCATTTCTGCAAACCTAGATCCTGGCACATATAAAGTGACCAGTAAATAAATACATGAAGAATTACTTTAGGAAACTAAACGGTGTTCCCTTATGACTTCTAACCAGAAGACCTCCAGTTCTTTATTTAACTGCAAAAACCTACTGTTCTCCATTATTTAAGTATTTTAAAACTTCTCTGAATTTTCTTTGTTGTTCATGGACAAATTTAATTCTCTAAATTCAGATCTATTTAGTTATACTAAATTTCCTTTTATTTCCTACATATATTTTCTTTCTATTCTTACTTCCATATTTTAGTTCAAGCTCTCATTACCTTACAGTTGTATCTCTTGAGTAGATATCTGCGAATCTGCAAGCCTTTTACCTATCCTTGCTCAATCTTTCATATAAATCTCCTATGTCCACTACCAAATAATGTAAATACCTTAGTCTAGCGAAGTTCATATCTTTTAAACATTAGAGTAAATGTTTGTCTAGGAAATGATGTAGATTTATTAACAGCTCTGCTGTAATGTTAAAGTCTACAACTAAACAGATACATACTGAAAAGTCAATGACATATAAATTCCCTAAGAAAATCCCAAAGACTTTGTTATGCTGCTCCATTGTTAATTGACCATTGGAGGGACCTGGAATGCAGCAGAAAACAATGATTCTTGATTAAATAAGTGGACAGTTAAGTGACTAAAAGATGATTCTAAACCCGAGAATGAAGTCTAAGCTAAAATGCAGTATTCCTGAAATTCAGTCTGGAACTTAGGTACATGGATAGCATTAGATTATTTTAGTGAAATAACAAACACTAAATTCTTATCACTACTGCACAAATTTTACATATACTCAATCTCAAGGTTTTTGTCTACCAATGATACAGACAGGAAACTAGAACACAGAAAATATCAAGTACCTACAATATTTAAACAAAAGATACAATTTGGGGACAAAAAAAGCAACAATAAAAGTTTGAACTAGAAGGTTCAAAGCAAGGTGAGTTGGGAAAACAATTTACAAGGAGAAGCTAGACATGTAATCAATAAAACACTTCTTAGGCACTGTAAATTTTCCTTCACTGATGAATTTAACTTTAAAAATAGCATACATTATTGATATAATTATGTAAAAACACAAGTCTTGATTTTTACATCAAAACAAAATTTTACTGAAAGGATGGCTTTAAATCTGAAACAAAGTCATGCTGCAGATTTGAATGTGCTGTGTTAACTGCTCTTGTTATACAGATAAACAGGATTCCAACCATTCATGTCATTCGAGAAGGACATTGAGATACATGGACAGCTAGGTGTTTGAGGGTAACAGTTCTTTCTAAAGCCAATTTTGCTAAGGCAACTTACAAAATCATGTGACTGAAGAAAGTCAACACAGATTTCACTTTTCTAGTTAATATAAATGACATATTTTCTAACTACTATAAAATGAATTCTATTTCAGCATTGTGATATATATCTACATCGTAAGAGATTTATAATGAAACTTCTCCAACGAGAAATGTCAAAAACACGTAGGTTCTTTAACTGTTAATGATAAAACTTATTGAAGATTAAAAGTAATTTATTCAAAATGAATTATAAACAATTAAAATTCAAGTAAAAATTTTCTCATCTTACCCTGTCTAGTTCCAGTGTAAACTTCTGGTCCCATGACTGATTAGAAATAGGTTTCCAGCTAGTTTGACCAACCACAGTATTATCTAGCTTCAACACAGCACAGACATCATCTGTAATTGGAATTTTAAGTTTGCTTAAAAACTTTAAACTGTTAAACACAAGTACCATTATTTACTAGCATCAAGTATTTGGATTCTTTGAAAATAAGTTTTTTCCTAATTAATACTGAGTTATCTGAATACTAAATTGCTATTTATATACATTATATATAAGTGTATTTTATAGTGCATACATCTTATTGTATATAAACACTTCTAACAGAAACAGTAATTGTTATCTATTCTGCATATATAGGAATGTGATTACAAAGACTAACAGGTGATCAGTTGCTTTTAGCCACAATATCTACATATGTACCTATATCAAATCATTCATATTTTCTCTGCTTATATTTGTTAGAACTTAGCATCTTGAACAATTATTTTTACATTTTTCCTCTGAGAACAAGAAAGTTCTCTTCTATATTCTACAGTAGGTTCACTTGTAATCTGCCTTTCCACATTTACATTTTGGTTTACAAAAGGTTTCTAGATAGCCCTTTTATTTTCTCCAACACTAGTCCTAATCAAAGACAACTACTAGGTTATATCCAAGAACATATTTTAAGTAGTAATCAATTACCAGAATTTCAATATTAGCTTGGAAACACTACTAAGTCATTAAAACATCAGGCTGAGAATCTACTAAAAGGACAAGTCTCACATCTCCTGTATATCTTCATTTCAGCATGAAGTGTCATGTTAAATATTTCTTTGAAAAATATTTATTTCATAATTCCCATATATTTTCAAGAGTAAATTTTTGTCTCATTATTTTCAGAGTAAATATTTCATTCTTTCAAAATATTTTTCATAATTCTCATGTTTTCAACAGTAAATTTCAACAGAATAAACTTTCCTATTGTAAGTTTTAATATTTTAAAATTACAGAAATAAAATTATAGACTTTTTAATCCTATTTGTACAATTCCCACTTTTATCTGTTTCTATTGGAAAGTCCCTTTAAGTTGTGATATGATTTCAAAAAGCATGATTACTGAACTGGACAAGTCATCGGTTTTTAGGAGATTCCGACTACTTCCACTTTTACTTTTACTCGTTCTGCTCATGAAAGATGATCTGTTTTCACTTGGACTCCACCCAGGCAGCGCAACTGATGTTGCTTTTGACCGTCCAGGGACGTTTTCTAAGATATCTTGACAACCCATAAGACGAACTTCCAAAGTACCTGTTAACAAATAATTTCCAATAAGAACATTATTCTTTTATCTACTCAGAAAGAAAAAAAATGACCTGCTAAAATAACAAAATTTCTTTTCGCCAACCTGTGAGACATCTACATTTTTTGCTTTCAGATAAACTACTGGAAACTCTTACTTATGACTGTAATAAGTTCCATAACAAACAGTACTAGCCAGGTATGAGATGCCAGCACCTGAGGCTGAAGCAAGAGCCCATCCTGACCTACACAGAAGATTCCATTTTAAGAACTAAAAGAACAGAATGATACTTCCCGAAACTATCTATAGTGCACAAAATAAGGTGGATAAACATATGCAAAAAATGTATGCAAAACTCATTTTATAATTGCAAAGAATTATAGAATTAAGTGAATAGAGTATGAGAAAGAAATTAAATATGAAATAGCATACAGATTAGATACAAAGAATTGAATGTAAGAGCTGTGTTTATAATAGCTACATAGTCAACACAAAAAAGCACAGTGATTTTTGTGTCAGTACAGATTCTTATTCTATTTAAGATAACATTATATCATATTATCTTTCCTTTTTAAAAAATTTTTTAATTATTTATTCAATTGTGCGTGTGTGTAGAACCACGGGCGAATTCGGGAACCACCATGGACGCCTCCACCTCCTCCTTGTTTACTCTGCCCCGGGATTCACAGGCTCCGCCCTACCAGGACCGGAAACGCAGGCCGCCCCAGCTTTCGCCTGGCGTCTATACGTGGGGTCTAGGATCCGAACTCAGGACCTTCTGTTTGCAAGGCAGAGGATTAACCCGAGCCACCTCTCCAGCTTTCCATTAAAACAGGCTAATCAAATAATTATGGGTTGCAATTAAACATAAAATAACTGCAACTTCCTTAGGCAAATATTAAAAATGTCAAAATAAAAACCCAGAACCAGGGGCTGGAGAGGTGGCTCAGGGGTCAAGCCTCTGCCTTGCAGGCAGAAGGTCCCTACCAGGACCAGAAGCGCAGGCCGCCCCCGCTTTCGCCTGGCTTCTATACGTGGGATCTGGGATCCGAACTCAGGACCTTCCGCCTGCAAGGCAGAGGCTTAACCCTGAGCCACCTCTCAGCCCCCCATTAAATTTTTAAGTGATTAGAATTTGGTGGTATTCAAAACTTTAAATTACTGAAAAGAAACTGAATAATTTACATTTCCAAACAAGTAGTAACAAAGCTTCTTTCCACTTCAAACTGAAGACAAAAAAAAAAAAAGAGGAACTTCAATGTTTATTTCCTGATTTGTTATGCTGTGTAGTTACAAGAGTATCAGTTTTAGCTTAGTTCAAAAGAAACAACTTGTTTTGTTTGTATGCTTTGTTTGTTTTGTCATCACACACTTTACTCATCTTCACTGTAAATTCTCAGCCTGTGAAAGTCATTCTGGGGAACTGAAAACATTTGGCTTCAAGCCCTGATGATTTATTAAACATTTCAGTAATTTCAGTGTATCAGGACATGGCAATGCTCACCACCTGCTTTCATTTAGGAAAGAAATAATCTAAAGGGAGTTAAAATCTTTATTAAGCGAGAAATGTCTTTCTTTTATGAGGTGATGTAATTGCAATTGCTTATTACCAATAATCACAGTAGAAATAGGACAAAACTATATTCTCTACCATCATAAACCACAATATAAAAATTTTAAAAAGCAAATATAAGAAGCAAATGTTTGTATTCATAACTGAAAGCTATGAATTACATTAAAACAAATATATGCTTTCTTATTTCTTTCAACTCTCTGGAAAAGTGTTTTAACAAATAATTTGCCAACTCAGTATTACATGACACAGTTTTTTTATTGTTTTAATTGCTACTTTGAGATAAGAGTCAATATATTTTCTGTACAGCCATCCTTACCTGGACTTCTTGATCTTGCTACCTCAGTTTCCCAGTTCTGGGATTAATAATGTGCTGCCTACCTTAAGGTACAACTTAGTAACTTACTTTGGTAATTATGAAGAACAAGAATAGTAAACTAGAATAGGAAAAAAAGAAAGAAAACTGCAGACATAGTGGCTCAATTTGTAATATCTCTTTCCAAATATCTGAAATGTTAACAATGTATTCAATAGTAAGCCAAAAGATGGTCAAACTTTGACAATAAGGACAGTGTTTGCCCAACTATCAAATAAAATAGTTTTAGGAGATACTGTATATAATTTGTGACAATTGCATCTTTACTCACTAGAGGTTGTTTAAATTTTGAAAAATATGTATAAGCTAGATAAGATAGGTAAGTATAAAGGAAGATAACACACAAAGTATTTTGTGAAAAAAATTTCATATTAGGAGTTATATAAGATATGACTGTGCATATAAGATATGCACAGCATGGCGCACAACATTAGTATAGTGTAAAATCATGGGCTTCCCTAGAGCATTCCAAACTGTCTCAGTGAACAGCACAACCAAAAGGTTATTTAAGGGGCTGGAGAGGTGGCTCAGGAGTTAAGCTTCTGCCTTGCAGGCGGAAGGTCCTGAGTTCGGATCCCAAATCCCACGTATAGACGCCTGGTAGGGCGGAGCCTGTGAATCCCGGGGCAGAAGGAGGTGGAGGCATCCATGGTGGTTCGCGAATTCGTCCGTGGTTCTACACACACACATACACACATGCGGGCACATACATACACACACACGCACAATTGAATTAATAATAATAAAAAAAATTAAAAAAAAAAGGTTATTTAAATCAAGCAAATGTTCAATCAAAATCAAAACAGGCAAAGGAAATGGCAAGATTCTGTGGAGGTTTCATTGACTGTGCCTTCCACTTCCCAAGAGTTCAGTAATCTTGAAGATAGCAGCTTATATCCTAAGTATATGGACCTGTTGTGAACTTCTAGAAAAAGCATACCATCTCACCATTTGGGGATATGTAGAGAGATAAAACTATAAACCAGTAAAGAGACTAAGGGCTCTTAGGGTTTTGTGGGCTGAGGGAAGAAAGATGAAGAGGTAGAACAAAGGAATTTTAAAGCAGGGAAACTATTCTGTCTGATATGATGGTGGACACATGTTACTACACACTTTTTAAGACCTATATAAAATGTATACACCAACAATAAATGCTAATGCAAACTATGGACTTTGTTAGTATAACTCAATGATTACAAAAACTATGCATTAGGCATGGTGACCCAGGCCTGTAATTCAATACTCAAGAGACTGAGGCAGGAAGATTGCCATGAGTTTGAGGGTAGCCCTAACCACAGAGTGCTAGTGTAGGAAGCATTGTATATGCTGAAACTCAGCTTATAAAGAATCTCTACCTTCTGTTCAGTTATTTTATATACCTAAGACTAGTTAGTTAATTTTAAAAAGGTTAATTAAGTATCAAACACTAGAAAAATCAAAACATAAAAGTTTTAAGAGACTGGTCTCACATTAATAGCCCTTCTGTTGTCTAAAACCTTTTCTAGTCGATGAAATAGCTAGATAGTTAAATGCACTTGAAGCTAAGTCTGAAAATAAGAGTTCAATCCCCAGAACCCAGAGGGTTGTTTCTTTCCACAGTTCCTGAGCTCCACAGTATACTGTGACACCTATGCTCTTACACAAACACATGAACAAATAAATAAATGTAGGAAACAAGTATGGGAGGATTTTATTCTTAGTTTTTAAGAATAAGCTTCTAACCCTTTCCAACTGTCCCAGTGGCAGGCGTCTTTATTATTCATGATGGCATCTCAGACACATCTCATAATTGTGTCTATGCTAACAAGGAGGCTGGTGGTAGGCCCATGAACAGCTTCAAGATGATAGTGTTTTAAAAGACTAATCCTATTATTAGGGGTTTGGCACTTTTAGACATGACATACGATTGACTTCTTGGCCTCCACAGCAGGAAGGTTGATAGCAGATTTCATTGCATAGCAAGTATTCAATCGCGCCCACGTAAAATCCTTATAAAAACCCTGAACACCTAAAACTTCACGTGAACCTCAGTGAGACACTGATGCATTAGAGTGATAAATCCTAAGGACCAAAGCCTTCACGTTTAAGACCCTCCCACATTTTGCCCTTATTTGTTTACTTTTGGCTCATGCTAAATCTGTCTTGACTATGAAGATTTTTAGTTAGCACACAAACAGTTTCATCTCCTCATTTTTATACATATCTTTATTGTCATTGCCACTGTCCCGACCTCCAGCATGGCTTTGGTGGGTTCCTTCTTTTTCCCAGACAGAACCTGCTCAGCTTTCTCTGTATGTGTTTCATTAACTTCCTTTTGTCTCCTCTCAGGATCCTCTCATTTTCCAATCCTGTGTTGTAGTACTTCTTCCTCTGGACAGCCATCCTGAACTTAGCCCCAGTCTTGGCCAGTAAACAACTAATGAGGCTTGGGAGGTTCCGAAACTGACAAACTTGGGAGGGGGAGGGGTTCCCTCAAGGATAAATACAAGGGCTGGAGGCACCTCTCCAGCTCCTCAAGCAAAAAAAGGGGGACTGCTCAGCATTTAGGAGCAGCCTGAAGGGGACCTCCAGTGAAGCCTAAGGAGGCTGCTATACAGCCAAGAGAGCTCAGTTAGGAAATCCCAGAGCAGGAGGGGAGGAGGGAGAGGGAGGAAGGGAAAAAGGGAGGAAGGGAAAAAGGGAGGGAGGGAGGGAGGGAGGGAGGGAGGTAAGTGTAGGCAACTACAGGGAAGCTGTCAGTCAGCCATGCTTGGTGAGCTGCCTGCTCCCTTCAGTAAACCCCAATAAACACATTGGTTTGTTGTCACTTTGGTCTGTCATGGAACTGCTGTCTGGGCTAGGAAGACGGTTGTATGGTGTCTTAAGTGTTCACACAACATCCCCCAATCATATTAATTTTCCATATATATGATTTCAAATCTGGATCCACATATAAGAAAAAACATGGTATTTTGTATGAGTTTAATGTACATCCTTTAGAGTAAAAACTGTGACAATCTAACTATAATGTTTTCCTGATTTCACTGAGTTCGAGTGAATTATTGAGAAGATCTGTAGTCACCTGTCACAAGCACAAGTTACTTGAATTCCAAGTTTGTAACTTATGGCTGAGATGAAATCAAGTTTATAAGAGAATGTGCCATAAACCTATAAAATTTAACATAACTGCATGAATTTGGCATCTTCATTCATCACATATTATTGATAGTTAGCTGAAGCATAAATGAATAGAACTGTGCAGTTAAAATACTGGTAAAAATATTTAAATAAGACTTACATTAGATTTAAATGTACATATAGATTAAAAGTAAAAGAGTAAAAAGATGTTCACTGCAAATAGTACCAGAAGGGCTCTCCCTTCTGGAGAAGCCTAAACCAATGTCAGATGAAATAAATGTTAAATTAAACTTACAAGACAAAAAAGGACATTACGTATCACTGAGAGTCAATTCATTAAGATGAAACAATTACACACACATGCACACCCAACAAAGACAAAAATGTAAAAGAAAATGTCTACCACTGAAAGAAGAAATATAAGCAGTTCTACAAAAACAGCTGGTGACCACTATCCCAAATTCAATTAATACATCTAAGATAGTTCAAATGACAATAATGTGAGATGCAACCTAAAGAAAAATAACAAGTGTTAGTGAAGAGAATCATCGTGTAGTACCTTTAGGAACATGAAAAGTATCCTGAACCTGTGGAAGTTTGATGCTTCCTAAAATATTTACACATAGCATTATCATGGCTACCATGGAGTCTAGCAAATGCATTACTTTTCCAAATTGAAAATAAGTTTCTAAACAATTTGTATGCAAATATTCATAGATGCAGTATTTACAATACTCAAAAAAATAAAAAAAAAACCCAAATGTCTAGCTAAGTGAAAGAACAAAAGCAACTCCAGGAAAACAATAAATTTTACTATGTGAACCTTAAGTATAATTTTAAAAAAATTTGTACACATTTTTCTGGCTCCAATTTTAGTCAACCATTAGATGCAGATAAAAATAACAGAAGCCTGGGGATATATACTACATACCGGTTAGCGCCGCTGGTTTTGACAGTGTGCTATACTGGTTTTGTGTAGATATCATACTCTGACGGGGACTTAGTGTTGGTGACGTGACAAGAGAAAGCTCCTCGATAATAATACTGCTTTTGGGATGATTCTTGGGAAGTTCATTTAATCTCTGCTCTAATGAATACTTTAAAAGGTCCAACTTCTGACTTGATTCATTAAATCTTGCTTGAGCCTTATAAGGGAAAAAATATTGTTACCATCTAAATAATGACATTCTTTGAGCACTATACTAAATGAACTAAAATTTTTATTTAAAATTACTTCTGAAAGTGCTTTTCTGTCCGTTACTTTTCCTGAGCCAAGTAATTTCATTACGTTCTTTGCACCTTCTGCTACTGCAAACTCTATCCTAAAATGATGCCTTAATTCTTCCATTCGAAGCTCAAGAGGACTTATCACAGGTTTTGCTAGAGAAAAAAAAGAAACAAAGATTTATTTATTAATTGAACCATTTGACTTTCTAATATGTAGTGATTAAAAAAATAAATGATTATATTGTTAAATCTTAAATCAATAAACATTATAGTAATAAGAGATACAAGGTTAAAATTGAGAACTTTCTGTTTTAGCCATTACACTTCAAAATTACAAATCTATAAAAAAAGATTTAGACTTGAAAATATACCACGACACAGAAACAATGTGTGTTCTACACCTTTGAGTTTCATGTAAGAGATTCAACCATCCCAGAATCAAAAGTATTTGGAGACTAGAAATGTGTCTGTCCTTGAAATGTACAAACAGACCTTTTGTAACAACCAGTGTAACAACTATTTACATAGCTTCTATATTGTTTCATATATAAGCAACTAAGAGATAATCTAAAGTACTTATGCACAAATATTCTCTACACACACTGTGCTATTTTCCACAGAGGATTTAAGTGTCCATGGGTTCTGGTACATACTCCTAGAACCAAACTGTTGGTCCTGAAGAACAACTTTTAGTAATTAGTGGGGGAGAGGGGGGAACAACAACAAAGCAAAACAAAACAACCCTACCTTTCTTTAGAATGTTTAAGAAAAAAAGACATGTTCTTAAATAGGCAACAAAGAAAAAAGCCACATTGTTAAATAGGCAACAAATTTCTTTAAAATGGTAGCAAGAAATATGTGATACTTTACTAAAATGAAGAAATATATTCTAGGTCAATACCTTTAGAAACATGAAGGCAAGCATCTGAAAGAATCCATGCTATGCAAAACTTAGACAAAAAAACCAAACTGAAATCCCAAAAACTTTCCTTCCTTTAACTTGCAATCATTACTTTATTAGTTATCACCCTACATGTGAAAAATACAATAAATATAATTCTACTTCATCACCATTGTCAAAAGCCAGTTCGTTGGTCTGGACTGCTTGAAGAATCTGCATTCGAATGACTTCTATTTTTGTCTTGCTATCCTGGAGCAGCTGCTGAGCTGTACCATGGAGTTTCCGATCCTATTAAAAATCAGTTATAAAAAAGTAAGCAAATAAAAAGATAATCTTTTCTACCTTCTAAAAAGATCAACTGATACATTAGCAATTGCAAGATCTATGAAAATGCTAATATGCAATTTTTAACATACCTTCACACACAAAAAGGCTATTAATAAACTTATAGGGGAATAATGAAGAAAAATAGCTCCATTATTATTATGACAACATGAGAGAAAACAAGTGACTGATTCATGACTTTGCCGGGGATCAAGCCTGAGCCTTACCCATGCTAGCTATGTAAGTGTTCTACTACTCAGCTATATCTCTAGCTATACATCTGAGATGTACAAAATGTTTTGATCTGAACGGACATACCATGATTACTACAAGCAAGCTGAAACATCTGTGACCTTCCAGTTATCCTTTTCATGTATACAGGTATATTAAAAGCACCTCAAATCTACAATTTGGCCTATTTTCACTATATGGTATTGTTTTTATTTCTGTCATGCTAGGCAGGAAATAAACCCTGGGCCTTTCATATGCCACTAAGCATACAATATTAACTACAGTTATTGTCTATGTTTACCATCTCTAGACTAATTTTGCTACTAACTGCAAATTTCTACCCTGAGAACTAGTTCTCCCCATTTTTTTTTCCTACCCTGACCTTAACAATCACCATTTTAGTGTTTCTACTTATGCAACCTTAACTGCTAATAGTCCACACACTTGAGATCATGACATTTTTCTTTCTGTTTGGCTTATTTCACTTAGCAAGTGTCCTCCAGGTTCTGTCAAATCATCACAAATATTAGTACTTTGTTTTTAAAGACTGCATATTTCATTGTGCTGCATGCATACCAGTTTGTCAATTCATTTAATAGACACTATAGGTTGTTTGAACTTTACTAATGTTTAAAATCCACATCCAAATTTGAAATTTTCTCATCTTTATCTTATATAAAATACAGTACTTTTCCTTTATTGTGATCAAATACAGAAGCATAGCATTTCATGGACACATCTGTTACGAAAACTAAAAACTTATGTAATCTTCCCTATCCCCAACTAAATTTCAGTTAAAAATTTTGGGAGCTACACAACTGTAGGAAAATTAAAGCATAGCTAATCACAGGCAGCATTAGTGTTCCCTTAAATTAGGCATAAAAAGGTAGGAGAGTGTTAACACTGTAAATATTGAGAAATATCTCTGGAAAACCTTGACAGTCATAAAAAGAGAATTCTACAAAACTGTAGAAAAGTTGGGGCTGAAGAAATGGCTCAGGGGTAAAGTCTTTGCCTTCAAAGAAGAACGATTTGAGTTCAGATCCTAGATCACACATAAATGGGCATGATGTCCTGCACTTTTGGCCTGGTGGTCAGAGCCTGAGAAATCTAAGAGCAAAGCCAACAAGCAGGTAGGACAATCTGGGATGATTCCACATGTTACCTTTGAGCCTCCACAGGCATAGGCATAGGCATAAGTGTGTGCATGCATGCACACATGCCAAAAAAACCCCAAAACTATACAAAGCTAAAACTTCTGCCATCTTTTAAGATTTTGAAGAAAAGTTCTGAATTAACTGAAATCTTACTGCTGTTTCTGTTTAGATCTAAAAACATGGAATATAAGTGACAAAATTATAATAAGTTAAAGAAATAATAACCCAACAAAAGATAACTATGTTCTAATCCCAGAATCCATCTTATGGACTTACTTACAAGGCAAACCCACTTAAAGTAGCACATGGAATTAAGATTATTAATCACCTGACATCAAAACACAAAACAGTCATGGATTACCCAGGTAATCCTAATCTAATCAGAAGGGCATGAAATGTGTAATTGAAACATGAAAAGTGATAAAACTGGATCTGATATTGGCGGCTTGAAGACAGAAGTAGTTCATAAGGTAAAGGTACACAGCCTCCAGAAACTAGGAAAACGCTTTCCTGTACAATGCAGATGAACACAGTTCTAACAAGATTTTGGTTTTAATGAGTCCTATTTCTTACAAAGTAATCATAAAATTGTGACTAAACATGTACCAAAGTAATCATTGTATCTTACAAAAAGCAGCAACAGATGGCTCAGAAGGTAAAGGTCCCTGCATGCAACCCTTGACGGTGTAAGTTCAGTCTTGAGCCACATGGTCAAAATAGAGAACTGTCTTCAATTGCCTGTCTGCAGACCACCTAAGAGTCCTCTTTCTTTGACTTTCTTGTTCCTCATCTAGATACCAACAGCTTGATTTGATTCTGTCCCCCACCCACACCCCGCCTTTAACCTGCTGCTTCAAGACACAAAGTACTAAAACTTGTTGACAAAACTTTCTGTAATTCTTTATGTCAGTAATCTTTGTAGATGTCAAATCTGATTGTGCATTTTCTATGCTAAAATATCTTAAGACAGAATCCAAACCAATATGTACACAATACTGTACAATCTGGTGTGTCTTTCAAATTGCTCTTAGCATAAGGTAGTATATTCACAGTTCTGAGATTATAGTATTTCCTTAGGAAAAAAAGGCCAAACGTGATAAAAATGAAAAATTTCCCATGCTAAATGTCAATACTAAAAACAAGCCCGGCATAGCGGTACATGCCTGAAGTACCAACACTCGGAGGCTGAGGTAAGAGGACTGCAAGCTTCATGCCAACTTGAGCTAATACAGTGAGACCCTGTTCTCCAAGAACATACACAGATGTCCACTGGAAACACAAATCTATCACCTTCAGGATAACATGGTTCAAAGGTTCTCAACATATTTTTTTCTATCGTATCTATAAGAATATGTTCTAAATACTAACAACTGTTCCCACTGATTTTCAAAATGAAAGCTACACCAGATCCCCAAGAATGTAGAAGTAAACCAGGTAATCACTGCTGCTAGAATGCTGATTTTTCGTTTGCCTTTACCCAAATACCTGAATGTGGTATTGGAAAACTCATCACAGCCTGAATTTTTAAAACAAACTTGTTTCAATTTCTCATTTATTAAAAAAGTATGAATTTGAAGAGTTGCTGTATGCCCCTTACTCATATAATGAAAGTTATTAAAAACTCAGTTTGGGAAGAATAATTTTTAAAATAGCCTTTAAAAACATTTACGAATTTTCTGCACATATTCTTGAATTCTAAGGCTAAAGTTATTTTAGACTCATTCTGTATTATTTAAACTATGAAAACGCCAATCATGAGTACCAAAAAATGTGAAAAATGTGGCACTAAATGGAAAAACAAGTATGTTATTTACAGTGGAAGAACATCAGAAAGCAGAGAATCATCCTGCTGTGATATTCGCTCAACAGGGAATACCCATGTTAAAGGACCCAAATTTCCATCCTCCCGAGAAAGTCTATTAATGATTGTCAAATTGCCACTATTATTGATGTTGGATTTTTAGTTAGTAGGCAAATTCAAAAATATGGAATATGTAATAATAGGGAGAAATAACACTTACCTTTGAAGACCCATTTGAATACATCTGTATCATATTCTCTGCACCTTGTTTTACTTTAAGTTCTATATCCAATTGTTTTTGTAAGACCATCAATCTATTGCTGCTAGTAGAAGAACGAGGTTCACTATTTGGAGTATCTGGAGTCCTTGGGCAATCTGCATATAAAATATTACACTAGCGTAAGAATCAGTTGCTGCTTCCAACTGGAAGGTCATGGTGAATATGAATGCATACGTGAAAATGCAATTAATACAGATAAACAATGAAAACAGAACCTGTAAATCAACATATTTAAAGACTAAAATAATTTGAAAAAAGCTTGACATTATCTAAATGGAATTTATGTTTATATGTAATATGATTATTTCGACCAACTCAAAGAAAGTAATTATGGAGTTACAGGACTACTTACTAGATTAGATTGTACTTTCTATAGAAGTTACTGCTTTGTGGCTCTAATCTGAGAACTCAGGAGCTAAGTCAAGAAAATCATTGTGAGCTTATGGCCAGTCTAGGATGTAAAATGAGATCCTATTTTAAATCTCCCACACCCCTTAAAAAGGTCACTATACTCTATGTCTAAAAATCTTATGTAACTGTCCAAGGCTTTTTTAAAATACTATTTTCTTTTAAATTAAATCAAAGTAATTCAACTAGTCTACTTAGTAAGCAAATCTCATGGGCCAGACTGTGTGCTCATAATGTGGATGGCATCCCTGGGTTGGGGGTTTCCTGTGCTCAGGAAATGGGCGTTCTCCTGTGAGTTGGGTTTCATGTGCTTATACCATGACCTTAATCTTATAGGACAAAACTGCCATTCTTTAGTTTTCTCATGGAAACTCAATCATAAAAACTGTCTACACCCTAAATATATTTTCCCTTATTATTCACATATCATTTTATATTATAGGTTAGTTTTAAAAGGGGGGGGCATAAAGATGGGAGGCAGACATATTATGGGAATGTCCAGGGAGAATGGGAGGGATGGGTAGGTATTCTTTGCTTACATTATGACACTGTCAAAGTATAAAAGTATTATTGAAAAGTATGTTGTTGGCATTAATTACTAAAAAATTAGGCATATTTTACAAAATTTGCTTTTTACTATGCAAATATTGGACTACAATGGAAATAGGTCAAGGTTATTGATTGATATTAAATTGTAGTACGGAGAGAGACAAAGCATTCATGTGCATTCTCCTAAGGAATTCTGTGTTACCTATACTAAAAACAAATAAAATCCATTTTGAAAAGGACATAACTATTATAGGCAATCTACCTCTAATAATTTTACCATGTCTCTAAAATCATTCACACTAAAGTTCATTTTCTTTTTTTTTAATCAATCCTAAGTCCCCTACTTATAAAAAGAATTAGATCACAGTTCCTAGATCAGTTTCAGGTGATAAGTAACTTTGTAATTATTGGACAATGCCAAGTTTCTTAACCTTTGTGCTTCAGAGTGACTTTCCCTTTCACACAATCAAAGATGAGTGACTAATCACTGATATTTTCCTTTATAATCTTAAAAAAACCTAATTCAAAAATATGGCAGCATAATTTGTTGGTTAACATGGAAATAAAGATATGAGACTTGATACAGACTTGTAATGATAGTGCTTTAACATTTATATACAACTAGGCTAGGCATGGTGAGTCACACCTGTAATCCCACCACTCAGGAAACTGAAAGAGATAGATCAAAGCTTGTGTGGGCTTAGCAAAAAACAAAACAAAACAAAACAAAACAAAACCCCACTTACATATAACTTAATTAGATACAAGGACTAACCAATCAAAGTGCTTTATTAATATAAACACCAGTCTTCACAAACAGTTCTAATGTGAGCATAAACTTAAACTTGATGAAGAAACTTGCCCAAGATTATACTGCTAAGTGGCAAAATCTGGATTTGAACTTAGTTCTGTTTTGAAGTCACCCAGTAATTAGGTAGAATTCATGTCAAGAGATTTTTATTTTAACTGAATTCACCAAACTCATTTTATACATGACATGCTCCTTCATAAAAGTGACATAAAATATGCCTAGTTTTCAAACTAGCTCAGGAACTACTTCCTGTATCTAACATAGTGGTTATGAGGGGCTAGATCTGAAGGACTTCTGGCACTGACTCCAGGGCACTGACTCCAGTACAAACTATGTAATACAGGTAAATATAAACAGCTCTGTACCTCACAACATTTTTATGAGGATTAAATGAATTACATAGAAAGAAATTTGAGAAATGAGTATGGTGTAATAGTCAATATTTTTTTTTAAATCACGTGGTAATAGTTACTGTAGGAATTATAAGTGTATCTGTGTAACGTTTTGGCTTTCCTTTTTCCTGTTCATTTTTATATAAGTGATACAAAGATCTTAATAAGAAATATAAATTACATAGAATTTGGAATAGTTACCATAAAAGAAGACTTTTTAAAAGAATTGGAATGTACTCAGAATAAAAAGCTCTCACCTGAGAAGAGCATAGAAATAAATGTGCTCCTTGTGAAACAGTTCTTGGTGTTTAGCTTAGGATAAGGAAAGGAATGATCCTGTCTAAGTATTTAAACATTTGTCCTGATATGAAGTGAAAGATTTTCAATTACTGTTTCTCCACAGGACCAAGAACCAGTATCAATGGGTGAAAGGTGATAGGGACAAAAATTCTATCACAAGATAAATTCCTTGCATTTTGGGTTATCTAACAATAAAATGGTTTGTCTTACAAAGTAATAAGGTTCCTTGTTTCTGAAAAAAATACATACATACATACAAAGTTATTATAATTTGATAGATATCGTACATTAACTTCTTGTATACTACAGCAGGTTATACTGTAACACTAAAAGCTCCATTAATCTACATCTGTAAAATTACAAAAAAGTTACATGCTGTTTTGTTTGAAAGGATTACATGAGCACAGAGACACAATGGTGGGGTCAGAGTGGCTGCTTCTGACTGGTGTGGTCTTGACTACATGCTTAGCTATCTGTGCTGTAGTCTTCTCAGCCATAAAATGATGGTTATTGTGAAAGTCTCCAAAGGGCTTAGATCAATGCTTAGAGCATAATAGGGTTCAATGAAAACACAGCCAGGGCCCACCTCAGCTAAGTAGCTATTTCTGCTCATTTAATATTCACAACAGTTTATAATGCAACATCACTTAATGAATTAAACTCAAAAGTATTTTGCAAAGGTCACATCGCAAGCAATTTTTGATATGTCTTAATTTCTAAAGTGTTCCTTTTCTTTTTATATTTAGAAATTAGGGTAGTAGCTGGTTGTATGGTAGCTCATGCTTGAATCCCAGCATTTGAACAGAGGCAGGAAAATCATAGCAGGTTAAAATCTAGCCTAAGCTACATTAGCCTGGGCCACAGAGTTAGACACTGTTTCCTACAAAAAGAAGTGTGTGTGTATAGAGTTGGATTTTGCATACTTTCTTATCTGTGGTTTTTTTCTCACTTTATTCTTAAAAAGTCGGGTAAGTCAAAGCATTCTGAAACAAATGCTTGCCAATGTATTCACTAGATTCTTCTTCGTGATGAAATATTTCAAAACACAAGTAACCAGAACTATTTGTTAATGTTTACTTCATTTTAGAAATGAAGTTAAAGAAATGTATGCTTTTGAAATGAAAAAAATCTTTCTATTCTACGACTATTTAAATTTTAAGAAAAATGTTGATTTACTGCTTTTTTTAAAAATTGAAACTACTATACAGTCAAAGATCAACTAACCTTTTTATCAAGTTAAGTTTGCCTAAACTTAAGATTTTTCTGACTTGGCCTTCTTACTTGGTAAAAATCTTCTTTTAAGATGGAGAGTGGACAGAACTAATTCTCACTAAAATATTAATGGCTTGTCTATCACATAAATATATAACTCTATAGCTAGGTGCTAAAGGCCTCATGCTATGTAGCTTCAAGTTAACCACCCACTACTATATGTTCTGCTGAAAATTTCTCCTGGAAACCTTCCATAACCATCCCTCAAGTCTAACTGGATACCTAAAGTCTTCAAAATGAACTTTTTGCCTTCACTGAAATATTGTACAGTATTAGAATAATCAGTTTTCAAGTTGGTTTCCCTCAGACACTAGGTATCTTGGGTGGATGAGTTTAGTAGCAGATAATATATAGAAAAATAGCTAACCATAGAAAAATAGATTTAAAAAAATCTTATAAAAAGGGAAGACAGAAAACAATCGGCTAAGAGATTTGGAGAAAAACATATCCAAACATACCTTAGTGTATTTAAAAGGAGAGCTACAAAACAGTAATTGCAAGATAATGTTTGAAAGTGGAATAGAATAGCAAGAGATAGATAACAAGACATGTATTAGGTCCAAGCAGATATATATGGCAGTGTGAAAAGATACACACTTGTATACACATAGTAACACCAGAAAAATTAAAGGTAGAGTAAATTTTAAGAGTAGCCAGAGATATTTATAGCAATCTCCACCTCCACTGTTGAGACAAGGCCTCACTACATAGCTTAGGTTAACCTCAAACTCAGCATCTGCCTGCCTGCCTCAACCTCCCCAGTACTGGGATTACAGATACATCTACCAAAAATGAGTTAAATCTGACATCACAATAATCACAACAGAAGTTGGAAGAGGAATAATAGGTTCTTTGAAAGATACAATTACCTCTTTGGATCATTTACTCAGAGAAAACAGCTTTAAAAAAATGAAGAACAAGTAAAAATATTTTCAGACACACAAGTGGAAAGAATATGTATAAACAAAAACTCACCAAAAAATCCTAAATACTATATAATTCAGGTAGAACTAACTAGTAAAATAGGAGAGAAATATGAAGAACACAGAAAGTGGCTTATCTATGAGTGAACTGAAATGAACATTTATATTTAACAGTTAAAAAGGAAAATGGCTCAGCTAAGTGACTAAGTCTGAGAACCAAAGATCCCTAGAACTCTGGGAATAATCAAGGCCAGGTGGGCAAGGTAGCTCACCTGAAGATACAATGATCAGTGGAGACAGGGGATACATAGTTCAAGTTCTGGGTTTGACAAGAAATCCTGCCTAAATGAGTAAGATGGAGAACAATCAAGGAAGAGTCAATTTAACCTCACGCCTCCAGATGCCCATGTATACATGCGTACAGGCTTACACATGTGAACATGTATACACACACAGGCCCACCACACAGTCACATAACGAGGTAGAAGAGTAATCCAAGATGATTCCCAACCATAGGCACAATTCTTTCCACAGGCACACACTCAAGTGCCTTCTTGTGCACATGACAGCACACACTGTACACTCACCCACATGTAAAACACACACACACACACACACACACACGTGTACACACACAGAAAAATAGAATCAAGACAATAATTTCATCAAAGCTGGGGCATAAACTATATGATAAGGAATTATTTAGGACACAAAGTAATGGTACTTATCTTTTGGTAAGTATGCATATTGAACTATCTAAGTATCGATAAGTTCAAAGTGATGTGATAAATAATACTGCAAGAACTAATGCAATATTTTGACATGTTGGCTTATTTTAATGTTTTTTATTTGTTTATTTGTTTGAGAGAGAATGAGAAGGAGAGCCCTACATAGGTGTGCACCTGTGGAAGGTCAGAAGACAAGATTTGGCAATCAACTCTATCCTTCTACTATGAGGCCTTTGTGGATCAACTGGCCGGCAAGTTTACCACTGCTGGCTTTATTTACTTAGCCATCTCGTCAGCCCTGGGCCGTCTTTTTAAATATATTTACAACTAAATGCCTACTATGTTTCAGATTCTGTAACAAACCTAGAAAACAGATGAAGACATGTGTCTACCTGCAACAAGAAAAATGTTAGATTATATAAACATATATAGAAATAAATAATACAGACTAATACAATAAATGATCAAAATAACATAAAATGGATGAGGATATAATGTGGGGAAAGGTTTCACAATGTTATCATATTTGACTTTTGAGGAGCCAGGAATTTGACAGTAAGATATGAGGTCATTATTATTTTCATCTCTATAAAATTTTAAAATTTTTGAAAATTAATACAAAAAGACCAACTAAGCTACTTTGTACTGCTAGAACTTTGACATTCTGATGAATCACAAAGCAGTTATCACTAATGTTTTCTCTAAATAAAGTTTAAAGTTCTAATGCTGTTTCTTATTATAAACTCCTAGAGATGTAACAGGCAAAAAAATGTAGAGTTTGGCAGAGTTTCAAAGACAACAGAACAGACTATCTCTGAGTTTACATATTACTACTAAGAACAGAACTTTTATAATTCATGTTTCATGTAAAATATTTTTGAAAAGGTGGAAAAGAGATTTTTAGATGATGAATCAAAGAGTTCTCTTTAAGTAGCTTGATGATTCAGAACAATTTAATTCATATCTCTGGAATTACTTCAATTCTAAAATAAGGTGGCTAATTTACTTCATTTTAAAATTATTCTGACATGGATGAAATCCATGCATAGACACACCAAATAAAAACCTTAAATGTTCAATGAGATGCATGAAAGTGCACTAAATGTCAGTAGGATTTTCTGTAACTTTTGAGGCTGTTAATTTATTATTTATTTTTATTTATTTTTATTATTTCTTACTACTAAATATGCATGTTCTTCTAAAATAACTACAATGCTTGTTGTTATACCAAGCATTTTACTTTTTGCCAAGAGTTTACTTTTACTAATACCAAGAGTTTACTTTTTGCAAGTGCAGAGAGGATTACAATGTTTAATTACAGAGCTTAGTCAAAAGTCATCTTTTCCAGGACAAAACTAATACACTAAATTTGTCTTAAATGATTTTTTGTATGAAAAGCAATAGAAAAAAATAAGTATTGGTGGGTAGATAATGGTACAAACGCAGAATTTATTTTGAATAGGTATACAACAAAAAGTAACATTGCTTTTAAAGATAACGTTTAATTCTTTATTTAAAGTGCTTAGAATGATTATTTAAAATAATGCTTAGAATGAAATTAGTGGTTATAGTTCCCTTATTTTCTTTACTTACAGAAAAAAAGGGTAATGCTTAGCTTTTTCCCCCTCTTATTAAACCATATGTCCCATAGTTTTGTGGTTAATTCAGTGGCTTTGAATACAAAGCATAGAAGTCCCAAATCTGACTGACTACATCTGCAAAGAATAAAAACATTTCTTGTTCATAGAATGCTTTTTTAGCTTAAGAAGTCATCTGGCACACTCCTGCTGCTGATCATAAGGTAAACCATGTGGCTGACTCAATAAAATACAATACTGACAAAAATTCTAGGTACTGTCGAACTACCAGAGGATATAAGAATATCTATTAACAGCTATCTGAGTTCATAGCCATCAACTTACTGCTTTATGAAGAGAATATAAACAAGACTTAACCATAAAAGAAAAGTCTCTTTCACAAAAGCTTTAAAAAAAACTTTACAAAAAGCAAAAAACTACGTTATAAAACTTCAGCATTTTTTTCAAAGGACATATTTGTTAGTACATCATATTAACATTGAATAAAGTACAATACCTGCAACATCTTCTGGATCTGATACAACGATATGTGCATTTAATTCCTGTAGCTTGTGGTGTAATTCTTCTAATTTTTTATTAGATTTTTTCAAAATGTTGTCTACATAGGCCAAATTTTTTTTATCTGTTGTAACTTTCCTCAGATTTTCAGCTCCTTCTTTGATTTTCAGTTCTTTTCTTATTTCTCTCTTTATTCGATCCTTGATATCATCCAATTTCTGTTGCACCATTGTATCTGAAAAGTCTAATTTTTGAACAGCACTCACATTCTCAGAAAATGGAAGACTCCGGGAATCTCCCTATTAAAAAAAAAAAAAAAGTAAATGAACATACAAATACTAGAACCTAGGAAAGTTAGGTATTCATTCACACACATAGCAATATGTATAATATTAAGGATTTAACTATTTCTATTATGATGATAGTTTATTAATTGTAATATATTTAATTTCTCCTTAAAAAGCAACGGTGCTTGTTTATCTTTATTACTGATACATGGAATCATAGGTTCAAATACTCTTGCTTATTCACTAAGTAACAGTATTTGCTCTCCACCTTATTTTTTGAGATAGTGTACAGCAAGTCCCTAAGACTTTCCTGTCTCCACCTCTCTTGGGTCACTTAACAAAAGCATCATTAAATTGTACAGGTAATTTTATCTTCCATGCAAAACACATGAAAACTAAACTGGTGAAATAAAACCAAGTGTATCCTTCGAGCCACTTTTAAATGAACTAAGTATATTGAGTGAGTTTATGAAAAATATATTCAGAATTCCATTTATATGTTTCATAGCTAACTTTCCCACCTGATAAGTTTGGTTAGCAATACAAAAACATTATTGGGAAAATATCACTAAATTATGTCTAAACAGAAACTAACATAATGCCTAGTATAATTATTTATCTTAAAATGAAAAATCAGTTAAGCAAATATAATCTACATTTTAAATAGGCAAAGTTATATTATAGTTATTTATGTATCTTTCACTATTTTATTGGTTACTCTTACAGGATTGGTTTAAAAACTCTTAAATTCTAAAAGTCAAGAAGCCAGATAATGGTTACTACTGAGAAGAGTTGTATTTGTGCATGACATGGAAAAGAGGAAGACATAGTTCTATGAGCAGCTTGTCTATGGACCTTTTAAAAACACAGAATTAAGGAAATGATTTTTATTTATTGCAAATTCATCACACTCATGCATATATATTTTATTTAAAGTTTTGGGGCAAATAACTTTGATGGTTCTAACACTTTTAATGCTACAAACTCCCTTGAAATTCTAACACCTGTTTATCGAAAAAATAAAATCTGGGCTGGGGAGATGGCCTTTATAAACAAAAGGAACTGAATTCAGATCCCTAGATCCCATATAAAAATACTGGGCAGGGAGGTTGAAGAGATGGTTTGGAAGTTAAGCAATTGCTTCGAAAGCAAAAGAACTTGAGTTTGGATCCCATATCTCATGTAATGTCAGGCAGAAATGGTAGTGGCCTGCAGAGAATTCTGGCCCTGGGAGGAGCTTGGAAAACCCCACAAAAACAATAGAGTGGAAGAGCGAAACAGGATCATTTCCAGTATCACTCTTGGATCTATTTTAGGCACACATAGTCAAGTACCCTCTTGTACACATGATCACCCACGTTGTACTCATATGTACACACACCCAAATATGTGCATATCTAATTATCACCGTCCATGGATCTTAAAGAATTCCTGGAATAAATGACCTTGTACTTACTGACTCTAAATTTGTTATTTTTTAATCAATGTGTACACAGAATAATCTATTTGGGACAAAATACTTTCTACCTCTCTCAATATCAATATTCATTCACTCATTTACTCATTCACTCATTTACTCATTCATTCACTCACTCACTCATTCATTCATTCATTTATTCATTCATTCAGTGTTGATGTTAAAACCCAGGATTTTCTTTTTACATGTCAGACAAGCATTTACTACTAAGCTCCCCCGTGCTTCCATCCAACCCCCATCCAGTACCTTCAATATCTACAACAAATGTGAACTCTGCTATTTCTTTTGTTTCCAGAGTTTATGGATTCGGCTTCTCTAAGATTTGTAGCTATATAATTACTATCAAAGAATAAAAACAAATTCCTACTGTACATTCCTATTCTACATAACACAAAGGCAAAAAGGTTGGGGGGCTTAGATAAAAGAATTAAATATATACACTTCACAAAGTTGTGGTTTCCAAAATTTCTTGATTTATGGAATCCTTTTCTGTCTCAGTATTTTTTTCCTTCTTATTCCTCACAGGACAAAAGAAATGCTCAATAGTTCGGCTTAGTGAACAGTAAGGTCCAAATAGCTTAACACTTGTCTTTGAACACCTTGATCACTTTATATAGTGATATTCAAACTGAAAGTAAAATACATTTTTATTTCATAACTCCAGTTAGGTTTCCAGTGGGTCTGCCTATCATGAACTTTGCATATTCTATCTTACTTTGCAGTTAATGCAGACTGTTCAACTATTACATCTTCACTGACCCCATCTAATGATGAAAGAAAGGTGTCACTGTGCTTCCCTCATGATTTAAAATATACTGTAGCAACTTGAGAATGTGCTAAATCACCTAGTCCTGTTTAGTTTAGAAATCAGCAATAAGCCTTTAAAGGTGTTAACATCAGTGTTAGGTGATAGTGGTTTCAGTATCTTACGTGAATCTTTAAGACTTCTCTACTTCAACTCTTGTTCTTTCCAATTTGCTCACTAAATTTCAATCATATAAAATTAAGAAAATTACTGCTAGAGACCATGTTTTCGGCTCTGTCACTATGCATGCTATACCTTTGGGATATACCAACTCTTTCTTTCTCCAACTATCTTTTCCAAATTCCTTTTTGGCTTATTTGGTGTCAAGGTTCCTACAACTTTTCCTGGGAAAGAATTTACTGCCCAGTGTACTTAAGATTTAGTCAAATGACGCTGTGTTTCCTGTTACTTTAGACTATATTTACATAATTAATCCTTATACTCCAAAAACTCAAAGAAAAAAATTGTTATTCCAACATCACAAAATCAGGTATGAACTATAAATGTTGCTACTTTAGTCTTCCTTCCCACAGACAACTTAGGAACCACATTTTTATACCCATGCTAATTCCAGTTTTCCAGTTTGATGATCCCCACGACCATGCTGTAAAACAGTGATATAAAAAGCAAAGTTGAATCCAACTTATAATCACAAAATTTTAAGTTCATTAATATGTTTAGAAAATGTGATAAGGTAATTGCAAATATAATCCTACCAACTGTACAAGATTCTCCATCATCATTTGCACATAAAAGGCTCATATTTCTATCACTGAAACCACACTAAAATCCATTTTAAGTAACTATACAATCTAAAACTATGCAGTTTACATTTTAATTTTACTTTGCTTTTCACTGGCTCCGTTGCTTTTTTCAAATTACCAACCTAACTCCAACATTCTCAAATAACATCAATAATCAATAGTATCGATAATCTTTTCCTCATCAATCTAATTTTAATACATTAAATTAAAAAAATCTGTATCTCCAAAGCAGCCATTCAGATGATCAAACTTAAACATGAGGAAACCATTTTGTGAAATTAACACCTTCAGAATCTACATAGTGATATACTTTATGTTTTTAAAGTAGCGAAAACAAGATAAATGAATAAAATGCAAAAAGCAAAACTTTATGGATTTTCAAAGCACTCAAAATAAAAAAAATTCAGGTATATAAGTGAAATAACAGATTAGACGGGGTGGACATGAAAGAAGAAATTAATTCATCACACAGAAATGAAAAATAAAAAATTGGGGGAGAGTTCTTCAGACTCATGGAATATATATAGACAACCCAACCTAATAAGAGGTTCAGAATATAAAGATTGGAAAGAAATTCCAGAATTGAAAAACACAAAATTCTTAGCATGAAAGATTACAAGTGAGAAACAAAAACAAGAGCAGTAAAATTCATAGAAGTGCTTTATCTAAAAAGTTTGATTTATAAATGATAATCAGACTGCCATATAAAGTTTTCATAATGGCAGCACAGGCTCCAAGTTATCAATGATTTAGCCTTTACCTCAAGGTCTTCAAGCACTGTCATTGTCTTTTCTAAAATTCAGCATGTGTGAAGGTCTCAGTTCCTTCTCTAGTCCAGCAAACCAAACAGTACAAAACACTCTCATTTAGCATTCCCCTGTTCAGTAAATGGTGTGTGTGTGTCTTTTGTAATCACCCTGGATTACTCTATTTATTACTTGCATTGCTCTGGGATTTCCCAGGTTCAATCTTCCAGGACTGAAGTTCATGACACAGCTATATTTCTGCCACAGTTTTTAGGTGGGATCTGGGATCTGAATTCAGGTCCTATGCTTGCAAAGCACAGACTTAACCCCTGAGCCATCTCTCCAGCCCATTAATTATTTTTAAAATACTGTTTTGGTAAAAAAAAGGTTTACAATACTTTTGTCCACATGACAAAGAGGTTTTTTCAAAGCCATAATGCTGACTATCAAGCCCCAAGCACTCTGACAAGTAACCTGAATATGTGAATACGTAATAAAAAAACTTAAACAGCAATTCCTATAGACTTACAAAATTTGTTTCTAGAAATGTAACTAAAAAAAAAAGTTAGAAGTTACTATTATGTAGAATGGTCAATTCAACAATTTCAAAATTCAGCAATACGCAATAAAATCCTTTCTTCTTTATTTTATCCTCCTTAACAAGAAAGATTATTTAAAAATTACCAAAATTAACACTCTATGTCAATTTTAGCATATTTAGAAGTTTATAATGGTATCTTATACCATGTGGTTGACAGTTTTTATTCACTGTAATTCTACTGCAAAGGATAGGACTACACATCCATTCTAATGTACCAGCCAAGCATTTCAAATGAGGAAACTTGTTAAAAATAGCTTTTATCAAATAAATATTACATAAAATAAAAAAATTCTGATTGTAGCTTAAAACATAAACTGGTACTTTCTATTTACTATACTTCAAACAAAAGTGCAATATATAGTTAAGAAAAACAATAAAGTTAGAACAAGACCAAATTCTAAAAGCAAAATGAAGAAAACATTGACTTGGGATGAGTTACTTCATTTAAAAGGAGACAGGAAAAGATGTTTACTCCTCACTGGCAAAATTCCCAGATACTAAAAATATAAAATGGCCTGACTTGATAGATGTTCCATACGCATTAAAAATTCAGTGTATGATTCATATACTGTTTTGAGCTGTAAAGTATTTCAAAATCAGGTTCAAAGTAGGCAGTCAAGTAAACAGTCTAAGGTCATGTAGAAAAGCCAGTAACCTAGTTGAGTTCAACATACTAGTCTCCTGACCCCTGGTTTGGTGTTAATTTACTGTATACCTTCTTTTGGAGAATCCTCCAGAATACTGTTGACTTTTATTTGAACCTTGACCTAACTAACTTATATTACTTTGGTTAAGTCAGAGACACTGGCTGACACATGCCCTCTTCCCTTTATTTTCACTGTAACAAACCTTCTATATTTCAGAGCTTGACTTCAAACTAATTTAAATACCAGACGTGTTAGGAGCTACCCAACACAATCATGTGGCCCCATCTCCCTTTCCCTACTAGTTTGCTCATAATGGCAGCTAATCTTGATTGTCAAGTTTAATGGACCAAGAATCAACTAAAAGACCAGTAGTTGCCCATACCTGTAAAAGATTATCTGGATCAAGTATTTGGAATGGCAAAACCCACCCTAAATGTGGACTGTACCTTCCAGGGGCAGCCCAGATAAAAGGGAAGTCCAAGAAAGAAAAGTTTGCCTTTAGAACTTTTAGCCTTGTTATAAAGCTATCAAGTTTACCTTCCCAGTTGGCAACTACTGCTGCTGTTATTCTCTGCTAACATTAGAACCCGTTTTCTTCCAAGATGGATGGAAAGAGCGGTGATTATCTAGAAATCCTCTAGGCCTTCAGCACTAGACCCGAACTGCTAAGGCTTGGCCTTGCGAACTGATCAGCTACAGCCACTGTTGGACTAACTAGACTTCATCTCACAAGCCAATCTCATAAATCCCCTTTCCATGAACAGTCATATTATTGGTTCTGTTCCTGCAGAGAACTCTGATGACTAGATTTATCTAAAACAATGCAGTTTGCTTCTCCTACCTTTTACTTTTAAGCTATACTTACTCAAAATATTCATTTTTTAATGTTAAATACTCAATTTATTAAGAAAGACTGACATGTAAACTGAGTTGATTCAAAGCAATAAGAACACCTTTACACCAATATAACCACACAGCTATTTCCTTTGAACAGAAGGTTTAGTTGAAATGTAGCATGGAGACAGTGAAGCTTTGGAATCAGAACGACCATGTATAAATTCTAATATTCCAACCATGCTAAACCTTCAATTTCCCTGTTATGTTATAACTACCATGATATGCTATTTCTTAAATCTCATAATGGCTATGCTCAAGACAAAGAATTTTTTTTTTTTTTTTTTTTTAAAGCAACACTACAGTTACAGTTAGTTCCTGGAACAAAATACTGAAATAGACAATGACAGGTATCTATATGATATCCTCTCAAACCTATTCTCTTTACTAAAAAAGCTCCTTTTATTTGCATGAAATCATATGAAGAACTCTTGTCAAAGAGAACTAAGACCTACCTTGAGGGGGGAGTACTATGCACTTCTGCCTTGCTTTTACCTGGAATATGGATCTGAAGCCTGAAAACGCAGCACCCATCTTGTAACAGTAAAGGGCAAACAGGACAGAATCAGTGCACTATGAATGGCACAGAAGAAAGGTAGGGTCCATGATGGCCTTATACTTTCTTTGAGCATTAAAAAAAAAATCACTATCAGTAAGTATATAATCATTTTGCACAAAACGATGGCTTTCGATATTTCCATACACTTTTATTTATGTACTTTGCTCATACTCATCTTCTGAGTACTTTCTGTCCTACTCCTTTTTCTTTCTCCTGCAAGTCTCCTTCTCTTCTACAAATATATCTCTTATATTTATATCATAGAAATTTTTTTGTACTTGGAATTTGCATGGGAGAAAACGTGATATTCTTTCTGAATCTGAATAATTTTGTTTAATGTGACAATCTGCGGTTCTATCAATTTTCCCGCAAATGACATAACTTCATTCTTTATGAATGAATAATCTTTATGAATGAATAAATCCCTGCTGTGTATGCACTCTACATTTTCTTTATGAACTCATCTACTGTTGTCATATAGGCTGATAGCATCACTTGGCTATTGTGAAGAGTGCTGTCACGCACTTGACATTTGGCAATCTCTCTTGTAGTCTTTGACTTGGATCCCTTAGGCAGGTATACCTGCAAGCAATAAAGCTAGATATGAACTACTCCTATGGTAGTTCTGGTTTAATTTTTTTGAGGAGTCTACACTTGATTGGCATAGTGACTACATTAATTACATCTCTATCAATAGTATATGAGGTTTCATTCTCCCCAGCATAAACGCCTATTTGATTACAGCAAATTATAGGGCCTTATAGCCCAATTTACAGACTTTAGCTTTTACTATGAGTGAAATGGAAACTTGAGGCAGGACTTTGGAAACAAAATGTTATGGTCTGACCATCTGTGCTAAAAGTAGATTTGAGAGATGCAAGAAAGCCCACTATGAAGCTATAGTAGATTGTTACAAAATGGCATTGAATTAATTCTCTCTCTTCCCACTTACGTCCTTCCACACTGACTCTGGAGTAGCCCTATGACTTACCGTAACAGTGGAAATGACAGTATTGTGATATTCAGGAAATTTGAAAGTTGACCACAAGAAGACTCAAATGTTCAGTTCATGTTCTTCAAACCAAAGTGCTATCTATCCAAAGTGCTATCTATATAAACTCTAGATTTTTATTCATAAGAGAAAAGGTCCTGAAAGACGAGGGAAGCCATGTGGACAGAGTCCATGTAGAAAACAGAATGCACTCCAGCTGTTTCAGCCATTCCAACAGAGAAGCTAGACATGTGAGACCATAGTGGAAATTCCAGCCTCGCCTTGCCACCAGTTGAATGCAGCTGCATTGGAAAGCACATTGCGGAATAGCAAAAGAAATCCCCAGTGTACTCACAGAATCATGAAATGTTTATATGAAGAAAGAGAGCTATGTATGGAGGCTATGTGTGACTGGTCTAATCCAGGATCTAGGAAGTCCGTCATTGCTTCATAAGACTCTAAATAAATAAACATCACCATTTAATTTGAGGTACAGCAAGTTAATACCATAGAAAAAACAAAAAGCAATGCATTTTTGCTTTCCTTTCCTGCATAAAACCCCACACACTACTTTAGGACACAAACTACAATCCTCTTCTTTTCATAATAGAAGAGATACACATTGGATATTTTTATGAAAATACACACAAATACTGATTAGATATTTGTAGTAGCTGTTGTTAACTGGATACTAGATGTGGTGAAAACATAGTCTATACTTAAACTAAGTTCATAAATTCCTAAGTCTATATAACTAAGAGGATTTGTCACTATTGATACAATTATAATGAAAGGCTAAAGAAAGCTCTCTAAACCAATAGGAAATTCAGGAAGTTTGTAACTTTGAAATAAAGAATATAAAATAAATTTAAACATTTTATTTATTTATTTAGTGTATGTGTGTGTGTGTGGGGGGGGGTGATAGGACACTGTGTGCCCCTGTGGAGGACCAAGGGTGATTTCAGGAATCATCCTGGATTGCTTCTACCTCCTTCTTGCTTCGCTCTGGGATTTCCCAGGCTTAGCCCACCAGGGATGGAAGTTTCCATCTGGTGTTTTTACATGGACCTGGGATCCGAACTCAGGACCTTCTGCTTCCAAGACAAAGTCTTAATCCCTGAGCCATCTCTCCAGCCCTTATAAATTTTTAAAATAGTTAAATATAAACTATTATTTTCCTTATGAGTTCTAAGTTCTATTTGGCAACAGAAACCAAATTATAATGTGATGTTCAGTGTAAAGGCAGGAAGAGGATTAATTTTCAAATGGTAAGTAAGCAAAGGAAAAAAGTATCCTTATATTTCACACATGGTAAAATGCCAATATTGATAGGCACCTTTACCCACTGAACCTGTTGCTCATTTCTTAATGACTAGGTCTCAGAATACTACTTTGAATATAGCAGATTCTTGGTATCTGTGATGGAGAAATGGGTAGTCACAACTGACATATTCAGAAGTGATAACAATGAAAGAAGACACAAGAAAAGAATGACACTAATCATAAAGCCAATCATACAGCAATAAGGAGCACAATGTGTTTAAGGAAATGCCTAAAATAAGAATGAATTCCAAAAAACAATGTTAAAATCAATGTTTTATATATCCAAGTACCAAATCTAATTTATCTGGATAATATATTCCAGTCCCCATTAAAGAAATATTACAAATAAACATAATAAAACAGTATTTAATCACAATTAGAATCAGTAATTTTGGCTTTGTGTCACAATATATCAAGTCACATTTTCCACAATGAAGAAGGAACTTTTCCATAAGGAAAACAGTCACATGGCTTTTGAACTCTACTATACTACATTATTATACTACTATACTACATTTTAAAATGACATTTTCCATTGTGGGTGGAATTGAAAAACAAAAACCTATAGAGAACCAAATACCCACAGCTATTTCCTTATTTCAATGCATATAATATAAGAATTTCAGGTTTAACTGGTTCAACCACACAAATCAAATTAGAGGATAACAGCCAGTTATCTGCAAATGTACAGAATGTCAATTGCCATCACAGAGAGTGGGGGAAGGAGACAAAAAAGGATAGGACGGTGGGAGGGGAGAGGGGGGATTGGAACTTAATGGTAAATTGTTTGCCTAGCATGGACAAGGCCTTGGGCCTTTGGTTAAACTCCCACGGAGTGGGGTGGGGGGAAGAATTATAAATAATGTAACTGAATGGCAATTAGTCTGGTTTTAATATATTGCTGAATATTAATAAGCTGGGTTTCCTCCAAACACAAAATAGAAATGCATCAGAAGAAAAACATAATTAAATAGATCAAAGAACTCTAATGATTCTAACATAAATTATACAATGATTATTTTGCCATTTCCTAGTATTCTGGGATAAATGCAATATGAGATTAAAATGGATTTCCCTAGATATTTTGGTTAGGAACATACAGACCAGGTAGCTCACTGGAAAAATAATTAAGAATAAATGCTATATTCTGTGAGATGCAACAGAGGTAATAATGCATCTTTTCTGAATCAAAATAATCAGGAAAAATATATATATAATCTTGCAGGGAAGAAAATATAGCATGAAGGGCAATTTGGTAAAGGATGTATTATAAGCTTGAAGATACTCATGTGATTTGAGAACCACCAATTACATTTGAAAATGTAATTACAATTACAAATGAAAATGGAATCAGAAAGGATAGGGAATTTGTTCAACCTGTCTAGCAGGCATTAGGTTCAATCACAGAACCAAAACCAAAAACCCCAAAACGCAGAAATACAAAAAAAGTTGGCCATATCATCATTTGTAACAGGAGTAATACATTATTTATGTAACTATGTGCATTTATATTAAAAGCATACCATGAAATTTTTGTTAAATCTATCAACTAAACATGTATCTCCTTAAATATTGATAGATACAAGAAAAGGATGAATCTCAAAAATTACTTCCTGGACTGGAGGGATTGCTCAGGGGTTAAGACTCAGCCTCACAAACAGAAAGTCCTGAGTTCAGATCCCAGGTCCCATGTAAAAATGCCAGGCGGAAGTGATGGCCTGAATTTCCAATCCTAGTGGGTGGAGCCAGGGAAATCCCAGAGCAAAGCCAAAAAGAAGTGGAAGCTATCTAAGATGGTTGCCGAAGTCACTCTTGGTCCTCCGTAAGGACACAGTGATGTCTCTTTCAATAAATTTAAAAAAAAATCACTTTTTGAGTGATTTTTCTCTTCTGACAGAACTACATGATTCTCTTCAAAGAAGAACTCTAGAAAATGCAAATCAACTAATACTAACAGAAAGGAGAAAGCAGTTACCTAGAAACTGGGAGAAAAGGAATGATGACAGAAGTTTGAAATTAAAAATGATTACAAAAAAAACTTTACTGTATGTCAACTACATCTCAACATAGGTATTAAACATAAAGTCTTTTAAATTCTTTCAATATCTCACTAGACATATTTATAATTTCTTTTATTAATAAAATCAAGATCACTCATAAAAACCTTTTTTGGAGCAAAGATTTCTTCGTCCTTGTTGCCCTTCTTAGTGATGGAGCTGTGATACGGTACAGGTTAAGTGCTTCTTAAAGTCCTTATGTTAAAGACTTGGTCCCTTGCATGTTGATTTTGGCAAGTGGTAGAATATTCTGGAGATGGGTCTATGGAAAGTCTTCAGGTCCTTATAAGCATGCTTTCCAGGACTGTGGGACACTTGCTCCTCCTTCTTCCTCTACAGGTTCCTGGTCATGAGGCCAGCAGCTATCAGCCACATGCATACTGAAACTGTCATATCCAACATGCCTATGAGCAAACCTAAGCAATGATCTTAGACTCAAACCCCAACATCATTAGTTAAAAGAAGCACTTTCAAACTAATTACCTCAAGTATTCTGTTATGCAAAAAGGAAACAAATCTAGTGAACAGCTTTACTTCTCAGTCTCATGTTACTAACCATAAAATAGCAAAGCTAAACTGAAACTTTTGTCCTAAATTTTCATGAACCTCCCTATATAGTAAAAACCCATGCTTTTTACATTATGCTATTTATACAACTCTACAGTAAATCTCAACTTTATAAACCAAAGCACAATCTGTAATAGAGGAAAATAATTATGAAATATATTAACAAACTCCTTTATTTATTAAAATATAAAATAACAAATGGCAGAACTTCAGCTTAGATGTAGACGTATCTAGTTCTAAATTCCAAATTGACTAACCTTCTTAATGCTTAGTGTAACATGCTTAGTGTTACCTTATGCAACACAGGCAAGTAACTTAAATCTCTCTGTATTTCACTTTGTACAGAAACAGGTAAGTGGTCTGGGGCTCAGCAGTTAGTGCTTACTATACAAGCAAGAGAACTAAAATTAGGATGCCAGGTAATTGTGGTAGCTAGCCTGTAATTGCAGCCCTGGAAAAATGGAGAATAGGAATCTAGTTAGACTAACTCTAGGTAAGAACTGGCCTCAAAAAAATGAGGTGGAAGAACAATCAAAGATAGCCCCCAATGCATGTGCACATGCATGTGCAGATACACGTTTGCAAACATCAACAAATACACATACAAAAAATTACAGAAATTAACAAATCCTGTCAGAAATTAAACATAAGCCTTATAAGTGAAGTGTTCAATAAATGATAACGGAATAACTACTAATATTATAATGGTGTTTTTAATCATAAAATTAGTTACATGCTTTAGATTTCATAACAATGTTCGAAAATAATTGTCATATTATTAAGATCAACTAAAATGGCCACAGACAGATTAAAAAGTCTCAGGAAGAATTGATTGTTCTGAGGTTAGACAGGAATATACAGAGTGCCATTAAGTGTCAGTCACACAAAACAATTGCTGCTACAATTCGCTTAATCTACACAGTAAATGGAAGAGGCAGAGAAAAGACAAAGTATTACTAGAAAATAGAGTAACCCTGAGCCATCTTCAGTCCCTATTATTTCTCATAAGTTAACCAGGTAAACGCTGTCTTACAAGGATACATTTTAACAGGAATTTTAACATGTTTTAGTAATATATTAATTTAGGGGCTAGAAAACTGGCTCAGGGGTTAAGATTCTGCCTTGCAGGTAGATGGTCCTGAGTTCAAATCTGAGATCCCATGTAAAGATGTGCCAGGTGGAAATGGTGACAGCATGCATTTTTGGTCTTGGTAGGCATAGCCTGGAGATCCCAGAGCAGAGTAGAAAGAAGGTAAAGGCAATCCAGGATTTCTGAGGTCACCTTTGGTTCTCTACAGGGACACACAAGTGCCCTTTGACACACACACACAATCAATCAATCAATCAATCAATAAAAATAAAATATTAAAACAAAACAGGTTAAGACTGCATATACTTTCAGGGATCCCTTCTATAGCTTGTTAAACACATGAGCCTGTTGGAGCCTGTTCATATTCAGTTCCTCAGCCACACTAACCCTTAATTCAGGTGTGGCCAATCAGCTACCACACTAGATATCAAATGGATATGAAGCATTTAGGATAAAAAGTGTCATTACTGAACAGTGCTGTTCTAATGGTTAGCACCCAGATTCAAAATCTGAATACATTATATAGTTCTTCACATAAGCACTATAGTATTTTTTCCTTTGAAATAGGATCTCGTTCTATTGCCCTGGCAGGCCTCCAACTCACTGCAATCCTCCTGCTTCAGCCTCCCAAGTGCAGGAATTAAAGAAAATGCATCTCCATGCTTGGCAGATATCTGATTGTATAAAGACTGATTATTACACATCCTTAGATATGTCTTGTCTGTTTAACAGTTTTAAAAGGCTCTTGGAAGAAATCTGCCCAGCAAAGGAGTGGCTGCAACTAAGTGATTTTTATATGTGCTTATCAGTTCCTAGTCATTGCCAATCCCCATAATACATCAACTCATTTGTACTCAGCAGATTTCCTACATATTAGCTGTGACCTTAGCTGACTTCTATGAACATTTAAACATCTATTATTAGATAAGGTAAGGATTAGTTTAGATTAGTTTTCTGAGCCTAAGTATTTAATGTGGCCTCATTGTGATATCCAATGCTTTTTTAACAATGCAAACCCTTAACTGCTCTTTTTATATGAATAAATGCTCCTAAACAAGAATTTTCACTTGGTGTTTTTCTGGCAATGCATGGATACGAACCGATGGCTGTTGTTAAAGATGAAACAAATGCAAATTCCTAATAAATACAACTTTTGAAATTAAAAATAGAAAGTTTCTCTGGTAACTACTAAAATGACAATGGATCTGCTTTAATTTCCAAACACTTCCTCAATTCACTTGCTCGTATCTGAGTACAAAGGTAGAGAGTATGTATTATGCTGAGCAGTGAATTACACACTTGCCTACATCGAAAAAAAAAACAACACACTGAGGGTAACTAGATAAAAATGTTAATATTCGGCTATAGAAGAAATGAATGGTAAAGACTTGAGGAGGAAAATACTGAAATTGTTTTTACTTAAGCCATGAGATCAGAAAAAGAAAGAAAGAAAAGCCGGAGCGAGCAGCAAAGAGTCAAATGTATGCCGGCTACTACTGTTATTGTCCACCCCACACAACCCCTCCAACAAGAGGAGGACGTAGCTATGGGATCCTGCAGATCCTTGTGGATATGAAGATTACTGTGACTATTATGATTCCTGTAACTGTCATGCTGGACATGAAGGTCATAAGCTCTTCAAGCTGGAGCTAGAGGAAGAGGAGGCAGAGGTGCAAGGGGAGCTGCTCCCAGCAGTTGAGCCAATTATTCACAGAGGGGAGGTGCCCACAATAAAGAGGCAGCGGGCAAGGACAAGGGGTCAAGGCAGGTCCTGCCCTGTTAAAATGAAGACTGACTTGCTATGTGAGATCACACCAGAAGCTTGCAGTAATGCTTAGGGTAAAGGTAAGAAAATCAAGGAACCTTAAACATCTCGGCTGTATAGGAACATATCCTATTGCAGAACACCTTCCTATGAAGATCATGGAATCAATACGGGACTTTGAACTAATACTTGGACTTTGATATGAATTTCTTTAACAATTTTTTCTGCAGTGCAAGTTATCAAACAAACTACTCTATTTTTCAAATGTATTCCAACAGAAATCCTTCATAACTTCTAGCATGGTATTATAATAAGAATAAAGTTCATCTCTTTAAAAAATGTTAGTATTCCAATAGCCAACTATTAGAATTTTAGTAACTTTAGGTTTAGTATAACTTTCTCATGAATTCAGTACTTACTTGTATAGCAGAAAATCTACAATGACAGAACAATTTTCTTTCCATGTAACTATAACTTCTCTTGGTTACTGGAGTGTTTTTTCTGGTATCTACATTTACTAAATTTTTAAAACACCACCTAACTTCCTCTGCTTCACCATTAGCTCACTAACTTTAGCCTGTTCTTAGTTCAACCAGTACAAAGTCTAAGAAAATTCCTCTAAAGAAATGGCTCTCTTATCTTTCTATAAGACCAAAACACAGGAAAAACAATGGCTTTATTTCCTACTTTTTTTTTTCATTTTTTTTTTCCTAAAGAGACAATGAACATTTTATATGAATGAACTTTCATTGTGTGTTGAGGGCAGAATGATACTAAAAGCATGAATTCTTATTTTTTTATTTATTCAATTGTGCATGTGTGCGTGTGTGCTTGTGTGTATGTATGTGTGTATGTGTGTGTGTGTAGAACCACAGACGAATTCGGGAACCACCATGGACCGCCTCCACCTCCTCCTTGTATATTCTGCCCCGAGATTCACAGGCTCTGCCCTACCAGGCCCAGAAACTCAGGCCGCCCCCGCTTCCGCCCGGCGTCTATACGTGGGATCTAGGATCCGAACTCAGGACCTTCCGCCTGCAAGGCAGACGCTTAACCCCTGAGCCACCTCTCCAGCCCCAGCATGAATTCTTACTACAAATGTTCTCAAAGAGCTGAAGAGAAGCTCTGTGGTAGGATGCCACTATGTCCAAAACCATGGGTTCTACCCGAAGTGCCGGAAAGGAAAATAGAGAAAGTACTCAGGACCTGAGTCTGCTCATATTGACCCTATCTTACAAGTACAGGCCCTGCAAGATGCTCAGCACAAGCCTGATGACCCTGCCTGGCTCCCACAGAGCCCACCATGTACAGAGAAAATCAACTATAGAAAGTTGTTCTCTGATGCCTACATAGTGTCCACACACACACAGACACCATACCATACCACACAGACAGGCACACATATGTACTCATCCATGTGCAAGTACACACACAGACACTACTAATGAATTTGTTAAAAAATTTTTAGCATTTGTTTTAGCCAAAAATTATCATTGAAAAGTACAGTAATAATCAAATGTTTTGATCTGGGAAAGCTCATCAAATGAAAAAATTAGAGTAATTCCCTAACAGTATTAAATAGAAAAAAAAAAAAGAAAATGCAAACTATAACTTCTAGAAATAAGGATTTTCTTTCAATTTATACAGTTTAATAACATACCTGAGAACTAAAACTTTTTTAATTATTTAAAAGTATTTCAAAAAACTACCAAACATTTAGCAGTATCTTCTAATACCTTTTTAAAGGAATTTTATAAGACAGGTCAACAAATAAGTAGTAAAAAAAATTCAATCCATAATGATAAAAGAATCATTAACCCCCCACACACACACAGACACACATATTCATCCTGCTTTAACAATTCCCTAGATGACTTTGGAGGCAATAGCCAAAAATGCTCCATACATCTTCGTGATGGTAAAAATGCTCAAGTCAACAGAATTTTTATTTTTTACATTTATATTTATTACTTATTGAGAGAGAGAGAGAGGCCCTTCAGAAGTCAGCTTATTCCTTGCACCATGTAGGATTCTGAGAGCAGATGCCTCACCCACTGTCATAGTTAGAAACAGGTGTCAGTCAACTTGATGGCTGAGCTCTGGCTACATTTGTAAAAAAATCAGTGGTTAAGTTGGACCCCAGCAAACCTGTAGGAGATTGTCCAATTGATGGGGAAGATCCAACCCATGGTTGGATTCCTGGGCAGGTGAATAAGATAGTGAGTACTGGTTGAGGAAGTTGGCATAGTTCTGCACACTTGGCCAGACTTGCAGGTCTGGTAAGTAAGGATTGTTCCTCTCTCAGCCGTTGTGTGTATATAATATGGCCAGTTCCTTTAGTACATGTTGGTGGTGTGGGTTCTAGCGCCAAGCGGGACAAACTGGACTATAGGGAGTAAAGCTCCTTGTTGCCTTAAATCAGTAACACACACTGAGCTATCTCACTGACCTATGAAATAGTCTTGTGTGTGTGTGTGTGTGTGTGTGTGTGTGTATGTGTAAAAGAATGCACTTTGAATATGTGTACCTATGGAGGCCCAAGGGTGACGTCAGGAATCATTCTCGATTGTTCTACTTCCTTAATGCTGATTTGGGGTTTTCCAGGCTCTGACTTCTAAGGTTGGAATAACAGGCTTCTGCCATATCCACGTGGGATATGGTAATACAAACTCAGGCCCTTTTACTTTGAAGCAAAGGCTCTAATCCATGAGTCATCTCTCCAGACTAAGAAACACAATTTCTAAGATAAGCTGTTTTAAGATCTGAACATAAAAAAACAATTAGATTATTACTAGTAATTTGCTGTTTTCTATAACTCTGATGAATTATACTTCAATTCCTTAATAGTGTGAGTTCCCTTAATAAGAGAATGACAGCTACAAAATGACTTTAAGCTTAAGCTTTCTTCTATGAATCTTTGAAATATAAAATACTTCATATATTTTAAGTATATTAAACTTGAAACATATTTGTTAACATTTAATTTTCACTTGAAAAGCAATTATTTAAAACTTATCTAACTTTAATCTTTCCCAGTTAAAAAATGGGACTTGGTTTAAGAAAATTGTGTGTGTGTGTGTGTAATGTATGCCTTTGGAAGCTGAAGAGTGATTTCAGGAATCACCCTGGATTGAGTTACCTCTTCTTTGCTTTGCTCTGTAATTTCCCAGGCTCTGCCCACCAGGGTCAGAAGTGAAGGCTGTCACCATTTCAGCCTGATTTTTTTTTTTTTTTAACCTGGGATCCGGGATCTAAACTCTGTCCCCAGAAGTATTTTTAAGACAAAATAAATTCTAAGCAATACTAATAAATTACTATGTCTAAATGTAAACAGAAAGATTTCCATAGTCTAAAAGGGACTTTTCTGTTTATCTAAATTCAAGATACTGAAATAAGCCAATGAATTCCTTATCTATTTATTAACTGTTCAATCAAAATATAAAAAATCAAAATAATTCATGATAACCAAAACTGATGTTTTCTACATAGCAGCCAATGTAGCAATTATTTTTATTTAATTAATTTAAATTTTAAAAGCTACATGCAGCTAGCAGCTATAATGGACAATATAGTTATTATAGATTATCAAATGATCATGACAAGATACAACAAATATTTGTATGTTTATTATACTTTTTGTTTTAGAGTACACTTCTACTAATAAAAACAAGTCATCTGTGTAACAGCTTCAGCCAGGTCAGAAGTTATTCTGACAACACTGTCAACATAGATGACAGTTCCACGTATGCTAACTACTATTCTTTATTATTATTATTATTTATTCAACTGTGCGCATGTGTGTGCGTGCGTGCGTGTGTCTGTGTATGTGTAGAACCACTGACGAATTCGCAAACCACCATGGACGCCTCCACCTCCTTCTGCCCCAGGATTCACAGGCTCCGCCCTACCAGGAACAGAAGCGCAGGCCGCCCCCGATTCCGCCTGGCGTCTATACGTGGGATCTGGTATCCGAACTCAGGACCTTCCGCCTGCAAGGCAGGAGGCTTAACCCCTGAGCCACCTCTCCAGCCCCGCTAACTACTATTCTTGTAGAGATGGAAGACCATTGTATTAACCATCCTGACTGTGTACACTTAGGCTAATGTATTAGTTAATACATTAGTTAGTTCTGATTAACACTTCTAAAGTAAGAAAAATAAAAGTATAATAATTTTAAAACAAACATAGAATAAACATATAAAAGGTATTTTTTTAGGGCTGGAGAGGTGGCTCAGGGGTTAAGCCTCTGCCTTGCAGGCAGAAGGTCCTGAGTTCGGATCCCAGATCCCACGTATAGACGCCAGATGGAAGCGGGGCGGACTGCGCTTCTGGTCCTGGTAGGGCGGAGCCTGTGAATCCTGGGGCAGAGTAACCGAGGAGGTGGAGGCGTCCATGGTGGTTCTGGAATTCGCCTGTGGTTCTACACACACAGACACACGCGCACGCACACACATACACATACATACGCGCACACACACACACACACACACACACTCTTGAATAAATAAAAATTAAAAAAATACCTTTTTTTTTATTATTCAATTGTGTGTGTGTGCGTATGTATGTGTATGTGTGTGCGTGCGCGTGTGTCTGTGTGTGTAGAACCACGGACGAATTCGGGAACCACCATGGACACCTCCACCTCCTTCTGCCCCAGGATTCACAGGCTCCGCCCTACCAGGACCAGAAGCGCAGTCCGCCCCGCTTCCATCTGGCGTCTATACGTGGGATCTGGGATCCGAACTCAGGACCTTCTGCCTGCAAGGCAGAGGCTTAACCCCTGAGCCACCTCTCCAGCGGCATAAAAGGTATTTTTGTATAAATATGTTCAATGTTTTTATCTTGATTTTTAAGAGAGTTAGAGAGTGAAAAGTTTGTAAGTTAAAGGCTCCAATAAGCCTAGTTAATTATTAAAGAAAATTATAAGGTTAATGATGTCTAACTGCAGTGTCTATGAAATCTTGTAGAACGTACACAGCAGTGTTCTGGGCCTTCACCGTCACTCATTCACTGACTCACCAGGGCAACTTCCAACCCTAGACTCTATTCACAGTCACGGTCCGTACAGTTGTATTGCTTCCTTTCTCTCACGGCATACTTTTACTTCACTGTTTCTATGTTTAGATATACAAGCAGAGTTACAGCTGCTTACAACATTCAACCTAATAACATGTTGTACAGATTTATGCAAATATATGATGTTTCTACAATGACAAAATTGCCTATTGATATATTTCATGGAGCATATGTCATTAAATGATATTTAACTGAGCATACAGTTTAATATTCTTTAGCTTTAGAAGGAAATTCTGGTACATGCTCTAAGGTGGAAGAACCTTGAGGACATTATGTTATACATATTAAGACTGTAATGAAAGGCAGAATACAAACCATATTTGTATGAAATTCACTGAGATACAGTAGAATGGCAAGTAATGAGCAGCAAGAGAGAAGCATAGTTTTTCAGGATGAAAAAAATCCTGAAAATCAAGATACTCAAAGTTGCACATCAATGTGAATGTATTTAATATCAGTGAGCTGTTCACTTAATGGGTAAGGTGATAAGTTTTATGTTGTATCTTATAATTTGAAACAAGTATTTTTAAAAAACACCCAAATTCTAATAAGTACTCAACAAAATAGTTAACAAGAAATTTAAAGTTACCTAATGAAATAAGGTGCTTTCCATTGATAGCAACACCAGATTTATTAAAAGAAAAAAAAATTAGAAATCCTGCCATGGCTCAAATTGTATCACATAATGTCATAGATAGGTACAGGTGTCAACTTGATGGTTGATGGTTTGAGCTCTGTGCACAGTTGTACAGAATTAGCAGCTGAGTTATGCTCAGAGCAAATCTGCAGGAGATTGTCTAGTGGATAGGGAAGGCCCAGCCCATGGCAGGTAGGACTAGTCCCTGGGGAGGTTAACAAAATGAAGGGAACTGTTTGAAAAAAGAGGGATATCCTTGTGAATACTTGGCCCGATACGTTGGTTTGTCTCGGTTATGTTATGTGAAGATGGTGTGGCCTGTTCTCTCGGCTCGACTGTCAAGCTGGACTAAGAACTGTAACTGGTCTATCATAAGAGAATAAACCCCTTGTTTTTTTAAATAGTTTGATGGTTATTTTATAGTCAACTATGCAGGCTAACTGAAACACTAACTACACCATAATCAAGTGGACATTTTACTCTAGAAGCTCTAAATGAGGATTTTTCAAAAGATTCAAGACTGAAGGAAATAAATCAAAGCTAAAAAAAAAAAGTAATAACAGAACTGTATACAGTAACTTTTACTTAAAAGACAGTCAGTAGAAGAGTGTGTAATCAAAGCACAGTTTTAAAGGACAAACAGTAAGACACAATACTATCATTAGTTTTTTTTTTTTAAAGGCATTGACCAGAATGCAATTGATATAAACACAAATAAAACATATTTAGTTTCCAAATGCTAGACTCACTGAGTATTAAAATACTGCAAAACATATTTTAGAAAAACTAGGCTGAAGAGATGGCTCAGGGGTCAAGACTGCCTCATAAACAAAAGAACAGGAATCCACAACCTGGATCCTATGTAAAAATATCAGGTGGAAATGGCAGTGACCTTCACTTCTGGCCCTGTAAAGTAGAGCCTGGGAAATCCCAGAGCTAAGCAAAAAGGAGGTAGAAACCATCCAGGATGATTCCCAAAGTTACCCTTGGTATTCCACACACATACAATGCCCTCTAATATACAGAGAAACACACACACACACACACACACACACACACACACACTAAAGAAAAACTGCAAGATGCACGAAAAGATGTCCCTGTAGTTCTTCAATAAATCCAATTTTTGCTTAAGCTTATATACTTTTACCTTGACTTTTCAAATGTAGCAGCAGCAACAGTATGTATGTGTAAGATATCAGAGGACAATTTTTAGTGATTTTTTTCTATCTTTCCACTGTGTATTTCGGGATTGAACTCAGGTCTTATAGTTTGCATGGCAAGCACTTTCCTACACCCACCAAACCTAAATGGGATTCTAGTGCTGGTAGCTCTGAGAAAACAAGGATCTGATGGGAAATAGAATTTTGACAGTTAATTTAAGGACAAATGAGAGAGAAATAGGCTAAAAACAGGTCGAATATTTAAACCTGGAATGCTCAGCCCTAATCAGGCCATCAAAAATCTTTCCCCACCTCAAGGCTCAAGGAACCTTGTAGAAGAGTTAAGACTGTAAGAAGAGCCTAAAGTGGGGAGGTGCACTGTCAAGATCCTCTAGCCACAACAGGACTGCTGTACCCAAGGAGCTAGCTGCAATGGGAACCACTACCACCAGATCTACACAATGGTGGTATCAACCTTCCCCCAAAGACTAGTGAGGATCTCAGGAGAAACTACTACACTGGGAGGGCAGTCTCTGGGGCAGGTGCTGGACAAGAGAAGAGGAACCTTCACTTGTAATTTACTAACTGAAGAGCCACTACCACAAAAAGCTGGTTCCTTACTAGCACAGGCGCCCCAAAGGGAGTGCCTTTGGGACGCCTGTGATCCACACATTTACAGGGACAGAAGGGTGGAAGGAACACAGCTAGGTAGGTAAAGGGAAAGGAGGTTGGGAGAGGAGGGGGTCAGGGCAAGGACAAACTCATTTTGTCTGAATATGAAATTTTTTCAATAAAAGTTTTTTAAAAGGTAGCCACTTTTGTTCATGACCCTCAAAGCTGAACATACACAAGAATGCTTCACAAAGCCAAAGCCACCTATACTGGTTACTCCTTGTGTTGCTGTGAAACAATACCCAAAGTCAAGCACCTTAAAGAAAGGAAATTTATACAGTTTATGGCTGCAGAGAGGAGATACAGTCTTTCATGATGGAAGCAGGCTGAGTCACCCATACAGGAGGTTGAGAGCTGCAAGACCATCAGTTGTCAGAAAAGACCGCTCACAGAAGCAGGTGGGACTAATCCACCTCAAGGCCCACCCTGTGACTGCCTTCCTCCAACAGACTCCACCTCCTAACGGTGCCATGACCCTTCCAAACATATGAGATTGTGGGGGACACATTTAGAACTATGACACTATCTATGTAAATTAGAAGGGAAGAGTAGGTCAATGATATCTTTAAGAGAATAGTTCTAGTGTGAAAACTGAGGTTATATCTGAAAAATTAAAAAATGGAAAATAAAGATAAACATAGTAAGGAATGCCTTAAATGGCTTTTATAATGAAAGACTTAAAAGGGTCATGACATTAAAAGTACAACAAAAATATTAGACATAAAATTATTTTCAGGCCAGAATTCAGCTGAGAATGGAAGGTCTCATGCTGCCAAAAGGAAATTATGATACTACAGAGAAGGCAAAAGTCCAAGAAAGTAGAGCCCACGAAGTAAAACAATTTATTTAAAGTGTGGTTATGGGAGTTGGAGAGAGAGCTCAGGGGTTAAGACTCTGCCTCTCAAGCAGAGTTCCGATCCCAGGTGCGATGCAAAAAACACCAGGTGGAAAAGGACAGTGGTCTGCACTTTTGACCCTGGTGGACAGAGCCTGGGAAATACGAGGACAAAGCAAAAAGGAGGTAGAGCAATCCAGGAGAATTCCTGAAATCACCGTTGGTCCTCCACAGGGAAACACAGTGCCCTCTGATATGCGTACACACACACACACACACACACACACACACACACACACACACACACATATAAAATAAAAAAATTTTGGTTATGGTATAGAGAGAAAAAAACAGGAGAATGTGAAGGGGGTAAAATCTCTAGAAAGTTGAAAGAGAATCAAAGCTAAAGAAGCACCACATCACTGTGTAGAGGCAATGACTAGGCAAGTGATTTCCTGATTACAAAGGAGCAGGAGTGGTTGGATGATTTAGAAAAAAATGTAAAGTTTGAACTATACCTGGGTAATGTGATAGAGTCAATAGTTAAGTCAACCATCACCTTTACAAGATTTCAGAAAATAGAATAAAACACAAACTAACACTACAAGAAATAAGACAAGGATTAGGCAAATTTAACTTCAGGTACAGTTCCCATATAACCTAGTATGATAGAACTTCAACTCCACTTGCAAAATGGATCAAATAAGACTACTGAGAGATGAATACGGTACTAAGAGCTTTAAAAAATGCTCTATTTTAAGTTTACATACATATTTCAAATGTTTTAGATATTAAGATGACTCAAACCTCTACTTGCTAATAATAAAAAAAGACAGTATTAAATGAGAAACGACACTATTCCTATCAAAATGGCCAAAAACCAGAATAGCAACACCATTAAATACTGGAGAAACAGAAACTTTTATCTTGTGGGTGAGCATAAAAAGCAATACAACTAATTTGGAGGACAATTTGTTGGTGTTTCACAAAGCTAAACATATTCTTATCATACAATCTATCACATTCCTTGATAAATCTAAACATATTCTTATCATACAATCTATCACATTCCTTGATATTTGCCCAAAGAAGCTAAAAACTGCATCTATACAAAAACATGCATGGGTATTTTTAGTAGTTTTATTCATAACTGTCAAGACTTGAAAGCAACCAAAAACGTTCTTTAGTAGAAGAATGGACAAAACGTATTACATCCAAACAACAGAATATTTTTCAATGCTACAAAAGGGTTAGAAAACAATTATTAGCTCGGGATTGTAGTTTAGTTAGTAAGAAACATACCTGGAGTGCATGAGATCCTGGGTTCAATACCCAGCACTACATGGACCAGGAAGGGTTGTTCGCATTTGTAATCCTAGCACTTGGGAGATAAAAGCAGTAGAATGGGAAGTTTGAGGCCATCCTTGGCTATATAGTAAATGTGAGGCCATTTGGGATATTAAAAAGACACCCTGTCTCAAAAAAAGGGATGGGACGAACAGAAAACTATTAATCCATGAAAGATATGGCTGAAACTTACACGGACATTAATATGCAAACATAGCCAACATGACAAAGCTACATAACAATGTAGCTCCAGCTAAATGACATTTTGAGAAAGGAAAAACTATGGAAACCTGAACTGATAGGCAGTTCTCAGGGTGGAGGAGGAAGAGAGATCAATAAGTGTTACATAGTAGATTCCTGGTGTAATACTAAGTGATGCTATAATTATAGATATGTCATTAAATATTTATATAAGCCCATTATATATACAACACCAAGAGTGAATCCTAGTGTATAAACCCTAATGCAAACTATATACCAAAGGTTAATCAATTGCAACAAATAGATCAATCAGATGGGGCATTTTAATAATAATGTATTCTATGCTTATGTATAGAAAGTCTTTAGAAAAGTCCTGTAATTTCTTCAATCTTATTATGAACCTAAAACTATTTTTTCAAAAAGTCAGTTAAAAATCCAGATCAAATGACTTAAACATGTGGCATTTTTGTTTTCCTCAGGACAGCAGTCATCTTTGTCTGAGACCATTTAAGATTTCCATATTGACTGTTAACATCCTCTCAAGAGACAGTGGTTGGGGTGGGCCACTGGACCCTCACCTGGGATGCTGGTCTTGATTAGGGTACCTCCTAGCCAGTAGTATGTGATTCTTCCCTAATTACATGTACCCTCACCTCAGGACCCTGAGCTCTTGGGAGGGGCTAACATGACCTTACACTAATCCCCACATGCGCCTCAAGGGGCCCTCACACACACCCTCGCTAGTGCCCATGAGCTGAAGAAGGTTAATGGAAGGGAAAACCCATGTACGTAGCATGGGGAAAACCTCAGGCACACCGGGATGATGTAAATGTCTTTGAGTCGTCCTTGCCCTGTGGGTAACCCTCACTCCTATCCTTGTAAGTAATCCTAATAAACTCGTTGGCTCATCAAGTTGGACCTTGGCATGTAACTATTGCCTTGGTCTGTCACTGACCTTCTATCTGGGGTGGACAGCCTGTTGTGCAGTGAGTGTCTCCCCAGGAAAATTGCTCACTCAATAAACATGAAAAATAAAAATTTCAAACCCCTTAGCAGAAGCCAGACGTGATGGCACACGCCTGTAATCCCAGCAACTGAGAGGCTGATGAAAAATTCAACAGCAGCCTAGGCTACCTAGGGAGACTTTGTTTTAAAAACACAACAACAAAACAAAACAAAAAACTTCCTAAAAGACGACATAGGCAGCTATCTTTTATTTTTTTATTTTGAACTTTTAATTTTTTTTAGTGTGTGTGTGTGTGTGTGTGTGTATCGGAGGATACTGTATGTCCCCGTGGAGGACCAAGGGTGATTTCAGGAATCCTCCTGGATTGCTTCTACCTCCTTTTTGCTTAGCTCTGGGATTTCCCAGGCTCCACCCACCATAGCCAGACATGCAAACCCACCTGGCATTTTTTATGTGGGGACCTGGGATCAGAACTCAGGATCTTCTGTTTGGGAATCAGAGTCTTAAGCCCTGAGTTATCTCTCCAGTCCCAGACAGCTATCTTTTAAACTGAGGAATTGTAGCTAAGAAAGTTTCTTAAGGTATATAAGGCTGTAATAAAAGATGGAAAAATTTAGCTTTGTTAAAAATTAAGAAATTTTTCCTCATCATATATCATAGCAAAACCATCACAAAACCTGTATTTTTATATAATCACAAAAACTATAGATTTGTACATCATGAAAAAGATTTTGTTTTACATCCAGTGTTAAATCTATAGAACTAAGTTAGTGAGCTATATGAACACATGAACAACCAACTCATAAAGTTCTACACTTTAAGTATATTATCCTTTAAACAAAAGAATGAAACATTAATGATAACAAAAACAATTAATTAATTTGTAGCAAAGAATGTGAAAAACGAGCAATGGATGAAAAATTCACATACATAATTTTCATTAGGTATTTATTTCTAAATCTACTGAGTCAGCTAATATTTGAGTGCCTAATCTGAAATGTCTGATATTTTATAAAACTACTTTGCAGCTTCACTTGGAAAGTATAAATCCATGGTCATAAATTATAACTTTACTCTTTTATGCCAAATCTACAATATAAATTATAATCTAGCAACAATAAATTAAAAGTTGTCACACACGGTATTAAAGATTTCAAGAACTTCCCCAAATAGTAAAACACTGAAAATCCCTCCTACAAAACCCATTAAAAATGAAAACAATTTAGAATGTGAAAGATATTCAAAAGTGAATTAGCTTAAAGAATATTTAAAAAACTCTTACAAATTGACAAGGAAACTGTAAAAGGTAGACTACAATTCAAACTTAAAAGGCCAGCAAGCAAAAGGAATAGTCTGTCAGTGATAATCAGGAAAGTGTCATCAAGATCATGAGACTTAAAAAAAATTAAAGAAAAAAAAAAAAAAAAACAGGACTGGAAAGAAATGGCTCAGTGATTAAAAAACATTTGCTCCACTATCGTGAAAACTAGAATTCAGATTCCAGCACCCATATATCAAGTCAGGTGTCCCAACAAATACCTGTTACTCATCTCAGAGTTGTCAGAGACAGGGGGAAAAGCTGCCTCTGAGAACAGGGACAGAATGATGGAAGAAAGTGTCTGAGATATTTTTCTGGCCTCCATGCATGAACACACACACACAAATCAGGCAGAGTAATTATGAGAGAATTCCTAAAATGGCAACACAGGGAAGGTAAAACATCAGACTAAAGTGTTGTAATACGACACCTAATATATGTATTACATTGGGTAGTAAGTCTTCTGAAATCAAAATTAAGTTCCAAATTGGCTTAACCATTTTCAATAAATTAAAATGTTTATTAGACGGCTCAAGAAAACTTTAATCAGATAGACGAATCAGGTAAGCAGATATGTCCCAACAATAGTTTTAAATCTTGCATAATGACTCATCTATATAGTTAGCACTTCAGCATCTATGTATTGGCATTATAAATAATCTAGAGGTGAGTTGAAGCAGACAAAAGAATATCTGTAATTTATATACTATGCCATTTTATAAGAGACCTGAGCATTCAAGAATTCTGGGATCCCTAGGAGTCTTGTAACCAATCAACTATTTGGGATCCCTAGGAGTCTTGTAACCAATCAACTATTCGACTCAAGAGAATAACAATATTTGCAATGTCCTCTATAAACATCCTCTAATACAATGTAAATGCTATGTATTGTTTAGGGAAGGAGAAGAAAAATGTACACATGGAGCACAGACTTTTTTATTGTTATTTTCTGCCTGTGATTTGTTTGAATTCATAGATTGTGGAACTCAAAGACACTTAAGGTTGACTGTAATTTCATATACCAATAATTATGAGTGCTCAAACAATGCACATTATAAGTGATAAATGAAGCTTCCTTATCAATATTATCAAACACTTTCTGAATATCACACACATCTAGGTTACACATAAACTTAAAAGTTCATTCTATGGATAGTCTATTGAGAATTCAATATTTGGGGAGATTTTTGATAAGCAGTTGATGTCTTTCATGTTAATTAAGCAAAGAATGTGTAAACATTATTTGTATTGTTATTCCTTATGGAATATTGCACCCAATTTGCAACAATAAAGCACTGCTAAATTACAGACTACCAAATGGAGCACAAAAATCATTTTTCCCACTTCTAGAGAAATCCCATGAGCAATGAATGTTTATATTAAAGTTAATTCTGGTTAACTACATTTTAGTCAACTTTAAGAAATTTTACATAACATTTGAATATAAAGCATTTATGGATATGCAGAACTGGAACAGCTTAAAGAATGATGTAATAACAAACATTCAAGCCGGAGTTCAAATTCATATTGAACACTGTAACTATAGGAAATTTACTTAACATTCTTGAACTTAGTTTCCTGATTCATAACATGGAAATATGTCTTGTCAGATTTTTGTGAAGATTAAATAAGGTAAAAAGATACTCAAGAATAATATACATGAAGCAAATAATGAAAGATGTTTGTACTTTCATATAATTATCTTCTTGTGCAAACGCTATTTGTGCTGTCTTCTGGGAAGCAAAAAAATCATTATCTTGACATCTTTAGAACCTTCGACATAGCTTTCTCTGTATCCTGGGTGAACTAAGAATTTTGATGAGGAAAATGAATAATTAATAGGTAATAGAATCATAATTTCCATAAAACTATTGCTATAACCAACATTTTGTTTGGAGGTATTTTATATATTCATACAGTTTTCAGGTTTTTTTGGAAGTAAAGCTAGTTTCTCTGGCCTCATGAAAACAAATTTGCTAACACGCTTAAAATAAAATAAGCTGGTTAAGATATAAGAATAAATTATCAATTAAGTTTAAGTTTTTAAATAGCAGTTTTTATTGGTATTATAACAAATATTCTTCCTTACACTTTAAAGTACTGGCTACCAAAACTTATGTGCACTCTAATAATACTTCCGTGTTTAATAAATGTCCATGTTGCTACCAAGAATTAGAAATATTACAGTAAATCAAAAGACAAAGTATTGCAGTTTCAGATTTTGTTTTGTCTTTTTAAAACCAAAGGTTATTAACAAGTAAGCAAACTCCAGACCTAACAAGAAACTACTTCAAATTCTGAAGTATTATTTTAAGATAATAAAATGGATGTTTGTTTCTAAATGTTTCACTAATGTAATATGGAGTGTTTACAGCAAAAAAGTATTTTCAAGTAACAGTACTTAGCCATTAAACACATTTAAAAACTGGCTACATGATTTATTAAATATTGAAAATCTGCTTGGCAGAAAAGCATTAACAAGTTCACGTTAGTTTTCAGTCTAAAGAAACTCAAATGATTTAGAATCTTTTAAAAAAATCCTTGTTCTCAAAATGCAAGTTTAATAAATACTGGGTCAATAATACACTAGTTTCATAATAAAATGAATTACTTGAATAGATGAATATACCAAATAAGGTAGCTCTAATAATCATCAATTTTAAGTGCTGATACAGTCAAATATTTTAATAAAAACGATAAACGTTAAATGCAATATTTACTAGAACCATTATTTAGTTTACTTTAAAGCCTAGCCAGGTTAAAAGTTTTGTATTTAACTTTTTGTCACCAAAGTTAGTATTGACTAAAAGATCTTAAATGCTATAATTTAAGAAACATTAATCATGTTTTCAGTGCCAACACACGAGTTTTTTTTTAATGCCAAATCCCTATGAAAAGGTGATGCACAGTACACAACCGTAACACAACAGAAAAGAAAAATGTTTCTGTCGATTTAATGACTTTTTTTTTCTCAAAATGTGTCTTCAGTGTTTCAGGAACATTAGGCAACGGGAAATGTTTGCAGGCGCCCCGGACATCTGCGAAGAAAGCGCACTTCGGGGAGGAATGTGGGTGCGGACCCCGCGAGTGACCGCACGCCCACTGTCCTCCGGGTCCTGAGCCGCGGGGCACCAGCACACACGTGGGCAAAGCGAAGCAGCTAAGCCAGAGACGTTTCATTCCAGGTATACGGGTTTGCAGAGCACCCCGAGGTCATGCAAGACGAACCCTCAGAGTGCGCTCAAGCCTCCTGCACCCCGAGATCTCCAAACAAAAACCGCGCTCACATCACCGAGTCCTGGGCTGCAAACGGGAAAGAACAACACTGCGCTCGACTGGCTCGACTCATTCGGGGGCCGGTTGTTCTGTTTTCGGGGGGCACCTAACGAGGCCCCCACAGTGGTGAACAACCCGCCGCTCTTTCCGCGGGGTCCCCACGCCAGGGGGAGGAAAGAGAAAAAATGAACGTTGGGAAAGAGCATCCGCAGCGCCTCGACTTCCGGAGGGGCCCGAGGTGCCGGCGGAGGGGCCCCCACCTCGCCGTCCCCGCGGCGGGGAAGCCCGGGAGAGGAGGGGGCGCGCGCCCGCACCTCCGCAGGCTCCCGGGGGCCGGCCGTTCTGGGGGCGCTCTTTGTGCGGACCCGAGGGGAAGGGGAGGGCCGAGCGCACCGCCCGAGTCATTCAAAGGAGCGCAGCGGCGGGCGGGGGGAGGGGCGGGGCGCGGGGGGCCGCGGGGGGCGGGGCGCGGGGGGCCGCGGAGGGCGGGGCCCGCGGGGGGCCCGCGCGCGCCCCGGCCCGCCCCGCAGGGATCGGGGTCCGGGGCCCCCTCCGCTCCCGGGTGACACGGCCCCCGACTGTGCGGCCGCGCTCCCCGGCGCCCCCGCCCCCCGCCCCGGCGCCCCCGCCCGGCGCCCCCCGCCCCCCGCCCGGCGCGCGCGCAGGCCGCGGCCCTTACCTGCAGCTCGGCGATGGTCTCGCCCCGCTCGGGCTGGGCCGCCATGGCGCTCGGCGCCGGGCTCCGCGCCCGGGGGCGCCGCGGGAGGAGGCGGGCCGGGCCGGGCCGGGCGCGGGGTGAGGCCGGGACGCGGCGAGCGGCGGCGGCGGCGGCGGCGGCGGCGGCGGCGGCTAGGGGGTCATGGAGGCGCAGCCCCGGCTGCGGCGCGCTCAGGCGGCCGGGCTCATGGAGAGCGGCGGGAGCGAGGGCCCTCGGCGCGGCTCCCCTCGCCGCCCGCCGCCGCCGCCCGCGCCGGACTCGCTTCCCTTGGCCGCTCCCTCAGGGCGACGCCGGGAGCCGCCTCTCAGCTCTCCGTGCGGGGCGCAGCGGCCGCGGCGGCAGCTCCTCCTGTCGCACCATTTGGCTGTCACCGCGTCGCAAAAGCGGCCTCGCTTGACGGCTGCCGTCACACGTGACGGCCTCGGGCCGCCGCCTCCCGCCGGGCGGGGAGGCAGCAGGGGGGGCGGAGGCGGGAGGCGGGGAGACCCCGAGGGGCGACGGCGGGGCGGGGCGGGGCGGCTTCCGACCCCCGCTGGGCGGGCGGGGGGTGATCCTGAAGGGCCAGGCCTGGGCTGGCGGGCCGGGCCCGGGAGGCGGGAAGGCCGAGGCGGCCCCGCCCACGGCGCGCCGCGTTTAACGGCCCCGCGCGAACTCTAGGCTCCGGGGCCGCCGGCCTGCGTGGGCCCGGCGCGAGCTCCGCCCCCCGGGGAGCCCGGGCGCCTGGTCCCCCGCGCGACCCCGTCCCTCGGCTCCCCCGGAGCCGCTCGGGCTCCGGGAGCGGGCAGAGCTCGGCGCGAGCCGGCGGACGGGGCGGGCGGGCGACCGCGACGGTAACTCCCGGCCGTGGGCAAGATGAGGCCGAGAAATGACGCCGTGTGCTCGGGCGCGTCCGCAGCATCTCTGCTCCTGCCTTTCGGTCATTGTGCACGAAGCACGAGGCGCTGCTTGAAACGACCTGCAGAAAGTGATGGGGTCGTCCAAGTGCGCCTTGGGGATCCAATGGGAGGGGTGGGGTTTGGATAGGAAGCAACTTAGGAATGGCGTCAGTGTGTGTGTGTGTATACATGTAAGTTATAGTTCATGTAATGTTGGACATGTTGCAGGTGTTGGGTATCTGTCTTCTCAAGTCTCTTTCATAAAGCTGACAAGCATTTATCAAAGACCTAGAATTTCCTAACGGCTTTTTCAGAAGAGCTAGAGTTTCACGACAATGCTTTCAGAATCTAACTCATACTGATAATGAATTTTTCTGGTGTGTACTTCAAAAGTCTTACAACTCTATATTGTTGATGAGCCACCGTGGTTGAAAGTGATAATTAAATTACGTGAACCAAACAACACTTGGAAAAGCCAGGCTATGTAATTACCTGCCCTGGTAGCTAAAAGGCCAGGGTGCGTTAGACCCTGGAGTTATAACTAGGATTAAGAAAGAGTTCATAACAAGGGAGTGGGGAGGCCTTTGGGAAGCCGACTTGTGTCCAAAACAACTGTAATGTTATCTTAAATGGTAAGTGTACAGTGCTGGAGAGCACTGATGTATGATGTGTATAATTTCTTATTGTAGTAAATTATCCACAACAAAATTTTACCATTTTAAGTATGTAATTCAGGGGTACTGAATCCCTGTTGTTATTTTTTGCTCATTTTCTATTGTGTCTTATTCTAGAGTGGATTCATGATTGCTGACATACACATAATAGGTAGGATTCATAGTGATTGAACTATCCATTACCCATGCAAAAGCTTAGAAATGCATACAGTGAGCACTCTTATAAACAAATTTAGATAAAAGAAAATAGCACCATGGAATTTTAGAACTAGAAGAGACTTTCATGTCTAGTCTAACACTTATTTTAAGTAAAAATAATGAGCCACAGTTTAGCTAATTAGTAGGAAGATAACAGTATTATGTAGTGGGAGAGATAAGTAATGAGTCTTAGAACCCAAGTCTCCCAGTTGCCACCTGTGTTCGTTTTAATCACCACACTCTAAATCCTGTAAACAACTCAGAGCATTACATACCCTCAGATATTGTAATGTTGTACAGGAAAAAAAGAGCATTACATACCCTCAGATATTGTAATGTTGTACAGGAAAAAAAGACTTCAAACTACATATTTCTAGTACTTAAGCAAGTAAAACTATTTTAATATTTTACACAACTTATATAAACAAATACTCAAAGTTTTTCAAATTACAGAAATTATTTCTGGGCAAAGTAGCACAACATAAAAGGGAGTCCAGCAGAATTGCACCTTTCACAGCAAATTCTTTTAAGCTAAGAGATACTACCCAGCTCAGTTATTTTGAAGAAAAATAGGTGATAGGACATGGATTATACTTATCAGACTGATGCACACTTGAAAAAGTTTTAATGGAAATGTTATCTTACTGATTCAGATGTTTGTTTTCAGCTGTTGCTTACAAATATTCTTAGGGAATCACCTCATATTCAAACTTACATTTACAAAGAATTTAAAATTCAGTTTAAGAAATTAAAGACTGATAAAATATCTGGTTTATCTTCTGGTTCTAAAATTCCACTAATTATGCAGGAATCTTTTAAAACTTTTTTGAAAATATTTTAATGAACTTTAAGTAGAAATGAACAAACAACGATTATTTCAGTTATTAACTGAATAGAAAACTTATGTTTTCTTGTTTTAAGAGAACCAGTGTGGAGGAACAATTAAAATTGTGTTTTCACAGTGCTGTTGGGATGAATGAAAGTGAAGTGTATATTCAAAGAAAGGATTAGAAACTTTTACTTTATGGGCCACACTATTGACTTCATTGTTTTGACATTTAAGAAAGCATTTGAAAATTCCATCTCTTATCTACAATATGCAGAAATAAGCTACAGGGGATTTTGTTAGTTTTTGTTTTGTTGTTTTGATAGTTTTCATGTTAATGTTAAGAGAGAAAGGTTGACCTGCCCACCCTTACACCCAGAGAATCTGAGCAGTGCATCACTGGTACTGAGAATGCCAAGGAGAGACAGGTGAGGACAGAACAGAGTAGAAGCCACTTGGTCAGCAGGTAAAGTCCTTGGCCTGTGAGCACAAGAAATTTAATTTGTTGTAAACTTGAGACCTAAGTTCAATCCCAAGAAGCCATGAGAAAAAAGTCAGGTGTCACAATGCACTGCTCTGAGGCTCCAGGACCAGACAGCCTAGCATAATGAAGGGCAGGAAAGACACTCTGTTTAAAAAAAAAAAAAGACCTCAAAGGAAAGATATTCCAAGGTTGATCTCTGACCCCAACATACACATTCATGCACATGCACCCCAAACACAGGAATACAACACACACACACACACACACACGTACAAAAGAAATACAATACAAAAACACAGTCAGCTATATCAACATGTAGATTCTTTTGGGAATTTTGGTTCAATGATCTTTTCCTCATTGAATCTCCAGTGTAGACATCACTGAGGCTATAATGACTGCCTAATGTAGACTTTCCAGTAAACTCTGATTGGACCACTAATAACACCATACACAAGTTTATATACAACCAGAATCATGCTACAAGAATTTGGAGACTCTTGATTTAGTGGCTTATAGTAAGAAGATGTTCCAGGGCAAGGTGGTATTTTCTGCCACCAAGTTGTTCTTTGAAGACTGAAAATAATTCTTTCCTGTCGCTGAAAATATAATAATTAGTAAAGCATAAATGATTTCTGTCTTCATGCAGGTATAGCAGCCAGGTGAATTCAGCTTTTATGTTGTTGTTGACCCTAGGGCCCCACACATGTCAGTCAAATGCTCTCCTACTGCCCTACACCCACATTTCTTTAAAGTGAAATTTTCAGGGTTTCACTTAGTTGCCAAAGCTAGCCTTGAACTTGTGTCTTCCAACCTAACACTCCTAAGTAGAATTAGAGACCTGGTTCTGGAGAGGTCAGGCAGGGGAGGAGGAGAACAGAGGAGGCAGGGGAAGAAAGGAAAGAGAAAAGACTGATAAGTCTATAGCAAGAAATATGGTAATAAGAGGGAAGAATGGAACACACTATAGCAAAGAGATGAGGTGATAAGAGCTCATAGAACACATCAGTCAGGATAGGCTAGGTTGTGCTGATAACAAAATGTTTCAAAAGACTCTCAGTGGTCTACAATGTATTATTTGTCTCGTGTTGCATTCCTGCAGGGCTCCACTCTGTGCCATCTTCAGTCTGAACTTGGGCTTTATGTGGAACATCACCATTGTGGCAAAAAGAAAAGCAGTGCTAAGTCGTAGGGCGGTTCTGCAGGCTCATGCTCATGTAAGAACTGAGAAAGCGACAGTGTGTGTATAATCCCCAGAGAGGACCACCACAACCAAAGGCTCTCAATGTGGTGAACTGAACCCTCCCAGGTCACATTAAGATCCTAGTATTTACTCTAGTAAGAGAGTTTCTGTTTTGATAAATCATATGGCTACAGTGAAGAAAATAATAGTTTGAAATTGATCAAGAGATACTTGGAGTAAGAAGGTGAGACCATTTTATTTTCTGGCTGCCACACTTCCAAGAAGTAGGACTTTAGAGTCATGGTGGTAAAAATGGAGAAAAGCCAATAAATTTAATAGGCAGATTTAATGATGTGCAAAGAGAAGCAGAGATGATTAAAAAAAAATTGTCACCAAGATAGAGGAAGAAACAGCCTGCTTGATTCCTGATACTTATTTCTGCTGTCTGTATTCCAGGAAGTTCCACTGTTGTGTTCTGGAGTTCCTTTTATTTTTCATGCTTACTCGTGTGTGTGTGTGTGTGTGTGTGTGTGTGTGTGTGTGTGTGTGTGTGTGTGTATCAGAGAGCACTCTGTCCTTGTGGAGGCCCAAGGGTGACTTTGGGAATCATCCTGGATTGTTTCTATCTCCTTCCTGCTTCGCTCTGGAGTTTAGCCGGCTTTGCCTACCAGGACCGGAAGCGCAGGCCTCTGTCATTTCCGCCTGGCTTTTTTGTTTTCTTTTATTTTTTTTATGTAGGATCTGGGATCTAAACTTAGGACCTTCTGCTTGCAAGGCAGCAGCTTAGCCCCAGAGCCATCTCGCCAGTCCAAAGCTGAAGAATTTTTGAAACAGCAGAATAAGCCACCTCACATTTCATCATCTCCAGAGCACCGGCTTCCTCCTGTTTTTTACAATTCCTGAAAAGTTCAGTGGATACTGTGACACTTGCATTCCTTCTGAAAGGGTCTTTCTCAGGTCCCTGAGCCATGGTTGGAGAACTTCTAGCCTACAGAATGCCTGTGACCATTAGTAATAATTCCTCTCCATGGGTACAATGGGGGTGTGATGTCTGTGCTCCCAGAGCTTCAGTTCCACAATGCGATACTGGGTGAATAGAGCTAGATTTGGGCTCATGATTCGGGGAGGCTGGGATGTTTGGTTAACCTAACGGGGTCTCACGGAGCATTAATGACGAAGTGGAAATTTGGGCAAGTGTGCAGGAGATGCACAACATGCAAGTGACAGCCTGCTCTCGGAATGACCAGCCCAGCTGCACGAGAGCCAGTTCCACGTGGAAGGTACAAGCCCTCTCATCCTTTTTGAGACAGGGTCTTCTTATGTTGCCCACGCTGGCCTCAAAACAATCCCCAGTGTCTTAGCGCTGCAGTGTACATATGTATCACCACACCCAACACTCCCTCCCTGTAATAGCCAAATCGCCTCTGGAAGACTTCTCCACACTGATATTAGGAACTAGGTTTCAACATGAGTTTTCAAGCCATAGCAAATACCATGGTTTTTTTTTTCTGTTTAATGTGAAAAGTTGTTGTAAACCATGAGAAATATGGGCAATTTTTATTAATATGCAAAGGAATGTGAATACACAACGACTTATGCAAAACATAGCCATTTTACTAGTGTTTGCTGGGGCAACAAAATTCTTAGACACTTAAATGGCAAAGCACATTGACCAAAACGGTTTAAAGGGTTTGGTGGGAGGTGGGGCACAGCAGGGAGCTTACTTCTACTGTCATTTTTCAGTATCCAACTATCATGAAAATGTGCACACTAAAAACACTTTTGTAGCAAAAAGGCACCAAAACTTCATGAAGCCTGAAGTTTGTTTTCCTCCTAGTGCTGTGGTTTGATGTAACCTAAGTCCTCCCCCCCCCCCGAAAGGAATGCACCATGAAGCTTGCTGCCCAGAGGGAAGGTATTTTGGCATTGACAGTAAGCATAGTTCTCATGCAACCGTTGGTAATTCTTTCAGAGGGGAAAGAAGCACCCACCTTTCTCTGCTTCCAGGTTTGCTATGTGAACACACTCTGATACACCCTCCTTCCATTTCTCTCCATCCTGAGGTGATACACTCAAAGCCTGACCCTCACACTGAAGTAAAGCCATTTGCACTTTGAGCCTTAATTAAAAAAAAACTTCTCAAAAGTGGCATATTTTAAATATTTTGTTGTAGTAAAGAAAGGCCGAATAACACAAGCGACACTGAAAGTAATCAGCAAGCGTCATCGGGAGGGCTCTACTGTTCAAGCCATCCAGAGATATGTGTCCTCTTTTTCTTAATGTTCTACTGCTAACTATGGCGTTCTTCACAGTTGCATTTGAAAGCAGGTCAGGGAACTCCACGGCCTATCTTCTGAAAAGGAAAAGAGATCACAGGGTATTATAATGTCCAATGTCTTAGGCTCAGTCTCAAAATTAAACATTACCACTTCTCTTTCACTGTGAAAATGTAGTCACTTGATTATATCTAGCTTCAGATGAAGTTGAGGAATGTCTCTGTACAGGAATAGCCACAAATCTTGAAGAGGAAAACAAGATGGATTCTGACTGGCAATTCACAGTAACCATCACATGATCAATGATCTTTGTATTGAGCAAAGAATTCTCCTCTAGCTTTATAATGAGAGTCGAAAACAATTCCAAGTAACACAAATAATACTGGAGGTACGACCATACCTGGTTTCAGATTATATTGGCACAAAAACAGGCATTGATCAGAACTGAGAATCCAGATATAATCCATGTAGCTTTAAACATTTGATTTTTTTAATACTCATATACATGTGTAATTTTTTATAAAGGTAGCAAAAATACACTTTGAGCAAAGTCACCATCTTCAACAAAGGGAGTTAGGAAAACTGTAGTTATTTGCATGTAGAAAAATGAAGCTAGATCTCACAGTACATAAAAATCAACTCCATTGGATCAAAGACGTTAATACTAAGCCTGAAACTCTGGAACTGCTAGAGGACTGAGTAGAGAGTGCATTTCAAGAGAGAGGCTCAGGTAAGGACTTCCTGAATAGAACCCCATTTGCACAGAAATTAAGACCGAAACTTGACAAATAGGACCTCATGGAACTGAAAAACTGTTCAGCAAAAAAAAAAAAAAAAAAAACCTGTAAATCAAGCAAAAAGGAGCTTACAGAATGCGAGAAAACCTTGCCATCTGTATATCCAACAGAAAATTAGTGCCTAGAATATAGAACTCAAAAATTAAACAACAAAGCAAATGACACAATTAAAAAATGGACTACTTACCTAAGCAGAGAGTTCTAAGAAGAAACACTGACATCTTACAAATAGCTACAAAGATGTCTGTCATCCTTAGAAATCAAGAAAATACAAATCAAAGCACTAAGATTCCATCTCATTCCAGTTAGAATAGCTAGGATTGAAAAATACCAAATGCTTGCAAGATGTGAGAAAAGGAGAAACTTCATCAGTTGGGGGTGGAAAGGTTGACTAGTGCAGACATTCTGGAAGTCACTGTGGAGATTTCTCAGAAAAGTAAAGCTACCTTATGATCCACATTTCTGCCCAAAGGACTGTACAACATCCCACAGAGAAATATGCACACCAATATTTATTACAACCCTATATACAATGCCAAGAAAATGGAACTGGCTTTAATGCTCATTGACTTATGAATGAATAATAAAAATGTGGTACATATACACAATGGGATATTGTTCACCGATTAAGAAAATGAAATAATGAAATTCACAAGCAAATGGATGTAGCTAGAAAAAAAATTATACTGAATGAGTAACTCAGCCCCAGAAAGATAAGTACTGATTGCTCTTTCATTTGTGGAAACTAATTTTAAACCTCTAGATTTGTTTAGTTAGAAACCTCTAACTCAGAGGCTATGCTTAGCAATAGTTAGTGGTCAGCAGAGCCCATATGATTGTGGATGATTCAGTCACAGATGGGACCCCTAAACCTCTCAGGGATCAGGGAGTTTCAATTTTAAAAAATGTAGACATTAAAATAGAACAGAAAAGTGACAGTTCCCAACACTTTTAAGTACCTTTTTGGATTCTACCTGAGAAAATCGAGTAACTCTGGAATATCTTTTTTAAAAAAACTTTATATATACATACGCATATGTTATGCATACTCATATACACATATAATTCTTTTATATACAAGTATAATTCTTTGCAACTTCTTAAAATTTCACTAAATATTGTGTATCTCTCTAGTAATATGCTGTTTTACTATATTTTTTATTTTGAGAATACATGCAAGAATGTTTATCAAAGTTATTTATTGTATGGATAGAAATGTAAAATGATAGTAAAAAGTTTTAAAGTTTAAAGTTCAAAATCTATACCTATAGATTCACTAGAACTAAAACAAATGTTATCATTGTAACAGTTTTTTAAAAAAGTCATACAGGGCTGGAGAGACGGCTCAGGGGTTAAGACTCTTCCTCACAAACAGAAAATCCTGAGTTTGGATCCCAGGTACTATGTGAAAATGCCAGGTAGAAGTGGCAGCATCCTGTATTTCCAGCCCTGGTGGGTGGGGCCTGGGAAATCCCACAGTGAAGCAAAAAAGAAGGTAGAAGTAATCCAGCATGATTTCCAAAGTCACCCTTGATCCTCCACAGGGACACATAGTGCCCTCTGATACACACACACACATGCAAAAATTAATTTTTTTAAAAAAAGTCACACAATTTTTAAAACACTCTCTTAGCTTGAGCCTTCTTAGAACTCAGTCACCATTGTGCAAGAAGACGGTCAATAGTCATAACTGAATCAAACCTTCAGCTCATCCAGGCTTTACCACCAGACCATAGAATGAAGATCCATTTCCAGTTTAAATTATTCCAGCCATCATGTATACAAGTCACTTCCAGTTATTTTAAGAATCATCCAACATGAGGTTATAGACATCAAAGAAAGAGACAATCCATTCTGCATCCTATCCAAATTTCCAAGCCATAGAATTAATAAGCATAATAAAATGATGTTTGAGTGTCTTAATTTTATAGTGGGGAACATTATGTATATGGCTGGAAATTAATAACATAATATTGGGATTATAATAAATTACTTATGATAGGATCCATTTGTATTAATTTCTGAATTTCCCATGTAGGTTTACAATTTCTTGAGTAAAAAAAAAATAAATGACAGTCTTTTGTAATCTCCATAGCATTTGGACATATAAAAGATTATGACTGTAAAGTGCTTGATAAAAGTTTGTTTCTTTATAAAATAATAATAGTATCTATAGGTATTGATTGTTTATGTCTGCTCATTCCCCATTTTCAGGTTTAGCTGGAAAGACATTTTCTAATTAAAAATAAGAACTGCTACTTGGAAGTACCTCTCAAATATAAAACAATTTTCAAATATGTCACTTTAATAAAGATTCTTACAAAGGATTTCTTATTAATGATGCTATTTTGCAAAGGTGTATTATAGTTATTTGCATATTTTCATATTCTGGTAATTTGAATGATCTGCATTGCTTTAACATTGGAGCTGTAAGCTTCTCTCCAGAGTCGTTAACTTTGAAGTATCACCACATATACACATGTAAGCGTGGTATGAAAGTGCCACATTTCAGTTGCTTCACTGTATAGCTCATCATAAACAGAGTTCCCCAAATTCTTCTTTTTTATAAAAAAAAGTGAGACTCAAGTAGCATGTTTCCGCTGCCTTCATGTAGTAAATGAAAATGAGATCAGTTCTCAGCAAGACGTAGTCAAGAACCCGTGGTTCAAACTGGTTATCCTGCTTATAAAGCAATCTGCTCAACATTTCTGAAGCAATTTAGACAGCTGTGACTTAGTTGCAAACAACATGGACTCTTAATCTATTGACTTGGAATTTGGGCTACAGAGAAGATAGTCAAGATTTTTCTCATGATCTTACTTGATACAGAGAAAAACATTATTTTTACAAGTACTAAGAGTAGAAAACTAAAAACTATCTTAAAGAATGAAAATGATCTATCCCGTAAGCTGAATTTTTACTTAATCTGTAGTATTGTAGATATGATGGTAATATTCCATCTATAGTGAGAATTTCCAGGGCTTTTACCCAGAATAATTTGACATGCTTTCAGTTTTAATCTAGGTTATATTTGTCTTACTATAAATTCTTAAAAAATATTGCTTGTGTATATTATCAGCACCTTTTTCTTACTGTTTTCTCAGCTAATAAAAGTCTATATTTAAGGCTGGAGAGATGGCTCAGGGGTTAAGACTCTGCCTCAAAAGCACAAAGACCTGAGTTCAGAACCCAGATCCCATGTAAAAAACACCAGGTGGAAATGGCAGTGGCCTGCATTTCTGACCCTGGAAGACAGAGCCTGGAAAAATCCAGAGCAAAGCAAAAAGGAGATAGAAGAAATCCAGGATGGTTCCCAAGTCACCCCACAGGCACACGCAGAAAATGCCCTCTAATATACACCACACACGTGCATACCAAAACCAAAATCTATATTTGGCATGTTTACCGCAAGATGCATGTCATCCAAAATTGATCTATATGACCCAAACAATTGAATCAATTAGCACAGTTATTACGCTGGTCAATTAAGCTATGGTCTTTATATCAGTCAAACCAAACTTTATATCAGTCAATTTTGCAATTCATTGTATTTATAAATATGTAAATAAAAAGGAAAATAGATGAGAGGTTTATTAAAATAAGAAAATAACCATTCTTTTTAAGTCAGTTATTTTAAAGAAGGCATTGACACTCACGTCAGTGTGACACAGGTGTCCACAGTTTTGGGTTCCATCCCTGAGCACATTTGTAAAGAACTGTGGTTGAGTTAGGCCCTGAGCAAGTGTGCAGGAGATTGTCTAGTTGATTGAGAAGGCCCAAGCAAGATGAGGAAACTCGCATCCTTCTGTACACTTGGCCAGACGTGCTGGTCTGGCAAGTGAGGACTGTCCCTCTCAGATGTCCTATGAATACGGTGTTTCCAGTTCCCTTAGCTCTTGGTGTTGGTGTGGGCTCTTCTGCCAAGCTGGACCAGGAACTGTATAACTGGACAATGGTAAGCCAGAATGAAACCTCTTGTTCTCACAAGTCACTTGGTTATGGATTTATTGGAAACAATGCAGGCTAACTGCAAAGCACTGTTTAGCTATAAGATGTCAAAAGTCATGGTATAGATGTCATTGGCATAGAGATACGCAATGTTAAAAGGTATCATTGTACTGTGATTAGCTGGATTTCTCATCTTCAACTTTTTTGGACATTGTCCAGTCTAGTAGGAGAATAATAAAGTGAATGGTTTCTTACCGCTTGTTCATTTTATATTAGCTTTTTTACTTTTGAATATATTTTTAAAATCATTAACTTTCTGATTTTTTTTCTCCAACTACTGTTTCATGGTGTAACTCACAGCAACTCTGAATGAATCATTTTTCATGAGCACATTTTACTTGCCCTAAGTACTGTGCCAAAAGTGGATTTCAATTCTGCCTTCCTTATCACTTTACTGCTGAAAGAATTTCAATTCCCTAGCTAGAAGGAAGTGGTCAACTCATTTATAGCTTGAAGCTATAAAGACTTGGGGGGGGAACCAAAGCATCTCAAAGTGTTAAATGTCTGATTTGTTACCTGTATACAATTCATACAGGATGTTATGGCCTAAGGCAATGTTAATTGGGTTGAAGAGCAGACATTCCAGAGAAACAGTTGAAGTGTGATAGTCAGAACTTTCTTTATATTCACTGCACTTGCTCTCATATTGATGTGGTCTCTGCTGGAGATAGCTTGTAAACAAATGGTAGTTACATCTATAAATGGCAAAATGTGTTTTTCAAGATACCATCATTTATTTCTGCCTGCTTTTCTTCTCTCCCCACATGGTTGAAGCAGATTAAAGACAAGTGGAATAAGGACAATATTACACAAGGACAGTATACTTCCATTTTAAATGTGGACATTCTTTTTGTTTCTACAAATCTTTTTTTTAGCTTGAGTGGAAATATGGGGTTGGAAGTGTTTCCCAACCTGCCCCCAAGGGCACTGCACATGTGGCTTCTGTAACCCATGAGTGTTCTTACCTGTGACAGCTGAGTGATTAATAGCCTGACACACCACACTTCCTACCCAAACCCCGAATTCCATATCTGTGTATTCACAACGTCAAGGTCTCTCATGAGGTGGGCTTCATGTGCGCACACAGCATGGACGGCCTCCCGTGGGTCAGGACTTCGTGCGCTCACATCATCCACTTAGTCTTATGGACGATGGACAAAACTGCTATTCTTTAGCTTTATCATGTGTTCTTAAGCATGTGGAACTGGGAGCTCAGTCAGTCATAACTATCTATGTCCTTAATGTATTTTCTTTTATTGCTTACATGTTATTTAATATTAAAAATCAGGAGGTGGACATGCTAGGGAAATGACCAGGGGAAGCGGGAGGGAGTGATCAAAATGCATTGTATGAGCTGTATGAGATGGTAATAGAGTAAAAATAAAAACGAAACTAATTTTTTTAAAAAAGAAACTCAGACAAAGTTCACAGCAAAAAAAAAAAAAAAAAAAGTGTTTCCCAAACTCCATGTGCTGGAATTTAATCCCCAAATAAGTATACTAGTAGTATGTGTAGGTAGAGTGTTGGGGAGATAGTTAGAATTAAATATGATAATCAGTAAAGGAACCCCAGGATGGAACTGATTCCTTTTGCTGTTATGTACCAGGGAGTTATCAGAACAGTTAAATAAATCTCTGTCTTCATTAATCCCTGTCTCACATACTCATTTAGACAACACAAGATGGGTTGATAGTTTGTACTTAATCCATCTCCGAACAACCCTAAGCTTCTATCCATATCTCTCCCTCTTAATTTCAGTATTGAAAATCTTCCTCCTCTGTCAAATCTTTGTATTTTTTTATTTTAATATCACTCTCTATTCTCAGGTTGGAAAATAGTGCTGCTATCTCATATTTACATTTAGCAATTTGATTTTTCCTATAACTCTGACTTTGGAAATAAAAATAAATTTCAGTATACATATGTATTAGAGTTAGGTTAATTGGACACTCATTCTAGTGTCTGTCTAGGAATAGTCAGTCTGTTTACATGTAATTTAAAATTCATTTCTCTAAAATACCAAAGGGTTATGTTAGAGACCTGGTTTTATTTTTTTCCACTTACATTATGACTCAGCAAAGATAAACAAAAAGTCTTCAGTTTTATTTCAGTCAGGTAAAGTTTAAGATTTAAGCTTTGACAATACTTCTGATTGCCCCTTCAATTCCAGTATTACTGTTTTTGCCCACTCTCGTATTTTTGAATTTCTCTTTCTTGGTGTTTTGGCTTCTGTACTGAATTAAGCCATAAGCTTTACAGTTTTAAACTACAAAGGGAAACAAATGCAAAATAAAATCCTGATATTTGTCAGATAATGGGATAAAATCAGAAATAAATTTTAACCAAAAGCTGTGTGAACTCAGAGATTGAACAATGCACCATTGAAAGAGCAATGGGTCATTCAAAATATCAGGAAGGGAATTCCTAGAATGAAATGAAACTGAAACCACACTTTACCACATCCTTTGGGATTCAACAAAGGCAGAATCAAAAGAGAAGTTGAAGCTATGTGTGTTGACATAAAAATCAGAGATCTCAATGAGTCAACTAATGTTAGGACTGGAAGGATTGTATTTCACTACCATTAGACTAATGGCTGACATTACGCTGAACAGAGGAAAACAGAAAACATTGTCTGCAAGAGTGTCTGCTATCCCCATTCATAAAATATGGTGCTTGACACTCAAATGGAAAAATAAGGCAAAGAAAGAAAAGGATAAAAATAGGAGAAAAAGCCAAATTATTTTTATTTGAAGATGGTATGATTCTTTACTTAAAATGTGTCAAAAGATCCCAGCAAAATTCAGAGATCTGATCTATAATTGCAAAAAAAAAAAAAAAACACAACCTACAAAGCTCAGTAGCTTTTGTTAATAAACATTCTGAGAAAAAAACAAAAAGAAACAATCTAGTTCACAATCACATAAAAAATTAAAATGAAATATCTATGAATAAACCTAGGAAATGATAGACTTCTACAATGAAAATGATAAAATACTGAAAAAATTGAAGAAGATGTAAGAAGATGGAAAGAACTGTCATGGATCTGGAGAATCAATGTGGAAATGACTTAATGCAATCTACAGATTTAATGCAATTCTCATAAAAATTTCAATATTAGTTCCTCATGCAAGTATAAAAAAAATCACATTGGACCGCCTACCCGCAGAACCCCAGGCTAGCCCCCCCCCACCCCGGGCCACGCCCCAGCTCCCCCAGGTTAAATAGTGCCCCGCCAATGCCACATCCTCCCTTTCCCCCCTCGCTCCCCCCCCCCCCCCCCCCGGATGCACGCAGTCCAGCCGGGACTCACCGCCACCCAGGTAAGCTCTGCACCTGCCCAACCTCAAAACCCCAGGCCAAATAATTCAGTTCAGTGAAAAACGCACAGAAATTGAAAGAAGGTCTTAAGAGTTAAAACGATGCTGCCCAAGTCAAAGTGCAAATCCATGAGAAACAACACCCAAATAAACAAATCTCCCACTGAAGGAATTAATCCCATAATGATAGACTCCAACCAGAACAATCCCACGGAAAATGGCCAAGAAAGCCTGACTCAGGATAAAGACTTTCAAAACATGATCATTACCATGTTCAATACTATGAAAGAGGAAATCCGAGAGGAATTAAATAACCCCATCAATCACTTTGAAGAGGAAAACAACAGACAATTGGAGGAGTTGAGAAAAACAGTTCAAGAAACAAAAACAGGCATAAAGCAGTTAAAACAGACTTAAGCAGAGTTCAAAACTGAACTAAAAGACAAGTTATCTTCAACCCAGAACTCAACAGAACGTATCAGCAGAACTAACGAAGCAGAAAACAGAATTTCAGACCTTGAAGACAAAGTGGGAGTATTAATCAGCTCAATGGAAGAGGTTGTTAAAGCCAAAAAGATACTTGAGAGAAACATTCAAGAGTTATGAGACATCCTGAAGAAGCCTAACATGTGTATTCATGGAATACCAGAGCAAGAATCTCAAAATACCACACCTGAGGAAATTTTTCAAACGATCATCAAGGAAAACTTTCCTCATCTAAAAAAAGAGAGACCCATCCATATACAAGAGGCATTCCACACCCCAAACAGATATGACCAAAATAGAAACTCACCACCGCAAATAATATTTTAAAAACATTCCACATTCAAGATAAAGAACTGGTGCTGAGAGCTTCAAGGGAAAAAAAAAAACAAGTCACTTTTAAAGGTAAATCTATTAAAATAACAAATGACTTCTCAGTTGAAACAGTAAAAGCAAGAAGAGCTTGGAGAGACGTACTTCAAGTACTGAATGAGCAAAAATGTCAACCCAAGCTGATATACCCTGCAAAACTATCTGTCATGATCGAGGGAGAAAGAAAAATCTTCCAGCACAAAGACAACTTGAAGGGATACATGTCCACCAAACCAGGCCTTCAAAAAATGCTAGAAATGATACTCAAGTGTGAAGAAAAAAACAGGCATATCCGAGAGAACAGAAGGGAAGTATAACACCATTAAAAGCGAAGCAATATACTTACAAAAACCACTAAACATAATAAATGTCCAGAATTAAAAATAGTTTCTCCATTATAACACTAAATGTTAATGGAATTAACTCACCAATCAAGAGACACAGATTACAAACTTGGATTAAAAATCACAATCCATCAATCTGCTGCCTGCAGGAAACCCATCTCACCACAAAAGATAGGCACGCCCTAAAAATAAAAGGCTGGTCAACAATTCTACAAGCTAATGGAAGTAGAAAACAGGCAAGGGTAGCCATTATGCTATCGGACAAAGTGGACTTCAAACCAAAAAAAATCATAAGAGACACAGATGGATACTACATTGTAGTCACAGGTACAATTCACCAGGAAGACTTCACAATACTGAACATATATGCACCCAATACGGTCCCCCCCACATTCATTAAGCAAACCCTACAACGTCTAAAGCAACAAATCAGTCCCAAAACGATAATTCTTGGGGATTTCAATATCGCCCTGTCAACATGAGATAGATCAACAGGTCAAAAGCTTAACAGAGACACTTTGGAACTTAATCAAATCCTTACTGAAATGGACCTTACAGATCTCTATCAAACTTTTCATCCACGCACCAAAGAATACACATTTTTCTCAGCAGCACACGGAACTTTCTCCAAAATAGATCACATATTGGGCCACAAAACTAATCTCCACATATACAAGAAAGTTGAAATTCTAGCCTGCACCTTATCAGACCACCACGGCCTAAAGCTTGACATCCACAACACAACAAGCAACAGAAAATACACTACTAACTCCTGGAAACTTAACACTATGATGTTGAATGAGAATTGGATCCTGGAAGAAATTACAAAGGAAATTCAAGATTTCCTGAAAGTGAACGATAATGAAAATACAACTTACCAAAATCTCTGGGACACAATGAAAGCTGTACTAAGAGGTAAGTTCATAGCTCTTAATGCCTACATCAAAAAAATGGAAACATCAGAATTAAATAACTTAACAATGCACCTAAAAGCTTTAGAGACACTAGAGCAATCTGATCCCAAAAGCAGTAGAAGAGAGGAGATTAGCAAAATCAAGGGAGAAATATCTGAAATCGAGATTAGGAAAATGATACAGAAAATCAACCAGTCAAAAAGCTGGTTCTTTGAAAAAATCAATAAGATTGATACACCCTTAGCCAAATTAATCAAAAGCAAGAGAGAGAAAACCCAAAATAACAAAATTAGAAATGAACATGGAGTTATCACTACTGATACCCAAGAAATCCAGAGAATTATAACGTCATATTTCAAAAACTTATACTCAATGAAATTTGACAACACAAAAGAGATGGATGAATTCTTAAGTAAACACAACTTACCAAAATTGAATCAGAAAGTTGTGAATTATTTAAATAGTCCTATAATATATGAGGAAATTGAGGAAGTAACCTCAAATCTTCCCACCAAAAAATGTCCTGGACCTGATGGATTCAGCACAGAATTCTACCAGACATTTAAGGAGCTAATAACACCAATACTCCTTAAACTGTTCCATCAAATAGCAAAGGAAGGAACACTACCCAATTCCTTCTATGAAGCTAATATCGTCTTATTCCCAAAACCTAATAAAGATACACTTAAAAAAGAAAACTATAGGCCAATCTCTCTGATGAACACAGAGCAAAGATTCTAAATAAAGTCCTAGCAAATCAGATTCAAAAACATATCAAAAAGATCATCCACGGGGATCAAGTAGGCTGTATCCCAGGCACACAAGATTGGTTCAACATACGCAAATCAGTAAATGTAATTCACCATATAAACCAGTCCAAAGTCCAAGACCACATGATACTCTTGATAGATGCAGAAAAAGCTTTTGACAAGATCCAACAGCCCTTTATGATCAAAACCCTAGAGAAGGTTAGAATGGAAGGAACCTTTATCAATATAATAAAAGCTGTATACTACAAGCCCACAGCAAGAATTATACTCAAAGGGAAAATATATGCCAAGGAGAGCTGTACAACCCAAGAGAATGATGTATTAGATGTTTTGCTAGAGGGGTAGAACTGAAGCTCTTTGAAACTAAGATGATTTCAACAAGTTCATCTATTAGACATGGAGCTACGGATTTGGAGTTTTTTCTGCTGTTTTTTTTGGTCTTGTTATAGACCTGTATTTCCTGTGTATTCTCCCTCTTGGGATGGGCATCTTTATTCTGATTGTGCCATTGTATGCTGTAAGCATGAAACTTGTCTTTTCATTTTATAGGAGGCTTTGGACTATGAACTTTTGGACTGTGTTGGAACTACTGATGTAATAGGTCTACTGATACAGTCTGTGCCGAAACATTAAACTTAGACATTTCAGATAAGATGTGTAAATAGCCAATAAATACATAAGAATAGACGATCACTGGCAGTAAACAAAAGATAAAAGCAAAATACTTACACCAAGATGTCATCTCATATGTTTTGTGTGACCAGATTCAGAAAGCCAAGTAGAGTCAGATGTGCTGCTGCCTATGGTTCAGAAAAAAAGGAACCGTGTGTGTCTAACAGGTAGGAAGCCAAAATGGTAAAGTCCATATGGAAATAATATGGGGATCTCCACAAACAGTAAAGGAGAGCGACCATGTCACTCAGTGCAGCTCATTTTCAGTGTTCATGCACAAATGAATACACAAATGAAATCAGGGAGAGTTGCAAAGGAACAGTAGAAGAACCACTGCATTGCAGGATTGTCCACAGTTAATAAACTGTAGAAGCAGTGTGACAGTCCATAAGAGACCTAGGATGATACCACAGTTGTAGAGTCCTTACCTGATAAAAGCAAGGCTTTGTGTTGATACTTCACAATAAAAAACAGTAAGTAGAAAAGAATAACATATACAAAATACCAATAATAATAGTAATAATAATGGTGAGAGGTGAATCAGAAACTAGACAAGGCTGTCCACTGTCACCACTTCTTTTCAATATTGTACTTGAAGTCTTAGCTGAAGTCATAAGACAAGAAAGGGACATAAAAGGGATTCAAATCAGCAAGGAAGAAGTCAAGTTATCTCTATTTGCAGATGACATGATACTATACCTGAGTGATCCCAAAAACTCCACCAGGAAGCTCCTGGAACTAATACAGAAGTTCAGCAGGGTGGCAGGATACAAAATAAATGTACAAAACTCAGTGGCCTTCCTATATGCCCAGAATGAAAGAAGTGAAAAAGCCCTGAAAGAAACAATCCCATTTACTATAGCCCCTAAAAAAATGAAATACCTTGGTATAAACCTAACCAAGGAGGTAAAAGACCTTTACAGTGAAAACTTTAAAACCCTAAAGAAAGAAATTGCAGAAGACACCAGAAGGTGGAAAGACCTCCCATGTTCCTGGATTGGCAGAATCAACATCATAAAAATGACCATCCTACCAAAGGCAATATACGAATTCAATGCTATACCAATTAAAATCCCAAAGCAATTCTTTAAAGAAGTTGACCAAACAATCTCAAAATTCATATGGAGGCACAAAAGACTCAGGATAGCAAAGACAATCCTGAGTAACAAAAACACTGCTGGAGGTATCACCATACCAAACCATAATCTTCCCTACAAATCCATAGTTATAAAAACAGCATGGTACTGGCTCCAAAATAGACACAAAGATCAATGGATAAGTGTTGAAGACCCAGATATAAGCCCACAAAATTACAGCCATTTGATATTTGACAAAGGGGCCCAAAAAATCCAATGGAAAAAGAACAATATCTTCAACCAATGATGCTGGCAAAACTGGATGTCCACATGCAGAAGATTAAAACTGGACTCGTACTTGTCACCATGTACAAGACTTAATTCCAAGTGGATCAAGGACCTTGATATAAAGCCAGAGACTATAAAAACCGTAAGTGAAAGGATAGGGAACTCCCTTGAGCTGATTGGGCTAGGCCAACAGTTCCTAAACAGACATCCAGTAGCCCATTCACTGCTACCAACTCTCAACAGTTGGGATCTGGTGAAATTAAAGAGCTTCTGTTCAGATAAAGAGGTTGTAACAGGAGCTCAAAGGCAACCCACAAATTGGGAGAAAATCTTCACTAACCACATATCTGATAGAGCTCTATTATCCAGAGTGCACAAAGAACTTAGAAAACTAAACACTAAGGAAACAAATGGCCCAATTAAAAAATGGGCCCTGGCCAGCCTAATCTCTCCGCATCCTGAAGCTCAGGGAAATTTGCGGAAGAGGGGGCGGTAAGATTGTAAGAGTGCAAGGATGGAGGAGCAATGATATGCAAGATACTCCACACAAGTTAGGGCCGAAGCAATCATATTTGGACTTTACATGCCCTGCGCAATGTCCAACACACTATTGACCTCACAAAGTCTAGCATTTGCTAAAGGCACTAAGATCCTGGGAGGAAGGGATCGACAACCACAGTAGTGTTCCTATGCTTAATGGGAACACAGGAAAGGGTTCTGGGTAATGCCACTGGGTCCTTGCACCTCATAGGAAGAGGAGAACCCAGAGGAGAGTTTGGCATGCACATTAAAGGATGTTCTGGGGATGGGAGGGGGAGGCCCTGGGGGATGGGGAGGGAAGGGGGAGCGGAGGGGGACACAGGGGGATAGGGGGTTGGAGGGAGGGGGGAACCGCTGTATCTGTTAAGTTTGTATGAGTGGAAAAAAATTAAATAAATAAAAAAATTAAAAAAAATCACATCGATACAGAAAAGACCCCAAAATAGTTGGAGCTGTAGAGCGCCACCTGGAGGAAAGTGGTGGTTAGGACGCCACCTTGACAAGGAGATTTCGCATTATCTGAGCACTTCTGCACAAGGCTGATTTTTCCTGATGTCACAGACTGGTTGTTCAATCATACTCTGAAATCTGCGGTAGGCTCTCATTTCCCTGTCTCTCTTTTCCACTAACCCCAGTCCTTCACCTGGTTTTACAACCTGGTCCCCAGCTACTATTTACATTCTTGTATAAAATAAAGTCTCTGGAAGCAGGAGTGGGAGAGACCTTACTAGTCTATGATCCCCCGCTTCCTCCCACCCCACTGACCTTATCTATTTCATCTCCTGTGACTTATTTCTTTGAATTTCAGACAGTCCTGGGATTTATCTGTGAGTACAATCATCTGGGATTAATTTTATTGATATTGTTTAAGACAGAATAGTTGAGCTCATCTTTAATAAACTTACACAAAAAAGTTAATAAAAACAGAAATGCTAGTATCAGTGCCAGATTTCCAGTTATATCACAGAGCCATAGTAATGAAATCGGTATGGTGTTGGCCCAAAGACAGATAGGCAAACAGAAGACACAGAAATAATACACAGCTACTGCCATTCTCACTGTTGTCAAAGATATCAAAAACTTTTTAGAAAAAAGGGAACTTCTTCAGCAAATGGTACTGTGAAAAGTGAATGTTTGCATGTAGAAGTATGAAACTTGATTCCTATATTCCATCCTGTGCAAAAGGCAAAAAGGTGGATCATATCTTAGTGCTAAGTCCTTGTTGCAGTTCATCTGCATGGTTGCTGATAAATGACCATCAAAAGGCTTAAAGGAACACGGGGTTTATTTTCTTACTGATAGTCCGGTTACAGTCTGTAGTCCAGCTTGATGGGAGAGCATGCCCCAACACCAGAGCCAAGGGAACTGGCCACACCATCACCACATAACGGCTGAGAGAAGGACAATCCTTACTTGCCAGACCAGCATGTCTGGCCAAGTGTACACGAGGATGCCAATTTCCTCAACTGGCTCTCAATATTTTATTCATCTGTTCAAGGCCTAGTCCCACCCACCATAGGCTGGGCCTTCCCCATAAGCTAGACAATCTGCAGGTTTTCTCTGGGCTTAACCCAACCACTAATTCTCCACAAATGTGCCCAGAGCTCAAACCTTCAATAGTCAAGTTGATACCTGTGTCTAACTATGACAATCCTGAAACTTTGAAACTACTAGAGAAAAACTAGGGAAAATTCTTTAAGTTACAGAAAAACTTTCTTAATAGGACTCCAGTAGCTCAGGAAATTATAGCAAGTATTGAGAGATGGAGACAACATCGAATTTAAAAGCTGTATAGAAAAGGATGCAAACAGTAGAGTCAAGAGCTGTCCTGCAAAATAAGAAAAAAAGTTTTGCCAACTATACCTCAAATTGGGATTAATGTCTAGGATGAATGAGGTTAAACAGCAGAAAAATAAATCATCCAATCAACAATAAGCTAATGAATAGAAACTTTTCAAAAAAGTAAGTACAAATGGCCAGTAAATATTTGAAAAGTGATCAGCATCCTTAAGCCATCAGCAATTAGCAATTAAAACTGTCATTGAGATTCTACCTCACCCCAGCATACATGGTTATCAAGAAAATGAATGACAAATACTGGTGAGGAATATTTATACACTATTGGTGAACATGTAAATTAGTACACTCACTCTAAAAATCAGAGTGAGCATATTTCAAAAAGTGAAATAAAGAATTGCCAAATGATCTGCTAGTATGACTTCTATGTGAATAATCCAAAGGAATCTAAGTCAATATATAATTAAGGTATCTGCAATCACAATAGCTAAGTTATAAAACCTGAAGTGCTTTGTCAGTAGTTGAGTGAATGAAGAAAATGTGCAGTAAACAATAAAGTTCCACCTAGTCATCAATGAGAGTGAAGTCATATCTTTGCAGAAAAATGGAAGTGGAAATCATCATGTTAAGCAAAATAAGTCAACAGAGAAAGACAAAGATTGCATATTTTCTCTCTCATGTTAAATCTAAATTAAAGGAAAAAACCCATGAAAGTAGAAGGGAAATATTATGGGAAAAGGATGAGAGTGAGCAGGAGAGAATTGTAGAGAGAGTAATGGGGGTTGAATATGATCAAAGAAAGGTTGAAAATGTCATAATTAAACCATTATTCTGTGTAGTCACAAGTAATTTACAAAAGAAAAGAATGTTGCCAAATATAAACTAACAACCAGAAAACTCCATAACTTTCAATAGTGCAAAATATTAAAAAAAAATCAATCGGGAAGCTGTTACCATAACCAGCAATGTTGTCTGTTTGGTTTGGTGAATTAGTCTAAGGCTAGTCATCCCCTGATCTGATGGGTAGGTATAGAGACTTTTTTATGGTTCCAGCTGGAACTTTCTGTGGCTACATGAATTTTCAGTTTGCAGTCATCACTAACCTCTTTGAGACTCAAACTTTCCCATGCAGGCAGTTTGTACTAGATGTCTGTTGTTTTCCGATTTGATGCCATGCATCAGGAAATAGGAAAAATATCCTTGAAACCACTGGCTCAGATATACAGTATTTTTAGTGTACTTGAAACTCAGCCACAAATTCAAAGGATGTGCAACACGCCCGTAGGGTCTGGCAGGATTTTAATTTTCTCTTTTTCATCTTACAGATTTAGCAATGAACTCCTTTGATAAGGACACTGTTTTCTTTCAGGTTTAGATGACTACAGATACATAGCATGTCTACATGGCAACACTTAAAATCTACAAAGAGTTTTTAAAACTGCAGTAATAGATGCTTACACTTGAAATAGTATTCCTAAAAATAAATGGGACATTTTTCAAGGCTTCATCGTTTCAATACTTGTTATCTTCTCACCTGATTCAACTTTTAATAATAATATAAAATGTCTTCCTTTGTCTCTTGCGGTTCCTGTTAGATTTAAAATCTATTTTGTCTCATATTCGTACCACCCTCTTTTCTTTTGATTATAATTTGTATGGTTGGATATAGCTGTCAACTTGACAGTTGAAGTCTCAAAGCTTTGGGGACAGTTATGGAAAGTTGATAGTTGAGTTGAACTCCAAACAAACCTGTAGGAGATTGTCTGACTGATGTGGAAGCCTAGTCTATGGTGTGTGTGTGGAATGGAGGTATAGTCTAGTCCTGCACAGGTGAGTAAGATGGCGAGAGCTGGTTAGGGAAGTTGACATCCTTTGGTATACCAGAAATGATTTGACAAGCAAGGGTTGTCCCTTTCTCATCAGTCCTATGGATGTGTGGATATGGTGTGGCCAGTTTCCCTCAGATGTTGGTGTTGGTGTAGACTGTCTTCCCAAGAGGGATTAAGAACTATAGCCAGATTATCCTTGCTCCTCTATAAGCTGTCTGATCATGAATTTACCAGCAATAATTTATCATATCTATTTTCAAACCTTCCTTTTTCACCTTTTTTGTCTTTCACCCTAAGGTGGGTTTTCTAGATGTACATGCTTGGATCAGGTTTTACCATCCATTCTTCTAATTCTTGTCTTTTGAGAGTATATGCTGCAAGTTTCTATAAACTACGGACGAGTTTACCTTTGCTGTTTTATTATTTGCTTTCCATATACCTCATTGGTTCTTGTCCCTTAACACTTCATTACTATTTTTTGTATTTAGTTCACTTTTTTGTGATGAACTCTTAAATTTCTTCTTCATTTTCATTTTGTATGTTCCATAGACATTTTCTTTGTGGATGCTGTGGAACTTACATTTAAAATCCCTGTACACTCCTGTAATCCCAGCACTGGCGAGACTGAGAAAGGAGGATTTTGAGCTCTAATCCTAGCTATACAACAAAGCCCTATTTAAAAAAAAAACCCAAAGCAAAAAGTTCAATCAAACAAACAAACAAAAAGTCCTATATCCAAGAGTGGTGATTCTGATGTGATTCATGCCAGCTAAACTTAACAACGTATAAAATGCTGCTTCCATATAGTTCTAACCCCACCCCAATCCAGTGACTAAAGTCATAAAGTTTTATCAACATGTATTATATATATGAAGCATATAGTGTTGTTGAAGGTTTTTTTGAACCTAATGTTTTATGTTATATAGAAAACAAAAACTGCTCTAGCTTTTATAATTGTCCATGTATTTAGTTCTATTTTTTCATACATAGTTTTGCTTCTCTCAGTAGTTGAGGTGGTTAACAGTATCAGCTTGAAAGGATCCAGAATCACTTTAGGAATAAAGCTCTAGGCATCTGTTAAATATTTTCTAGATTAGATTAATTAAGGTGAAGAAAAATACCCTGAGGTCCTGGACTGTATAAAAAGGAGAAAGCTAGATGGATCCACCTTCATTTACTTCTGTTTCCTGACCGCAAGGTGCGACGTGCCCAGCCACCAAAAACTCCTCCTGCTGTCTCCATCCACTCCTTTCCCCACCATGATGGACCGTAGCCCCCAGCATTATAAAAACAAACCAAACCCGTCCCTCCTCAAGTTGCTTCTTATTAGGTATTTGATCACAGCAACCGGAAAAGTAGTTAATACACTAGTGTCTGTTCATGTCAGCTTAAAGTACCTGCTTAATGTAGGACAGTTCCAGTCTTAGAAAATAAAATCCTTGAATATTTGTATCTGAAAATGTGTTACTTTCTCCCTTATTTTTGAAAGGCAGTTTTGCTTGTTTTAGAATTGTCATTTTGCAGGGTTTTGTTCATATTTATTTGACAATAAATACACTACCCATTTACTTCTGGTCCCTCAAGATATATTTTTAAATATTTTATCTATCTATCTATCTATCTATCTATCTATCTATCTATCTATCTATCTATCTATCTATCTATCTATCTATCTATCTATCTATCTATCTATCTATCTATCGTGTGTGTGTGTGTGTGTGTGTGTGTGTGTGTGTGTGTGTGTGTATCAGAAGACACTGTGTCACTGTGGAGGATCAACGGTAACTTTGGGAATAATCTTGGATTGCTTCTACCTCCCTTCTTGCTTTGCTGCCATTTCTGCCCAGCATTTTTACATGGGACTTGGGATCTGAACTCAGGACTTCTGCTTACAAGGCAGAGAGTCTTAACCCGAGTCATCTCCCCAGCTCCCTCAAACTTTTTAAATTTTATTTATTCTTAGAATATTATCATTGTTATCATCTTTACTATTGTGAAAGGGGGGACAGGTGTCTGCATGCCACGGCATGTGTGCGGAGATCCAATATAGCTACTTTTAGAAGTTTATTATCTCCTTTAAAATATGCGCTCTGGGAATCAAACTCAAGTAGCCAGGTCTGTGGACGGCCACCTTTACTTGCTGAACCATCCATCTCTCCAACTTCCATCATCATTCAATAGTGTTCCAGGCCAGAAACTAGGTCTTTAACATGTAGACTTTGCAGGATAAATCATAGCACCTCTCTTAAAATTCTAGCCCAAAATTCCATGTCCATTTCAGAACCAATATTATCAGCCCTTTCATTCCAGTGGAGTGAGGGAAAATTTCACAAAGAAAGTAAAAAGAGTCAGATAAAAGCTACCACTTCCCATAATTAATCATATGTTCTATATTGTAATTATCTTTTGAGTTTTCTGTCCATTTTACTGCTTTATAAGGACCTTGAGGGCAAATAATTTGCCTTATTGATTTTGATCCCACTCAGACAAGACTTTCAGTAAATATTTGTTGTAGAAAGAAATGACTAAGCACACTCAGAAAATGAATTTCAAGAAGAGTGACTGAGGAAGCTATGGCAACATCTAAACAGTAGCTGAAAAGTGCCAGCCAGAGTTAGTGCACATTATGATCACTAAGCCAGCCTTACGTCAAGGAATTTTATATAGTTCTGGTGGAGGTAGGAATGTATTATGATATGGTCAATCCAGATTGAAAAAGTATATATTTGATATGTAAATTTGGATTCATAGGCAAACAAATAAAATTTTCAGGAAGTCTTTGAAAGTTTCTTATTGTTGTTTAATCTTCTTCAACTTTGTGAAAAGTCATATTTGGAAAATGTAGTTCAACATGTTATGTGGAAATGAACCACTTACCAGAGAAACCAGTTTAGCACAAATGATGGTGAACAATTTTGGCTAAGGATTTTTAAGATCTTTTTTTTTTTTTTTTAGACCAGTCTCAGTTTTGTCAACCCCTTCCCAAAGCATGAGCTTGAGTAGGCCTACATACCTAAATAAGAGAATTGTTCCAAGAAAAGATGAAAATAAAGCTACTATGAATAAGGTTCAAAGTGGACTTATATGTGAAAATGACAAGAGATGGCACAGGAAAAAAACTTTAGAAAGATTGCTCTTTTCACGTTAACTGTATACAGAAAAATAAGAACTGTTGAGTATAAAATTAGTCACAGGATCAGTTTTGGAGAAATAAACCAAATAGGAGTAATTAATGTTAATCTTATGAGGAAATGATTTGTTAAGAGATAAGCAGAATCAGAAAATTGTGAAATGATAGCAGCAAAACAAATGGAAGATTTTCTTTCAGAGATTAATTTTATGCTAAGTTTAAAAGAAATATTTCTGTTAGATACAGCCTGTCTCTATATTTTTTGAACCGATATAACCTCTGACCCAATTGTTAAGTACTTAATCTATTTCTAAGATTAAAAAGTTAAGATTTTAAAAAGTTAAGGTTTGCTGAACTTATTTATTCACTTGATGTTAGCCAGATCCTATATGATGTTAGAGAAGGGAAATATATTACATTGTATTCTTTAGATTCCTAACTCCTAATACAGTTCACAACCCACAGTAGGCGCTCCATTGATGCTTATTAAATGAAAGACCCCTTAACTTTTATGGTGCTTTACAATTTCTAAAGCAGTTTCACATATTTGATTTCATGTGATCCCATAATGGCCCTTTGAGGTATTTATAATGTATTTTTCAGGTGGAAAAATAGATTCAAAAGAGGAAAATGACTTCAAAGTCATAAAAGTTTGGATCTAAATCTTCTTCCTTCTGGCTTTGTTCAGTTTAGTCACAATGTCTCCTTTCAATAATGGAGTATATTTTTAATCACTACACACCCAGAGAAATAGAGACATGCAGGGTTGCCTGCGGGTCATTTCTCCAGTACTGCCCTTTTCAGTCTACTCCTCTGGTATATGGGGTCATAAATTCTAGTCAAGAATGGTGAACTGCTTAGCATTTGTCTAAGGTGACCATATGGTCCAAATCTTACCTGGTCAAATGCTTTCCTAGACTTTTTCAATTTAGAGGTCAAAAAGGAAGTTGACAATTGCCATCACAGAATCAGGGTATAAACACGAGTCTGACTGTTGTCAGAGAGACGGTAGTTAGGGGAAAAAATGATTGGAAGCTAGCTTAAAGAAGGAGAGAGCTCATATACCATTGTAGATATGTTGAGCATGTAAAATTGCCATTTTTGGTAGGTAATCATAGTTAAAAATCACGTGTTCAACTCAACATAAAAAGATCACACATCTATCTCTCTAAACTCCAGATTTTTCATCCCCAGTCCTGTCTTAAAATAAGTGGAAAAAACAAAGGACTGTGTCAAAAGACTACAACAATGAGAGATGCAGCACAGTGGTGGGGTTCTCGCCTGGCATACAGAAGGCTGTGGGTTCTGTGTGCACTAGCAAAGGACTAGGTGTTGCTGAGTGTCAATGCCAATGTCACAGTAGAGAGTTACTGATTGTCAATCCAGGACCTTCTTCAGAAAGCGTAATAACTTAATTTCAGAGTGGTTATTGTCAAATGTATAAAAAATTGTTTTTCAGAGTTTTGTCTCTAATTTTAGGTTTTCTTCCTACAAGCCTAGGGAAATAATAAGCTTATAACCCAAAGAAGACAAATTTATATATTATGAACTTTTCTAGGAAAATAATGTCTAGGCTTTAAAGTATAACTACTCACTTTAAAACCAAAAAAAAAAAATGAGAAATAAGTTTAACATAGTTCTCCAAATGTAAAATCCTAACTACATTTTGCTTCTTTCTTTTTACTACATCTTCCAAAAGAACTTTCCAAACTTGAGTGTACAGTTGCTTACTTTGTTGTGCCAGAGTCTTTCTGTGTAGCCTGAACTGCTGGCTACACCCACCTTGGTCTCTTTAGTACTGGGTTTGTAGAAATGAACCATCAGAGGCAGTTTGGAATTGCTTTTAAGCATGCATATTCCTGAATCCTATGGCAGACCACTGAATCAAATTTTGTGTGTGTAGGGGCGGGCTTGTTGTGTGTCCTTATACACACTAGTTTAAGAAGGAATGCCCTAAATGTTGCCATTGTCAGGGAATGTATCAGTTTGTGCCTCAAAAGCAAGAAGTGAGAGAATTGTGTACATATCCCAATAAAAACATCGCTGAATTGCCATGGTTGCAGACAGACCTTGATACATGGATTGAGGTTGGGCCATGGTCTAAAATCATCATTTCACTAGTTGATACAGTCGGAAAACTCACCATCATATTCACTTCTATATTTTATCTTTCATCTAATTAGTTGCTTAGTTTGTTAAACTCGCCTTAGAAATCTTGCCTTTTTTTTTTTATAATCCTCATTTACATCACCCTGGAGTTTTCCTTTACAGGTGATCTTTGTGATCTTTGCTGGTCGTTTGAAATAACCCCTAAAAGCTCATCTATTTCTAGTCTCGAGTCTTCTGTAGCCAGGCCACTTCTCATATGGCCACTGGGCACTAATCATTGTCACATCGCAGCAACAAAGCACCTGAGATAATCAACTTTGAAAGAGGAAAGGTTTGGTTGGGCCCAGTGTCTTGGGTTGTTCAATTCATGGTTGCTTGGGCCTGTGGTGAGGCAGTGCATTATGGTTAGAGCACGCAGAGGTCACAGTATGGTGACTGAAAGCATTAAAGAGAGGAAAAGAATATGGTCGTGCAATCCTTTTCAAGCGCATGTCCCCAGCAACCTAAAACCTCATGCCAGGGCCCACGTGTTAAAGGTTCTGCCGCTTAACCATATTGTCAACACAAGGACTGACATAAACTTTAAACATGTGTATTTTAGAGTGGTATTACAGACCTAAAGTATAGAGCCCTCTCTTTGGCTTCCAGAATGCAAAATTTAGTTCATATCCTATGAGCTTCCAAAGTCTTAACTGTTAGATATTCTTTGAAAATTCAGGTCTAATATCTCCTCTGAGACTCAAGGCAAATTCTCAGCTTGTAGAGCCCTTGTAAAAGTCAAAAAGAAGTTATTTACTTTCAAGATACAGGGATCAAGGTAAACATTCACAGTCTAAAAGAAAGGAAAAGGGCAAGTTGGGATCAAATGAAAGCAAGATCAAAATCCAGCGGGGACGACATTAAGTCTTGTAGCTCTGTTCCTGGCATTTGGGGTATATGCTAGCAGAGCGGGGTCTTTACCTTGAGCAGAATTATGTGCGTGGCCTTGGTGAGTACCGCCCACATGGCCACTTTCTGGCTGCCTCTGCCTGCAACAGGCGTTCCACGTTACTGGTATCCCCAGCTCCCTGGGATGTTGGTACAGCTTTCTCACAGAGACACACATCTCTCTGTCACACTGTGCTGATAAGCACTTTCCAGTAATCTTCTGAAATTTCCATAGACGTCTTCATGATCCCATAAGTCCTGTTCTAGACTTGTTTGCAAAGCATCATCGTGTGGACGATGCTGTGGTCTGCACTAGACTTGGACCAACCTTGAACCACAAGTCGAGTGCATCACTGGTTAGACACAAGACCTGAAGCCCGAGATAAACTCAAGTTCTTTAAAAGAGTAAAGGTGTGGTCGGGCCCAGAGTCTTGGGTTTTTCAGCCCATGAACAGCCTCCTCAAGAGACTGTGCTGGAATCTTTGAAGCAAATTTGCAGTTTTACCTCTTGATCTTGCAGCGGGTGGGGTCTTGCTAATTCTTCAAGGCATCCTCTCCTTAGGAAGTGGGGATATCAGATTCTCTTTGGCTAAACCTTACATGTGGTCTCTTTTTAGCCAAATAGAATGATTTTCGAATATTCCTGCTTTGTCTGTTCTTTGCTCCTGATTCTCATTGCCAACTCAAGGCTGAAAGTAACCATGGACACTGCTGCCTATTTACCAACTTACCTTGAAATATCCTCTGCTATTTAACTAACCCACTACCTATATGCTCAGCGTTCTGCAAAGTCTTATGGTATGAGCAAAAGAACCAGGTTCTTTGCAGGAACATAACATGGATGGCCTCTGCTCTAATTCCCAAAGCTCTCATTGCCATCTGAAACCTCATGAGCATGACTTTTGTTGTCAAACTTTGGGCTTCTGAGTCTTCGCCAGAACTGCCCAACTCCACCCACCTAAATCTAGACTTTCACTTGACAACTTAAACGTTTTTCCAAACTCTTTTTAAAAAAAAATGTACTTATTTATTTTTAGTTTTACAGGCATACTAATTATCCCTGACCTCTCCCCCTTTCCTTCCTCTCTCTCTTTTCCCTCCTTCCTCCTTTCTTCCCTTCCCTTCTTTCATCAATTCATCGCACTTCCTCCCATCCTCCTGTCCCAGGGTTTCAGATCTCTGTGGCAGATCAAGTGGCCCCTCCTTGACCATACCCACTGACGGGGGCACTCCCCCTCACCTGTCTGGCTCTAGCCCCTAAAGTTCCCACTGCATTTAATTGTTTCTCTTGAGATCCTCGCTAGTCTGTGGGGGCGTGTTAGTATGTCAGTCATTGGGCAGGTCTGGTAAGGACAAGTCTCATTGCAGTGAGTTCCTGGATGCAGCAGCCCTGCCTTGAGTGGAATGTTTTGTCGACCCATATTTAGGCTTTTATTGCCCCCTCTTTCATAGGTTACCTGAGCCTTGGGATATGGAGAGACTTGGTTGGTCTGATTCTGGGTTGCTGGTGTTCTGCATTCTGATTGGTTGTTGCTGTCTGTTCACTATTCTTCCACTGTCTAGGCTACATCCTGTCTGGATGTTGAGATCTCTCCTATCTAAAGGCAAAATAAGAGGTGTTTAGATGGAAATTTACTCTTAGGTGTTTGTGTTTAGTATTGGGACATCCGATCCTGTCCTCTGTCAGTTTATTCCCTTTTCCACTGTTGTTAGACTGTTGTTACAAACTTTCTAAAGCCAATTCCAAAGGTTTCTGATCTACATTGTTGTGGATGATCATTGTAATGACCCTACTTTTTATTATTAATTTTCATGTAAGATTTATGTTTCTATGACAAATATACCTGAAATGATCAACTTAAAAAAGATGAAAGGTTTATTTTGACTCATAGCTTCAGAGGTTTTGGTCTATGGACAATCAGACACGTTACTCTTAGGTCTCTGGTGAGATAGTATTTCATGACAGGAATAAATATTTACCTTGTGATTGCTGAGTAAGCTGCTCATCTCATGGCAGCTGGAAGCAAAGAGAGCAGAGAGTGATGGTCTCATCACTAGCACAACCCCATGACTTAGGGACCTCCCACATGACCCCACCTCTTAACATTTTTTTACCAGGCGCTGGTTAGGTAGCCTACTGGGTAAGTGTGATAGTTAGTCCTGGGTGTCAATACCTGGCATTAACTAAGATCAGCTGTCAGGCCACCTGAAGAGATTATCCAGATCAATACATTTATAATACAAATACCAGCCCTAGATCTGTTTGGAACCCTCCAATAACGATCAGATAAAAGGACCCACAGAACAGAAGAAGAGACCCTCCAAGGATGTTTGCAGTGACTTAGCTGCCTCCAGCTTCAGCCACCAGCTATGTCGCCTCTGCTATGAAAGACCATTCCTCCCCTCTGGAAGCTGAATAAATCTCCCTTTCTCCCTTAAGTTTCTTGACTTTAAATGCTCTCTCACAGCAATAATTAAGAGTAAGCATTATAGTAAGAAGCCCACATAGTAGAAGAGAACTGACTTCTGAACATTGTCCTCTGACCTTTAACCATGCACCATGACATGCATGCTCAATCTCTCTTTCTCTCTCTCTCTCTCTCCATATTATAAGTAAATAAAATAAAAACTTCTCTCAAAAAGGCAAATCATATTTTAACATTTTAAAAATGGTCAGTCAATATGTCTCAAATAAAGTTCAATTTTAACTTTCAACATTTCATTACTGAACTCGGGTAGCCCAAAGCACTGTATTTCCAAAATAATTTTGATTCACCTTCAAATAATAAAAGTTTTTATGTGAAGCTTGGCATGCTTGCTTTACTTTGCTGTAATCTTTTTTTTCTACTTTGCTGCAATCTTTAGTATTGCTGTTATCCTTCCCAATCCATTCTTAATCTGATCCGACATAGTCCTATCTTATTTACAAGTTGCACCTCCTCACCATCCTTCATGAAATATTGCAAACACACAGACTAACCTGGATTGTTTCTGGATAAACACATCAGATCTCTCTTCCTTTAGGCACTGAAAAGTAACAGTCTAATCTTTCCCAACTACTTATTAGATGGGCAATAAAGTAATTTGCTCTGCATTTCAAAGTGAGGTGAATTACTCAGTCTTTTTAGTTGTGAATAGCTTAACCACTATCATCTTTAAAGATAGTTTTAATTGCTTAGGCTGCATTATTTGTGTGTGTGTGTAGGTGTGTGTAAGTGTGTGTGTGTACATGGGTGTGAGTGTGTGTGTAGAAGCAGGTATTGTGTATGTCTGTAAGGGCCAAGGATAACAACTGGAATTATCCTGGATTGCTCTTTCTCCTCTTTATTGCTTTGCTCTGGGGTTTCTCAGGTTCTGGCCCCAGGGTTTGAAGTACAGGCTGCCACAGGTTCCATTTTTGCCCAGTGTTTTTAAGTGGGATTTGTGATCTGAACTCAGATTTGCTTGCGAGGCAAATACTTAACCCCTAAGCCATCTCTCCAGCCCCCTTAAGTAGTAAATAGTCTTAAAATCTAAAATCATTTTTTAAAATGTCATAAATTATACTTTCAGAACAGCAAACTTAAGTTTTATATGTCCATTTACTCTAATTATTAATAAGCCTATTGTCTGAAACCATTGTCCTTGGTGTGATTTCACATTGCAGCAGGTCCAGCCTAGTTCATCTGGTTTTGTTTTTGGTGCTCATTGCTCATGGCTTCTGTGGCTCCCTCTTCTGTTATTAAAGAACATTTCTTCATCTTTTCTCTGATTTCACCTTCTTATCTTTTCTAATGAATATCACTTGTCTTTAGTTCTCACAATCTCTATTTCTCTTAAAGTGGTAGCTGTCAGAATTAGATGATGTCATGGTGTGACTATCGCTGGTGTGAAACACACAGCACATGAAGCTTGTCTGATGGTCCTTAGAGTCTGCATTCCAATAGCGTAATGCTGCATTGCGCCTTCATGGTCGACCAGACATTCTCCTGCACATCACCTCCTCAACGGATTTCTCTTTCATAATCTGTTTGTGGTCTTTTCTGTGGGTCAATCCTACCATCACGTCAACACTTCTCTGCCAGTCTGAGGCCTTGTAGGTTCCCTTCTGCTTCATGGCCAATAGTTCCCATCACCAGAGAGGTTTGGGGGGTGTCACTTTGATCTTTTTCTCTAGGGCCATTTTTTTATGTGTCCACCACAGCAAGAGAAATCTAAGGAGGAATTTTTGACCAAAAACTAACAATCTTCATGAAATACCCAGAAGCAATCTTTAAAGACAGGTGACAACTTACACAAAGAAAGATGCAAGACTACTAAACCAAGAGAAAGCTTTTCACAGGTTTTGTAGCTGAGGATTTATCGGTTTTGCAGTGCAGGATTCAGTGTTCGCGCAGAACATGCTATAGCAAAGGAGCTAATCAAGTGGACGCTGATGTTCAAGAGCCTGCGCGTCTTGGGCCGGGCCTGCTCTTGGCACTCTGTCTGTGGCTGGCGGCTTTCTAAATGCTCGAGGATAGCTGCAATGGGGCAGCGGCTAATGTACAAACCCGTATCTGGTCAAAGCACTGAAAGTAAGTGATTGTTGAATGCTCCACCCTGAAGGGAACGTCTGTTACACCGTTTCCAAGGCTCAGGGAACACGTGGAAGAGGGAAGTGGAAAGATGGTCAGAACTGGGAGACATGAGGAGTGCCGTGAAATGCTGTCTTCTAGATGGGTCTAGGCCACTACAATCATGAACGCACCGCAGCTGTGTAACATTTGGCTCTAAAAAAATAAATTTTATGGAGCAAATTTTGCAGTGACTCTTCACTGTAGTTATAGAAGGTTTGTTTTCTTTATTGAGTTCCTTTTCTTTTTTATAAAAAGTTTTTTTTTTTATTTTGCCTCTGTGTGTGTGTGTGTGTGTGTGTGTGTGTGTGTGTGTGTGTGTGTGTATCAGAGGGCACTGTTTCTACTTCCTTTTTGCCTTGCTCTGGGATCTCCCATGCTCTACTCAGGCCACCAGTTTTTTTCCATGGGACCCAGACTCCAACTCAGGACCTTCTGCTTTTGAGACAGTCTTAACCCAAGTCATGTTTCCGGCCCTGGGTTCCTTTTCTTTTAAAAGAAAGAGCGCAGAAACTTATGGAATATGGACAATCAAAAACGCATTTTTAAAGTAACTAGTTTTTTTTCCTTTATTAGAAGATAAAAAAATTTGCAAAGGAACTGTTTTAGGTGAAAATATTGCTTGGAGAATCTTAAATGTCTCCGTTTCTCTGACTATAATATTCAAGGCCCAACTTAACTTTCGCTTAATGTCACAGGTTTCCAAGAATGGAGGGAATAACAAGCTTTCTATGGAAATCCTGGTTTTGCTATTTAACAGCTGTGCACTTTGAGCAAGACAATAAATTTCTCTGAGCTTTAGATCACATTCTACCTGAGCTACTCACTCTGCCAAATTGCTGAAAATACATGTGTCTGGAACATGCAGTAATTAAATATAGCAATGTCATCCTGATTCAAAAGAGGAGAACTAATGTATTTGAGTGATAGTTGTATACTATTTCACCTGCTTAATCTCTTTTAATAGTCCTAATAACTAATGTACTATATTATTCTCTTTATTGTTGTTGATTTAATTTCACAATAAGACATTAAAGCTCAGAAAAGTTAAATGACTTATTCTATGCAAACAGGGAGGAGAAAATGAGAACTAATTATGTAATTTCGTGGAGGGAAAATCAAAGATTAGGATGATTACTAACACTGACCATGGCCACTTACTGGGTGAAAAGATTTAGACATATCTCTTCCATTGTTGCTTCATTGATTTTAATTTTCATGTGCTTTTTTTGTCTTGGTATCAACCAAAATAGTATCTAACTAACTATATTTTGATGTGCTAAAATTTTGTGTAATATTAATTTCAAAAATGTGATAATGTTATGGCTTTGATATGATTACTTTTAAGATCTCTTTTTTTGAGACCTTCAAACTCAAACTTGTTAACACTCCTCAGCCTTCAGGGTGCTGTGCTTCCAGGTATGTGCCGCTAGTCTGACTCAAAATCTATCTTTTAGAGATACATTCTGTAATAGTTATGAACAAACAATTATAATGCCTGCAATTTGTTTTTTTAAAAACCTGATAATAAAACAAATTGGAGATGATTTTAAGGTATTTAGGGAATGAGATTAACAAGAAGTCATGTTTTTTTTTTTTTCTGTTGCATACACTTCTGCATGAATAACTTTATTAACTGCTAATGAAAATTAGAACTTTTCTGGGATCTTCTGACAAGATTTTTTTTAATCTTAAAATGCTTTTTCTTCAGTGAAGCCATCTTTGGAGTCAGTCATTACTTTCGTCTTGACTCCAAACCTGATCTTCTTTTGGTCCAGAACCTCAGATTTTAAAAGTAGCCTCAAGTTAAGGAAAGGTCATTTTTCCAGCAGTTCGGTTCTCTGAAAAACTTCCATCTCCCACTGAAAATCATAGTCAGGTGTGAAGCAATCACATGCTAAAACTTCAGGGCTAATTGGAAGGTCATTATGAACACTCACCTTGATTGATTTTATTTATCACCATAAACCTAAAATTGCATAGTCCTGACAAAGTGCCTCTCTGTGCACATGTGAAATCGTTAAAAAGGAGAGGGTGTGAAGTACAATGAAAACAATTGATAATGAATGTTGAACCCTAGAATTCAAATGAGCAGATGTTTTAAGAGGTGGGGTGCCGGTATTCCATTTCCATTTTGAACACCACATTCCAAAAGAACTATTTTTAAAAATAAAAAAGGATTGAGGGAAAAGAGAAAAAAAAACAAACAAAAAGAATATCTAAACTGTTGAATGACCCCCTGTTTGTTCCTGATAAACTTCACTCACATCTTCTTCCTCCATTCCCAGTTCTTTTGGAGTATGATTATCAGCAATTCTCTGGCCTTCAAAGAGAAACCTAAGTGAATTCATTGGAACTCCCTGTCTTTGACAGTATGATTCTTTAAGTTTCTTGAGATGTGTTGTCATTTTCACTTTGAAGTGAATCTCACTGCTGTCCTGTCCGATGACTTTGAGTTTAATGTATTCTCCTTCCTTCTCATCCCCTAAGTCCTCAGCTTAAGGTTTTGCCTCCTGGTCAGACAAAGCTACGGTGGCTTCCACCCGGACTCTCTGCACAGCAGCGGGCTCGGAAGAAATCATGTTTTAAAACTTGGTGATGAGATCTGATACGCGTCCCTTTGATTCCCAAGGCAATGAGGTGGGATGCTCAAACACTACCATGGGCAATGGTGTTTTTGGATTCTCTGTGATTGCAGTAGTGGGCTTTGAAAGCCATTGGGTGGGTTGCATGTTTTCTGTACTGTGCATTCAAGTATGATTCCCCTTTGGGAAACCACTAGCAGCTCAATCTCCTCTCACTACTCGATCCAGACTTGGGCAGTTCTTCCTGTACTTTGCATGCAATTAATCCCCAGGTGAAGCCTTTGAGCTGCTATCGGTGCTGTGTGATTGAATCTGTTGAGACTGCATGCGATTTCTGCTATCCGTGGCCACTGGTAGGAGCATTCTTTGTACCTCTGGTTCTGTTGACCCTACATAATTATCCTCCACTGCTGGTTTTCAAATGCACATTGGAAGTTTCCCACTTACCCAGTGGTCGATTTATTATGACGTTATTGCAGGCTCTGTTTCAGGGTTCACTGTCTGCCTCTCTGGGTGTCACCCACGCTCTCGACTATATGCTTATGAATGTGGTGAATTCAAAGTATTTTACTGCGGTCCCTGCCAAGAAAATTGTTACTGTCCTAGGTCTTAATGCTTATTTGTGATGTTATAAAAATCTTACTTTTCAAGTTTGACTACAGTCCTGAAATAGAGGACTAATGTTTCATAAGAGTAAAATATTATGTAATTATTCTGGAATTTTTTTGTTCGTTGTATTCCATTTTTCAAAACTGATAATTTGTTGTGATTCTTTCTTTCTATGTGAATATTTGATTTTAACACTAAGTATTTATATTTGTAATTTTATATTTTAAAGTGTAACTTTAAATTTAAATGTAAAGATCATAGAAACGGGACCAACCCTGTTCTCAAATCTCTTTGAATATCATCTGTGTACTGTGCTGTTTTTTTCTTCCTTTCATAGGTGTGTCTAATTTTTGACATGCAAAGTGAAACTGCCGTCCACGGAGTTCATGCTCAAGACCTGTGCAGCTGTGTTACAAGGAGAAAATTCACAGAATAAGCTCATACTGGTTTAAGGTTTATGATTTTGTGTTGGGCTGTGGCATATTATCCTCTGCGTGTATGTTCCACAGGTTGGACGCACCTATGAGGTTTCTGGCGCCCATGTAAAGCTTTTTCATTTGCGACAGCCTCAGCTGTCAACCTGACAGTTGGGAGGTGGGACTGTGGAAACACCCAAGAGAATGGTTCAGCTAAAGCAGGCCTGGGGGCACACCTGCAAGAGATTGCCTCAGTGTGAGGAGCTTTGAGGGCGACACTTTTTGCACCATATCAGAATGTGAAGTGGACACAGGCAGGTTGACTAGCTTGAGTTTCCCCCTCTGCTCTTGTCCTTGGGTGTGGTATGGCCCGGTCCTCAGCACCTGTTGCCCTAACTCTCCTGCCATGATGGACTACAACTTGGCAGTGCACATTCAATAAACCCCTCTATTGTGTGCAGACCAGGTATTAATTATGATTACAAGTCATAAAACTAAAACATCACTGGGGATGCATCCTGGAAAGTTAGCCCAGGATGCTGATTCAGTGGAAACAGGCGGTCGTGTTCCTGTGTTTTCTGCTTCTACTCATCTCACAGACAGGCTGTGTGATCACAGCTTTGCCTTTCTTCATCTGAAATATACACTTGCATCGGAACCATATTATTGGCAATGAGAACTGGTTCCTATTTGCTGAGTCCAGAACTCTAACTTTCCTAGTGGGATGGAGAGTGTGTATTCTACTGTCTTCATGAGATTTATGGAGTCTCTGCTGTAAGCCAACCCCTTAGCCAAGACTATCCAAGTGAACCTTTCTTCTCTCGATTCCCTCTGTTAGATGCCCAAATCAAGGCCTCTAATACTAGGAGCACAAAGGGACTGCAGAGATCTCGGAGCCCATATTGTTACCTATGAGAACACTTGTACAGTTCTGCAGACTCTCACAGTCTTTCAGCTACATGCTAGCCGTCTCTAGATTGTTCACAGGAGAAGCAGGCTTAGCACATAGTAACTTCATATTCTGAATTGAAAAACTAATAAAACGACTAGCAAATTTTAGGCCTTGTGGAACTTGTAGGAATACATATTTATTTTAAGTGTCATGGGAAACATAAAGAGCGTCAAGAGTCTTTTTAATGACTCTAGGTTGCTTTGGACATTAAATTTGTCCAGTGGCTCTCACACTTCATCTCCTCCTTTGCTGTCAGATTACCATTAGTCGTTTCTCACTGTCGTCTGTGCACCTGCCAGCTAGCCTCGCTTCTGCAAGGCAGCTAGTGTTCTTGAGCATGAGACTGAAACAAGACTGGCAGGGGTGGGGGTGGGGTGGGGGGGACTCAGATCCACCCCGAAGAGCTGGACAGCCTTGGGCAAGTGATTGAATCTTCTGTTCTTCAGCATTCTCATGGATGAAATGATCAATAAAAATAGTGCTAGCCTGATAAAGTTGTCATGGAAACCGAGTGACATAAACATGTTTGAGACAATGCCTCAGGATGGGAGGTGCTTGAGACGGTGACGTGGTTCAGCTGGTGAGGAGCTTGCCATAAAGGCACAAGGCCCGGAGCTTTCCATCTCCGCACTCAGGCAAAAGCTAGACACAGCATCGTGTCTAAGCCCTAGTGCTTAGGAAAGGAACCCAGGGACTTTCAACAGCCAGTCAGTCTAGTTGAATCAGAGTTCCAGGTTTAATGCAAATCCCTAGGTTAAAAAAAATACACACACACACACACACACACACACACACACACACACCAAATATCACCGTCTGACTTCCACATGTATCTGCACACATCTGTGAATCTGCACACACAGCTGCAAACACATGAACATATAAAACAAAACATGAGGTGCTCAACCAGCATTTGCTTTGGTCATTCATTCGTTTTTTTCATGTCTACTAAGGATGAAGCAAGCAGGCGCGCAAGCTAATTCAAAGCCTAAATAAGATAAAATTGGCTGACCCTTGAATGCTCAACCAGAAAGCGAGCTAGTCAAGTAGCTGAGCATCTGTGCGGCTGTCTCATTCAGACAGGAGAAAGCTTTAGTGAGGCCTCATTCTTTAAAGAAGGGCTGCTTGCCTGACATTCTTGCCCTAACTAACAGAATCTTGACTTTCATGATCAGTCGAAACAGAGAATTTTAATCTTATAAAAACAATTCTTTATTTCCAGTCTTTATAATGATGATGCAGATGAAATTGGCTCAGCTTGGAATATAAGCACTGTTACGTAGGAATGCTGGCATAGGGTTGGTCTGAATACATTTGAAATCGTGCTCCCTATGATTCTGACAACCACCTAGGACATTCACTGGGCAGGTGCTGGTGACATCCTAAGACACAGTGAGTAAAGTCCTGTCATTTGGTTCAGTTCTCTTTTACAGTCTTGGTTTAATAAACTTCAGCTTTATTAATTATGGCCATCCTTGTTTGTCTATAAGAGATTCATATAATGATGTAACTCTCAGATCCTGACTGACCTTGGACCAATCCTCTTTTTTGGGGGGAGATAGGGAGGATGGAATCTAAGGCAAGTGAGCTATATCCCCAGCTCCTCCTTGGAAATTCTGAAATAATGTCTCTGTTACTGAGCGATGAAAATGAGTGGATATTATGGTGCCCAGAACATAGCACACTCTCAACACATAATAATACATTAATATAGCAATTATTATTTGCAACACATAATAACATATTAATGTAACAGTTATTATCTGCATCTGAGTATGTGGATGTTTACAAGGGGGCACTTGAGTGTATATGTGAAACCCCAAGGATGATATCAGGAATTATCCTAGATTGCTCTACCTCCTTACTGTTTTACTCTGGGGTTTCCCAGCCTCTGCCTTCCAGGCCAAAATTACAAGTCATTGCTATATCCACCAGGCAGTTTTGTATGATGTCTGGGGATCTAAATTCAGATCCTTTTACTTGCAAGACAAGGCTTTAGCCCCTGAGCTATCTTCCCAGACTAATAATAATAATGAAAATGATGATGATGATAATAATAATAATTAGAAGGAGTAGGAATTAATCCAAGAGCTTCAATCATACTAGGCAAGCTTCTCCACCACTAAACTCATTTATTAAATGAATGAATGATTGCTTTGTTTTTCAGCAGGAAGAGAATAAAGTCGTGATGTAGAACTCTCCAATTACACAGAAATTAGTGGCTAAGCTGTCATGGTTTCTTGTGCATATCTTTAGGCGTCATTCCGGCTTTTCTAGTCAGGAATTATATTGTTTGATGAATACCAGAAACCATAATACAGGAAGCCATATATTCACAAACCATGTGATATTTGTTCTGACATGCTGGAGGTCATTTTTGCTTAGTTTAACTGGATAGACAACATTGTAAGATAATAGATCACAGGTTAGAGATCAAATACCATAGTTGTTAAGCACATTACAGTCCTTTAGGGTTGAATTCCTTCTTGTCTTTGAAATCTTGAACCTTATTAGTTTTTTCAGGTTACTTTTGTCTCAAATTGTGAGGTTATTATTAAATTTTATCTACTAGACATTATATGTGCTTCCAAATATCTGACAAATAAAAAGAAAAGAGAGTTTTTATGAAATAAATGAGTAGCCTCAAAACAGGACTGAATTCAAACAAGCTAAAAAGTTTGTTGTGAGTGAAAAAAATTCAAATTTAGTTGCTCCATCTAGTGGTAAACTGTTATATGATTTTAACTTTTCATTTAAAAGATTTTATTCTGATCAGTAGAAAAAAGTGTTTAGTACCGTTTCTTATTGTGCCACTTAATTTAATGTAAAATTATTCCCATATAAATAAGTCACTAGTGAAGGAATATAGACAGATTTTAGGAAATATCTGCAACTGAAATTTCAAATAATTGTTTCTTCCTCAGTCTGACAGTGAAGATCAACATAAAATCTATACCTAATGTGTATACATGTTCATTCATGTGTATATACTATTTCTCTCTATCTATCTATCTATCTATCTATCTATCTATCTATCTATCATCTATCTATCTATTTACCTATTTATCTACCTATCTATTCATCCATCAATCATCTATCTATATCATTCATGAAAAAGTTTAGGCTTCTCTGGATATAGCAGTGCTAACAGAGAAAAGAAGTTAAGAATATATATTTTTTGTCTCAGATCTTAAGATCTGACAAATACTTGTGTACAAATATCAACCTTGTAGAAAGATATTTAGAAACCAGGAGTACCTGATTAATAATAATAAATGATGTGGGTAGCCATGGGCTGTCAACTAGACTATTTTTGGTTCAGATTCTGTACAGTACTATTTAGCTTTAAGTACTTTGTGTTTTGGTTACTTTTTCTGAAAAATGTACAAATCTAGGCATCAGTTTGTTCCCATGTGGGATAGGGAGTCTTTATTACAATATCTTCAATGTAACAGCAATCCAGACCCCAATCCTGACATTATTTGTATGTGCCTAACCCCAGCATGCTTCTTATCTGCTTATTTCCTTCTTAGAACCTTTGGTTTGGCTTCAGTATTGCCTGATAGCAAAGTTTGATCAAAAAAATGCAAAGACAGCCCTGTTTGGCTGTATTAGACTAGATTTGACATAGTCCTTGGAAGGGTCTCTAGCACAAAAATACTTCCCTTTTTCCAGGATATAATTTGCAGATGCTCTTAAATGTGTGAGAGTACTTCAGAGCATGGACTGTGGATCCACCAGGGCCTCATTTAAAATCTTCGCTCCACCAATGAATAGCTTAATCATTAATTTATTTGTAAAGGAGGAATTAAAGAATCTGTCTCAAATATTATTCTGCATATTAGTGAACCAATAAATAAACAGCACTTAGTGCTTGATATATAATAAGTATGTTAATAAGAAAGTTGCCATGAGATTAATATATAGAGAAAATTTTTCTATAGAGTATGAAATGCTGGATTCTAATTCAGTATAATTTTTGAAATAGACTCATTCTTTCCATTTTGCCTTTTTGTGACATTTTCCTCTATACTCTCTTCTTCCCTCTGGTCATGAACATTCTTTGACTTTTCCTAGTCATTTATTCTCCCTCTTTCTTTTTTATTAAGTGGTATCACACACTTGAGAAACTTTTCTACTATTCACACAGTTACTGCTAACCATTTTACCAGGGAATTCTTCAAGGACATGAGCTTTATTTATTTGTGTGTGTATGTGTGTGTGTGCATGTGCGTGTGTGTGTGACAGATTCTCACTCTATAAACAAGACTAGCCTTGAATTCGTGATCCTCCTGGTTCAGCCCCCAATTGGATTGTAAGCACGCATCACATCACGCCTGGCTTTTCCTTTATGTTCTGATGCTTTACCCAGAATTAAACCCATGATATATGCTCAATGGATATGTATGAATAAAATATGGCAATCAAATTATGTTTGTATTTGAAGATATATGTGTTTGCCTTAGAAAAATAATTTTATAATTATTTTTAATTACTTGGCAATTCTTAACTTTTAGATCCTATACTAAAAGGTGTGTGTGTGTGTGTGTGTGTGTGTGTGTGTGTGTGTGTGTAGCATGATATTATTTAATGGCATCATGGCATCAAAGTTATTTTGTTGTTTTGGGTTTCGACCTAGGGTTTTGTTACATAGTTCATTGCTATGTAGCCTTCCAAATGCTTGAACTTACAGGGAAATGCCACCATGACAGCTTTCTACTAGTTTCTTAAATTTATCATCTCTTAGACTTTTAGCTAAAATCAAAGGTAGTTTCTTAAACTTGTTTTGAAATGACATATAAAATTATATGTGCTTACCAATCTGTCATTTATAATATGTTATTTTGATATATGTGTAAGTTGTGGAATGGCTAAACCAGATTTATCAATACAAGCATTACATACCATATTTACCCTTGTGGTGAAAATTACAAGTTACCTCTTAGGAGTTTTCAAGAATTTAACACATTATTATTGTATTTAGTCACCAGGTTGCACATAGATCTCTTGAGCTATTTATCCACTTATCTAATTGAAATTTTGTATTCACAAGTCATAATCTCAATTCCTCACTCCTGTACCCCAGACCACTCACTAGTTTTAGTCTCTATTTCTATAAATACAACCTTTTTAAGTTCCACATGTGAATGGGATGCTATGGTATTTATCTCTCTGAGCCTGGCTTATTTTAGTTAAAGTAATACCCCCAAGATTCCTCTGTGTTGTGGCAAGTGACAGGATTTCCCTCCTTTTTTTTTTTTTTTTTTGAAGCTCAAGTGTTTTCTGTGTGTATTTATGCCATGTGTTTTCTCCGCTAACAGACATTTAGGTTGATTTGCCATCTTGGCTGCAGTGACAGAGGCACATGATGCCTCTTTGATGCACTGATTTGCTTCCTTCAAATATGCACCTCTATTGGTTTTGATTTCCAAATTAAGGAGTTGAGGTTTAGATGATCTAAATTCCTCACCTAAGATAGAATGTCTTATTAGACACTTAAGAGAGTGAAAGTAAAGGAACCACACAGAGAAAAATGAGGAGTGAGGTACACCACACATTAGTTATGAGATGAGTCTGAAGTGTATCTAAAGGAAGCAGGTCTCACTTGCCCAGTGAAAGACTCCAGGAATGGACACCTCAAAATACAGCCAGTTATCAAAGCAAACCCAATATTGAAATGTACTCTGACTTCACAAGAATTGTTGGAATCTCGAGTTTTATGTGTAACATCTGAATTCCAAATGTGAACATTAAATATTACCACATTTTAAAAGACTCCTACAGGGCTGGAGAGATGGCTCAGGGGTTAAGACTCTGCTTTGCAAGCAGAAGATCTGGAGTTTGAATTCCAGGTCCTGCGTAAAAAAGCCAGATGGAAATGGTGGTGGCCTGCACTTCGGATCCTAGTGGATTCTAGAAATCCCAGAGCAAAGCAAAAAACAGGTAGAAACAATCCAGGATGATTCCCAAAGTCACCCTTGGGCCTCCATAGGGACACACAGTGCCTTCTGATCCTTTGACACACACACACACACACACACACACACACACACACACACACACACAAATAATGTTAAACAAACAAACAAACAAATAAATAAATAAACTCTCTTATATATGTCACACAAAACAGACCCATGGTCCCACATACAGTCTCTGGGCACCAGTTTCTAACTTTTTACCTATTTCTGAAAATCAGTTAACACTCTGTTTTCTGTGTTCTGAAACTCAGCCCCAGGTCATACACTGGTATGAACTGCAGTAGTTGTCACCAGCCCAAGAGCTACACTGCTAAGGTTCATCCCCTAGTAAATAGATTTTTGTAAAAAATTTCTTTTTTTTTCCCCTCTTCTTTTTGATTCTGACTCTGACTGGAACTCTGCACCCTGGTAATTCTTATCATCAATCAACTCATGCGATACTTGTTAGTCAACTCTTGATATATCAGCCTGTGAGCCATCCTATTATCCTCAGTGCTGTATTGCAAACCTGATTGTGTCTTCAAGTCCGCTTCTGTCTGAAGTTCTGTGTTTCAACCAGTGGGTTTTCCACAAGCCTGGAAGTTTGGAGTTATCTTTGAAATCTCTTGTTTGCTAGTTGTATTGGTCATCAGAGCCTGCTTAGCGCACTGTGTGCAATGCTGATTATTACATCTGTGACTGTTACCCAACACTTCCTGGACAACTGCTGAGGTTGTTTAACTCTTCTCCCCAGGTCTTGTGACTGCCCCTCGCTAAGCTGTTTTGTTTATAATAGAAAACAAAACAATGAATAAAAGACTTTCTCCCTTACTAATAAAAATGCCTTTGGGGCTTCTTCTTGTTTATTTCTAAGTCCAGATTTAGATTTCATTGTAGAAAAGCCAGGCTTTAATTCACACTTAGCACACCTGTATTAATTCCTATAACATATCACACAAGTCCTTTACCTCGATCATTTAGTTCCATTAGGAGTACCAGAAAAAGAAATGAAGCAGAGACCTCTATTTCTTTATTCTACCTTTCACATTTTCTTAGTGTCTTCCAGTTAAATAAATCCAACTCATTTCTGCTGTATATTGGTTTTCATGTGTGTGGATGAGAGACAAATACATGCCCCCACCATAGTAAAACATCCTGCCATACCAGCTCATTAGCTCATGAACATGGGGTGTATGGAGTGTTCTGGAAAACACCAGCATTGCACATCTCACAGAATTGCTAAATGAGTCATTGTATAGCAATGCCTAGCACAGGTTGAGTACCGAGTGAGGCTGACAATCATCATCTCGTTATTTGAACTTTTGCGTGTCTGGATTTTTTCCATAACTGTTTTGTTTTGTTTAAGACCGAACTCAGGACATCACAAATGTCGGCTGAGTATTCTTAACTGTGTTCTATACCCAGCTCTTTATAACTTACTAGAAAAATGTTCCAAATCACAGGTTCTCATGTCTCTCTTGGCCTTAGCGAGGAGATTCACGGGAAGACAATGTGACAATACAAGGGGAATGGAAGTCCAGAAACCAGGCTTGTCAGGTTAGGCAGGACTTTCAACTTCATTGAGACACCATTTGTTTATTTATTAGTATAATGTGTGAACTTACATGTAGAATAACTTGCTTATCATTTGTCTCACTGCCTTCCTTGTGATTCATGTGAACACACTGGAAATTGAAGCATATAGATATAAACTCTATTACCGAGTCCTTCAATAAGTGCTTTTTGATGATCAGGATCAAATATTTGGCTTTTCATTTTCCCCAGTGTAACCTCCATATAAAAAGAATCAGAATATTTTCCTTTTCATGTGTTTAATCAGTAGTGTCCCAATTTCCCCATGAAGCACCTCTGGCTTCATTTTAAGGCACCATTTTTTGCTTTAGTGTGGCAGGTGATATGTGTGAATAAAGGCAGAAAGGCAGATGACTCATTGGTGTGTGGAGAATACGAAGGATCAAATAAATCTTAAAATAATGTGTTTAAATTTTTACATTCATTTACTTGCATGTGTGTGCATGCACATATCATACTAAAGCATGCGTGTGTGTGTGTGTGTGTGTTCATATGCAAGCACACATGTGCCATAGTGACATATAGTGGCCAAAAGACAACTTTAAGGAGTTGATTCTGTCCTTCTACATTTGGGTTCTAGAGACTGAACTCAGATCATTAGACTTGAGGACAGCATCTTTACCTGCTAAGTCATCTCACTGGCTGTGTGTTTTAACTCTTGTTCCAAAGTGTTCATCTTTTATTATGTTATTTTATTATCCGTCTAGTGTTTATCAGAATACTTAGAATCTCTTTTCAGGGATAAAAAGGGCAGACGAGACCAAGGAAGTGTAAAGTCAGTGAGTGAAAGAAAACCGAATACCACGGGAGAAGAGAAAAACAGAAACTGCAACTTGACATAGGAACAAATAAAGGTGTTAGATTAAAAATAAATAAGCAATGTAGCCATGCAAAACCGAAAATGATGTTTCAAGGCAAGAATCTGTGACTTCTTTAGTCTTTGAGAAGCAGAACATTACCAAAGACAGTAAAAATAATGAGCTCAGGAGGGTATATGATATGGGGAGCAGTGGGAATTTTTAGGCTGACTTCTGTGCTAATTATTAAGCATCCCAGCTCTCATTCTATATGCAAACTAAGCATCCATAAAGCTCTCTGCAGCAGGATGAGACATAGGGAGATATTCAAATACCAAAGTAACTATGGAAATGGAAGGAACAAAGAGGGATTCTTGAAAGTCTCTGGGTAAAGATAAAAGGAGCACAGAATAAAGACGATCTCACAGCAGGGGCTGGTGACAGATCTCCAAATCAGGAAGTCAGGAAGATGAAGTGGAGCAAAGCCAAATCTCCCCATCCAGGGAGATGGTCCACAGATTTCAACTACCCAGTTAACTTTCAGTTAACTCACTCAGGAGAACAGAACTGGAAACATGAAACATAAGTTTGATTCTCTCAGTAAATGATGCAAAAAAAAAAAAAAAAGAGAGAAGTGAGAATTTTGAAAATGGTCTTTTGCATTTTAAGGAAGATTTTATAGAGTGCTCGAATATCTAATCCTGAAGAACAGCTCTGGGACAGCCAAATTCTAAATTTGAAAATTATTCCAAAATGTCAAGACACTAAACTTACCATGCCAATAAATTTGGTGATATCTACATATATCTATACATAGATATTTTGATATAACAAATGATTTTTAACTTTGTGTGTGTTATGTGTATATAATATATATGCATGTGTGTATGTGGGAGGGTGATCAAATATGGAGGCCAGAGGCAACATCCAGTATCTGGATCTATTAGTTTCCACTTTAAGATAGGGTTGGTTATTGAACCTGCAACTAGGCTGGTGACCAGTAAGCCTCAATGATCTTGCTACCGCTTCCCACTATAGCACTGGTGTTACATGGGCCTGTAGCCATGCTGGTTTTCTACCTGAGTGCTGGGAATTTGAACTCAGGTCCTCGTTCTTGTGCAGCAACTACTCTTACCCACTGAGCCATATCTCCAGTCCTTCAGGTTTTTTTTCAGTGGGCGACTACAGGCTCATGTCAATCAAATGAAAGGCAATAAGCCCCTGTGTTTAGGTAGCATGCACAAAGCGTTTCACATCTGGACCTCTTCATTTGGTTTCTTATCCTCCCCACCCCAGCTCATAAGTTCTCTTGAGGGTTAGCTCGGAATTCACAAATCATTTCTTTCTCATGCACTCAAACCCAGTCTCAATGTCAGATTCATGGGAAAAGCAATTCCTGCTTTTAGTAGAAAGAACAGCAGGAATTTTCTAATCTACCATAAGTGATTCAACTAAATTATAAAAGAAGATAAGAGCTGTGAAAGACTTGGGCTTAAATGAAAACTGTGGATGCTTTTTAGAGAATGCTGTAATGGTTACTCTTAACTGTCACTGTGAGAGAGCATTCAAAGTCAGAAAGGGGGATTTATTCAGCTTACAGTTCCAGAGGGGAGAAACAGTCTTACTGGCGGAGATGACATGGCTGGTGACTGAAGCTGGAGGCAGCTAAGTCACTGCAAACATCCTGAAGCTCAGAGTTGCTCAGGCCAGTAGGCCAGTGGCAGATGGCTAAAGACAGGAAGATTCCTAGACAGTCTTTAGTCATGGACTTGGAGGGTTGGAGGGCTGGAAGGTCGAAGAAGCAAAGAAGCTGGGTGGCAGGAAGGAGAGAGTTTTCTAGTACAATTTCGAGTTTTCTAGCAGTTTTGGAATGTCTCCCTTCAAGTCTTCTGTTCTATGGTTCTTTGTATCTGGTCTGCTGCTGGGAGGTTCCAATCAGATCTAGGGCTGGTCTTTGTATTGATCTGGATAATCCAATCAGGTACTCTGACAGCTGATCTTAGTTAGTGCCAGGTGTGGTTAAGTTGATACCCAGGATTAATTATCACAAGTGTTATTTATATGTAGCTTAATAATTGGTCCTTCTCTCCTTTTCTAAAGTCTTCCTGCCTTGTGTCTCTATGAAGACATTTGAAACAGGATGCTGCAGGCACCCTGAGCTAATCAGTAGGATGCTTGGAACTTTGAACATCCCATTACATTTTTGCTTTTCACATTTAGTATCTCAGGTACAGTGTCTACCAGCAATTCAATGACATATAGAGCGTGCCAAATTTTCTGAAAGGCAGATTTCTCTGAGTGCCATAAATCTTGTGACAATATTTGTCATTAGCCCAAGCACTAGTCCATACTTCAAAGAAAATTGACACTTTGGATCAGCAAGACAGGCTTTTTAGTCTCAAGTCTTGGTACCAGAGGGCCTAAAGAGCAATAGTCAAGCAAAAGTAGAAGAGGAACGTTCCCCTTCTCCCAAAAAACCCAAAGATGAATTAATTTCCTTCCATTTCCACAGCTCCTTTGAACATTTCCATGACGTCCTGAAAGAACTCAGTAATGACATAGCTGAGGGGTCAACCACTGATTGTGTAGTAACGCATCTTGTAGAAGAAATACCTGAGCTCTACCCTTTCTTTGTCTTGGTTTAGTTCTTCCTGACATTCTATAAGATATTCCAGGATTCTTCCAGTACTGCCTCTATTTTGGCTCAGAAGTGGAGTTATTATTTAAAGAAACTCAAGTGATAGAAGGTAGCCACAATGCTGGCTGAGCAGTTAGAAGATACTGGTTTATCTAGATGCCATTTCATTTATCCTCTCATTCAACAGTGCTTTATTGGGACCTATTACATTTCAGTAACAGGTACACAAGACAGGAGGAGGAGGTGTGGGATAGATAGTGGTACAAGCATGTAATTACTGTAAATTATGATAATGATCTAGTGAAGAGACTCAGGAAGTGACCAGGGGGTACTGATAGAGGTATGAGTGAACTCACTGGGTAGGTCACAGAACTAGGGCGAATCTGCTTGAAGGACGTGAGTTCAAGATGAACTCAAAACTACCTAGAAAATGCAATCTCATTACATTCCTCTGGTAGCAAATGAAGGATTTCTACATAGAGACTGAAGAGCAGCTGTTCTCAATACTGACTCAGCTCTGCAGAGTGGAAACTGATTTAACAGCAGTGGAGACTTAGGAGCATAGAAGGAAGAGTTCCCTGTCAGTGAGAATTGTTAATGTTGGGGTTTAAAATCTCTGAAGGTTTTAAAAATAACATAGCTCTTCATCTGCATGGGATGGCATGACTGTGATGTTGTCCAAAAGAGGGAGATGGAAAGCCCTCACTCAAGGTCTTTGCCAGCTTAGGAACTTGTTATTCTACTGTTACTTTTAAAAGGCATTAATATTTGGAGCAGTTTTAAATTCTCAGCAACACTGAGAGGAAGGTACAGAGGTTTCTGTTAGACATCCACACTCCCCATATACAGCTGGCCAGCGGAAATAAGCAGGCATTGTAACAGTTACTCTTAACCGTTGCTGTGAGAGAACATTCAAAGTCAAGCAACTTAAGGGAGAAAGGGAGATTTATTCAGCTTATGATTCCAAAGGGGAGAAACAGTCTTTCACGGTGGAGGTGATATGGCTGGCGGCTGAAGCTGGAGGCAGCTAAGTCACTGCAGACATCCTAGAGAGTCCCTCTTCTTCCAAGTCTTCTGTTCTATGGTTTCTTTCATCTGGTTCACTGCTGGGAGGTTCTAATCAGATCTAGAGAGGTTCCAATCAGATCTAGGGCTGGTCTATGTTTTGTAAATGTATGGATCTGGATAACCCCCTAGGTTGTCTGGCAGCTGATCTTAGTTAATGCTGGGTGTGGTCAAGTTGCCACCCAAGATTAACTATCACTCTGATTCATCCTCACTTCCACCTCAGGGTTTCCTGATGGCTCACTCTTGGTGTGTTAAGGCGTTTTTTGTGCTGTTATCCAAACATACACTATCTAAGACACGTATTTCCTGCTACAATGTCATATGGAATTGCACTGCCGTATTGTGTATTGTTATCTGTTATCCCTTATTCATCTCTCCCTCCTCCCAACCCGCACCACCACTAGTTTTTTTTTTTTTTCTGTCTTCATAATAAGTGTCCTATAGTTGGAATCAAATATAGAGATTGTCATACATTTAGAATGAAAATAGTATGTTTGCAATCCTTTCAAATTTGTTTCTCCTGTGTAACAGCATGTGTTTAAGACACACCCATGGCATGAAACCTCTTTTTCTTTTTTTAAGGACTAGAATCGACATATATCACAGTTTGACCTTTCATCTGTTTAAGGGAATTGTGGTTACTTCTGTGCTTTGATAAGCATGAAAAGAGCTGCTATAAATATCTGTATGTAGTGTTTTGTGTGGATGTAAGTTTTCTATGCATAATGTTTTGCATGGATGTAAGTTTTCTATACACAGTGTTTTGCATGGATATAAGTTTTTTATACACAGTGTTTTGCATGGATGTTGGTTTTCCATGCACAATGTTTTGCATGGATGTAAGTTTTCTATGCATAATGTTTTTCATGGATGTAAGTTTTCTATGCACAGTGTTTTGCATGGATATAAATTTTCTATACACGGTGTTTTGCATTGATGTAAGTTTTCCATGCACAATGTTTTTGCATGGTTGTGAGTTTTCAATACACAGTGTTTTGTGTGGATGTAAGTTTTCCATGCACAGAGTTTTGCATGGATGGAAGTTTTCAACTCATTTATAACACTCTTTTTTTTTTTTTTTTAGGAAAACCATATCAAATTGATGACAAAGAATCAGAAAGATAGTGAAAAATGAAAAAATAATGAAACTTCTGTTGTCTCAGAAATGAAAAGAAAGTAAAGAAACAATAATGTTATTTACATTTACCCTTTTTCCCATTTTTATTTATTGAGTATTCATCTTAGCTTCCCTTTCTTCCCCCTCCCTCCCATCCCTTTCCTTCCTTTCATCATTTCCTCCCACCCTTCCGCCTGTATGCTTCTGTGGATCCCAGGGTTAGCTTTGGCTTGTCTACTGTTGGGGCTCAGACGTCCATAGTATAACAAATTAGCCTTCTTCAGGCCCCACTCATATGTACACTTCCTTTAGTCATCTGGTTTTAGACCCAAGGTTTCCACTGTGAGTTCCCACTCTATGGGTGTAATAGCAGCTGCCTACAGAGCCGTTTGCTGTACCATCTTCCTACCTATAGGTTTATTGGCTGTCTTCCATACTAACCTTTTTCCTTCCTTTTTTGAGATTCTTGTTCTAGTTTATAGTAACGGGGATGGGCACTATTCTGATAAGCAGGTCTTGAGTCCAATCAGAAAGCTGTTGGTGGTTTTCTTTGTGCTCAAGCCACTATTACACTGGTGGTCACCTGTTGCCATGGTGATTTATATTGCAAACTTACAGATCTTATGCCATCGATGGGGCTTGTGTTTCTTTCTTTCCCTCAGCAGCTTCAACAGTATTCCTTGTAACTGTGTAACTTATCCAGTTATTATATTTTGCCCATGCTCTATAATCCATTGGTGTTGCATCTTCAGTAATGGGAGCTTACTGACAGTTTTTGGAGAGCAACCAAGAGCAATGGCAAAAGCCGATAATGTTTGGGGCCTTTAAGACCTCTCTGACCAACATTTTATGAGGAAGTGTCACCTTCCTGTTACTTCTAATATAATTTTGTCCCTGGGTTCTAAGTGGATCAGCTGCTTCCCTTCCTGTGATGGGGGGATTCTCTCTCTCTGCCTTCCCTTTCTGTCTCTCTTCTGCCTCTCTGCTTCTCTGTTTCTGAGGCAGCCATGCTGCATGCTACTTGCCTATTTGGTTCTCCTGCTTCTTGACAATAAATCTCCTTTGTATGTCATATGCTGGTTTTGGTGTGACTTTGTATCCCCAATCATCCAAGGTGGGGGGGGCTTCCTAAGAGTCCCCACAATATATGCCTACATCAATATTTTGATATTGACTCTGTTTTATTTTAAATGTTATATACCTAATAATATTGAATGTAGTCTTTCAAAATTTAACCATAATCATAGTTTATCTTCAGTTTTCAGTTTTGGTCTCTTGAAAGATAAAGTCAAGATACTTGCAAAGCAATATAGTAGAGTGCCCCTTGAAATCTATACACCAATCTTTTGTGCTTCTTTTACCTACACTTATTTTGATAGCAGTTTTTAGCTACTGCCTTTACCATTGATAAAGCATTAAGCTAAAATTTCATAAAACTGCAATTCTTCTGTGTATCAATCAATAAAAGCTTAACTCAAAGGAATTATAACATGAAAACATGTCATAAACATTATTATTGTGAAATACATTCCCGTGTATCCTAAGCTGACTTTGGATACTCAACTATTTCCTCTTGTCTGTACATTCTGAATGCTACGAATACAGGTGTGTACACTGATGCACATTTTATGCTATTGGATCTAAGGCTCTGTGCATGCTTAGCAAATACTTTAGCAACTCTACAATGGCATTCCACACTACAAACAGATCTTGAAAAGCATGCAACTTGCCAATGGGAAGAGAAGTGTGTAGGTGTAATAGTTATTCTTAACTGTTGCTGTTTGAGAACATTCAAAGTCTAGTAACTTAAGGGAGAAAGGGAGATTTATTCAGCTTACAGTTCCAGAGAGGAGCTACAGTCTTTCACAGAGGAGGCAACATGGCTGGTGGCTGAAGCTGGAGGCAGCTAAGTCACTGTAAACATCCTGGAGGCTCAGAGCTGCTCAGTCCAGTAGGCCAGTGGGTGACGGCTGAAGGCTGGAGTCTCTCTTCCAAGTATTCTGTTCTTTGGTTCCCTTTTTCTCGTCTGCTACTGGGTGGTACCAATCAGATCTAGGGCTGGTCTTTGTATTGTAAATGTATTGATCTAGTTAATCTCTTCAGGTGGTCTGACAGCTGATGTTAGTTAATGCCAGGTGTGGTCAAGTTGATACCTGGATGAACCATCACAGTAGGTATAGTAGAAACAGAACAAGCTGGAGAGTAGGATATATTCTATTCAATGCTCTTAGATATTAGTGATATTTAGAAGGGAAATGGAAAACATTGGTTAATTCAACAAAGAAGTGTGGAAAAAAAATCACTGGAAAGTAAAAGCTTTCTGCTTTCATCCTGAACACAGTACTGACTAATACAGGACTTTGAATCCTGGCCGTCAAGGTTTTGAAAGTACTGTGTAGTGGCAGAAGTAGTATAAGCTTGTGTGTGTGTGTGTGTGTGTGTGTGTGTGTGTGTGTGAATGTTTTCAAGTGTGTGGGCACTTGCATGTGTGGACTGGAGGCATGGTTGAAATCAGAAATCATTCTCAATCATGAAGGAAAACCTCATTCCCATTGAGACAGGGTCTCTGATTGACTCCACAGCTTGCCTTTCACGAGACTCGTCTGGCTAACCAGCTTGCTTTGTGGATTCCAGTCTTCACTTTCCAAGTTGAAATTTCAGGTGGGCAACTCTACTTACCTGTCATTTTAAGTAGATCTAAAGATCGGAGCTCTGGTCCTTAACCACTGAGCCATCTTTCTAGCTCGATTCATTGGTTTCTGATAAAGGTTGGACATATAGCATTGTACAAACCCCTCAAGATTAATTAGTTGCTTCAAGTGTGATAGAAGGACTTGTACCAATTATTTTGATGAAGTATATAAAGTTAAGAACAATGAGAAAGAATAAAATGTCCATTCACATGACCTGTGTGAACATGGCAAACCCAGATTCTGTGGTGGGAGAAGTGATTCTTGGTGTGGGCTATCCCATGTATTGAAAATCCTAAACAGTACTCATACGTCTGGGAACAGGAATCAACAGTGGTCTGACTCATGTGAAGCTCTGATGTTGACTGATAATTGTATGTCTAATCCGAGTTATAGATGCAGAGGATCATGGTTCTTCACTAAGTTTCCTGACCTGAGTTGTTTTAAAAACTCAGAACTCAGACTTTCTAGGGACACCAGCTTTTTCCAGAGTAACTGAGCTTTATAAGGAAAAAGAAATAGACCTTTATAGGGCACTTGTTTTATAAACTAATACAAATTCCAGGAGACATCACTATGGTCTTGCAAATCAAAGTAGAAGCGTCTAAAAAATCAAGTCATTAGTTTGGGTCACCTAATAGCAATTTCCATGAACCCTCAAATATATCTGTGGTTATTTCTTCATTTCTGGAATGTAGAATTGGAATCGATGTACTCAGCAGGTGACTTGGTTTGCTGCCCTATGGAGTGAGGACCAAGCCAAATTGAAAGCACTGGAATTAATTCTTTTTATGAAAACACTAAGCTGGAACAATACCACATTCTGGGAAAAGTGTAGCGATTAGTGCTACCACCACGGACCTGAAAGATTATAGAAACGGCAATTTCTACCACTTGAGTTCCCTACTGACCTGCCCCTAGCTAGCAACAGTAGATTATCCAGAGCTAGTCAGATCAGGATTGCAATTCTGGACATTGTACCAAATGTGGTTTCATTTCATTTTGTCAGTTAATGCCTGTTTAGGTATCTGGCAGATAGGTTTTATTATGTTGATGGTTTGCTCATTGGACCTATTATTAATAGCAACTACTCTTCTTTAATGTACAGGGTTATTTCTGGCATCTGGAAATAATGAAAAGGAGCACATAGCTTTGTTTGGATTTTGGATGCGATATAGTTTTCTTTTGGTTATGTTATTCCAGCTTATTTACTGAATGACTTCCAAAGCTACTACTTTTGAGTAGAGCCCAGAACACAAAATGGTCTGAATCAAGTCCAGGCAGCTGTTCTGCCTTCGCTGACACTTGGACTATGTGATCTACCAGATTCAACAACAATTGAAGTGTCACTGAACAGACATGGATGTTGTCTGGAGTTTCTCCAGGACTCCAGAGATATCTCAGTCTGGGCCTTCAGGATTTTGGTACAAGGACCAGGCATTATCCTCATACAACTGCTCTCATTTTAAGAATTAACTCTTGCTTTACAATTGTACATAAGAGAGAATGAATACTGAACTGTGGACCTCTAAGCTATCATATTAGCTGCGGTTCCCACCACGGAACACCAAACCATGGCATTGGGTGTGTCTAATTTAACATTCCATTCAGTTGAAGTGGATGTGAAGGGGTCTGAGTAGTCTATGAAGGCTCAATCAAAGTACATGAAGAAGTGGCTTAAATACCTCTGGTCCCCACTCCTGCCATACTGTCTTCACCTATAGCCGCATGAAGACTCCAACCAGGTGGCAGAAGGAAAGAGGACTAGGGCTTAATTTACAGAGGGCCGTGCACAACCTCACACACTCCATGAGAGTGAATAGCTGCACCAATGCAGCGTGTCTGAGCTATCCATGAAGGACAGTGCAGAAGGGAGATTCTCCTACTGAGTCATACTCCTCTCCGCCCACTTTACTGGTGGGAGAATAGTCAGATGTGTGACTATATATGGATTCATTGACCATAGAGAATGGATTTTCTAGGTAGGCAGCAAATTATTGGGAAACTAGATCTCCACTGTGATACTTCCTCGGACTACTTCCCATCATGAAATGGCAAACATTTTGTACTTTCTGGAATAGAAACTGTGGATGCATAGTGACCTTTCATGTTTCTGTCCAAACTACCATCTGGAGACTTAAAATGGGCCTTGTCCACTGCTATGGTACTCACTCAGTATTGCTATTAATCTAATTATTTTAATTTTATTGTATATATTTGATATTTTCAGCATGATGTTATTGAATATATATAAATAGTGAAATGATTAGTAGAGTAAAGCCAATGGATATCTGTCATCTCAGTTACTTTTTTATGATGAGTGGCTAACATCTACTTATTCACCCAAAATTTCCAATCCAGTACAAATGTATTATTGATAGGTATCTGGTTGTGTATTAAACTTTAGATTTTCTCATCCTACATATCGATCAATTTGTATGCCTCTAACCCCTTTCTACCATTGCCAGTGATAGCCACTGTTTTAGTCTTTATTGCTGTGTCCTTGACTTACACATTTTGCATTCTACATATAAGTAAGATCATGCAATTTTCTATTTCTGGTTTATCTGACTTAGCATAATATCCTCTAGGTGCATTATGGCTGTGTCAGTTGGCAGTTTCTCTTTGTTGAGTAATATTACATATATTGCATTTTATATATTTATTTGCCAATAGATACTCTAGTTATTTTGATGTCTTGAGTATTGTGAATCACCATTCAGTATAGCCAAAGAAATAATAACGATAATCTCAGAAGTCCATTGTTCTTTCATCATACTTGACAACCGGCTTTACAGAACAATGGAGAGGCCTTTTGTTAGAAACAAGTTACAAAATTTTCCTGACTGGGAAGAGTTTCTGCAGAAAGCCGTGTATGCTGTGAATGGCGTATGGTGCTTTTTGTTATTTAGCCAGGATTTGTAGGTCCTGAAAGTCAGTGGGTAGAAATGAAGTGGCACCGTTCACGCTATACCTACTGAGCAACTAGCAAAAATGCTGCTTTCTGAACGCGATTTTGTGTTCTTCTGTCCTAGGGGTCCTTCCTCTAAAGAACCATGGGAAATGAAAGGATTGCACTGAACTGGAACTTAGGAATGCACTCTGGTCGAATTTATATGTAGGTGCGTATGTATGTATGTGTGTATGTGTGTATGTATGTGTATGTGTGTATGTATATATGTGTATGTGTGTATCAGAGGACACTGTGTGTCCCTGTGGAATCCTAAGGCTGACTTAGGGAAGCATCCTGATTGCTTCTATCTTCTTTTTTGTTTCACTCTGAGATTTCCTCGCTCCACTCCACCAGGACTGGAAGCATAGGTCACCATGGTTTCTGCCTGGCGTTTTTTTTTAAGTGGGACCTGGGGTTGGAACTCAGGACTTTCTGCTTGTGAGGCAGAGTCTTATCCCCTGAGCCATCTCTCCAGCCCTTATTGACATTCTTAGAGTAAATATCTCATCACGTAGGATGCTTGACTTCAGACCATGCGACTCTGTGTAGTTCAGATCTGGAGCTTAATATCTTCAGAAGTTTCTATTTACTGGCCCAGAGAGTGAATTATTTCACTGTTAAAAAGATGAACAACTGTCCACGTGGAGACAGACCTTCCTGACACCGGGGCTCATATGGTGGCTCAGGTCCATGCCCCTGGGCTCAGGTTTATGTCCCTTCTTGTCTGGCAGGTGTTAAGACCTGGCCTCAGGCTTTCACGCTTTTTCCATTATCTTGTGAAATGTTGCCTTCAGTTTCTGCTCCTTGCCCTGACTTTGCTTTGTCTATTTCTAACACTCAGAATGCTTTCCTCTTATTTGCGGCTTAGCTATGAATGTACCATTTCTTGTTGTCATGTCTAGAAATTCTGTATGTTTAGAATCAGGGCCCAAGAAGCAAGAGTTTGGCAAAATCTGGGAAAGTGGGTGTGTCTACATCAATGTTTGCCCAGCTTTGGGTTTTGTGATTTACTAGTTATCAGACCTCCAATATCATAGTTTCTTGTATCATAAATAACAGTAACTATCCTATAGAGTATTATGGTAAAGTTTTGCATTGTATTTTACCACAGACCACAAGAAGTAGGAAATGTAGCATTATTTCTATTTTACAGATGAGGAAATTAAAATATAAGAAGCTTAAATAATTTAACATTCACAATCAATACATTTCGAAGTAAAATCACATCTAAATCTTACAGAAACTCAAAAAGTCTACATTGTGGCATATTATTAGCATCTCTCATAGACATTACCATAGAATTGTACCGTACCTAATCCCGTGAGGACATTATCTGGATTGCTATATCACTGCAGACTTTCTGATAGTATATACTACCGTATATCCCTTTCCATGATGTCCCACAAAGATAGACATCTAGCTCAACTTCAAGAGACTGCAGTGTATTTTTTTTTTAGTGCTGAGCTCAGATATTTTGAGAAAGGTAGGCACTTAATACATGCATTCAAGAGTTGAGGGATTTTGAGAGCATCTACGAGGGAGTGTGCAATTGTGATTTCCTTTATCTTACCTATGTATACCTGGATTTCTGCCTGTTCGTTTTAGCATCCAAACCTTTCCATTAGTTGTATATCACTTTGTTTGTCTTTGCAACTTCTTTTTTTTACATTTTTATTATTATTATTATTCAACTGTGCGCATGTGCGTGTGTATGTGCGCGCATGTGTGTGTGTGTGTGTGTGTGTGTGTGTGTGTCTGTGTGTCTGTGTGTCTGTGTGTCTGTGTATGTGTAGAACCACGGACGAACTCACGAACCACCATGGACGCCTCCACCTTCTTTTGCCCTGGGATTCACAGGCTCCGCCTTCCTTACCAGGACCAGAAGCGCAGGTCGCCCCCGCTTCCGCCTGGCGTCTATACATGGGATCTGGGATCCGAACTCAGGACCCTCCGCCTGCAAGGCAGAGGCTTAACCCCTGAGCCACCTCTCCAGCCCCTTTGCAACTTCTTTAACAGTTCTGTTGTGGTGATCTTCAATTAGTTAAATCTTTTTTTCACTGCACTGAACACTAACTGATTTCCTGACGATTGTCATAGGATTGGAAGGTATAACCTGGGAGTGTGGAGGCTTAAAATCACCAGAGGAGAATCTTTAACAAGGAGATTCTGGGGTGGAAAGCACAAGGCTAAAGTTCCACTGCATTTCCATTGTTTAGACCGTTCAGAGGTAAGAGCTATTCATTTATTCATTTATCTATCTTACATGCATGCATGTGTGTGTGGGTGTACCAGAGGGCGCTGTGTGTGCCTTGGAGGTCCAAGGGTGACTTCAGGAATCATCCTGAATTGCTTCTACTTCATTTTTACTTTGCTCTGGCATTGTTCTGGGATTTCTTGGATTCTGCCTTCATGTCGGATCAGGGATGCAAACTCAGGTCCTTCTGCTTGTGAGGTAGAATCTTAACCCCTGAGCCATCTCCCCAGCCCAGTGAGATCTTTTTATGTACGTATACACAATGAGAGGTAGGGAGAGAGAGAGGTAGGGAGAGAGAGGTATGGAGAGAGAGAGAGAGAGAGAGAGAAAGAGAGAGAGAGAGAGAGAGAGAGAGAGAAGAGAGAGAGAGAGAGAGAGAGAGAGAGAGAAAGAAAGAGAGAGAGAGAGACTCATTTAACAAACTTACAGTATAGCTGAAGGTGAACTTGAATTGGACCCTCTTGCCGCTGCCTTGAGAGTCCTAGAATTGTCAGCATGTGCCACCATTCCTGGTTTATGTGGTAATAGGAATTGAATGCAAGGTTACATGCATGCTAGACAAGCACTCTGTCACCTGAGCTACATCCCTTACATACTTGACAAGTGCTGTACCACCTGATCTATACCTTGCTGCCAATCTCCTTAAAGGCAGGTGATGCTAAAGACGAGCAACCAGTGCTGCATCTCTTTGGCTCACTATCAAAGGGCAACTCATGCTTGGGCACTGCCCTGCTTCTTTCTCTTCCTAGTTTCATCCTTCTTGCCCCTCACCTCCTTGGGCTCATTTCCCAAATGAAGACCAGTGTCTTAATCCTTACTCCGAGCTCTGTTTGCTAGAGCGCCTAGGCCAATCTATCGACTGTAAATTCCTTTCTTCAGTACCACATCTCTCTTCATCTACTATCCTTAAATCTTGCCTTCTTTGAAACTTTCTTGAGAGAGATTTATCTCTCTTTTCTTATCTGCTTTCATTCCAGAGCCTGGCTTCTCTCTCTATCATTTTTCCTAGAACTGCCTTTACAAAGATCAATAGTGACCTCTTTTGTTGTTAAATCCAAGGGATAATTTTCAGCCTCTTTATCTGACTTCATCTCTCTGCAGCACTTGACACTGACCTTTGCATCCTTCTTCAAACACTTGCCCTGACTTCTAGGCCACGGACCCTTGGTTTTTAATCTTGCTATTCCAGCTGCTGCATCTCAGACTCTGTGTATATTGTAAATACTGATGTTTCCCAGGGTTGTGCCCTCGGTTCTCTCTCCTTTCTCTTCTCTTCTTTTTTCCTTTCTCTTCTCCTCTTCTCATATCCCCCTCTGTCCTTTGTATATAAACTGTCTTTGGGAAAATTTTATTCATATACATAATTTCAAGTTCTAGTAACTTTTCTTTTTATTTATTTATTTAGCCTCTGTGGTGTGTGTGTGTGTGTGTGTATCAGAAGGCATTGTGTGTCCCTGTGGAGAACCAAGTGTGACTTCAGGAATCATCTGGATTGCTTCTACATCCTTTTTGCTTCACTTTGGAATTTTCCAGGCTCCTCCCATCAGGGCCAGAAGTACAGGGTGCTGCTGGCCTGGCGTTTTTATGTGGGACGTAGGATCTGAACTCAGGACCTTCTGCTTGGGAGGCAGAGTCTTAACTCCTGAGCCATCTCTCCAACCCATGTTCTGGTAACTTTTCAAATGGTACTTTAAATCTAGTTTTTACCCCCTTTTGGATGTGTATAGGCTCCTGACTGATCATGCCATGTCTGAAACTAAAACTTGGTGTTATTTTCCTGCCTCCCTCCCCTCCTGTTTCTGCCTGCCCTGCCCAATGACTAATGCGATATTTTCCCTCCCAACCCAAAAACTGGACGCTATCTTTACCCACAACTCTGACCACATCCAGGTGACTAAACACATTCCCGTTTCCCCAGAATTTTCTTAGCATTAGCATGAAAATTTCCTTATCAACAGCACTCCTAGTCCTAAACAAGTCAGAATATTTCACCCATAATTTTTCTTTGTGTATCAGATTATATAATATAACTTCATATATTAAATATTTCCCATTATTTTATGTTTTGTGGTGCTGAAACTCAAACCCAGGGTCTTGAACAGACAGGCAGGCGTCTATCACTGAGCTATGTAACCCCAGCTGAATACTCACTTATAAACTAAGATTTTTATGTCTTAGTAAACCAAACCACTCATGTATAGGAACACCAAGAAGATTGGTCACCCTGCCTTTCATCCCCTAATAGACTTCAAGACATTTTAACTAGGTTCTTAACATATCAGCCTGGTCCATTTCTTTCCATTTCTCTGTTTTTTTAGTAGTGTGTGTATTTGAGTGTGAGTGTGTGTGTGTGTATATGTATGTGTGTGAGTGTGTGAACGTGTATGTGTGTGTATATGTATGTTTTGTGTGTATGTATGTGTATCTGTGTTTGAATGTGTGGGTATGTGTGTGAGTGTGTGTGTCTGTGTGTGTGAGTATATTGTGTGTGTCTATGTGTGTGTGTGTGTGTGGTGTGTGTGTCTATGTGTGTGTCTGTGTGTCTGTATGTGTGCACGTGTGTATCTGTGTGTGAGTGTGTGAGTGTGTATAAGTGTCTGTGTGTGTGTGTGTATGTGATGTGTGTCTATGTGTGTGTGTGTCTGTGTGTCTATGTGTGTGTGTGTATCTGTGTGTGAGTGTGTCTGTGTGTCTGTATGTGTGCGCGTGTGTATATGTATGTGTGTGTGTGAATGTGTATGTGTGTATATGTATGTTTTGTGTGTATGTATATGTATTTGTATGTGTGTGTCTGTGTGTGAGTGTGTGTCTGTGCGTGTATGTGGTGTGTATGTGTGTATGAGTGTGTGTATCTATGTGTGAGTGTGTGTTTGGGTGTATGTGTGAATGTGTGTATCTGTGTGTGTCCGTGTGTATGAGTGCATGTGAGTGTGAGAGTATGTGTGTGTGTGTGTGTGCGCGCGCATGCACATCACAATGCTTGTTGAGAACAAGTGCAGCTTTCTGGAGACCGTTGTTTTCTGTGCCCCTCTAAGTGGGTTCTGAGGATCCAGGTCCAGTCTTCAGGCTTATTGGAAGCGCCTTTGTCCACTGGTCCATCCCGTCCGCTTGATCTCCACAGCTTTTATGCCAGCTCCGGCCGTGAACATCTCTTGCCTGGATCACTGCAAAGCTTTCCGACTTTCCTCTGCTTCTGACTTTAATATATTCTCTTAACTGTTGCCCACATAATTATTCTACATTATAACCCTTATGATGCAATTCTTCTCCCTAAAAATTTTCAGTTATTTGCCCAAATAACTATATTTTTCCATCAACTATATTTTTCCATCAACTATATTTTTTTATTATTTTTGAGAATTTCCACTTTTTTATTTAGCATTCACATTACAGACTAATCATGATACTTATACTGAACCACAAAAATACAAGGTAGCATACAATTAACATTTTTAAATTAACAAATAGAAAACTAAGTTTAACTGTATTCCTGTTGAAAGTTCCTTTTTTATTACATTTTTTGCCTAGTTATACAAGCTCAGTATCCCCCTTCTTCTCCCTCTTCCCTTCCTTCCCACCTATTGCTTCCCAGTCCACTTTCCCCGCTTCCCACTCTCTCCCCTCCCTTTTACCCCTCTTCCTTCTCTCCCCCTCTCTTGATGGTTGCTGCTTTCTCCCTCCCGTCCTCCAGAGCATCAAGGTACATAATTTGTAAGATTCTTTGCATGACCTTTATTAAATTTCCTTGCTTCTTTGTCTAGACTCATCTCTTTTTACTTTTCTTACCTAGATCATCCCAGATGCCAACTATCTTCTCTACAAAAGCAGCTTTGTTTTTGTTTTATACCCTCGTGAACAGAGAGCTCTTGCATATCTTTGTATTCTCTTTCTTTTCTCATTTTTGAATCTAGTTTTTCATAAAAGCCTTGTGAGAAACAGAATCCACAGGGGAGATGAAAGAACTATTCTGTTATAAGTGGCACAGTAGCAGCCATTTGACGTTTTTTTTTTTTTTTTCAAAATCTCTTCTCAGCTATGGCACTCTTGGGATTTTTGTTTTTGTCCGTATTTTCCCTCTGAAATATACAATCTTCCTGGATCCTCCCTTCCTCCCCCTCCCTCCAGGCGCCACATATTCATCTCTTTATTACACTGAGCAGTTTGACTTTATCCAACTCCATGAAAAGTCTCCAGAAAACAAAATGTTCTTCTATTTCCAGATTCCATTCCTGTCTAATAACCATCATTTTTAGCTTGAATATGCCCTTGAGTGTCACTTCTCATCCCAAGTAGCTTATTAAAATATTTCTTTAACAATATGATGCAGTGATCCTAGTAGATTTATCATAAAGTCCAACTAAGACAGTGAAAATTTCTTGCTACATGAGTTTCAGACATTCTGGCTTTACTGAAATTCTTTCAGTGTTCTTTGTTTTCTCTCCCTATGTTGGTGTATAAACAAACTGTTAATATCTAGTATACTTTAAAGATAGCTGTGTTTGTTTGTTTATACCTATACTTTAAAGATAGCTAGTGTTAAATGTAGTCCACGGATTTGACTTGGACAAAAAAGTTCTTTAATTATATCATGACTCATTTCAGTAGTTTTAACCATTATCACATGATAAAATTCATTATATGTGTCTCTAGGGTATTAGGAAGGAAGCTAATTTCAGTTCTTAAAAATGATCTTTTAAAAAATTTCAACAAATCTATTTTTGTTTTATTTTTTTCTTAAGAACTTTTTATATACAAACAAAATGAGCTTCTGTTTGGGGTCTCTCTCCCTTCCCTCCCACTCCTTCTCCCACTCTAAAAAAATAGTGTTTTTCCAGGCCTCCAGTGAAGGGTTATACATAACATGACAAGGGTAAGAATTAAATAGTTCCTAGTTTGGTTCTAGTTCAAGAATTAATGTAATTAATCACAGTGGCTGCACAGATTGTGTTCTCACTAGCAATGCATAAGAGTTCTTCTCTCTCCTCATCATGCCAGCATTTGTTAATGCTTTCTTGATGATGTCCATTCTGTACAATTAAATTTTAAAAGAATATTGATTCCTTTCTCATGTAGAAAGGTGATATAAGTAGATGTAAAATACTTGAAAAAAAATTGCTTCGCACTCATCTTTAGGGGATATACGAGAGATACTTTAGGTTGTATATTATACATGGACAATGTCAGGGGAAAAAAGATTAATAGAATGTTCCAAATGAAAGGAACATTGTGTGCAAAGGCCTTGAGGTGAGAGTATAATTAGAAAAAAAAAATTCAAGGTAGATGCTTTGTCAGGCAAGAAATGTTCACTTGGGCTCTCTTGATCCTCATGGATTCCAGGTGTGAAATTCATACATTCCTTTCTGAGTTTTCTCTTGCCCCTCATGGAGTCTATGTCTGGAGTCCTGAGCTCCCTTGTCCCTCACAGTGTTACTTTCATTTCCTTTGCCCCTCATGGATTCCATGACTGGAGTCTGTGAGTTCTTGGGGACTCTCTTACCCCTTGTGAATTCACGTCTGTGAGTTCCGTGTTTTCTCTCTGCTGATAAACTTTCCCTTTGGACCAGTGTAGTTGCTAATTCTGTGGACTACTGAGGTGTAAATGGTGTGAGATTAATCCACTTGATGCCTCTTTGGCCTTAACTTTCAGCATGGAATTGAAACACCTCTCTTCACTCTCCCCCATCATTTGTGTTGCAGATAGCCTGATTTGAAGATTTTGAATTTTAAGGCATGGTTGTCACTTTCACTAGAGACGTGGTGACTCTCAGAACATGTAACATCTTTATCTGCTCTTTCCTTGTTTATGAAGGGTGAAGCGGAGCACAGACAGGTGAAGTACCTTTCCATAAGCTACATGGTGATCATAAAACAACAGTCAAGTATCAGTTAGACCTGAGGCAACAATAGTCTTCCACTTTAGAATCAGTAAGAATCTAATCAATTTGATACATGAGGATCAAGAAAAAGAAAGAGATTGAACCCACCTATAAAATATAGGAAGACAAGCCATTTCTTATCTGAGAGATCAAGAAGACTCTAGACTGTAGAAGTGGCCAATAGCTTCCCACAGCTGCTTCCAGAAGCATTCTACTGGAGCAGCATTGCTTGAGTCTGAAGGTGTCTCTTGTCTCTGAGGATCACCTTGGAGGTGAGAGCCAGTCGAGCATTGGACAGGAAAGATGGAATCTGTAGCACAAGAAAGTGGCAAATATAAACATATCTATGATTGATGGGGAAGTGTATTACTGGGGAAAATGGGCAATCAGTCTTAATTAGGGTAATTATAAAGTTCTCCAACTTTCATTAAAAATTGAACAGAAAATGCAGTTTCACTCCTGTTATGTGAAAGCCGAGTTAAGAACGGCAAGAGGTTTGTTTGTATATCATATGTGGAGAAGGTGGTACCACTTCTAAAGTTGAAGTGTAATACTTTATACTTAGAAACAGTACCGCCTCACCTCTCTGTGCCTGGCTCCCCCGATACTTACTCTCGGGAATGGCGCCAGTTCTGTGACTATGGTTCTCCTGTCACGGAAACTTACGGATGATGTCAAAACCTCTGAGGAGCATAAAAGGGTCCCTAAAAGTAAGCTTTCTCTTGTTAGATGTATCCATGCCACCAGTTCTCTGTATCTATAAGGAACTTTAGTGAGCGAGAGAATACCTAACAAATACCGCTCATGTATGTGATGCGGAGAATGGCGTGGTGTCTTCTTTCTATCTCTCAGCTCCTTTCGTGGGCCAACTTCATCATCACTCATCTCCTTATGAGTCAGCATGGCGGCAGCATTTCCAAGTCCCACATCTTCACATGAAAAATACAGTGCAATAGTGAAAACCTGTTCCATTCCTCGATAGGTAACTGGGAATGTGAGATTTTACTTAAGACATCGGGGAAGATGGGAGTCATGGCTCATCCAAAGAACAAGATGGAGAATGGGGTTAGGAGGGTTTCCCTGAAGGAAGTTCTGTTCCTAGGAGCATGAGGAGGTGGATGGCAAATAGTGAAGAAAAGGTTTCTGCCGCCATGATTTTTTTTGTTGTCATTTCGTTTTGTCAGTTCACCTGAAAGGATTAGCTCTCAAGGGTAGCTTCTGCATTAATTAGAATGCAGTTTTAGGCACAGGAAATAAAGCCTCAAAAACAAACTAAATAAGATAGAAATTGATTTCACTTTTATTAAATTTTGAGATGCTATTTGACTCTGTGCTTCAAAATTATAAGGGGTCAGGGCGGCGAGATGGCTTTGTGGATAAAAGTCCTAGCCTCCAAACTCAACATGGTGAGCTCAATCCGCCGGTCCCACATGGTGGAAGCGGAGAACCAGCTTCTGCAAGCTGTCCTCCACATGCATGCTGTGCCCTTCCCCAGCACACAATAAATAAGTGAATGTAAAAAAATTGCAAGGAACCAGACTCCTTGCTTACTCTTCCCTAAATTTCTGTGGCTCAATACGGGACACCACTGATTTCCAATTTCGATGTGACAGAGGGGAAAAGAAGGAGAGGACCATGCCTCTTCCTTTTTAGCCAGAGTTCCTCAACTCTGGTATTTGGTTTAGATGATTCTGCGTTGTGGGGGATGTTTAGCGCTTTCTTCATGATGCTAACATCATTTGCCTCATCCAGTTGTGATGGTTCAAAAACTCCAGGCATTGCCTAGTATCTCACGGCTGGGGCATGGTTTATGTTTATGCCTCCCTTATTCTTTTTTTTTTTTTTTTTAGGGTATTAGGTTCTTTTATTTTGAATCATCTGAAATATTCATATAGATCAAGTTAACCAACAGTCATGACATCTATGATTTCAATATAATTTGATACAGTGGTAAGTACAAAAGTAAAATAAAATTGACTGTAAAGAGCATGTAAGTAGTCATTCATTTGCTGACAGTACTGCAAAATATTCATTCTTTAGGAGGAGCACATCAACTATGGAAGGGAAAAAGCTGTGCAGTCTGAAGCTATGTGATTACTCTTATTTTCTTTTATTTTCTTTTATTATTATTATTATTCAATTGTGCATGTGTGCGTATGCATGTGCGCGCGCATATGTGTATGTGTGTGTGTAGAACCACGGACGAATTCGGGAACCACCATGGACTCCTCCACCTCCTTCTGCCCTGGGATTCACAGGCTCCGCTCTACCAGGACCAGAAGCGCAGGCCGCCCCCGCTTCCTCCTGGCGTCTATACATGGGATCTGGGATCCGAACTCAGGACCTTCCGCCTGCAAGGTGGAAGCTTAACCCCTGAGCCACCTCTCCAGCCCCAAAAAGTTATTTTCTATGCAGCGTGCAAACACAATCATATTCAATTATCTAACGCATGGTATATATTAACGATTATGCTTTTCTAGTGACTTTACCATTAACCTTTCCTTTAGGAGTACCTACAGGACAGGAAATCTTCTTAAAATAGCAGCTCAGTGTACAGGAGCATCTTGGAAAATTAAAGATATTCTCTGTGGAGTTGCGTCACAACCAAATCTCCAAATCTCTTCCTGCCAACTGTAATCCGAGAGACACGTGATTTCCGGGACTCGCTTTCCTGGGCATTGCTCAGCAATTCTGCCCGGCCTTCGCATGCGGTAGGATGTGCACCTTCAGGTTAGTCGACTGAATAAATCTCCTCGTGCAACCGTCGAAGGGACAAGCGAAGTGCAGCTCCCGGGCGTGGACACGCACGTGGGTGCTTAGGTTGAGGTCCAGGGAGAAGCGCTTCCCGCAGCCTTGGAACGTGCACTGGTTCTCTCCCGAGTGCACCAGCAGATGCCGCCTCAGCTTGGAGCGCTCCAAGGCCTTCCCGCATTCGGCGCACACGTGCTGGCGGGGACCGTGCACGATCAGGGCGTGCTGATCCCTCAGTCTTTTGTGGCAGCCTCTTTCAGGGCACACCAGGGACGCAGGGGTATCGTAAGGTGTCAGGGACTTCTTTTTAGCAAATTCTGCGAGCTGTTTAGGATCTGATAAATCAACACCCGGTATCCCTCCCTGGGGAAGCTTCCTGCAGGTCACGTACTCAGAATAGCCCAACAGAGAGTCCTCTCTAACCATCATCCGTGGATTAAGCTCTTGCGTGACCTCCTTCTTCATATACTCCAAAGAACGTTCCAGAAGGGTACTTGCTTCAAGAACATGTTGAGAAAGGCCTTGTTCTGACCCACCCTTCAGGTCTTCAAAGGACTTAAAAAGCAAATTTTCTTCGGAAATGGGTTCAGAAAACTCACCTCTGATTACACACTCTATGTAGCATCAGGGGAATCGTCTTCCACAGCCTCCTGGCTGGACTCAGGGCTGGTCTTCATCGCACACAGCGTAGTGAGGTGGAGCGGTTCCACTCTCATCTGCCCGCCCCGCCCGGCCTTGTCTTGCTTTGGTTTATCCCTGCTGGGGGATCTTCCTCCCGGCCCTTTGCTTCCATTTGTCGTCATCCTTTTCTTCATTGGCTGGCTCATATTGTCTTGCCTGCTTCCTTCTTGAAGGCTTGCACGAAGGGAGTCCGTCACACCCAGAGAATGGTGATCTGGAAGGGTCGCCTCCAGCAAACACCTGCTCGGCTGGACTGTATGCGGAGAGCAAAGATCTTCACCACGTGGTCCAGCACCTAGTCCATGGGCCGGGGCTGGGCGATGCGCCGGCAGCGGCTCGGAGCCCTTCTCCGCGAGGGGAGACCAAGAGAGAGAGGGTCTGCCTCCCTTATTCTTTGACTATCATTAAGTCGCAAGTTCATAGTTGTGAGGAAGACCGGGAACTGTACATTTCTACTTGTATGAGACCCTTCAGCTGTCATACTCGCAGAGATAGAAACTGGAATGGGGTCTTTAGGACTGGGGCTGATATATAAGACTGTATTTTGGGATCTACTTAAAAACTTCGACTGTGGGAACCTGGTTAATCCATGAAGCTCTATTAGGTTATGTCTTGAGAGTGACGTTTTCAATGGCGTTCCACTTCCAGGGCACTGAAACTAGTGTCAAGTACAATTTAGAGTCATTTTCAGACCTGTCTTTCCATAGCTGTGGTTGTAGACTTTTGCCTATTGTCAATGCTGAAGGTAATGGTTTCAACTAAAGTCACTAATCTTTGGTTGTGACGTTAAAGTTTGTTCACACTTTCAGTCTTCGTTCCCAATGAAGTGTTAGTGAATTAATGTTCCTAACACACAGGATTTTTAGTAAATCTAGATGTTCTTCATGGATTCATCCAGAGCTTGTGGGTATTGGGATGAGAAGTCTTTTATCATCTTAAATCTTTTTAAAAAAACTTTACTATGCATGCGCACGTGTGTGTGTGTGTGTGTGTGTGTGTGTGTGTGTGTGTGTGTGTCAGAGGGCATTGTGTGTCCCTTTGTAGGACCAAGGGTGACTTTGGGAATCATCCCGGATTGCTTCTACCTCCTTCTTGCTTCACTCTGGGATTTTCCAGGCTCCCACCCCCCCAGCTGGAAGTGCAGTCTACTGGAGTTCCCGTTTGCCAGGCCTAAGCCATCTCTCCAGCCCTATTACCTTAAATCTTGAGTCCCAGTGAAATGCCAGTGAATACTCCTGATGCTCTAAAGGCCTTTCAGGGAAACTTTGCAGACTCAGAAACTTTGCAGTATTAGGAACAAAGACTCTTCTGAGATGTAGAAACCTTGATGTATGGGCAAGCACGGAGGACCCAATTTCAGATACTCATCACCCACATAAAAAGCTGTGTGTAGTGGTATTGCATCTGCGACTCCAGCACTGTAGGGGTCGTGAGGCCAGACTGGAGCTAAGGAGCTCGCTGGCTGGTCAGCCTGCCAAACGAGAACTTCAGGCTTAGTGAAAGACCCTGTCTCACATATAAGATGGAGAGCAATAGAGGGCATCCCAACATGATCCTCTGACTTCTGCACCCACATTCATGGATGCGTTCATGCACAACACACACACACACACACACACACACACACACACACACAAACACACACACATACTCATTAAAGGAAACCTTTATGTACTCACAATTATTTTGCATATTCTCTGATAACTGAGGAGTTAATAACTCTTCTCTTAGCAGAATTACTTTTCTGCTCCACACATGAATAGAATTCAAGTATAAGTCCCATAAATTTTCCGTATTTCCCAAACCTGAGGATTCAGTTTATCTTGAGTTAAATTCTCTTGAGTTACTCACTCATTTCAGTCAACCAGCACATTTATTGAGTATTTACTACATAAATGTACATGCTGGGTCTACTAAGAGTTGCTGCAGTGAGTAACGAGGCAAGATCCTTACTTGTTACTAGGCTGCTAGGGAGACAGCTCCTTTCTCCTGCTATGAACTCTTGAAGTGCACTGAGGCAGTTCTTGAACTGAAAGGTCTGAAGTTAAACTGGGAGCCCTCTGCTACCTCGCTGCTTACAGCTGCACGAACTCAGAGAATTCAATGCTCGTGTTGCTGAATCCTATGCAGTAATATTTTTCCCAGATGAGCGATAAGAACCACCCAGTCACACATTTTGAAGTTGAGCCGAATGTCTGAATTATTAGGAATCTTTTGTCGAATTGCTACTCGCCTCATCTGCACCTGTGGGGTGTGTGTGTGTGTGTGTGTGTGTGTGTGTGTGTGTGTGTGTGTTTTGTGTGGTGCATATATGCAGTGCATGTACCTGAGTGTGCAGATGCATGTGCATGCAGAAGGCAAAGCAAGACATCGGGGACCTTCTCCATCACTCTCCGCCTTATTCTCAGAGTCACTGAACCCTGAGAGTGTATCTTAGTGGCAGGCCTGTTGGTCTTTGAGCTCTCGTTTCCATGCTCCTATATTGGAGTTACAGACATTAGACACATGAGCAGCCAGGTCAGATTTTTCACATGGGCACATCCCAATTGCACTTTCCCATCGCCCCAGTTCCATGAAGATGCACTCTTTTTTTTTTTTTTTTTTTTTTAATTAGCTTTGGTTTGACGGAAGCTGACCACAACATAGTGTTGATGTGCTCTGTAAAGAGTTCATTATCTAAAATGCTTTTCTTTAGAAATATTAATTTTTTAGTTCAAAGTGCATGTAACATTAAACTTACTCTCTAGCCATTCTTAAATGCACAATCTTGTGGCATTAAGTAGACTCATATTGTAGAGCACCCGCCATGACTGTCCGTGTCCATTTATTTCACTTACTAGAGGATAGTTTCACATCACTTTGTCTCTTAACAACCCCATCCTACTTTCTGTCTCTGAATTTAACTATCTGAAAATTTCATACAAGTAGAACCATATTGTGTTTGTCTTTTGTGACTAGTTTATTTTACTTACCAGTATGTCTTCAAGGTTCTTCCATATTGTAACATTGTAGAATTCATTTTTATAAAAGATGAATATTATTCAATTATGCTTATACATTAAATGATTTGTTTATTTATTTATATTTTGATGATTGAAGGCTTTTTCTACCCCTTATGTGGTGTTTCCTCTTTTTTATTAATTTTTACTTATTTCTTAATAATTTTATATATGTATATAATGTATTTTGATTACATTCAGCACCCTTACCAATCTTTACTTCCCTCTCACTCCTTCTATGCCTCCTCTTAATGTCTCCTCTTGAATCCCAGATCTATCTACTCTAAGTCTTATACTAGTAAGATCTAAACTCTTTGAAATAATACATTAGAACTGTGGCATAATGGACTAAGCTACAAAGCATGCAATTGTCAATAAATAGAAAATGTAACTTAAATCCATCAACGCTCTTTTCTTAGCAGTAGAAGCTCTAAGATGAAATCATGAAATTAACATTTTATGAAAAATGTCAGTTTAAGAATTTCACAAGTTTTAAGCTATCAAGAGTATTTTAGGGGCTGGAGAGGTAGCTCAAGGGTTAAGCCTCTGCCTTGCAGGCAGAAGGTCCTGAGTTCGGATCCTAGACCTCATGTACAGACGCTGGGCAGAAGTGGAGGTGGCCTGCATTTCTGGTCCTGGTAGGGCGGAGCCTGTGAATCCCCGGGCAGAGTAAACAAGGAGGAGGTGGAGGCGTCCATGGTGGTTCCCGAATTCGTCCGTGGTTCTACACACACACACACACACACACACACACACACACACACGCACGCACACAATTGAATAAATAAATAAAAAAGAAACAAAAATGTTAAAAAAAGTATTTTAAAAATAATGGGAATCTTTGCCTATTTATATATATTGGTCAATATCATGACTACTAGGCAAAAGTTGTATTTTAACTTTCAAGCTAGACAAAAGTAAAATTTTTATATTACCCACACTCCAAATGTTCTCTTGCTACTGCCAACATGCATAGTACTATACAATACAAAATAGATAATTTCTTTCTTAGGTGCCAATTGTGTTAATTCCAGATTTCTCCCCGAAGTATTAGGTATCATCTGAATTCCACAAAGTTCATTACTGTCTAACAGGGTACAGTGTGCAGAGTGCTCCTTCAGCCTGCCTGCCTGCGGTCTGTAGGTGATAGACAGAACTAAGTCTTCTGTAGGGTGAAAGAAAAGTGTCAGTGTCCTGCTGATGACTGGTAACCATTTAGCCACATGGCTTCACAGAACTCAGTGTGCATAAAGGAAAAATGAAAATGTAAAACTCCACTAGGGTAAAGGAGGCAGGAAACTCAGCCTCCCATTAGCCATGTGAACGGTGATCTCCAAAGCTGCTCCTACATTTGGAACAAAATAATTACATTTTATGATTTTATGAGATCAAATAAAATACTTCAAGTATTCAGTAAAGTGCTTGCTGTGTATTCAATCTTTACAATGTTTTCACTTAAAAAAATGAGGACATGCTAAAAATTGTGGCAAGAACCTAGTCGTTGACAAAAATGAGAAGGAGAGAGAGAGAGAGAGAGAGAGAGAGAGAGAGAGAGAGAGAGAGAGAGAGAGAGAGAGACAGACAGGGAGAGAGAGGTGGGAAGCTAGAAGAAACAGCACGAGGCACATCCAACTGTGTTGGGAATGAAAGAAGGGATGAAGTGTTGCACATTCCTTGCTGAACAGGCAGCTGGAAATCGCATCAGCACAAAAGAACCGCGTCCAACACACTTGCTGGGTGCTTTAACCTGCTCTTGCCTCTAGTCCTTGCTCTGCCATTTTATCTCTTCACAAGATCTTTTTTTTCATCGAGATATCTGTATGATTCTCCTCAGTTCGTCTGAGCCTCAACTGAAGTACTACTTCCCTGCTAAACCCATACACCCCCTCAAACTGGCCCTCTAATTCCATCTTCAGCTGTGGTAGTCATAGAAACTCATTCATTGTCAAACTACTCCATGTGTCTTCTTTGATTCACTGAGGGGGAGAGTGTCTTTGCTCACTGTACTTGCTCACCAGATATATGTAATGAATTGTTTTCTGTTGACTTCATTTCCATTTTTAATATTTGTTCCTTGCAGATATTCTACATAGTGTTCAAAGAGGTTAGATGACTTGCCAATGATCATATAGATGTCATATAGAATGAGTCTTGGAAACAATATTTGTGATTCTAAGACAAATGGTCTTCCACTGTAGCTCAGAAATGAGTTTATATTCTTCATTTTTATTTTCCAAAAAGGAATTGGGAACTTGCATATTTTAACATTATGCAAAACTAAGTGAATAGAGCTTAAAAAGGACATTTTATAAAATGATATCCTACATATAAAGTTAAGGAAGGAGGACATCCTATATAAAAATATCCTATATATAAAGTTAAAAAAGATAATCTATAATATCTCAGATAAACAAAATACCTGCCACAATTCTTTCTTCTGGGCTCATGATAGCTAGCAGAAATTTGATTTGGTTACTTATTTGATTACTTGTTATCAAGTAGAATTTAAATTTGACTGTAGATAGCAGAAAACTCAAGTAATAGTGATGTGAGTTGGGCAGGGATTTATTTTTCTCACACGAAACAAAGTATAGAGGATGTAGGGATGGAAAGGAAACTTGAGGATGTCATTCATGTAAGTGCTTTGCAGCTATTCAATGCTTGGCCCATGGATGCATCGAGGAGGAAGATCAAAGGATTCAAAAGGCACAATGGGCATGTCAGCAGAGACTTCCTTCTCTCTCTTTAAGGAATTTGCCTTTTCCCTGCTTTCAAACCAGTGCTTTATCTCCTGGAAAGATGGATAACCCCTATCTACTAAGAGGCCTAGAAATGTTAGTTTTAATAATGGGGCAACTTTGTCTCAACAAAATAAATACCCCCCCTGTCCCTTGGGGGGAGGAACAATGAGAATTAATGGATTTTGAATCAACATCTAGTATCTTGTTACAATTACACCTTCAAGAAGCTTAGTATTGGCTCAGGAACCTCCTGAAGAACATTACATCTTGGTGAGTCTTCTGATGAGTTAGTATAATATATAAGTATAGTATCTTATATATATGAGATGTATATATCTTTATATATATGAAGTATATATATATGAGTTTATATTTATATGAGTTTATCTTTATGTGTCTGTCTGCATGTGTTCGTGTGTGCCCATCTGTGTGTACGTGGAAGCCAGTGATTGAAATTGTCTTATTGTCTTCCTCAATAGCCTACAACTTGCCAACTTGAGTAGATTGGCTGGCTAGCAAGACCAAGGAGTACTCCTGTTTCTGCTTTGTTAAGCTTGTACCAACCCACCAGCTTTTTTATTTGAGTTCTGGGAGACTGAACGCTGGCAAGTACTTTAAACTAAGCTGTCTCCCAAATCCCGAGTTTATCTTTTGATAGGAATATTAAGAGTGGCTATTCTCTGAAATGGGGAGGATTGCTAGAAGGAGCTCTGGAGTTGGAATGAGATAGTTTGGGGGTCAGCTTTTGAATTCCTCAGGGTCAGCTATGAGCCATTTTGAGATTCAACTCAACTATATTCAGAAAGGAGAGACGGCAATCTGATTGTAAAGTGTATATATGAGAGCAACCGATAACAAAAAAGAAGACATTTTCAAGAATTGGTAGAGTTGACTTTCTTAGAAAGAAGGTGTTTCCTCTAAAGCTTTGTTCATTCAGATGATTATGCTATAAATGTATAGAAATTGACCAAAAAGAAAAGAAAAAGAACAATGTAAAGCAAAAATTTTCTTTAGAGATAAGACAAGACCACAAATTGTTTAAGTAAAGATGGGTTTATGTAAATGGCTCTGGTAGTAATATGGTTAGTCTGAATATAAACGCAAAATTGGATTATTATCCCACACCATATGTGAAAATACTCAATGGCATGGACTGAGATTATATGGAAAGGGAAAAATCATAAGTTGGTGTGAAAAGAGTAAACTTTTAGTATATTTACATTTGAGAAAGCTACAAAATATGCAAAAGTACAGAATACATTATTTAGCAAAACATGTGTGGCTAAGTATAGATAAAAATAAGACAAGGGCTGGGGAGATGCTCGGTGGAGAAGATGCTCGCTATGCTAACGTGAGGATTTTGGTTTAGGTCCCCAGCAGCCATGTAGAGGACAAGGAGGTGTCTACAACCTCTAGCAGTGTGAAGTGGGGACAGGAGGATTCTAGAAGCTTGTTCATCAGCCAGTCTAAATGGTATAGTAAGTCCCAAGTTGAAGGAGAGAACTTGTTTCCAAAAATAAGGTAGAACCGAATAGAGAAAGATGGAGGATGTCACCCTCTGGCTTTCAGATACACATAGACCTGGGCAAGGGGTCTGCGCCCACACTTTAAAAGACACGAAGTAAATGCTGGAGCATGAATCATGTCAGACATATGTCATCAAAGACAAAACAGATGAAATACAGTGGGCCACAAGTGAACCTACTTGAAAATAGAAGGCAATCCGGCAGGAAAGATGAAGGGTCGTAAGGGGAAAATGAGGGGGGGATGGAACTGGGGACTAAGAGGTTAAAATATCAAAAATTTACTATATTCATATATAGTGCACCACTAAAATATATAGGAAGTATAAATATATAATAAAATATATATAATAAAAAGAACTACAGATAAAGCAAAATTCAGGGTAGTGTTTCACTTAGGGCTGAATAAAGGGAACATAGAGAAACTAAATGTTTTGAAGCTTTGCAGTGTCACAGCCAGCCATAATGCAGAGTACGGCAACCCAGCAGGGCTCACTCAGAGTCAGGCCCACTTAATCTCCCCCCAAGATTTTGGGAGCCTCGCAGAAGAGGGGGCAGTGAGATTGAAAGAACATAAAGATGGGAAGGTTCACCATTGGACAAGACGTTCCACTCAAGGCAGGACTGCTGCATCTAGGAACTCACTGCAGTGAGACTCGTCCATTACTTGCATAATGACTGACATAACAACATGCCCCATAGACTGTGAGGAACTCAAGAGAGATGGGAACATACAGTGGAAATCTTGGGGACTAGAGCTGGATGTGTGAAGGGAAATGGCCCTATCAGTGGGGTGGGTGGCCTAAAGAGAGGCAACTTGATATGCCACAGAGGCCTGAGCCCCCACAGGAGTAGACAAGCCAGAGGGAACCCTGGGGTCCCTAGAAGCAGACAGGCAGGAGAGTGGGAGGGAGTAGGATGGATTGATGAAGGAGAGGAGGGAGATGGGAGGGAGAGCAGATGGAGGGAAGCAGGGATAAGTCCTCGATATGCTTGTAAAACTAGAAAAATAAAATAATAATTAAAAGTATAGTTATGCAGTATTTTCGGAGGAGTTTGTGATATGCTTTATACTTTAATATGCATTTTATAAGAAGGCTTTATATTACTTTAAAAATACAAAAATTGGATGGTAAAGTATACGGATCTCATTATTGTGAGCATTAAGTATTAAAGTGCTTGAGGAAGCATTACATAAATAAATATAAATTATTTTCAATACTGCACTCTACTTTTGAAGACAGATTATTTCTTATTCACCTTCCTAATATTCCTTTGCAGTGTCTGAAATACAGTATGTATTCAATAAACATTTTTGAGTACTTGAGAAAGTAATTTTACCATTAGTATATGTTAAAACAGAGTATTAGATTGGATATTATTGGAAATAAGGTGCTCCTTGTGTTTATTAGCAAACATATCACTCTGTTACTCATTTGTTCAGTTATTTTATCTCTCATTTTTTACATACTTAATAAGGCCTCTAGCATTCTGGGTGCCTTGTTAATTACTGGAGGACTGGAATAAACTATGTGTGTTTTATATTTACAGATGTTTCATAACCTAGTGGGAAAGATAAACAGTTACCTAGACAGTAATAATTGCTATTGTAGAACATCTCTGAGTAGCAGTAAGACTATGTCTGTATAATAAGAGAGACTAGTTCTTTTGGTTACCTTTTTCTTTTCCATAGACTGTGAGGACATTTTCAAAGTTTGCCTTGATGAGTTACAAGTTAACTCATACAGCTGTATTTAATGGACATTCCAGGGAAATGAGATTCTATTATCACATATGAACTGGGGGCTGGAGGGTAGAGATCTTCTTGCCTTTGATTTAGATTTGCTAGAGGAGAGTCAGGTGTGATTTAACACACTGGTAATCCTCATAGAGAAGGGCTTTAGGTACAGGTTGATTGGCAGTTGACTGGCAACATCATAGCAAGTACCAACCTGGGACTTGCTGGGTCTGGACATTGAAGACACTGCAAAGCTGACACGTAGTAAGGCATGGAGTAGTTGAAACTCAGCTGGGACCATTCTAGGTGAATGCATTAAATACAATGGACAGGTGTTGGGGGCAAAATTTCCCAAGTCATATTCCTTACAATGTCATTCTCAAGAATATTGCAGAAAGACAGAGAGAGACAAAGAGAGAGAGAGAGAGAGAGAGAGAGAGAGAGAGAGAGAGAGAGAGAGAGAGAGAGAGAGAGAGAGAGAGAGAGATACATTTGGGAAATACTATCTCTGTTTTGTTTTTCAGACTTACAATGCAGTTTTGTATTAAAGGATTGTTCAGCATTGTTCAGAAAGATGACAAACGATGAGAAATTGTTCAATTTATCACGCTTCTGCCACTTCTATTTTTATCTCCTATTTGCCCAACAAATATCTATTGAGTGCCTACTGTAAGACAACTGAGCAATTGACTCTTAAATTATTAGTGATTTGGGGACAGCAAAAGCATTTTTTTTACAAGAAAGAAAAAGAAACACGGGGCTGGGTTTTTTGCCTCGGGCCACAGCAGGCCACAGCAGGCCACAGCAGGCCACAGACTAGATTAATTTGGTGTACCTTGAAGGTCCTTGGAGGAGCAATGTACCGCCTAGTGGCAGGTGCTGAAAGTGCAGCTGTATCTCTAAATGGTCCTCCATTCTTTCTTGGCATGGAGACAGTGACCATTTTCACAGAGACCCCTGAAAAGTAAATGAGCTTTGAATAAGGCATGAATTAAAACAACTGTATTGGAAAAATTATATACTTTAACTTTAGACTGTAGAAGATAGAAAATAGGGAAAAAGAAAAAAGTAAATCATATATATTCCTCTCATTTTCTGTATTTGCCCATAGCTGTATGTATTATACTAGAATTCGTACTGTAATTAATATTCGTTGTAATTTTTGTGACTGTCTCTCACATAATAATCATGTTTTTATTAATGACAGTGACTAAAGATTTATTTACTGTTTTAATATTACTGCATAATTTTTTCTAGATACATTGTAACTTAACTTTTCTCTGTTGATGACACTTTGATTACTAGAAGATTTTATTGCTTCTAACAATTCTGCAAACACAGTTTTGTGTTCTTGATTTATTTATTTTTTAAATAAAATTTTATGAGTGCAAATATTGTTCTAAGGACACACACATTTAAATTTTCAAAATTTCTCTCAAAAAAGTTGATACCAATTTATACTCCCTCCTCCAGTGGTTTTGTGTCTTTTCTTCTCATATCCACATCTGCTGACTGATATATTGAAACCAAAAGTGCCAGTTTGAAGACAAGAATATATTATTGTTTTAATGTTCATTTCTTAATAAAGTGTGATTTTAGAACCTTTCTTATGTGCTAGCTACTGGCCATTTGTTTCCATTTTCTTTATGACTTGGTTGTTCCTATTCTTTCTTCTTCCTATTTAGATTTGACTTTGTTCATATTGGTTCACAATCAGATTGCTTTACAGGTGATTTTGTCCGGTATTTCATTTTTTGGAAAAATTTGGATTAATTTTAGACAAACAGAAAGCTTATAGAAGTAGTACCTAGAGTCCTTCTATGCCCAGCTGCCTCTAAGTCTTACGTAACCTTGGTATAGTTAACAAACAAGCATGGGTACAATACTAACTAAATGGTAGGCCTGATTTAGATTTCACTGTTTTTCCTACTTATTTCATTTTTCTGCTCCAGGACCCACTTCAGGATCCTAGGATACATTATTTAGTCTTTATTTCTTTAGTCTTCTCCATCCCATAACCATTGCTCATTTCTTTTGTCTTAACCTTGACACTTAGAGAGAATTGATTGGGTTTTTTTTTGGGATGGCCCCCAGTTTGGGTTTGTTAATGTGTTCTCATTAGAATGAGGTTGCGAGTTTGGGCAGGACCACCACAGGAGTCATGCATGCTGCATCTGCCATGCATTACGGACCACCACAGGAGTCATGCATGCTGCATCTGCCATGCATTACGGACCACCACAGGAGTCATGCATGCTGCATCTGCCATGCATTACTTTAAGGGGTCATGGGCGGCATTGTTACTGGTTTAAGGTGTTTATCAGAGATTTTCTTCATTGTGAAGATTCCATATTTCCTTTTTTGGGTCCATATATTATTCAGCGATAATACTTTGAATTTAGGACATTTCTTCTTGACTAAAGTCTAGCTTCGAATTGAAGAAATTTTGGTTGGAAAAATGTATGTGATAAATCATAGCTTGGGCTGCTAGGAGACAGATGTTTAGGAGAGCAATCATTGGGCCCATTCTCAAGCAAAAATATTTCTCTTCACATTTGATGATAAATAAAGGTAGGTATATTTGTTTTAAAACAAGAGAACTAAGGCATTTATTATATTTTACTGATGTCATGCTTTCATTGTTCTTTTCAACTAACAAGTTGAAAGTGACTTTGTCACATTAATTATTTTTGTCCTTGCTGTGACCGGACAAGCAACAGCTGGAGAAAAGCTGTGGTTTATGAAGGGAGACGATCCATCCCGTGGAGAAGGCATGCAATCCTCGGCGTTTAAGAAGGGAGACAATCCGTTATGGTGCAGAAGGGATGGTGGTCAGAGCTTGAGGTGGATGGTCTTAAGTCTGCAGTTAGGAAGCAGAGTATGGATGGGCCATAAAACCTCAAGGCCCACCCTTAAGTGACCCACTTTCTCCAGCAACCTTTGAAAACAATGCCACCAACTGGCAACCTTGTTTTCCAGCACCTGAGCCTACGGGGGACATTTCATATTCAAACTCTTTAACAATCGCATTTGATGAGAAACTTTCACTGTGCAAAGATACTACACGGTATTGCTTGATTAAAACCTTAAACTTTTGGAAAGTCACTTGACTATCAAATTATGAGAACAGTTGCTTTCTATTTCCACCAATTAAAGTCTTATGGATTTCATGCTGAAATACCCTTTTCCTCTGTCTTGCATCTCTAGAGACGAGCAATAACTTTCAGAGAAATATTAAAGTTGTCCATGAAAGCATATCAAATTATGATTCAGTGTTCTAAATTTGACTCTTCTTAGCTATAATCATGGGAAATCAGGTCATCTATGTAGGTCTTAGATACTCTATTTATTTTTGGACAAGGTCAACTGATAGAACACTAGCAAAGAGGCTTGCAAAGTGTAAACAATTAACACACAGGGTTATTCATTTTATTGTTGTCTCTTATAAGTTTTGAGTCTGTTCTCAGTGGCATAAGCATTGGTCATTGTGATACCAATTTGTATATAATGGATAAAGGATCCTCACAAAGTGTATGGCATGTGCTCTAATGTATTTTGTTTTTGTAATATAGAGTACTGTGTTTGATTCATTTCTGTATTACTTTCGGGCACAACTTCCACCACACTTTGACAAACAAAGAATGAGCTGCTTATCTGTGGAGGATTTATAGCCTAAGGATTCTACAGTCTTGAGGCGATGTCATTGGCAGTGTAAATAGCAAGGTTAACATGGTTGTTTATGAAATAAATACAAACTTCAGTTAGTATTTCATCTTGAAAACCAGCCTATGTGCTCTTTAGATAACCTCTTATAATTGAAGCCCTTTTATGAGCTTGGCCTTTATATTGAATTTTGTCAAATTCAAGGTCAGGCAGAGAATCTAACATCAATCGGTTGAAAATTGTGGCTATTGTTTTCTCATGAAATATACTAGCTGTTGCTTTCCTTCCTATCATCTTTCTTTTTTTCTTAATCTCATATACATAATTTTTAAAAAAATAATTTCATCAAATTGAATTAGTCATAGTGGAAAAGAAGTTCTTGCCTTTTAGTTTAGTCAATGATTTCTGAGTTATTATATGCAGAGTTCAAAGCAGTTCATTCTGATTTGGTAAACACATTGAAAGCACCTGAAATTATTCCATCACTTTTCTTTCTTGCATTTTTATTTTTTAGAGCAATTGAATGAAATATCCTCTAGCTTTCATAAGTGAAGCTGTCTGCTTTGCCTGGTGCTAAAACACATGCTTAATAATTGCTACAATATGACAGTAGGCTAGAGAAAGTATTTTACACTAAAGTTTAGAAACAAAACCCCTAAATCAATTTGTAGCATATTTTCAAGTTGTGTATTTAATACACAAACCATGGTAATTTGTATCTTTGAATTTTTTCTGTCCATTGTTTTAAAGTGGACACACCTATAAAATTATGATTTAAAAAATTAACTTTTAAGATGTGTCATAGGCCTATCATTAAGGGCATGAAAACCACAAAATGAGACTTGGAAAAATGGCTCAATAAGTTGTAGCCAATCCTGATGTAGTGATGTAGCCACTTGTAGCCAATTCTGATGGTCTGAGTTTGATGCTTGAAACTCACATACTGAAAGGAAAGAACCAAATTCCAAAAGATGATCTTCGACCTCTTTCACACATGTTGTGGCATTTGTACATACACACACACACACACACACACACACACGCATGTATGAGAGAGAAAGAGAGAGAGAGAGAGAATGAGAAGCATTTAAACATTTTAAACATTTTGGTTTTAGCAACTTCACAACTGCCACCAATACCATTCAAATATAGACAACTGTGTCAATAAATGACTTACACTATTCATACCTACCTATTCTGTGTAGTTGTATCAATAAATTTGAAAGTGAGATTTTTCAACAGATAGCTCTCATATGATTGACTATTTAGGCTAAATTTGTGTATTTAGGGAGGGCAGTTAGAGGTGGGTGTCTCTTCTAAGCACTCATGGCAACCAAAGAAGTGTAACTGATTCTAGGTCCCTGAGTTTTGCAGACCTGAATCCAATAATAGCTTAGTTCCTTATCTGCTGTGTCACTTTGATAAGTAACTTAATTTCTCTTTTTTTCAGTTTTGTTATTTATAAAATCGAGTGAGTATCAGCTTGGTAGATGGATGTGAAGAGTCAATGAGGTAACAGATGAAAAACATTTAACACAATGGTGTATGGTAGATGCTCAGTAAAAAGTTGACATTATTATTATTAGCAGTGGTGTTTATAAACAAACAATATGCCTTTATAAGCCTATGTTCCATAAATCAATTTTCCAATCTAAATGTTTTCCTTAGTATTTATATTATTTTTGATAAGTATCAAAATTATGTTAAAGGTTTTTCTCTTAACTATGAGAAAAAAATAGAAGCCTCAAAAAAGGTCATTTGTGTGAAGATGAATTGAACTTATATAAATATGCTTTCCTTCTTTTGTCAGAAATTATGATACAATGGAATGACATAACCTTTACATTTTCTTTCTTTCTCTCTTTCTTTCTCTCTCTCTCTCTCTCTCTCTTTCTTTCTTTCTTTCTTTCTTTCTTTCTTTCTTTCTTTCTTTCTTTCTTTCTTTCTTTCTTTCTTTCTTTCTTTCTTTCTTTCTTTCTTCTTTCTTTATTCATTCAATTGTGTGTGTGTACCTATGTGTGTGTGTGTAGAACCACCATGGACAGCCTCCACCTCCTCCTTGTTTACTCTGCCCTGGGATTCACAGGCTCCGCCCTACCAGGACCAGAAACTCAGGCTGCCCCTGCTTCTGCCTGTCCTCTATACGTGGGGTCAGGATCCGAACTCAGGACCTTCCACCTGCAAGGAAGAGACTTGATCCCTGAGCCAACTCTCCAGCCCCCAACCTTTACATTTTATATAAAGGTATTAAATGCATAGTTGTAGCTTAAATTTAGACAAAAAAATTCAGTGTTTCCACTACTTTGAAATAGTAACTAGCTTTAAAATCAAAAAATGCAATCACATCCAAGTTTAGAAAATATATTTGAAAAATGTCTTTAAGAAGCTTGTTTTATTTTTCGGTCAGAAGATAATTGTAGTTAGGTGGTACAATGAACAATATAATCAACTTCCTGACCCAGTAGCTATTACAATGCTTTTTGTCTCAGTACACTTCATAATTCACGAAGCGTATCCATGCTCATTAAATGGATTTTCTTAACACTTGCATAGAAGCAAGCAGCTGATAGTCTTGCTATTTCTTTTTTTTTTAATTCATTTTCAATTTTATTTAGTTTATACAGAGTATAAGGACAAAAGGAAAGAACATAATATCAGTTAACGTTACATTTTGGTAACTTTTTTCTTTTTTTATGATTTATTTCATTATTAATACATTTTTTATTATTATTTCAGCTCATACAAACTTAATGGGTACACCAGTTCCCTCCCTCCCTCCTCCTCCCCTCCGTACCCCCTGCTTCTCCTCCCCACCCCCTCCCTTCCCATCCCCCAGTGCCTCCCGCCCCATTTCCCAGAGAGTCCTTTCTTGTGCATGCCTGATTTTCCTCTGGGCCCTCCTCTCCGATGACGTACAAGGACCCAGTGGCCTTTCCTTGAACCCTTTCCCGTGTTCCCCTTAGGTATAGGAACACTGCTGTGGCTGCCAATCCCTTGCCTCCAAAGATCTTGGTGCCTTTAGCAGATGCTAGACTTTGTGGGGTCAATAGTGTGTTGGACAATGCGCAGGGCATGTAAAGTCCAATTATGATTGCTTCAGCCCTAACTTGTATGGAGTATCTTACATATCATTGCTCCTCCCATCCTTTTGCTCTTACACTCTTACCGCCCCCTCTTCCGCAAATTTCCCTGAGCTTCAGGATGGGGAGAGATTAAGCTGGCCTAGTTCTAGGTGGTTGATATAGAGTCTCTGAAGTTCTGGATTGTGGTTTGTTGGTTTTCTTTTGCAGTTTTGCTGCTCCTGCAATGCCCTTCACTCCATCCTGGTGGGCATTGTATGTTACCCCCTGGCTAGAGACAAAAAGCTGTTAGACTAGAGTCTTGTGATAAAAGCACATTCAAAGGTAGATGTAATAAAAGTGGGAAACCACAGTGAGGGAGGGGTCTATCACCAATTTGTACAACAGTTACTTTTTATCTGCCAGACTATATGCCCTCCTCTTCTGGTGAGATCATACCCCCTCAGTAGTAAATGATCAGGAACAAAAGTCTGTGAACTTAATCAGATGTCTCATTACTTATTTGAGTCCTTGATGGAGGCCTATTTTCTGTGTTGTAACATGGTCCCTTCTCTCCTTGTTTCTGGTGTGGCCCTCCTACCCCATCCCTTCTGTTCATAATCCTTGGAATTACTGTCTCTAGGTGGGCTGGGTGGGTTTGGTACTAGGAGCCACCTATTAGGGAGTACATATGGCGCTTAATTTTCTGGGTCTGGGATACTTCACTTAATATAATTGTTTCTAATGACATCCATTTCCTGGCAAATTCCAGTAATTCATCATTTTTGATGGCTGAGTAGTACTCCATTGTATAGATGTACCAAAGTTTCCTTATCCACTCGTCAACTGTTGGACATTTGGGCTGATTCCATGACTTTGCTATTGTAAACAGTGCTGCTATGAACATGGTCATGCTTGTGCTATCGAGGTGAACCTCTGCTGTATGGGGGGTTATTCCCAAAAGTGGAATAGCAGGGTCATATGGCATTTCAATCTTTAATTTCTTTAAGAATCTCCAGACGGCTCGCCAGAGTGGCTGTATGAGCCTGCATTCCCACCAGCAATGTAGCAGAGTTCCCCTCTTTCCACATCCTCTCCAGCATTTGTTGTTGTTTGTATTGTGGATTTTTGCCATCCTGACTGGGGTGAGATGATATCTCAGGGAAGTTTTGATTTGCATTTCCCTGATGGCTAAGGAAGTGGTGCATTTTTAAAGATATTTGCTAGACATTTTAATTTCATCCCTGGTAAAGTTTCTTTTAAGTTCCAGGGCCCATTTTTTAATTGGGCCATTGGTTTCCTTGGTGTTTAGTTTTCTAAGTTCTTTGTGCACTCTGGACAGCAGAGTTCTATCAGATGTGTGGTTAGTGAAGATTTTCTCCCATTCTGTGGGTTGCCTTTGAGCTCGTGTTACAATCTCTTTATCTGAACAGAAGCTCTTTAATTTCACAAGATCCCAAATGTTGAGAGTTGGTAGCAGTGACTGGGCCATTGAATGTCTGTTTAGGAAATGTTGGCCTAGCCCAATCAGCTCGAGGGAGTTCCCTATCATTTCAACTATGGTTTTTATAGTCTCTGGCCTGATATCAAGGTCCTTGATCCATTTGGAATTAAGTCTTGTACATGGTGACAAGTACGGGTCCAGCTTTAATCTTCTGCATGTGGAGATCCAGTTTTGCCAGCACCATTTGTTGAAGATGCTGTTCTTTTTCCATTGGACCAAATTCTTTGGGCCCCTTTGTCAAAGATCAAATGGCTGTAGTTTTGTGGGCTTATATCTGGGTCTTCAATCCTTATCCATTGATCTGTGTGTCTATTTTGGAGCCAGTACCAGGCTGTCTTTATAACTATGGACTTGTAGTATAGACTTAGGTTTGGTATGGTAATACCTCCAGTAACAGGTAATCCTGTTACTCAGGATTGTCTTTGCTACCCTGGGTCTTTTGTGCCTCCATATGAATTTTAAGATTGTTTGGTCAACTTCTTTGAAGAATTGCTTTGGGATTTTGATTGGTATAGCATTGAATCTGTATATTGCCTTTGGTAGGATGGTCATTTTCACGATGTTGATTCTGCCAATCCAGGAACAAGTGAGGTCTTTCCACCTTTTGGTGTCTTCTGCTATTTCTTTCTTTAGGGTTTTAAAGTTTTCGTTGTAAAGGTCTTTTACTTCCTTGGTTAGGTTTATACCAAGGTATTTCATTTTTTTAGGGGCTATAGTAAATGGAATTGTTTCTCTCAAGGCTTTTTCACTTCTTTCATTTTGGGCATATAGGAAGGCCTCTGATTTTTGCACATTTATTTTGTATCCTGCCACCCTGCTGAACTTCTCAATTAGTTCCAGAAGCTTCCTGGTGGAGTTTTTGGGATCACTCAGGTATAAGATCATGTCATCTGCAAATAGGGATAGCTTGACTTCTTCCTTGCCGATTTGAATCCCTCTTATGTCTCTTTCTTGTCTTATGGCTTCAGCTAACACTTCAAGTACAATATTGAATAGAAGTGGTGAGAGTGGACAGCCTTGTCTAGTTCCTGATCGAAGTGGGAATGCTTCCAATTGTTCCCCATTGAGCATAATCCTTGCTGTGGGCTTGTATACCGCTTTTATTATATTGATAAAGGTTCCTTCCATTTCTACTGTCTCCAGCGTTTTGATCATAAAAGGCTGTTGGATCTTGTCAAAAGCTTTTTGTGCATCTATCGAGAGTATCATGTGGTCTTGGACTTTGGACTGGTTTACATGATGAATTACATTTATTGATTTGCGTATGTTGAACCAACCTTGTGTGCCAGGAATGAAGCCTACTTGGTCTCCATGAATGATCTTTTTAATATGTTTTTGAATCTGATTCACTAAGACTTTGTTGAGAATCTTTGCGTCTGTGTTCATCAGAGAGATCGGCCTATAGTTTTCTTTTTTAAGTGAGTCTTTATTAGGTTTTGGGATTAAAACGATATTAGCTTCATAGAAGGAATTTGGTAGTGTTCCTTCCTTTGCTATTTGATGGAACAGTTTAAGGAGTATTGGTGTTATTAACTCCTTAAATGTCTGGTAGAACTCTGTGCTGAATCCATCTGGTCCAGGACATTTTTTGGTGGGAAGATTTGAGATTACTTCTTCAATTTCCTTATATGTTATAGGACTATTTAAATAATTCACAACTTCCTCATTCAATTTAGGTAAGTTGTGTTTACTTAGAAATTCATCCATCTCTTTTGTGTTGTCAAACTTCACAGAGTATAAGTTTTTGAAATATGATGTTATAATTCTCTGGATTTCTTGGGTATCAGTAGTGATAACTCCATGTTCATTTCTAATTTTGTTAATTTGGGTTTTCTCTCTCCTGCTTTTGGTTAATTTAGCTAGGGGTGTATCAATCTTATTGATTTTTTCAAAGAACCAGCTTTTTGACTGGTTGATTTTTTCTATCGTTTTCTTAATCTCGATTTCAGGTATTTCTCCCCTTAGTTTGCTAATCTCCTCTCTTCTACTACTTTTGGGATCAGATTGCTCTAGTTTCTCTAAAGCTTTAAGCTGCATTGTTAAGTTGTTTATTTCTGATGTTTCCATTTTTTTGATGTAGGCATTAAGAGCTATGAACTTACCTCTTAGAACAGCTTTCATTGTGTCCCAGAGATTTTGGTAAGTTGTATTTTCATTATCGTTCACTTTCAGGAAATCTTGAATTTCCTTTTTAATTTCTTCCTGAATGCAGTTCTCATTCAGCATCATATTGTTAAGTTTCCAGGAGTTAGTGTATTTTCTCTTGTTTGTTGTGTTGTGGATGTCCATCTTTAGGCCATGGTGGTCTGACAGGGCACAGGTTAGAATTTCAACTTTTTTGTGTATGTGAAGATTCGTTTTGTGGCCCAGTATGTGATCTATTTTGGAGAAAGTTCTGTGTGCTGCTGAGAAAAATGTGTATTCTTTGGTACGTGGGTGAAAAGTTCCATAGAGATCATCTGTAAGGTCCATTTCTTTAAGGGTTTGATTAAGGTCCAAAGTGTCTCTATTAAGCTTTTTTTAAAAAATTTTTTATTATTATTTATTCAACTGTGTGCATATGCGTGTGTATGTGCCCGCGTGTGAGTGTGTCTGTGTGTAGAACCACGGACGAATTCGCGAACCACCATTGATGCCTCCACCTCCTTCTGCCCCGGGATTCACAGGCTCCGCCCTACCAGGACCAGAAGCGCAGGCCGCCCGCCCCTGCTTCCGCCCCGCGTCTATACGTGGGATCTGGGATCCGAACTCAGGATCTTCCACCTGCAAGGCGGAGGCTTAACCTCTGAGCCACCTCTCCAGCCCTCTATTAAGCTTTTGACCTGTTGATCTATCCCATGTTGAGAGGGCGGTGTTGAAGTCCCCAAGAATTATTGTTTGGGGGTTGATTTCTTGCTTTAGACCCTGTAGGGTTTTCTTAATGAATGTGGAGGGGCCCCTATTGGGTGCATATATGTTCAGTATTGTGAAGTCTTCCTGGTGAATTGTACCTGTGACTAAAATGTAGTATCCATCCGTGTCTCTTATAATTTTCTTTGGTTTGAAGTCCACTTTGTCTGATAGTATAATGGCTACCCCTGCCTGTTTTCTGCTTCCATTAGCTTGTAGAATTGTTGACCAGCCTTTTATTTTTAGAGCGTGCCTATCTTTTGTGGTGAGATGGGTTTCCTGCAGGCAGCAGATTGATGGATTGTGATTTTTAATCCAAGTTTGTAATCTGTGTCTCTTGATCGGTGAATTAATTCCATTAACATTTAGTGTTATAATGGAGAAACTATTTTTGATTCCAGACATTTATTATGTTTAGTAGTTTTTATAAGTATATTGCTTCGCTTTTAATGGTGTTATACTTGCCTTCTGCTCTCCTGGATATGCCTGTTTTTTTCTTCACGTTTGAGTATCATTTCTAGCATTTTTCGAAGGCCTGGTTTGGTGGACATGTATCCCTTCAAGTTGTCTTTGTGCTGGAAGATTTTTCTTTCTCCCTCGATCATGACTGATAGTTTTGCAGGGTAAATCAGCCTAGGTTGACATTTTTGCTCATTCAATACTTGAAGTATGTCTCTCCAAGCTCTTCTTGCTTTTAGTGTTTCCATTGAGAAGTCATTTGTTATTTTAATAGGTTTTCCTTTAAAAGTGACTTGTTTTTTCTCCCTTGAAGCTCTCAGCACCAGTTCTTTATCTTGAATGTGGAGTGTTTTAACTATTATTTGCTGTGGCGTGCTTATGTTTTGGTCATATCTGTTTGGGGTGCGGAATGCCTCTTGTATATGGATGGGCCTCTCTTTTTTTAGATGAGGAAAGTTTTCCTTAATGATCGTTTGGAAAATTTCCTCAGGGGTAGTATTTTGAGATTCTTGCTCTGGTATTCCATGAATACGCATGTTGGGCTTCTTCAGGGTGTCCCATATCTCCTGGATATTTCTCTCAAGCATCTATTTGGCTTTAACAATCTCTTCCATTGTGCTGGTTAATACTCTCACTTTATCTTCAAGATCTGAAATTCTGTTTTCTGCTTCTTTAGTTCTGCTGATAAGACTCTCTGTGGAGTTCTGGGTTGAAGATAACTTGTCTTTTAGCTCAGTTTTAAACTCTGCTTGAGTCTACTTTAACTGCTCTATGTCAGTTTTTGATTCTTGCACTGTTTTTCTCAACTCCTCCATGTGTCTGTTGTGTTCCTCCTCAAAGCGATTGATTCGATTATTTAATTCCTCCCTGATTTCCTCTTTCATAGTATTGAACATGGTAATGATCATATTTTGAAGGTCGTTATCCTGGGTCAGGCTTTCTTGGCCATTTTCCATGGGTTTGTTCTGGTTGGAGTCTAACATTATGGGATTAATTCCTTCTGTGGGAGATTTGTTTACTTGAGTGTTGTGTCTCATGGATTTGCACTTAGACTTTGGCATTGTCGGTTTAACTCTTAAGATCTTTTAATTTCTGTGCGTTTTTCACTAAACTGAATTATTTGGCCTGGGGCTCTGGGGGCGGGCGGGGACCGATCTTACTTGGTTCGCAGCGCGGTGAGGCCCAGGTGAGGCCCGGCTGGACCGCGCTCGCGTCCAGGAAGGCGGAGTGGAGGGGAAGGGGGAATGGGGCGTCGGCGGGGCGCTATTTAAACCCGGGGCACCTGAGGGCGGGGCCGGGCTCAGAGGGGGTGCCCTCTCCTCCTCCCAGGCCCTGCGCGCGCGGCTCCGGCTGGATGGTGGGAGGAGCTGGGTCCACTCGGGCGGCCTGGGGCTCTGGGGGCGGGCGGGGACTGAGCTTACCTGGGTCGCAGTGCGGTGAGGTCCGGCTGGACTGCGCACGCGCGTCCCGGGCGGCGGAGTGGCGGGGAAGGGAGTCTTGCTATTTCGTACATGGAGAAACCAGATCAAAATTTTGACTACTTAAAACCCTGTTCGGCCCTATGTAATCTGACTAGCTTCCCCATGTTCTCTGTTACCAGTCTGTTGCTATGTAGCCTTCCTTCAACTTCACAAGTCTGGTTGCTTTATTAGGGTTTTCAAATATAGAGTTGCTTCAATTATTCTCTTTCCTCTTCTCCCACCTTACCAATTCTTATCCAAGTCGTCTTGTGTATCTTGTAGCCCAAGGCTGCCTTAAACTCCCTGCATAGAGGAGGATAACCTTGAACTCCTGATCCTTTTGCTTCCACCTCCCACGTGCTGGGAATGAAGGCATGTGCCGTAATGTCTGGTTTATGCAGTGCTGGGAACCAAACAAGGAGACACATTCCGACCTGCTCATTTGATTCTTTGGATCTTCACTTAAATGCTAGTTTCTTGAGGCAATCAGTTACCCCAGACAATGTTAGGGCTTTCTGTTTTACACGTTAATGGCAGAGGACTTCTTCCTTCAGAACACCGTCAAAACTGTTGTTCAAATAATCATTTGCGTCATTATTTATTTAATGTCTGCATTTGCAGGAAGCTCTAGGTTTCAAAAGGACTGAAGCTGCTTGTCTGTTCACTTTTATTTCATTCAAATGCAATTTCTGAAACACCATAAATACTGTCTAGTAACTATTTCTTAGATAAGACCTAAATAAATAAAGTGAATACATAAAGTCACAGAAAAAAAAGCTAGAGCTAAGAAGGTTCTATTCTATTCTATTCTATTCTATTCTATTCTATTCTATTCTATTCTATTCTATTCTATTCTATTCTATTCTATTCTATTCTATTCTATTGTAGTAGATTGGTAATGTGGACCAAGTGAAGCTTTAAGAATTGTTTTAAGGGGCTGGAGAGGTGGCTCAGGGGTTAAGCCTCCACCTTGCAGGCGGAAGGTCCTGAGTTCAGATCCCAGATCCCACGTATAGACGCCAGGCGGAAGCGGGGGCGGCCTGCGTTTCCGGTCCTGGTAGGGCGGAGCCTGTGAATCCGGGGGCAGAAGGAGGTGGAGGCGTCCATGGTGGTTCACAAATTCATCTGTGGTTCTACACAGACACACACACACACACAGACACATACGCGCACGCACATACACACGCACATGCACACAGTTGAATAAATAAAAAAAATTGTTTAAAAAAAACATTTCTCGATCGAAATATAAAAACCTGAATGAAAGAATATATAATGATGATTTTGAATAATTTTCCAAAAGAAGGAAAGCATGGAAACATGACAGTAATGTTCGTTTTTTAGAATGGGAAAAATATGTTCACAAAGTAATGAAAATGTTCCTTAAATAGAGTTGCAGAGATGACCAGCTATCTTTATGGCCTACTGATTTTTAAGTTTTGTCTTGAACTTTTCAAAGATGACTAGGAAGTTTAAATCCTTAAATTGTGGTTTGAACATTAGGGCGACTGTGTGAATTTGGCTTTTGAAAACTGTCCTCAAATCTCATGTGATAAACTCTTTGTTGTTAAAGACAGTATATCTAGGAAAGATTGCCTACTCCAAGTACAGTTGTTACAGGTCAGATTCCCTGGGAAGAAAATTCTGATATTAGCATTCAGAAGGTTTTCTGGGGTAGATCAACAACTGTAAGGGAGTGAAGAATACAGATTGGGATAGGGACTATTTGAGCTGTATGGTAGTCAAAATAGAGATGATGTTGAATCTTCAAGATCTCTGGAACTCAAATGGTCCAAAGGCCAAGGGCAGTGAGCTGATATTACCTCATGCTGAGTCTGGTCCTTGTAGGGAGCTACCCTACAAAAGAAATAGATATGAAAATAGAGGGTTTTCCTTAGATAAGGGAAGTGACAGCTGTGAGCTGTCCACCACTAATATTCTGAAAGCTGGAGAGTGGGTGCTTCAGGTCTGATGTACCTGTGAAGCTTTAAGAATTGTTTTAAGGGGCTGGAGAGGTGGCTTCCCTTCCTTAGATAAGGGAAATGACAGCTGTGAGCTGTCCACCACTAATATTCTGAAAGCTGGAGAGTGGGTGCTTCAGGTCTGATGTAAACCTAAAATAACTCACAAAATATATCATTTGTCCTTCTGAGATTCACTTTCCTGTAAAAGTTCTGGGAACATTCAGTGAGTTGCTTTTTCAGATGAAAACTTTGAGGATAAAGATGGGTGGAGTTAGACCTGGCCCCTGCTCCAGTTGTCCTTGAGGCTGGACAGAACCCTGCCAAGGTCCCAGTCCTGAGCAGTTACCTGAGCCAGGGCAGAGGAGGACACTGGGTGTTCTGATCTGTTACTCTACGCTATCGCTTGAGCCAAAGCCAAAGCTTGCTGCTTTCCCTTTGTCTGACCCTCCAGTGAATCCCAGTGATTCTCTTATTTGTGCCTCCCCCCACTGTCCCAGTGCTGGGATCACAGGCCGTGCCTGACTTCTGTGAGTGTTGGGATCCTAATTCAGGTCCTCACACTGGCACATCCACAGAGCCATCTTCTAAGAGTATTCTACTCCCAGGACTCTTCGCTGTGATGCTCACATTGGAACTTGTCAGAAACTCTACATAGTGCCTTTTCCCACCACGGGTATCTTTGTAACCAAAGGGTCTGTTGTGTCCTCCAACCCTAGTTGGTATCCTGATTTGGGCTTTCTGCTGAGCCCATTGTACTCTGGGTTGTACTGTGAGTGGGTGGTCTTTCATGCTTCTGGGAATATAAGTCAGAGCAATCTACCCAGATGTGAGAATGCGTCTTTTAAAGCACAAAGGACCAGACATCTGTTCTTCTTGAGAGTGTAAGTTGCTAAACTGCTATTGGTTGCATAATATTGAGTGATTAGGCATCTGCTACATACCTGTAGGAAACCACAGTTATAAAAAATTCTTTGGCCACAGTTATAAAAAATTGAATTACATTTAAAAATGGAGAGATTTGATCTTTAGGTCTTCTGTAGGTAGAATGGGAATATAGAAAGAATTGAATATGAACACAGTAGACTTGCACACATGCTTTGGTTACATTATACACAAGCTATGGGAACTTGGATAGATTGCATTATTTCCATGAACCTTAGTACTTCTGTCTGTCTATCATCTGTCTGTCTGTCTATCTATCTAATCATCTACCATCTATCTGTATCTATCATCTTCAGCACCCATCTATCATCTATATTTATCTGTCCATTATCAACTATCATTAAAGTTGTAGTCTTCTTCACGGCGTTCTTATAAGAATTAAACTGAAATACTACCATGTAAAACATTGAAAACTACATTATATACATATGGGTGTATTATTCCTAATGCAAGTAGCTCCTTAACTGATATTGAAAGAATTAAGAGAAATCAATCAATCAATCAATCAATCAATCTTAGGGGTATGTGTTATGTCTTAGACTATATACCAGGAAAAACATTAAATTATTATTATTAAATTCTTGATTATTTTTTACATATATTATTGATATTTCTTTATATCAAATCATATAATTCACAGCAATTCCTCTTATACCTTAAAAATGTACAACTTCTTTTTTCTCTTAAGTAATATATCTTGAGGTCCATTGTCAAAAGGATACTTATTCTGGTGTTGATTTTTGTCAGTCTCAGCTAATTGTTCAGAGATGAGTGATACATGCCTGTGTTCTGCTACATTATTTCTTTAAACTACAACATTAAAGTTATAGATTTGAGTATCATTGAACATAAAATACCATCATTGGAAGGAACTAGTTTATATCCTCACACAAAGACCTTATGCTATGTAGTAGCAAGCAACAATAAGAATCATTGTTCTGTAAATACTTTCGACCCTGAAGTGTAAATAGTTGTTGAATGGTCAGTATTCCAAATATTTGCTCTTGAATGTTCAAATCCAGATCATTTAAATTATTATTTGTATCATGGCACTATAAAAATCATACACACACACACACACACACACACACACACACACACACACACACACAATTCACTGAAGTGTCTGGATTACCAGAGGGTGGTTTTGAGAATTACCTTTCATGTCCTTGCCCATATTTTCCCCTCTTTGCTGAAAAAGAAATCAAATAGTAGTTCAGGTTGTGCCACAAGTTGACCAGCTCACTTCACTTACTAAACACATCGGCGATGTATCTATTCTTTCAGTTTGAATTCCATCAACCTAAAAATGTTCCCTGAAAAGAGAATGTGTGCAGCACAACTTAGATAATCACCTATGATGGATTCAACACCGAGGGAGACTCAAAACAGGAAGAAAAAAAACCCCTGCTTTTATGTTCAGGACCTTAGAGCCTAGTAAATAACTTACAAATGGGCACAAAGGAAAGAAGGAAGATGATAGCCTCAGGGGATTCCACTACTGAGGGTTCAAGGTGGAGGGAGCTGTTTACACTGTGTGATGACTGCACAGGGCAAGGTAGGAAAACTTCTGGCAGTAGAGGTGAGAGAAACCTAAACAGAATCTTAAGTCTTCATTGTGACAATTGCCCTGATCCTTGAATAATATTTTAAATATACAAAAGAAAAAGCAAAAGATAATAATAAAAGCCAATAATCTATCTATCTATCTATATATATAGAGTACCAAATTGCTATATATATCAAATATACTTTTGCATTAGGCATTAAATACAGTTTCATTTATGTTCACTATAGCAATGAACATAAGTGAAAATTCAACAGTACAGGGAGTATAATATAGAATAGGTATAACTGTAGTTCCTAGTTGTGATGAATTATGCACATCTAATATCTCTGTTGTTTGTTACTGACATTCACAATAGAAGAAAATGCTATATCAAGAAGTTAGAGAACATAGAGATGGCCCTTTTCCTCTCATCTGAATTCACAAGTCCCGTTTCTTTTGTCTCTGTTCCCCTTTGGGGATGCGTGACATGCAGGTCAGGAGTTGCTGGTCTTCAATCTGAACGGCACAGTGCTAGGAAATGGGAAAGAGAATTGACAGAAGGGAGCATCACCCTACAAGACAACATGACTTTAAGCAAGATAGGGCAATAGAAGGAGCGTCTGAGCACCGAAAGACAAACGCTGCATGTTCTCTCTTATATGTGCATGTTAACCGGATCTCACGACCGAAGTATTTGGCTTGAAATTCCTATTGGAAGAGCGCTCAGCGTTCAATCTAGAAACCTTCTTCTACAATAGAATGTGTTTATTACGGAAATGTATGGCTTGCCAAAAGGCAGAACATAAGTGACTGAAGACTGCTGGTCCCTAAACAGGACATATAAGCCTTACCCCCACACCCCAACATTGAAGAAGAGGGGGAAGCAAGATTATAAGAGCCTGCAGTAAGAAAGTGGTGGGTCATGCATTATCTCCTGGAAATGATATAGTTATGACATACAAGATTTCATGGTAGATATGTATACTTATACAAGAATTACACAGTACCTGTCTTATCAAAATCTCACCATAACATCAGAAAGATCTCAAGAAGCTCCACACCTGTCTAAGAGACTGATGAGGACTAATACTGACACAGAGGAAAAGGAGGATGCTTTCCTCAGTGGTACACCTACTGACCTAGGACACTTGCTGGAGCATGGATCGGGTCAGGCATAGGTCATTCAAGACAGACTAGATGAAACACAGTGGGCCGCACAAGCAAAAAGATTGGAAATAGAGAGTCCGGGGGAGAGATGAAGGGTTACAAGGGGAAGAGGAGGGGGATAGGATTTGGGACTAAGGGATAAAAATATAAACTGACTGTATTCATGTTTGCAACATTAAAAAATAAAAGAGAATAAAAAATTAAAAAGATAAGAAGGAGTGTCTGAGGAGGAGGTAGATACAGCTGGAGAATGATTTTAGAACATCTGGCATCAGTGGGTCACATGAGCAAGTGCATGAGAAAAGGAGAGATGGTGAAGAATTGCATTAGCAGGTTATCATTGACTTTTTGAGCAGGAAACAGACATAAATATATTGTTGGTTTAGGAAAGTTATTTGCAACAGAATGGAAGTTGGGTTAGAAAGGCTAGGAGTAGGGAGGCTCATTGAAGTTTATTGCATGAGCAGGAGAAATATATCAAGAGTTTGAACTAGTAGCATTTGAAAAGAGAAGAGTTATGCAAATGGAAAAGGACTGTATGGCCTACAGAATTGGGCATCCGGGTAAACAGTGGTGAAAATGGAGGAGCAAAGCTGGTCCTCAGCGTTTAACCTCTGATCCAGGGATGATTAAGAGTCTTCTGCCCTATATTCACGGCAGAGGGATTCCAGGGGGTCCTGAAAAACAAGGCATTCAAGAGCTGTTCATATAGAAGTGCTTAGCAGGCAAAGTCGTGAGTCTAGAGTTCATACAGAAGTTCAGACCTAGAGAAGGAGATTTGGTAATTGCAAGGAAAACTGCTGAAATCAAGGGAGTAAGCGAAATTGCAAAAGGAGGGCAAAGGTGCTGAGGACTGAACCTCGTGTGACTTCTCAGGCTGTGCAGAATATGTTCCAAAGAGCTGCTTAGCAGTTCTGCACGTTCAGCCCTCGTTTCTTCAGTTCCACCAAGAGAGGAATGTGCCTGCCACGCTTCAAGTACTTTTTACTGTTCAAACAGCAATAAAATACGACTACTGGCCTTCTTTCAAAGAATTAATATTCCCTCTAGGAAGGTCAATATATGTATGAACAAATAAATACCACCATCGTCATAAACAGAATAACAGAGACATGTACACATAGCAAGAAGAGCTGGGGTTAAGGAAGGTTTGAGGAGGTGGTGAGGGATCTGGGTTTGACAGGTGAGTGGCGGCTTGTCAGAGAGGAAGGACATCATAAGGACTGGGGACACATTGTTCAGAGGGCGATGCTCTCCAGGAACCCAGCTGTCCTTCTGAGGTACCTCATGCACAATCACCGCTTATGCTATACGATAGGATTGGAGTATCTGTAAATTCTGTCTCTCTGCCATTAGCCCTTCCTTCCTCTTTCTCTTTAAAGAAAGCCCTGCACATACATCTGTTAGACTCTGCTTTATTGTTCATCCACATCTTTTCCGTTGAAATTTAAATTTACTTTTCTTGATTTTGCAATTTTAAAAATGGAGATGATTCAGTAGTTATCCCCTGGTAGAATGACAACAATTTACTTTTCTATAAAATATCTGGTAATAAACACATTAAAAATGAGCTGAGAGATGGTGCATCCCATAAAATGTTTGCTATGCAAGTATTGCCATCTGAGTTTGAGTCTCAGAACCCATATGTCCAAAAAAAAAAAGGCCAGGCATGATGGCATGTATTTGAAATTCCAGAATTGTGGACGAAGAGACAAGTGGTCCTGGAACACGTCCAGCCAGCTTAGTGTAATCCAGTGAGTTCCAGGCCAGTGAGAGACCCTGTCTCAATCAACAGTGGATGATTGCTAAGGAATGACACCCATTGTTCTCCTCTGGCCTTTACATGGAGGGGTGCACACATGTCCATACACACATGCACACACACACACACACACACACACACACACACACACACACAACACAAAGTAATGGTGCTCTTTATAGAGCATAGTTCATCAAGGTCCCCAGTGTGCTGACCTTTTATGGCCTCCGGATTATATTGAAATAATGTGCGCATTTTTAGGGACATGAAGGCGGTCGTGGCGATCATGTTTTCAACTGCTGCTTGGTGGCACTGGTCACCTGTGTTTCAGCTGGCTGACATTAACTTCACAGTCCAGTTACTGAGCACGCATGTGCCATTTTTAAATATGAAAAATAATCTTAGCATCAACCGTTTTATTGTTGCTACTTTATGTTTTAATAGATCGAGGTCAAGAAAAGATTTCTCTGCCTTTTTCTTGGTTTAGAACTATAGCTAATTCACATGGGAACTCAGCTCAAAATGAAAGACGGAAGAAATTCTTTGGAAAAATAAAATTAAAAAAGACTTTATAAATCTAACATCAGACTTCTTTCCTAACATGTGCACAAATGAGAAAAATTGAGTTAGAATAAGAATTTGTCATTTTCCTTTATCATCTTAGTGACCCTGAAACTTCAAGAGCCATCCATACATGGCTGGAATCATTAGACAGAAAGCCCAACTTTTGTCAACAGGAAAGGTTTGGGACACTGTGGAAAGGGAACAGGGATCAATGAAAGGTAAATTAAATCAGACAGGAAGAGTCAATTATAGACTAGAGGATACTCAAGGAGCAAAATAAAAATTTAAAATTCTGGGCTCCTGAGTAGGTCTATTTGTTTAGTAAGGTAAAAGTCACATGTACTGCCATGTGCAGTAAAAAAAAAATTATTTAAGGGAGACTATTCATATAAGTGCCAATAAGCCATGATGAGAAGGTAATTAGAAGAGGAATAAATCTCTATAAGGAAAAAGAGATTCTGCTGTGTTTTGTGCCATCTTACATGTCTGATAGGTCTGGAGAATGAATCACCTACAAAGCCCATCTTTAGACACACCCTCTGGAGATGTCTTTCGCTAAGAAGCAGCTCTCACATTGATTCACATAGCTGCAACATGTTGAGGTATGGGCCAGCCTATTGTTTTCTTCAGTATTGAGTTGATTGATTAAACACTTAAGCATGTATTGAGTCATACAATATGGCGTATGCCCCATGTTCTGTTCAGGAGGTTGGGAGAAACGACCACGGAAATAAGCATCCTTTTTTGAGACATTGAGGACCACTTCACATTAAATAATACCTACCACCCTTTTATCCAGTGCAAAAAGAAAAAGCAAAGGCTTTTCAATGTCTATTTAAGAGTTGATGCTTTGCTGGTGACTGATGTTTTTATTGGTGTAATGAATACAGAAACAAGAATAGACACAGAAGAAGATTCCAGTATGAATTTTCAAGAGATCTACACTTGGCTAATGTTTGCTCTCTGGTTCACATGTTCTGTTCAACAACTTTTTCTTGGTCCATTGGATTTATTACAAGACTTTCCTTTGAATCCATAATTTAGGCTGTCAAATGTCTAAACTTTCTAGAACACAGTGACAGCCACAAGTATAGGCTGACTCATTTCCCCTCCTGGAAGGATCTGCTTTTACCAAACTCACAGACAGAAAAAGCTACGAGCACAGGTTTGGTTTTGATCTTCGCTTCCAGAATTGGGTACCCTTTAGCCAGTTAGCTCTCTTCTAATCTCATCTGATACATTCATGGCAGTGACCTTTAAACGTAGCACTGATGAGAAACTCACAAGTTCTTTAATTGAAACGTGTTCAGAGAGAACTTGGTATGGCCACCGTGGCATCTACCACCTTTCCAGAATCACCACTTGATCCTTGTGATTTTCTGAACACAGAGGACTTTCACAGTTACACGCTTCCTTTCATTGCTCTCTTGACAAGGAATAGGCTTCTTCTCTGAAGCTATTAAGTGTCTGAGGCTATAAGAGGTCTACTCATCATTCCACACCTGATTTCAATATTAAGAAGACTCTGGAAGTGTCTTCATGATTCCATCTCTTTGTATTGGGAACGTCTTTGGGCTTTCAGAGCAACTTCACTCGTGCCTCCCATGACACTAAGGTTGTCATTATTAAATGAATGGAAAATGCTAAATAAATATTAGCTATATTACCACTTATCCTACCACTCAAGATAAACATTTGTGTCTATATGTATGAACAATATATAAATACATGTATAAATGATTCCCCCACCAACCTTATTTAAGTTATGTTATTTAAAACTAAGAAAAGACATAGCTTGTTCATTTTTGCACTCACAGCTTTGGGGCTATACCTTGCTACTCAGGAAGTACACGAAAACCATCTGTTGAAATGCTGACTGCAGTGGAGAAGAGAAGAGGATAGAGCCTGCCACCCAGGTATGTACTGTGGTTTTGTGCCGGTTAGGCCGGTCAGCCCCCCACTAACAAACCAGCGAAACAGATGCTGATCTGATTTACACACAAGGAAATCGAGGATGGAGAATTAATATTTTTTTATTTATTATTTTGTGTGTGTGTGTGTGTGCGTGTGTGTGTGTGTGTGTGTGTGTGTGTGTGTACCATATGTCTCCGTGCAGGGCGAAAGGTGACTTTGGGAATCATCCTGAATTGCTTCTATCTCCTTGCTTTTCTCTGAGATTTCCCAGGCTCCGCCCACCAGGTAGACCTCTACCATTTCCACCTGGCGTTTCCACATGGCGTTTATCACGAACCCTGGACCTTCTACTTACAAGATGCTCTTAACCCCTGAGCCATCTCTTTCAGCCCACACTCATCATTCCACATACTTTAAATCAACATTTACAAAGAACAGAAGTCAGTATCTAGACTCCAGCTACATTTTTTACTCCAATTTCTACTGCACTGTTGATATCACGACATGCTTCAATACTATTATGTTATCTCTGAGGAGATCAGTATGTAAATACAGAAATAACCTACTGCAGCTTGAACCTGGGGTCTTGAGCATGTTAGGCAAGAGTTGTATTACTGAGCTACTTCCCAGTTCTCTGTTTTCATTTTTATCTTGAGACAGAGTCTCCCTAGGTTACACAGGCTGGCTGTGAATTCAGTCTGTGGTCAAAGCAGGCCTGGCATTTGTAACCCTCCTGACTGTGTTCATACGGATGTGTGTCATTGGGCCTGACCAAAATGATGCTTAACAAAAATGACTAGCACAATTCTCAGAGAGATTACGAGCAATGAAATGAGACATTATTGCTGTAACCCAGTTTCCAGTTTTACTCATTTTTCGCTCGTTTGTTTCTGAGATGTCTCCACCCCTTTGGACGAAGCCATTGGAAGAGGCTCTCGAATGGCATTTTAAATTGTTAAGTCCCCATGAAGCAAAAAAACCTTTTGTTAGTACCAAAAATGAATGTGCTGTGAGGGAATCCTGGCTGTATAGAAGTCATCTTACTATGGTTCCAGTGTTGGGTATATGATTAGAGGTATGTAGCTGGAAAATGTGTGTGGGGGAGGAGAAAAGGGGCTGCGATCATGTGACTTTTGCCTTGTTTGGTCTTAGTACTTCCAGAAAACGTAAACCTTCAACTGAAGTTAGAGTTCAGCGCTTGTCAATCTGCCAAGAAAGGTGAGAACAACCAGTGTTTGTGCAAAGGCTGAATACACAGAGGAAAGCGGAATCCTAGATTCTTGTTTGCATCCCTTTGCTTTGCCTATCTTTGTTACACTAATTCCACAACTGCAAAAACAACGATCAAGTGGTTTTACTTGTCTTGCTGATTACATGGAGTTAAGGTTGGACTTGGTGAGTTGAAGCTCTGGGCACAATTAGTGGTTTAGTTAGGCACCACCAAGCCTGCAGGAGATTGTCTACTTGATGGGGAAGGCCCAACCTATGGTGGGTGGGACTGGTCCCTGGGCAGGTGAATAAGATAGAGACAGTTGGCTAAGGAAGCTAGCATCCTTCGGTTACTTGACCAGACACAGTTGTCCTGTGGATCTATGGATATAGTGTGGCCAGTTCCTTCAGCTCCTGGTGTTGGCGTAGACTCTCCTGCCAAACTGGATTAAGAACTATAACCGGACAATTGTAAGCCAAAATTAAAATTCCTTATTGCCTTAAGCCATTAATTTATCCATGATAGACAGAGTAACTGGGACACATGGTTTGGAGAAAGGATACTTTCAGTAAGAGGCAGGCTTTCATTTGTCTGCAGTTTATGACAAAGAACAACAGTGGTTTCCTAGAGAGAAAACTACTGAGAAGACCAGAGTGAGTGAGAGGAAGAGAGGGTTCGTGGTGGGAAGGAAAACAGCTCAGTGTCTGGGTTGGAATCTTGGTTCTCTTCAAGTAAACCTGGGTTTGGCCTTGGATGACCTTTGAACCATGGGAACCTCTGCTTCCTCTGTATAAAATGAAGTTGTTAATCTCTTTCTGGCCAGGCAGTTGTGAGATTAAGAGACAATGTATGCAAAGCTCTGGCACCTAGGAAGCCCCTGAGAAATGTCTGCCATAACTAAGATGATTTTTATTTTTATTTTTTTAGCTTTATTTATTTTGTGTGTGTGTGTGCGTGCGTGTGTGTGTGCGTGCGTGCGTGCGTGCGTGTGTGTGTGTGTGTGTACGTGTGCGTGTGCGTGTGTATCAGAGGGCACTGTGTGTCCCTGTGGAGAATCAAGGGTGACTTTGGGAATCATCCTGGATTGTTTCTACCGCCTTTTTGCTTCCCTGGCATTTCCCAGGCTCCGCGAACCAGGGCCGGAAGTGCAGGCCTTTTCCACCTCGTGTTTTTATGGTGGCACCTGGGATCCAAACCCAGGACTTTCTGCTTGCGAGACAGAGTCTTAACCCTTGAGCCATTTCTCCAGCCCTGATTTTCATTTGTGTTGAAAAATGAAAACTGAAGCTACCCTGAGAAGAATCAGGATTCAAGGTGAAAGTGATTCATGTTGATGATAATCCCAATGTGCATTTTTCTTGTTTCTTTGCCCTTTTCATGTCCTTTGTTTGCTTCGGGTTAAATTAATGGTTCACATTTACCGTTATCAGTCCCTTCCTTTTGTTTTTTTCCTTTGTATCCTTTTGAAAAAAAAAATCAAAGGAAGTTGCCTGAGTGGATCAGACAAAACAGTTACAGGCAGACTTTGTTTGCAAGTCAAAATTTCCTTTCTTCTTTTTGCCTTGCTCGACTTTCTTACTTCTGGTCTTTTCACTCTCCACATGTCAGTAATAAAATGTATTGTGAGACAGATCAACAAATGCATCACCTTGACACTTTGGTAAGTGAAGATATAGATTTGGATAATAGACTTGGCTGAAATGTCTTCCTGAGGGTATCTGGCCCTGTTATTAACAGAACAGTTGCTAGTCTGGAAAGAAACTAGTAGATATAACCCTTAAACTGAGTACAGTACTTACAAATGTGGACTAAGGAAAGAATTTTCCTGAGGGATTCATTAGATTTTGATTAGCCTCCAATGCATTTATTCTGAGCAACAAGGAAAGTTCTCCTCAGGCCAGGCTGAGGTTTCAACTGTGACAGAGATGGGCATTTAATTTGTTTGTGATTGCGTTGTCAGTGCTGGGCATTCATCATCTAACGCTACTTCTTTGCTCCCTTTCTTTAAATCTACTTCTAGCAAGGGAGGTTGCAAAAATAAAGTAGATTAAGAATTGATAATGTGTGGTGGGTAGTAGGTTGCTTTCTATTTTATTTCACTTAACAAAGTGGTAATTTTGGGACCCGGTGATTAAAATTCCTGACAGTATATAGGTGAAGCTGACCTTGTTCACAAAACACCTGAGCGATCTCATCGTGGTTCTTAAGACAAGATTTAACAGCAGGGCTGCTCAGTGAGGGACATGCAGAGTCATTCCCTTTATGTAACAGTCTGCAGGAATTTTGCTACTGTCCCAGGCAGTGCTAGTAATGGTTTCAAGTGCACATTTCTACCAAAGAGCAAAAGCTAGTCTGTCTTATGTTAACCTGGTTTTTCTTTCTTTTTTGCTAACTTGATAATTTTCTGAAGTCAGACATTTCCCTGAATCTCCTAATCATCTGTATTAGTTCACAGTATTAGTTGCAGTATTTCACTGTCCTTTGTGCTAAAGGTTGTTTGAAGGCGGTATCGTCTAAGCTGCATCTGTGGACTTACGCTTGGCTTTAGGTCACATTTCAGCAGAGAGCCTGGCCCAGATTTTGACATTTATGCCACTGCATAGACAGGTCAGCTGAGGTTTGTGTCCCTCAGACTTAATGTATCAAAGACATCTTGGGAAAGAAGATGCTAGAAGTTTGTTTTAATGTTTTCTCTGCCCTCCAATCAGGGTCTTTGGTAATTGTAAATCATTTAGTTGGTGAAGTGCCCTAGTTAAAATGTTCATATTCTCTTCAGAAATGTGTCTGTTTCTCAAAGATCTTTTGAATTTGTGATGTAGCTCAGATCTTCTCACCTTTTATTTATTTATTTATTTATTTTTCATTTGCACGTGTGGGGTGTATATGCATGGTTTTGTGTTTGTAGGGTGTGGATGCACACAGGCATTCATATATCATATGTGATGTGCATATGGAAGCTCCAAGTAGAGTTGGTTGTTGTCCTCAATTACTCTGCACTTTATTTATTGAGGCAGAGTATCTCAACCCAATCCAGGGCTCTAGCCCCAGGGATTTCCTATCCCTGCTGACAAGTGGTCACAATATATGCCTGTTTCCCTTCTTTCTCCTCTTTTTGAGCCAGTATGTTCTCTCTTTTCTTTATTAAATTTTTTATTATATTATTTATTCAATTGTGCGTGTATGTGTGTGTGCACGTGTGTGTGTATGTGTGTGTGTGTGTGTGTGTGTGTGTGTGTAGAACCACGGACAAATATGGGAACCACCATGGACGCCTCCCTCCTTGTTTACTCTGCCCCGAGATTCACAGGCTCCGCCCTACCAGGGCCAGAAACGCAGGCCGCTCCCGCTTCCGCCAGGCGTCTATACGTGGAGTCTAGGATCCGAACTCAGGACCTTCCACCTGCAAGGCAGAGGCTTAACCCCTGAGCCACTTTTCCAGCCCCCTTGAGTCAGTGTCTTCTAAAGGTAAAAACTTGAACCAAGTTTGAACTTAAACTCTCCGTAGCTCTAGAATCTGTCTGCTATGTTTCTGAATTCTGGGTTGACGTACTCTAAGTAATGCTACTCTTCGTTTTCAATTTGGTTGCCCTAAGTAGAATTGACATATGTTAAACAAATACATTTTGATCTTGTGTGTTTGCTGCACTGGGTCCTGTGTGAATACCTATATAGAATGTAAAATGTAAATAATATTTTGTTCGATCCCTAATGATCTAAGCCCCCACGTGGCTCACTGGATAGTTTTATGTATGCTAGCGTCTATCAGCCTTGTCTAACCTCTTAACACTGTGATACGGCATTGTTCATCTACAAAATTCACACTTGACAGTGGCACAATTGAGTATAGAAGTACAGAGTTACATAATACTATCCTATAGTCTCATAATTAAAGTAAGTTATGATTTTTATGTTTAAATGCCTTGGCCTCAGGTTGTACATACCTAGAAGAATCCAGTTTAGTCCCAGCCTGAAAGACTGACGACATCAGCAGAAGCGTGAAGCACCGTGACCATTGTCTCACTGAGGTCAGCTACAGGCACCCTGAAATGAGTGCTTAAGGGTCTCCCAATAAGGTTTGTTCTCCCAGCAGTTTCTATGAATGATGTGGAGAAGGAGCTGAAGAAGGAAGAGTCTGATCATGGTTTTCCTACTAACTAGCTGAGTTGACCTTATGCAAGTCATGTCATCTTGGGAAAACTCAGGTAGATGTTTGTCAATGAGCAAGTGTTACTGTGCAATTTTGAAGGTTCTTTCTAACTCTAAAAATTTGCTATGATTCTCATAAAAGGACTTTTTTTTGTTGTGACATTTCATTTGGCATCTAATTCTGTACAGATGTCTTAACTCAGAGTATTTTGGCTCTTGTAAATTTAACATTGGAATCTATCATCTTGTTAAAGCACCTTGGAGTGAAATGCACGTCTGTGTATCCACCCACTCTCAGATTTATAATATATATTACACCTTTATAATGTGCATTGTGTGACATGCCAGTGGACCTAAATGAAATATTACTATTGTTGCATTCATTTTTACCACCTCTGTCAGACTGGATGAATTAAATAAAGAACGACATGTCCCACAGAAACTATGTTAACCATATTCTCAGGTATTTGTGCATGGCATAAGTACGCATATTGAATATGCACTGGATTTCTTTACTAAGAGCCAGAAAAATTTCTACCTTGAAAATAAATTGGAAATTAAAGGAGCAGTTTGATTTTGAAACATAAGGTTGAGCTATTGCAACAGCACCCATCGTCTCTGGCAGAAGCACAGCTGGGCCTCTCTAGCTTCTTTTGTCCTGTTCCTGGTGACTGATCAGTTGAGACAGGCTGAGTTAGATATGAGAAGTACAGGTTATAAGGGTTATAAGATTATGAATAATGGTGGGAAGGATGAGCTGAGGATCAAGCAGTCTACAAGGACTCCTGAGGACAGAAAAGTCAGGGTTCTTTGATCTCCCCGCTTCGCGTGTACTTCAGAACATTTTACTTTCCCCCCTTTCTCTCAGTCTTTTCCCCCTCCTCTTCCAGCTGTCTGGAAAGCTCATCTTACGTCTCTATAAAGATTCTACAATCTCTTTAGAAAATCTAATTTTAGCCTCAGTGTTTCCAGATTTAAATAGTGCATTCACTCCAGGAAGAATTCTGCATGGGCATTTTTACACACAAAGAACAGTGAATGCAGTAGGCAAGGCCTCAGAACAAGCTGGGGTTTCAATCTGGAAAACAATATTTAAAAACATGCATTGAACAAGAGTCTTAAGATATGAGCTGTCATTTATAAAAAGAGTTAGGAGTTTTAGAGTGTTCTGTTTTGTTTTGTGTGCTAACTTTTTAGTAGATTGCAAAATGACTTACATAAAGTAAAGTACACAAACCTTAAGTGTACAGCTCTGTGATTCCCTCAGCCATTCTGTTTAATTTATAATATACTCAGCATTCCACAAGTCCACTTTGTGATACTTCTCAGGATATAAATACATCAACTATGTATTTCATCATCTGTTGCAACATGTTTAGAAGAAGGCTTACAGTTCAGTTCACAGATGTGAAAAATTTAGCCTAATAACTTTATTCTAAGAAGTAATACCCAAGCCCCAGGAAACTTGTTTGGATAACATTGCAAATCTGAGGTGCGAATTCTAAGGAAAAATTTTAACATGCTCTGAAGGTATCTTTTTTTTTTATTGAGGGTCATTATAAAACATGGTAGAATTCCATCAGTCTCTTTCAGAACCTTACACTCATACTCAAAGGCCTATATTTGTGGTTTCCTGCATAATGAGGTGATTTATCATGGTATGTCAACCATAGAGAGTTCAGTATAAATGAATCTGGTTTCTCTAAAAAAAGGTATTTATGTCTATAAACACTTATACAATAATCTGACAGTACCCTTTAAAGGTAAGCACATAGTATATGATTTGCATATGAAGAAACCATACATTACTCTTACTTGACTGTCAGCTTCAGCCACTGTACCTGGTAGTCCTCAGGTCTGTCATTGTTACTATGATAGAGCTCATTTCTCAAGGGTTAATAACATAGACCTTAACATTCACTTTGGGTTGAAACTTGGCAACCACGATGAATATACAGACTTAAAGAGCTGATTTGAGACAAAAATGGTTTAAATTGATTTACCCTTTTCAAATCAGTGTTTGCCATAAGAATAGTACCTTGCATCACTTCTAATGACTTGCATTATTCAATGTAAAAATTTGTAAGCTAGTATTCCTAGGAGGTGATTTGGAGGATGCCAACAATAGACCTGTTAAATAGAGATTGTTTTCCTCTGAGAATTCTAAAAGAGATTTGCAAACTTTTGAATTGTTTTGGTTGTTGTTTCAAAGAAGTGTTGTTGGCTTTACCCTTAACAGAAGCGGGCACTTGTGGGAGTGAATGCACATTGTAAAGAAAGTTAATGGCAAAGTGCTAGAATTTTGTCTTCAGTTGCACAGTATCCAGACCCTAGGAAAGATTTCTTTCAGGGCTTCATCTCTCGGGGTACTTGTGCCTGATTAATCTTGGGTATGTGTGGTTGTTCATAGTTTTTAGCAGCTCAGTTTTCTAAGCTCTACATGGAAAAAAAATAGAAGAACTGATTTGTATTGCCACCATAGCGCGCATTTTTGCTGCTCCATTCAAATGTGTGCTTCTGTTTTATATACACTTGTTAAAAATATGGGCTTTTCTATCTTCCTTACTGAGTCAACAGAAGTTAAAACTCCACATTCATTTTTTCTCTTTTTAAAATTGCTTAGATGTCAGCGTATTTGTATGTTTAATATATAGCTAGATTCTAAAGAAAAAATTGCTGCTGGGCTATTTCTACACTGACGATATCTTCTCAATGAATAATGAGCTGTTCTAATGAGGACATCGTGCTGTAAATTCTAAACTTTGATTAACTTTTGATTGAGCATGATGCAGGCAGAAACTGGGAAAGGAAGTTCTTGCCCATTACTCAAGACAATACTAGGTTATCTTACATCAAAAGATATGACTTGATTCTTGTATCAAACAAAGAAAGATATGGCTAAAGAATAAGAAAAGTCCTAAGATATTAGATAGCATGGAGTAGTCTGTAATAAGTTATAGATGCATGAACAGAGAAATGAACTCTAGATACTACCACGAGTACCCAAGTGAAGGAGGTGCACCTGGGCTCTGAACAGGAAAGTCCGTGAGTAGAGGTGTTCACCAAGCTACTCTCCCGTCGCTCTGTCTGGAATGATGTTCTGACTCTCGGAAGGCCTGGCCCCATGCTACTGCTGTCTGATTTCCTGTCTATTTCCCCAGTGCAGCTAGCTATTCCTCTTATTTTACTGAGGACATTTGAGTGTTTAAGCTGAAAAATCTGAACGAATATCACTCACACAGCTTTGCGCATCCATGACTTTACGTGGAGTCAAGGAGGAAAGGCTAGGTTCTTTTCTTTGGTGTCTGATCTACAGTGCAAACACTGTGGGCATTTGTTCAGAGGTTGAGAGGCATTTTGTGCGCTAAAATAAGTCAGGGAGAAGTGAGAAATGAAGCTAGAAGAATCAGTGGAGGCATAGAACTTTGTGTGTGTGTGTGTGTGTATGCATGTACGTATGCATATGTGTGTGTGTGCGTGCATGTGCGTGTGCATGTGTGTCTGGATGTATCAGAGGGCAGTATGTGTGCCTGTGAAGGCCCTAGGGTGACTTTGGGAATCATCCTGGATTGTTCTACTTTCTTTTTGCTTTGCTCTGGAGTCTCCCAGGCTCTGCCTTCCAAGGCCAGAAGTGCAGCGTTTTTACGTGGGTTCTGTGATCTGACTTCAGGTACTTCTGTTTGTGAGGCAGAGGCTCAACCCCTGAGCCATCTCTCCAGCCCCTGGCATAGAACTCTTTAAGGCAAAGCATGGAGTGGAAAGGGCCTTGGCAAATCATTGAAAGAAACAATTGAAAGGTTTCTAAGGAGCAGGCTAGAATTTCAGGACCATCACTCTTTGTTTTGAGGGGGACAAGGGTAAATAAAGTTAGACGAGTTCAGAGACTGTCGACCCTGGGCTAGGTGCCAATTACTCACCAAGGGAGATGTGTTAGAGATGGAAGTGGCAGTACTGTAGTCAATGGAATTAATTTTCAACACCATAAATGCTGAGTTCATGTGGAGGATGAAATTGGCAGTCAAAGGTGATTCTGGTTTCTAGTTTGTGGGTCTCAGGGAATTGCACTAGTACCATTCAGTAAGAGGAAGAGATGGATTTGGAGAAGATGATAAATGAACTTTTGGACACATAGCCAGTGATGTCTATAGGACATCCTGATGGCTCTTTTTTTTTTTTTTTATATATGTGAGTGTTCTCGCACATGCAGAGAGACACGTATCCAAATGCACATGCATGTTTTGTGCATGCATGTGAAGGCCAGGGTTTTTGGGGTCCTTCCTCAGGTGCTGTTGGTGTTTTATTTTATGCTCTTTTTTTTTTTTTTTTTTTTTTGACAGTGTCTGTTACTGGCTTAGAGCTCCACAAGTAGGCTAAGTTGGTGTCCAGTGGGCCCCAGGAATCTTGCTGTTCCCCTCCCCAGATCTGACTGCAAGTGTTCTACCACACCTTTTTTCTTTTTAAAAAGTGTTTATTGATATACAAAATAAAGAAAACCTTATATATAACAAATGTATATTATGTACAGCAATAAATACCCTTTTTTAAAAAAGACCAACAAGGGGCTGGAGAGGTGGCTCAGGAATTAAGCCTCTGCCTTGTAGGCAGAAGGTCCTGAGTTCGGATCCTAGACCCCACGTATAGACGCCGGATGGAAGTGGGGGCAGCCTGCGTTTCAAACCCCGGAACTGCAAGACAGGAAACAACAACCAAAATCTTACCTCAGTCCTTTGGTGGTAGTTCAGAAGGCACTTGCCTGGCTCACGGTGAGTCTCGGGTTTAACTCCAGAACCGTCCCATGGGAAACGACCAGAGGGAGGCAAGTCACCGTAAAGCGTGTCCTCTACTCTGGAGGAAAAGGGTCAGTGTGAGCGGCCTCCAGCAGTCTCCTGTGTTGAGTGAGTTGCAAAGCTAGAGAATGAGATCCGTTCTCCCGCAGAAGAGGTCTAGCCTTACATGAGTCGCACAGGTAGGGCTGAGCCTCGGCGGAAGCCAGAGAAGGTCTGAAACTGCCAGGCGCTTCAGGCGGGAGAGGAGACTGGCAAGTAGGTACAATGCTTTCCTGAGCCACAGGACAGAGAAATTCAGAGGTCAGGAATGCGTCAGCTGGTTGTTTTTGTTTCAGGTAGCATTAGATTTACTATAATTAAAGATGTCTTAAACCATGGTCAGGTTTTTTTTTTTTTCATGTGAATATTCATATTGTTTTTCCTGCTTGGGTTTATTCTAAAAGTAGCTTTGACGTGAGAGTCACAAGGGTTTCACGTCACGATGTTGACATTTGTTCTAGTCACTGTGTGGTAGGTTCTCAACCCTATCTCATATTTCCTTTTCTTTTTCAACTCTTACCCCTATTCTGTCATGGAACACATATACGACATTTTTAAGCTAACTTAAAAGCATCTTTTTGAAACATGATCTCACGTAGCTCAGGCTGGCCTTGAATTCACTATGTAGTGGAGGCTGGCCTTGATCCTTCATTGGAGGTTTGAATCACCATGCATGCTCAGTTTACATTTGAGGTTAGTGTGTGTGTGTGTGTGTGTGTGTGTGTGTGTGTGCCAGAGAGCCCGTGGAGGGTCTGCTTGGATTGTTCTACTTCCTTATTGCTTTGATCTGGGCTCTGCCATTCTGGGCTGGGATTCCAGACTGTGGCTAAATTTTTGAGTGTCCAAAATCTGTTCTGTGGATCTCTGCATCTAAACACAGGTTCTTTTGTTTGTGAGTTAAAGGCTTTAACCACTGAACCAAATCTCCTCAGCCTTACGTTTGAGTTTTTAATGAAGTGAATTCAAGATTATAAACAGGAGGGATGGGGAAGGAGGGCCCCACCAGAAACAAGGAGAGAGGGGACCATGTTACAGCAGAGAAAATAGGCCACCATCAAGGACTGCAAGCAAGTAATGAGACATCTGGTTAAGTTCACAGACTTTCCTTCCTGATCATTTGCAACTGAGGGCCTATGATCTCACCAGAAGGGGAGGGCATATAGGCTGCCAGATAGAAAGTAACCATTTTGCAAAGGGGTGTTTGACCCCTCTCTCACCGCGGTCTCCTACTTTTATTCCATCTACCTTTGAATATACTCTTATAACAAGACTCTAATTTAACAGGTTTTTATCTCTGGCCAGGGGGTGACATCCAATACCCATCAGGATGGAGCCAAGGGCATTGCAGGAGCAGCAAAACTAAAAAAAAAAAATCAACAAACCATAATTCAGAACATCAGAGACTCTATGTCAACCACCTGGAACTGGGCCAACCTAATCTTTCCCCATCCTGAAGCTCAGGAAAATTTGCGGAAGAGGGGGTGGTAAGATTGTAAGAGCACAAGGATGGGAGAGTAATGATGTGCAAGATACTTCACACAAGTTAGGGCTGAAGCAATTATAACAGGACTCTGCATGATCTGTGCAATGACCAACATATTGTTGACCCCTCAAATTCTAGCATGGACTAAAGGCACTAGGATTCTTAGAAGCAAGGGACTAACAGTCACAATAGTGTTCCTATCCTTAAGGGGAACGCAAGAAAGAGTTCTAGGAATTGCCACTGAGTCCTTACACCTCATCAGAGAGGAGGATCCAGAGGAGAGTTTGGCATGCACATTAAAGGATACTCTGGGGATTGGGGGGGGGGAGCCACTGAGAGATGGGGAGGGAGGGGAGAGGGGAGGGGGGAGCAGGGGAGTCTGGGGGGTAGGTGGAGGGAAGGAGGGGATGGGTGTACCTGTTAAGTTTGTATGAGCAGAAATAATAATTAAAAAAAAGAAAAAAATGAAGTGAATTCAAATTTGACGTGGAAATGGTAAGACTGTTAGCTGTTCTTGTCATAATTAGAGTGACTTAAGAGTAAAAATCATTGTTAGAGCTCTGACCACTTGCTTCCTGACAGAAAATGTATTCAAGGGTTAGATCAAGCACAACTGCCCAAGCCAGTCAGGTACACAGCACCTCACACTGGGCGTCGACCAATTGGCTGCCTGTGGCAGGATCACCTTTCCTGTTAACTTCTAAATCCAGAGATCATTTTCTATAAAGCAAATGCTTGTGGGAATGCTGTGTTTTCAGCTGCAGAAGGTCAGATTGGTTTGGGTTTGAAAATGCTAGCAGAAATTTTTTCTGATATAATGTATCACTTTTATTCTCCTTTTGCTTTTCCAGCTTCTAGCTTGACCTGCAAGAACTGTCAAAACAGCTGTGGAGGAGTTGCGAGACAGTAATGGCTCTTTTAGCCGCAGAGAATAGAAAGATCTCAAAGTGCAGCCATTATCAGGAGAAAGGCTCTACGATGGCTCACTTCCAAGAGCAAGTTAGCTTGGATCAGACTTGGGTTGGGCAACATTGAACTCTGAAGTTGAGATGGGAAACCACATATAATCTTTATAAGCTTTAGCTACCAATGATGACAATCCTTTAAAAAATGTTCACTAAAAATGCCTGATTCTAAACAATAACTGTGCACATGTTCACATTTCTTGCCCTTCACTAAATTTTGCTTTTAAATATATTGTTCGAATTTTTTTATTTGTGACCATATGGAGATGCAATAATTCTGTTAAGGTTATTGTACTGTGAACCCTTACACCTGTCTCCATCACTTTTAGATATTTATTTCATTTGATTGGAAAGGACTTTATAAATTATGCCCCTCTAGATTTCAGTTAGCTGAAGACTGATCTCTATTAGCCTTATAATGGACTAACCAAAGCATACTGATGATCTATTGCACAAAGATTGAACCAAAACAGGCAAGTGGCTGCCATATAAACATTTATGAAGCAATTCAATGGCAGTCCTCATTTGAAAGCAACCAGTATCAACTTGGCCCATACCACAGTGGGTGTGAAAATTGCAAGGTAAAATAAAACAGATGAGACCATTTAAGTTTGAAATGGAAGAACAGATCACTGGCAACAGCTATTTACTTTCACAGTCACTAAAATAGGGTGTTTTGTTGTGAAAACTATCAATAGAGGGTGATGGATACCCTGCTTAAAGTGCCAATATGATGCCATTCTGAACTGCAAAACGATTTCATTACAAGTGTATGGGGAACCTTTAAACATGACATTACGATGCGACTATAATGTAAGATAACAATGGAAAAACAATTTCAGAGTAAGTGTAAGGAGACTATAACGATGCATTTAGAAGGCCACTGGAATGTGAGATTATAATAGCTCAACATTAAAATACTGAAAAAGATGTGGTCAATTGAGTTTTTTTCTTAAAAACTGGAAATAACCTAGGCAACATTTATGCTCATGAATAATAACGTCATAGTGTGTGTTTAGAGAAGAGGGATGCTCCCACCGGTATATCCAGTTCTTATTCCCATTCCAGTGTGTTCCTATCTGGTTTTCATTTCCTGAGGTTAAGGTAGATTCAGTTTTTATCTGACCTTATCATTCTCCTTCAACTATACCACTTTGAGGCTCTACTACAAGCTCTGAAATATTTTCTCCTTACACTATCCTTGTGACTCGGCTACATTAGTGCCCATGTAGCCTCTAATCTGAGGTCAGCCAATAAGTATGATGTTTGCTGCTCTTACCCCTTGAGCTCCAGTTGTTGCTGGACTTTGATTGAATTCTCACCATTAGGAATTTGTTTCCTTGAGTCTAAAAGGGGTTTTCATTTTCAAGAGCTCTTAATAACTTAAACTTGGATAAACTTTTAAAATTTATAAAACGTTACAGACCTGTCAGGGTGGTAGCATATTAACCCTGAATGACAGGAACATTTCGTTACAGACAAACCCAGATCTGTGTTCTAGCTCTTCTTTGTAGTGAATGAAACTGGCTGCACATCCCTACATTTTTCTAAGCTTGATTTGAGCCTATAAATTGAGGCCAATAGTAGCACTTAGTTCTTAGGGTAATAATATGAAATGGACATGTGTGTAAAATGCTTTGTGCAGTGCCTGGGTAAAGTGAAGGTTCAATAAATATTCTTTCATTTCAAGTATAAAAAAGAGCTAAAGAAAGTTTTGAGTAAGACCTTAGTTTTGATCCCTATTACTGCACAAACCAAAAATCCTACACCCATCAAAATAAAGCAAAAAGGGGCCGGAGAGATGGCTCTGCCTCGCAAGCAGAAGATCCCGAGTTCAGACCCCGGATCCCACATAAAAATGCCAGGAGGAAATGGCATTGGCCTGGAAGGTGGAGCCTGGGAAACTCCAAAGCAAAGCAAAGAGGAGGCAGAAGCAATCCAGAGTGATTCCTGCTGTTATCCCCAGACCTCCACAGGCACACACAATGTCCTCTGAAACGCAAAGACATATATATACAGACACACATGCAATAAATAATAAATAAATAAATCTTTAAAAATAAAGGACAAAGGAATGGATCAAAACACAAGAAAGTACAGCAGAGAGGACTGGGTTTAGTGACTGTGTCAAGCAAAATTTTCTTCCTAATATTTGTTATAATTTATTTTGAACCACTCCAATTCGGTTCTAAGAAGACAGTTACTTGTCTTGATTGTCTATCCCATGTTTGGGCTTTATCTCTTCCTGCCATTTTACATCCTCCACTTATGTGTTTGTCCATTGTTAACCGGAATACTTAGCATGACTCTTGATGACCGTGGACATTCTCTTCTTGGACGATGACTTGTGCTTGTGGCCTGAGCTATCATTTGTCGCTGGTCTTCCAGCTTACATGTTGATGTCTTAAATACTCTCCTCCTCCGTCAGAGCAAAAGGCTGTCATTTCCTAAATGTGGAGGTTACATAAAAGGAAAGCGATCACAGCTTTGAACAAGTTTAAATCTCTTCATCTGTGCCGTACTTAAAAGACCAATTTACTAAGATCAAACGCAAGTTCGTGAGCCATAGACTATAACCTTGTCTTCCTAGACACTGGTTTCGGTAAGGGTCTTGATTTTAACTATGGTATTAGCTTTTCTCTAAAGCCCTGATAGCATTACAAGGCATTCTCTTGAAGAAATTACTAGGCTGTAAAAGGGTGTTCTTGTATCACTCAGGTTTAATGGCCCCATTCACTATACCATTGGACAATCCCCTTAAAAATCCATCCACAGGGATGAATCACCAAGGGCCATGAACTTTGTGAGAGGAGGGCTCATGTTGGACATACTTTCTGCCAGCTTCCAGTACTATCAAGCATTGAAACAGACACACAAATGATTTGGGGTGTGAATTTAATGAAGACCACAAACCAATTCAAAGTACTCAAGGCAGAATAATCTGTGGAGATGTGGAACGTGGTGCATGGTACTTAGTTGACGGTAAGGATTGGCTGTGTAAATAACATGATGATAAACACTAGGAAATCTACCAGGAGGGACTTGGTGAGAAGAAACACGTTTGTTTCATGTATACTGTATACTAGCCTCATTGGTTTTACATGGTTTTTTTTTAATGCATATTGATGTGTGTGTGAAAGTGCGTATGTGTGTGTATGTTGGGGGAGGTATATGTTCATGTGTGCGTATGGAGACCAGAGATTGATGTCGAATATCTTCCTCATTTGCTTTTCACCTTATTTTTTGGGGAAGAATCGCTCAGTGAACCTGGGGCTCCCTGATTTAGCAGGACTGACTGGATAACAAGCCCCAGGAATCCTCTCACTTCTGCCTCCCGGGATTACAGATGTTGCTTTGGCCCTAAGTTTTTATACAGATGCTGTGAATCTGAACTCAGACCCTCATGCTTATTCCAAGAAGGCTCAACTCACCAAGCCATTTTCTCCACTCCTAGATCCTTTAATCTTTCAAAACAAATTCCAAGAATTGGTATAGCCATCCATATTTTATGGTGAACACAAGCTGTGAGGAACTGAGAGATTTCTGTGGCTCATATGTGTAAAAATGCTCATTAGAACTTGAACATGACCTGTGCGTACAAATATTTTGCTGTTTCCAATCTCTCACATTGCTGACCTTGTGTAAGTATGAGGACAATTTACTTGTCTTAGTTACTTTTCTCCTTCAAGTAACAAAATACTTGACAAAAATAAGTTACAGAAGGAAAACTTTGTTTTGGTCATGGTTTGAGGGAGACCTGTCTATGTGAGGGGAAGACACAGCGGCTGGAGTGTGAGGTGGCCGCCTGCTTTGTGTCACAGTCAGGGCACATGAAGGGTGAACGATGGTTCATCTTGCTTCCTTGTTTTTTCTTCTTATTCAGCCTGGTCTCAGGTGATAAGAAGTTTCCACTCATAGTCAGGGTGGGTCTTTTCTCCTCAATTGAACCTCTCTGGAAACACTCTCACAGACATGTTCTCACAGACATCCCCGAGGGGCATTCTAATATAGTCATACATACCCAGGTATGTGTCTCCTTCAGTGATTCTCAATACAGCCAAGTTGACAATCAAGATTAGGTCTCAAATCAGTAAAGAAGTAGATATGGAATACTCAAAGCCAGATGGCAAAGCAGTCTGCAATGAATGCCATGTAAGAATGAGAAGTGCTAGCGGTTGTGAAGGGGTCAGGATCAATTCTACCCCTGATTGTGGCATTTATCGGTTCTTTCTCCACCTGTTCTTTGAGGATGATGTTTTTAAACTGCCATCCTCTCTGTTTACCCAGCAGTTAATTGTTGCTTCATTAATAAAAAAAAATCCTCATCCTTAGAATGCTCGCTATTTTCCAAATTTTTTTCCCCCTCCCAGCATGGATGATCCCTATTTCCTTTCCATCAAGTATTAAAAGTATGTTCTTCAAGCTCACGTGAAATACAGTTTCTAGACCTTCTTTCTCATCCCAAATTGATACCACCTTCTCTCTGCATATTGGTTATGTCTGTTTGATAATTGTTAAATATTCTAAAGTCAAGTTAAACAGTATCTTTGGGATTTGGACAATTCTAGGTACATGGGTCATAATACTGAGTGGACATGGTGGAGCCCACACGTCACTGAAATTTGTTAGGCAGACCTCTAAGAAACTCCTGGTATTCAAGTAATAGGGTAGAGTTTTCTTGAAATTCAGCCTTCATTTTGACTACTATGCAATTGTGTCTGATTCAAAAGCTGGAAGGAGTAGGAAGAAGTTACAGCTAAAATATCTGAAAGCTGTTTTCATATAAATGTTCTGTGAAATTTTGAGGAAGTAGATGGTGGCATTGCTTGAGACTGACATCTGATACAGCAAAGTCTGAATGTGATATTCTTACAACACAATATCCTAAAAGTGCACTGGGGCCATGCACTAGATGGCCTGGTATAGGCCTAAATCACAGGGAATATTGTACTTGGAATCTGAAGATTCCCTGGGGAGAGAAGGTTCAAAAGTAAGATGTCTGCTGTTCTATGTTCACATGTTAAACTGTCCATGTGTAGTATGTCTCTCTAATGGATGTGCTACTTCCTTCCAGATACACATAGTAATTGTGATAAGGAATCCATTTGTTAAATACACTAATGAATTCAAGGTCACTTGTGCTGTAGCACATATTTTTCAATTAATAGACATGAAAGAAATCACCTGGTTTTGAATAAATGGGGGGAGATTCAACATTAAAAAGGTATTCCAGCTAAGTGTAGTTGTATGAACCCATAATCACAGAAATTGGGAGGTGGAGTAGGAGGGTTAGGAGTTTGAGGTCAGCTGTTCTCATACTCATGAAGGCTGAAGTTGTTAATGGGGGTTACTATCACTTGCAGTAGTAGCAGCTTTTGCCTCTTACAGAAACACTTAGACTCAGCATTTAGTAAGTCAGTGTTGAGTGAATGAGTAATAAAAAAAAATGAGAACACTTTGTGCTGGACAGCGTCTACCTCTTATGCTGTTAAGTTTTCACCCGTTATCTGTAATCCCAAGTACAGGCGTATCTCCATAAAAATAAGAAAAAAGGTGGAAAATCTATCAGTCGTCACTCAGTTTTCCCATGAATACTGTGACAAAATAGTTTTCAATAGTACCTTCTTGTGGACACGTTCTGAATAAGTATGTGAATTAATTCCCATTCAGCTAGTCAGTTAAGACAAGAATAATGATTTAGTGCACTTCACATGTGAGTATCATAACAAACCCTGATATATCAGTTGCAAGAAAAAAAATGACCCATGTCGTTTGAGTTTTTCATTCACTGATTTTAAAATGTGATTTGTAAAGAGTTTTAATTTAAAATAAAAGGAGCTCACCATTGAAATCTTCTAAGAGGGTAAATTATGTACTTGGATAATTTTAATTAAACCATTTTCTGTGAAGATGTATCAACTTGTGCTATGAGCCAGAACTCCTAATCTAGTTTTATTGATAGGCCAGAGAGTTTGCTCAAACTACAAGAATATGATCAATATTGATTCCTCACCAACCCCCCCTCCCCCCAAAAAATCTCCCTTCTTCCTCACTTCTGGGGATTTGTCAGAGGCTGGCTTTTGAGAAACTCTAAGCAGACTCTACTTCATAAGCACTCGATGTAGCCTCATGCTATTGAAGCATCATGGGAGGACCAATAGGAAGAAGTAGAGTTGTGAAGTTCAAAGAGAATCTCGAATGGTTGAAGATGAAAGGGAGCTCAGAGATCATCATGGTCCTCCTTGTTCATTCCACTGATGTAGCCCGAGACGTGAAACAACAAGTACATGAAGAAGTCTTGTTAGTTCTAGAGTCAGAACACCAGATTTTTTTCTCCTTCAAAATCTTTGGTTGCTATCATCTCCATATTTTATACTTATCTAGGTTTTAATTCCAGTGTCACTTCTTTCACTACCAAATGACTACATGACTCTCTGTAAAGATATTCTCCCTTGGTCTTTTGTGATTTTTCTACCAGTTCCAGGAGGCCGACTTCAAGGAGGGCATCAGAAAGTTTCATGATCGTCTGCTTTCTGGTTGATTGGGTTCAGCCCATGGGAAACTTGCAGAATCCTAGCAGATGGGAAGAGCATGAGATCAATATAGTTATTAGCCTTCATGTCTGGACTTTAAGTCATTGGTGGCTATTTGCTCATAAAAGCCAGAGTCACTTGACATTCGGGTGTACATCATTAAAATGGACAAGCTGGATTATATTGATCTCCAAACTCCCTTTCATCTTGAACTAACTGAGATTCTCTTTGAATTTTTTGATTTCATCTTTTGATTTTGTCTCTCATGAGGCTTTCAAGGAGCCTTTTCTTTGGCTATTGTTTCCTTTGGATTATAGCAATTGTTCTTTACTCTCTCATTCCTTCTTAGGGGTACTAATTACTCCTCATTGTATTAGCTCTAATTTCCTTCATTGGGTATCTTAATGCCACACACACCTTTGGTATCCATATTGCATGATTTATAATTATTGCAATAAGCACAACTTTTTTCATGATTAAACCCTCCCTGATGTAATCCATTCTCTGTTACCCAATTTTTGTCTTCAAAGCACAAATTGCAAGCATATTCAACTTAAAAATACCAATTTGCTATTAATTTTCTGGCTTTCTGAAACAGTAGTTTCTCTTAATTGTCATAGAATCTGACACATAGTAGGTATTCAATAAATATTTGTGGAATGACTGCTCAGGCATATGAGCTTCTAATTAGAATTTTTATCTAAGATTTGTATAATAAATACGGTGTAACACTGATGAGAAAATTGAAAGTAGACACAAATGGGGGAGATAACTCATGCATAGATGGAAAGACTCAGTTGGTTAAAATGTCCATAACGCTCAGAACAATATACAGAGTGAATTCAATCCCTGTCAAAGTCTCAGTGGCATCCCTCGCAGAGGTAGGGCACAAATAATTCTGAAGTCTTCAGGGAAATATGAAAAAGCACATTCCTAAGAAAGGAAAACGAAGTTGGAGACATTGCTTTTTTTTTGAGTTTAGATCATATTATAAACTTACAATGAAAATAGCTTGGTACTGGCATTAAAGAAGACATACAAGTCAGCAGAAGAGAGAATAGAGAATAGAGAGCCTAGAAATAAATCTAAGCACAGAAGGTTAACTAAATTTTGGCAAGGTTACTAAGAAAACACAATGCAGAAGGGATGTCTCTTCAATAAATGATGCTGGAAAAACAAGTGTTATTCACGAAAAAGAGAAAATTGCACCCAGATCTTTCACCAAGCATGAAAATAAACTCAAAATGAATAAATGACCCAAAAATAAGGGAAGAAAATATTAAGCAATAAAAGAAAGATAAGAGGCATCTGGACGTAGGTCTTGATAATGAATTTTTGGATATCATGCATGTGCTTAGTCTATAAAAGCAACAATAATTAAACAAAACTATCTCATGTCAAAAAGCTTATGGATAACAAAGGAAACAAGGAACCAAATAAACTACAGCATTCTTGGAAAAATATTTGTTATAGAGCCGGTAAAGTATCAACACTCTAATTTATGAAGAAGTCCTTCAAGTCAATGATAGAAAAGAAACAAATGTACAAAACACCTGAATACACATTTAAATTTTTTCCACCTTTTAATCTTTGAGTGCTTTATTCATGAATATAGTGAATGATGTTTTTACACCTTAATCCCCAGTTCCATCCTTCTCTTGTCTTCTTATAATCCTTCTCCTCCCCTGCCAGATTCCCTCTTATTTTTCTAGTCTTTTCACATGTATGGTCCTTGGATTTCATTTGATTTGCCTTTGAAGACATGTAGCAGAGCACTTGTTGGAGCAGGAATAATGTATCAGTGGGTCCATTGCGGAAATCATCTTCCATTTCCTCCCTATCAGCATTAGCCCTCATCAGTCTCTCAGGAGGATGTGGAGCTCTTGAGATCCTTGTCATCCATTGTGAAACATTGACAGTATAATTCCATGCAGAACTTGTGAAAATATACATAACTGCAGTGAATTCATGAATACAACAGCCCTGTTGTGTCCAACAGATAATGTCTGACTGTAATCTTGTACCTTTTCATGCTTTTCTGATCTTACCCTCCCTCTTCTGTGATGTTTCCTGAGTCTTGGGGGGCGGGGGGAAGATGAGAGGATGGCCCAGATGTCCTGTTTAGGGCCAGCAGTTTGTAGTCACTTCTTTTCTGTACTTTAGTCAGTTGAGCGTGTCTGTAATAGACACATTCCATTGCAGAAAGAAGCTGATAGGTTGAGGGCTAAGTGTTCCTCCAATCTATTGGTATGATATCATGTCTTTCTAGCTAAATCTTCATAGCTTGTACTCTCCTACGACTTCAGTCCTCCCAATGTATAGATTCCTTTTCTAGTTTACAGTACCAGGAGTGTGGTTCTGGCTGTAAAAAGTGGGACTTAAATCCAATCAGAAAGCTGTTGGTTGTCCTCTTGACATTCATGCCATTATTATACTTATGGTCTTATCTTACCAGAGAGACTGTTACTGTAGATTGTATCTTTCACAGTGGAACAGACTTCTTTTTTTTTTTTTTTTAAATAAGACATAAGAATAGCCCACAGATACGTGAAGATACTTAATGTCAATAATCAAGGGATACAAATCAAGATCACTGTGAAAAAATACTTCATGATTAATGGGATGTTGTTATCAAACTACCAAAACAGAAGATGTTGAAAAACATATGTACAAAAGGACTTTTCTTATGTATTATTGGTGGTGATGGATAAAGCCACTATGGAAAAGTATGGTAGCTTCTAAAGAAATAAAAAACCTGTCAAGAGAGTTCTCTCTTCTGTGAAAATGCCAAAAGGAAGTAAAATCAAAAAGACATCTGGATTCCGTGTTCATTGTCACACTAGTCACAGCTCTTAAGTCATGGAAGTAGCCACCAACAAATAACTTATATACTGTGGTATATAAGTTCAATGGAATATTATTTACTGTTAAGAAAAGACTTTCCATTTGCTACAATGTGGAAGAGCTTTGAGGATATTATGCTAAGTGAAAAATAAAAGCCAGAAACAAAGAGGAAAAATATTTTAAGAATTAATACATATTATCCATTAAATCTTTTGTATGCTAAACAGGCTCTTTACTACTGAGCAGCCGCAGGGTTCCATGATCTGCATGCATACTTTGCAATCCTGATGATAGGTGTATCAGAGTGGGATCAGCAAGAATTAAATCAGGCTGGGTCAAGAGTGGATCTTGGAAAAGCCAAAAATCAAGTCAAGTTTATTATGGAACCTAATCCTTTATATACCATGAAACAGGGAAATGAGATTGTGCAGATAGATGACATCATATACATTGCAACAGAGACCACGAGCAAGGAAAACAATAGGTGGGGCCACCACCACCAACACAGCCCTGCTGTCCTTAGACAGGCTAATCTGCCCTAATGCCCTACTCATTGTGGAGAAAGAACAGACTGCTGACAGGTCAGAACATGGTGATACAATTACAATGATAAAGCTCTGTGCCCATCCTTTAGATGTGCTAATTAATGTCTTGATGGTTTCCAGAAAACAGGAAGAAATATGTAAAAAACACCTCTACCCTCGATCCCAATTTGAGATAGGACAAGCTCTATCTCTGCCCCTTGCGGGGGAAGTCAACAGGAGTCAGCCTACGACTATGCTGGCATAGATTGGCATAGGAGGCACATTGTAACTGAGACTTCAAGGAATGCCCTTGACATCTGTCTTCAAGAAATGGAGACCTCTTCAAGAAATCCAACTCCAATGTTCCCTATAAGCAGTAGCTCTGTCCTTCCATATGTGGAAGGATATATATATATATATATATATATACATTCAAATGTTCAGAGAGACAACAAAGCAGTAATAATGGGGCAAGATATGGAGAAAATTGAGAAGTATGAATCAGAGGTTCATAGTATTAGACAAGTAAATTGAACAAATCCAGATATGGATAGCACCAGGACTATAGAAATGAAATGGTATTGCATTTGATATTCTTGCTAAATGAACATATTTTAGTTGTTATTGCTACAAAAGTAAAGCAGGTAGCTATGTGAAATGGCTGTTAGTTTGCTTCATTACAGTAACCTAAGAGGATCACTTTGCATACATGAAGATACTTCACGTTGCATATCATAAACGAGCACAATAAAATGCATTTAAGAAAACTCTTAAAGTCTTGGATTGGGGATGTAGCTCAATGACTGAATACTTGCCTGGCATTTGCGAAGTGCTGGTTGGAGAAAATTCTCTCTAGATGAGAATATCCCTATAGAACTTCAAGGAGTAATTCTGCTCTAAGGGAAATTTTAGTTAATTCCAACTCCAGTATGGATTGCATAAGATTTATGTCATTTGCAACTATTTAGCATACTCTTTTGATGGTAAATGTGTTCAATACTAGTTTTTCCCCCAGATTTTAGTTTCCTGTGGACAGTGGTTGTGTGTGTCTTGCCCATGGCTCTGGGCCTAAAACTTTGTTTACTGTCTGTTACAAGACAAGTTCTTTGTGTTAAATATTAGTATTAAGATACTTACTGGTTACGTGGAGATATGTGAAGACATGATCATTGCTTGTACAGGGCTCACAGAATGATTGGAAAGATTGACACCCAGTAAAACATATTAAGATGATGTAACAGGGGCTTTAAAAAGTGCTTCAGGATGACAGAGAGTAGAGCCCAGGAACCTTTGGCACATGATCTGAGTAGAGGGAGATGGGGGTTCTTCTAGATTCTTTTTTCTCTGAAACTGCTTATTCAGGGACACTAACTTCCAAATGGTTCATTTCAAAGTGAATTTTTGTGACAACATCTTTTTGGTAGCTGACTATCATGTAAACTAACAATTTCTGTACTTCTCGATACCTTTTTTATTTTCCTTCTTTTGTCCTTTCTTTTATTACTAAAAAAGGAAAGAAGTTAAAATGATTTTTGAGTGTTTGTCATGTTTAAATGCTAATGAAGTCTGATCAAAAGACAGTAATACTGTCATTCAAGAGCACTTTGTTTACAACATATGAAACTCAGCTGAAACTGACTTCAAAGGATTAAAAAAAAGGAAAATAAAAAGAAAAACTTACATTCCCCACCAGAGGGAGACAACTTTTTTCCTTTGCCTTTCAAAACCTTAAATTCTGATTAACACAGACTGAAGAATACAATACATGGTTTACTAGGGTTGATTAATACCCAGGGGGCAAAAACAAACTTACAAATCTAATTTGTTTACTTTTGTCTTTTAATATCAAATTATTTTCAAGATCTAAGTTCTCTTCTGCCAGCTGAATCAGTACTACTTAACATGCATAAGACCTTAAGAGCCACTTGTTATTTCTCTGTCGCCGCCGTTATCTCTAATTATATTAGTATGGATTCAGATAGGACACTGATAACATAACAACATGGAATTACTTAGCATTAATTATTTCCTGTAGTAAGACATTTACAAATCAACCCTTAACTAAAAGAGACAAGGGGACATGGAGCCCGCAGTGAGAGAAAGAGTGGTTACAAGGTCTTTTCCTATTGGCCACTGTAGATGTCCAAATAAATGGAAACCTAGGCAGTCAATTTTCCATAAGCTGCAACTCTTCAAGTTTTTTTTTTAAATTTTATCTAAAGTAGTTGTTAATTTAAGAAAAATGATAGACAGGCCATAGTTCCTTTTTATGCACATCTCTGTGCTTAAGATAATTAAACATTTTATCAAAAATCTAGAAAGTTGTCTAGAGATTCATAATGCAAGACCCACTGTACTTTTAAGAAGTCCAATTTCATGCCTAATTTGATAGATACAGTGTTAGATTTGCATGTCCAGTATAATTACTTGGATGTTTCATTCTTTTCAGTGGTTCTTTTTGGAAACCAGTACACATGTGACCCTGTGTAAATGCTTTCTAAATTGCTCTGAATCATTTTGCAAATCCAATTAGTGTACAGTCAGATCTTCTCGGCTCACCTCACCTCACGGCTGCTGAAGTGGCCTTGCTGCTTATTGCGATTCTTATTTTCTTTTCTTTGTCATGTCTAGAGTACACGTAACTAAAATCTGCAATCACTCTCAGAAGCTCACATCTGAACATGAGATGAAGTAGCGGGCCCAGGTAAAGGATTTGGTTAGCATCATAAGCTTTTCGTCCTGATTCAGGGAGGGTAAATGGGTGCTTTGAAAAGTACTGACACTTAACTTTCATTCGCCGGAGGTATCATTTAATCAGCAAGCACACTTAATAATTCTGCTTTCCTATTTGTCAAGATCTCAATATTTTTTCAATATGAGGTCTGCTTCAGTGTACTTTACATGACACTTTATAATTAGTGATACTTGAGAATTTGGCAGTTTTAAAAATTCATACAACATCCTTAGTTACAATTTATAAATGATTTTAAAGTATAATTAACATTCATCTTTACAAGTTATATGCAAACAAATATGCAAATTTTGAAATAAATATGCAAACATATAAAATGTTTTTGAATTAAGTAGTCCTTAACATTTTTAATGAAATCAATATTTTATTCATATTTTGCACACAATTTTGAGTACTTGCTGATTTAGGGGGGTCCACCGCATATAGACTTTTGCATATTACAACCTCTAACTACCAGCAACAGGAGGCAAATGAGAATGAGTTTCTTCTTTTGATGAAAACTGAAAGGATGATTTCACAGTCAAGTCTAATAGCTGCTATCAGATGGATTATTGATGCAATTAAAATGGCCTTTTATTCATTGAATTCTTAAACAAACCCCGTATATGATTAGTTTGCATTTTATGATGCTAAGGACATGCACAGAGTATCCTCGACTTTTTGAGCTGATAGCTGTGGCGACTTGCATTGTCCCACAGGCTCATGTGTTTGCATATCGATCACCAGCTGGTGGTGCTGTTTGAGAAGATTATGGGGCGTTTAGGAGGTAGAACCTTGCTGGAGGGAGCTGTGGCTTGGGCACAGGCCCTGAGGTTTGGTAGCTTGGCTCACTTCCTTTTTGTCTGACTGTTGGAGTTCGCCTGCATGGTTGCTGATAAATCACCATCAAATGGCTTAAGGGAACAAGGTGTTTATTTTCTTATGATAGGTTACAATTTGTAGTCCAGCTTGACAGGAGAGCGTGCACCAACCCAGAGCCTAGGGAATTGGCCACACCATCTCTACATAATGGCTGCAAGAGGGACGATCCTTCTTGCCAGACCAGCATGTCTGGCCAAGTGTACACAAGGATGCCGACTCTCTCAACCTGCTCTCTGTATTTTATTCTACCTGGGCTTTCCCCATCAGCCAAACAATCTCCTGCAGGTTTGCTCTGGGCTTAACCCAACCATTAATTCTCCACAAATGTGCCCGGAGCTCAAACCCTCGACTGTCAAGTTGACACCTGTGCCTAACTAGGACATGCTCCTTGCCTCCCGATGGTGGCCGTGATTTGTACTGGCCTCCTGCCTTGGATGCTGTGCCTTTAGCCTTGTGTTCCTCACCACAACAGACGTTCTTCTTTCTGGAACCACAAGCCAAAATAATAAACCCTTTCTCCCTTAAGTGCTTGGGTCAGAGTGTTTTCTCACAGCAACAAAAGAGTAACTGCAAAAGAAGTTAATAAAAGCTAATAAACTGGGTCCCTAGTTATGAAGTTTTAACACTATAAAATCTGAAACCTGAAGAATATAGGATTCGATGCAGAATCATTTAGGTACCTTAAATTCATAAACAATATTACAGAAACAATGTTTAGTAACTGCTGTTGTTCTTATTTATTTTAAATGCTTCCAATAAGCAACCAGCTCAAGGTCATTGTTTACTCGTTCAGCAATACCCATCTTTTAGGCTTGGTTTCTACTTTTCTGAAGCTGAATATATTTTACTCTACCAAGATGTTCCTTTTCTGAATTCATGTTACAGTGTAAACTAATCAGCAATTTTTATGAGCCCATTATGGGCAAACTCAACATACAATGCTATTAAGGATACAAAGAGTTACAAGAAAGACTTAATTCAAAATACATGCATGGTTCAGCTCTAAAATGTTATATGACATTATTATTTGAAATGTCACACTTCTTTAGGGAACAGCACATCATTTATATGGGGGAAAGTGAAGATGTATTTTGAGTGGCAATTCTGGTGATTTAGTAGATGCTCAATGAAATGGTTTGTAAAAGGTGGTTTTATGAATATGTCACGAGGGGCTGGAGAGGTGGCTCAGGGGTTACGCCTCTGCCTTGCAGGCAGAAGGTCGGTCCTGAATTCGGATCCTAGATCCCACGTATAGACGCGGTGCCGGGTGAAGTGGGGGCGGCCTGTGTTTCTGGTCCTGGTAGGGCGGAACCTGTGAATCCTGGGGCAGAGTAAACAAGGAGAAGGTGGAGGCGTCCATAGTGGTTCCTGAATTCGTCCGTGGTTCTACACATACACACACACACACACACACACACACACACACACACACATACACACACACGCACAAATGAATAAAAAAAAAAGAGTATGTCACAAGAAGATGCAACAGTGCCATAATTTTATTAACCTTATTCAATTTGGAACCTTTTTTCAGTGTTGAAATTTCTTTATTAGACAATGAAATCCTTGAGATCTATTCAGTTTCTCTTTTCACCTGCTAGAAATTAAGGGAAAAGTTTTTCTCATTTATTACTTTTATTTTGACTTTATTACAAGTTTTTGTTTTTTGCTAGTTAGGTGCTTTAGTTAGGTGCTTTAAAGATTTTCGAAAGAAACAGATTGTTACCTATACTATATACTATAAAATTTATGGTGCCTTGTATTGGCCTAAGGCCTAGGAAGACATAGAGTAAATGCCCTTTGATTGCCTGGAGAACACCAAACTCATAGAGCAAATGCCCTTTGATTGCCTGGAGAACACCAAACTCCGTGATATGGAGAATGTGATAGTTAATCCTGGGTGTCAACTTGACACACCTGGCAGTAACTAAGATCAGCTGAGATCACCTGAAGAGATTATCTGGATCAATACATTTACAATACAAAGACCAGCAAGCACTAGGTTTCATTTGAACCTTCCTAGATCTCATTGGAATCTCTCAGTAGTGGACCAGATAAAAGGAACAGGAGATGAAGAGATAGTCTCCAGGAATTCCATAGCCTTCCGCCATCAGCCACTAGCCTACTGCATGTCTGCCGTGACTTAGCCTGTCAGCTTCAGCCACCCACCAGCCATGTCTCCTCCGCCATGAGTCTGTTTCTCCCCTCCCTTTCTTTAAGGGAGATTTGTTATTTGACTTGGGTGCTCTCTCACAGCAATAGTTAAGAGTAACCATTACAGAGTTCTCACAATAGAGGCTCAACAATTCCTAAGTAAGCAAGAGAATGAATGAGTTCCGAGGGAATTTAAACCATAGGAAAGATCATGATGGAATGTGAGTTGTCAAGAAAAACACCAGATGGAGATTAATCTGATCTGATGCCTTAAAAAAGGGGCATAGAAGGATGTTTGGAAGAAGTGAAAATGGATTGGGAGAAAGTGAAGGTTAAGCAAGGAGAATTTAAAGTGATGAAAACCAGAGTGGGATAATATGGACAACTGGTCCATTTGCTTATGTGAAATGCAAGATTTCAGGGAGTAAGATTTTTAAAAATTTCTTTTAGGACACAGTGATGCTGTTCACAGTGTATGACAAGGCTTTTGAGGCTATTTGATGATCCTGCTAACTTCATTTATTTCAAATTCATATGCACACACAAAGGTATAGGATGTGATTATTTGAACTTGCTGATTTAGGGTAAAAGAATTCATTTCAATGCATCACAAGTTAATCTTCCTTCACAGATTCAGAATAAGCAATTGAAATTCAGTTTTGCAGCAAGCTGTTCCACAGTGTCTGTGGGGACTGGTTTGTTTATTTGCTGCTATACGATAGTCTTAGGTAAACAACATACAGCCATATCTATGTGCATCTGGGTAAGCTTCAACATTTTTATTACGCAACTTAAAAATTACAGAGCTAAATTTGCTGTACTTGGCAAAACAGCAAAATCTCATGGAGTGTAAAACAAGCCCCTAGCACCTTGTTGTCAGGTAACCTTGGTCTTTAACTGTCATCCCCCCAACAGCAGTCACTTCCATATGCCTTCCATTCTTCCATATTCTAGGATTTTTTTTTTCTCAACGTTTTGTTTCTTTGGGCTGAATTTCATCTCAGTTGATTGCCCAATTCACTTTTCATTCAGTCATAATTGTTTTTTGAATTGTCTTAAATCCTCAAATGGATTATGACAATTTGAAAATTAACAATGGCGCCTTAATTGCATGGGGCTGTGTGATCCACAAAACCCCAGTTGACGGATTGTCTCTCCACCCCCAACCACCTGTAATTTCTCTTTTCCAGGCCAAATATGAAAAAGGTAGGAACTAACATACAAGCATAAAACACATATGGTTGTGATTTCCAAAAAAATACTTTAAAGTATTTTGAAATTAACCACAGATACTTGGAAAAGCGTTTTAAAAGCAAAATGATGAAGAAAAGTTCAACTAGATTTTCATTATTTCAAACCCAGTTTCTTTAGTGGACATAGAAACATATCCAAAGAACTTTCTGTATGCGCATGAAAATTAAGTTCTAGGAAGATAATCATTGCTCTTTGAATTACCCATAAGGTTTGACAATGTCTGCATAGTAAGTTTGACAATCCCACCTCCTGGTGTAATTCCTCCTAGAGGCAACTGTTTGAAACTCTGAATTCCTCCTCTTCTCATTCCCCCTCTCCCATTCTTCTTACCCTTGCTTTGTAACTGACAAGAGAATATGGCAACAGCAGAGCCTTCTCCTCAGAGTTACCCATATCTGGATGGAAAAAAGCTCACGCATGAGAATTCTAGAAAGAAGCAGCCGGTCATACTTTGTATCCAGGGGAGAAGCATGCATTTTTAGCTAACTTCCATTTCAGTTTAATGGAAGCAGAGGTGTACAGTCTGTTCCACTTAGGAGGGCTTTTATGTGAAAGTTCTTGGAATCTACTCGCAGTTCATTTGGTTGTTGACCGAATTCACTTCCTTCAAGTTGCAAGTCTCAGGTGCCTCTTTCCCGCTGGCTGTCAGCTGCTGGCTGTTCTAGCTGAGAAGGTCAGTTTGATTTCTTTTCTTTTCACTTCTTCTGTCTTCAAACTAGCAATAACAGATCAAGCACTGTCCATGTTCTGAATTACTCTGATTTCCCACTCCCGACCCAGCTCTCTGGTTTTTATGTCTTGCCATCCCATGAAGCCCATTGAAACAAAATCGTGTAATATGTTATTTTATGGCAAGCTGGTGAATAGCATTAATTATATCTGCCCCCTTTGCTATGAAACAGCATATTCATGCTCATCATATCTCTTCATATTCAGAATGTGAAAACTAGGAAGGGATTCTACTAACCACAATCTTATATTAAATTAGAAAACTGAAACGATTGGAAATAGAATATAATAATTAGAAATCCTTACAGTTGTACTCTAAACTCAGTAATAATACTAGACATTTTTTTCTGGTTAAATAGCTTATCCATTTAGCCTTACACAATATGGATATATATCACCCACTGAAAGTTCAGATTTGCTTCCTGACCTTTTCATACTTCTATTTGAAACTATTGTGATGAACAGGGAAAAGATCAGGCTTTAGTATCTTTAGTCTTCCAGGTGCCCAGATAATAATATCCTAAAGATCTAAAAGTAAGTGTATGATCTTGTGAATAGAACCTTTTTTTTTTATTTCCACTCATACAAACTTAACAGGTACACTGGTCCCCCCTCCCTCCAACCCCCTATCCCCCTGTGGTTCCTCCCCTCCCCCTTCCTTCCCTATCCCCCAGTGCCTCCCCCTCCCATCCCCAGAGCATCCTTTAATGTGCATGCCAAACTCTCCTCTGGGTCCTTCTCTCCGATGACGTACAAGAACCCAGTGGCATTTCCCTGAACCCTTTCCTGTGTTCCCATTAAGCATAGGAACACTACTGTGGCTGTCAATCCCTTGCCTCCCAGGATCCTAGTGCCTTTAGCAAATGCTAGACTTTGTGAGGTCAATAGTGTGTTGGACATTGTGCAGGGCATGTAAAGTCCAAATATGATTGCTTCGGCCCTAACTTGTGTGGAGTATCTTGCATATCATTGCTTGTCATAGTTAAGCACAGGTGTCAACTTGACTCTTGAGGGTTTGAGCTCTGGGCACAGGTGTAGAGAGTTGATGGTTGAGTTAAGCCCAGAGCAAACCTGAAGGAGATTGTCTGGCTGCTGGGGAAGACCCAGCCCATGGTGGGTGGGATTAGGCCCTGGATAAATCACAGAGAGCTGGTTGAGAGAGTGGGCATCCTTCTGTATACTTGGCCAGACATGCTGGTCTGGCAAGTAAGGATTGTCCATCTCTCAGCCGTTATGGTGGCCAGTTCCCTTGGCCCTGGTGTTGGTGTGTGCTCTCCCATCAAGCTGGACTAAGAACTGTAACCGGACTGTCGTAAGAAGTAAACTCCTTGTTCCCTTAAGCTGTGTGATGGTCATTTATCAGCAACCATGCAGGCTGACTGCCACATTGCTCCTCCCATCATTGTGTTCTTACAATCTTACCGCCCCCTCTTCCGCAAATTTCCCTGAGTTTCAGGATGGGGAGAGATTAGGCTGGCCTAGTTCCAGGGTGAATAGAACCTTTTATAGAGAAAAATTTTAGCTATGGGGGGGTGGAGTGAGGAGGTAATATAAACCTGTTGTGCATGCATCAAGCACTGAATGAGTTTGTTGGTCTGAGAAATGTAGACTCACGGCTTTCATTCTGAATAATCCATGTTCTCTGATGGTTTCTATGTTTAGATTTGACTTTTATTCAATTGGTATTTACGGAGTTCCTATAGATTCTCTCTCTCTTCTAATTTTTTATCTTCTCTCTCATTTTCTATTTTCTTGAGAGGGTCTTGTTCAGCCAAACTAACTTAAACTAACTCTGTGTGTACAAAGGTACCTTGAACTCCTGACCCACCTGTCTCTACTTCCAGGATCACAGGTAGGTGCCCCCAGGCCTGGTGCTGGGGATGGAACTCAGAACTTCACTCATGCCAGGGAAGCCCCCTTCCAAAAGAGCTGCATTCCCAGCCTGTTCTTTCTGAAAATTCTGGAGTCTTGAATTCTGGAAGGTTCCAGGAGATGCTCCGATGGAAAGAGCATCTTGAATAACTTGACTTAGGACTGCAAAGTTAGAAAAATGTCCTGATTAAACTCGGTTACTTTTCCTTTGTCAAAAGTTTGGTTTAGTGAAAGAAAAGAGAGAAATCATGAAAAAAAAAAAGGAGAAAATTTCAAGGATGACTTGAAAAATTCAACCGACAAGGTTCCAGTTGGTTCTATAGAGATGGGAGGACATCTAGTGACATAATAAATTAAGGTTAATGTTTTTTTGTTCTTGGTTTATCATCCTGGTTGGTATAACTGAAACCTCTTGATGGATTCCCAAAGACTATCAAGGTGTGAATACAAATCATCAATCTTGAAAAATCAGTTTGACAATCAAATTTCTGACTTGTCTTTCTCTCATATAATACACAGACACCAATACCATTGAGCTGGTTTGAGAATAAAGATGAGGAAATTGTCAGTCATTAGGTATAACACTAGTAAATGGAAACAATGTTTGAGAGGCCATTTATTACAAATTTCAATTCAGCTTTATTTGGGGATACAGACATACTGAGTGTTACTTATTTTTTTTTTCTAAAAGCTAAATGTAGAAACAAGGATATCTACAACACTCAATATTATAGGGCTAGGAAAAGCACCTGCAATATGAGTACTGAAAAAAGAAAATAGACAAATTTCTATCTATGCATCTAAAAATAACTCTGAATTTGAGAAAGGATAAACTGCAATACCCAGTATACTTCTTGGTGGGGATTTGACACATGTTTTGTACTAGCTCGCAATTGATTAGCACAAAATTAGAGACCAGTTTTTATGAAGGGATAGCTACTCTGTCCCTTCAACCTTAAACAACTTGTACAAACTTGGGAAAATTTGTTTACCTCTTTGAGCCCATAATTATTTTTATCTTAATCACAGGGATCATAGACCAACTTTCTACAAGTTATATGCACACGAAATATTGCAAGTTAATATTGCATTGTGGTTTGGAGCTGAAATGTCCCCCCTTCTCTTCTGTAGGAAGGTCTCAACTACAAGTGCAGCACTGTTCAGAGATGGGGCTTTGGGGAGGTAACTGGATCATGAGAGCTCTAATCTCATTGATGGATTAATCCATTCATGGGTTCATGGGTTATTTTATTCAGAGGTAGCTGAAACTAGGAGTTAATGCCTGTTTGAAGAAAGTAGGTTACCCAGGACATGGTTTTGAAGGGTATGTTTCGCAACCTGACACCTTGCAGCCACTGTCTGCTCCCTAGACTCCGTGAAATGAGCACGCGTGCTCCCTGCATGGTGTTCTGTCTCATGATGACCTACCTAGAAACAGTGCAGCTGAATGACCCTGGGATGAATATTTGATGCCGTGAACCTAGCTGCTTTCCTCCATTATTTTATTTGTCAAAATGATGAAAAGTTGACTAGCATAAATTCCTGCTATATTATCAAGCACATGATCCATGCATGACATATAGACACGATTATAGCTATTTTATATATAAAGCACTTCTATATAATTCCTAAATTCTCTTCCAAAAGTTTGAAATATTTTAGCATGTTATTAATTATTACAATAAATGGACAGATTTAATAATTGGAAAAATATGCAAACATGTATCCAAACCACTGAATTCAGAAAGAAACTTCTAGGGGCCCGTAAGTCTACTCACTGATATCAAGATTGCCTTTTGCATAATGACTATAGGGTGCTCAGAGTTCTGAGATTGTTCGTTTTGCTAGAGTGGCACTGTGACATGGCTGCATAATGCTGGCACGCCTGTCCTTGTACCTAGATGAAAGTCTTTATCCTGTTTTTCTGCCTCTAATCTAGCCAAGCAAGGAGCCATAGCAAACGGCGACCAAATAGCCCTTTGAATGCTGATGCTCGTGACCAATATCCCAGAGGGGCTGAGCATCTGCTCCCAGACAAGCCAGTTTCTTGAACTTCTGTTTTCTCTGCTTCAGCCTCAAATTGCTGTTGTTTTGTTCTACCAAACCGTATCTGGCTTCCATGCCTTCGATATGTGCAATAACATACCCATGATTCAGATGAATGACTGCAGCCTTAAAACTGGTAGCTGTTTTCCCAGCTTACTTTTACAAATGGAGGAGAGAAGAAATGAAGGTTCTTGAATGCTACTTTTCTCAGGATTAGAAAAAGGGATGCAGCTTGATATCCTTCTGCTTCTGTCTTCTCTCTGCTGACTTTATTATCATTAAGCCACAGCTCGTCTGTAATATTGTGGGTATGTTGAACTGCTTGATATTTCCACACACAAACCAGGCATAGTATGAGCAATTTAAAATCACATTCATTTACTTTATTTTGGCTAGAGGATTCCATATTTTGTTTCTTGTCCCCTCCTTCTTTTCCTCCTCTACCGTCTCCTCCTCCTCCTCCTCTTCTTTGGTCATTTGCAGAAGCACTGCTATGGATTAAACTTGACATGCTTGAACACATAGCATAACTGTGTGTTAATTATCCATGTGTATTCTATTCCTTCTGGACACGTAGAGACATACCCATGCAGGCATTGCCATTGACATATGAGGAGCAAGGAATTTATGATTTTTCTTTCTCTAGAGAAGAGTAAAACATTTTCATGGAATATCAGCTTACTGTTTTTGAAACCCAACAAATGACTCATAAATCTTTCTTCCTCTCTTAATCTGTGTTTTAGAAGTCCTCAAAAGTTCTGTGGTGGTCCTCGTGATACATCTTATACCATGCCAAACATTGTGCGTGTGTGTGTGTGTGTGTGTGTGTGTGTGTGTGTGTGTGAACAGGAATTTTCTCATGTAAGAAGCCCTGGATCAGATCACCCAGGCATGCACACCAGACAAGAAGCACTCTAAAGGACCCAGAAAATGCAAAGCATTAAACTGTCTGATACACCAGGAAACACCCTAGGTACCCTTCAGTTGCCACCGGAAGAGTGCATGTGGCACGGAGTTGTTTGACAAGGACTTACAGAACAGTTTGCCAAGTCATTTTTATTTCTTTTTCTGTATGAAATGTCAGTGAAAGAAAAAAAGAACAAGTTAGTAGATCTATGGAAATCTGTGCAATGTAATATAATAAAGATGGGTCAAAATATATACAGTACACAGAGGCAGCAATTTTCCAGGAGAATGAACATTTTTGCACCAGTATGCATTGACTTAGACAAAGCCAATCCTGTGACTTACAGCCTCATTCTGGAGTAAATAACTACTTTAGACATTGTGTATGTAGGTATATGAATTTCTGAGGGGAATTTAATTTTCTCCACTGTGAAAAAATTGCTCTCCTTGAAACATGTCTTATAAACTAGGGAATGGAAATGGTCTGAAATATATTAATTCAAAATCTCTTGATCTTTAAAAAGTTGTTTAAAATCAATATCCTTTTATTTTTTGTCTTAGGATTTAATTTCATTTACATATGATCAAGGATATTTCTTTTTGATAAACTTAATTTTCTGGAATTTGGCCCACCACATGGAAAGAATGGTCTCCTTTGAGATGGGCTGCCAACTACAGCGAGTTGCATCTCAAGTCAGTTTGATGTGTACATTCTTCAAACTTCTTAGATGTGCTTACTGACATTTGGCCTGATGAAGCAAGCCCTGGGAAGTGGAAAAACCCACAGCATGCTACTGTACTGACATGCAGAATGTTTTATAATCCGTCTTTATCTTTCATGGCTGCAGTGATCTGGATAAATTAGACTAAATTGGGCTAAACACTCTCCTTGGCTCCACTTGCACAACTGTTTTCAGAAACTAATAGGAGCTGTGTGTGCACATCCAAGGACAGAATTTGGCCCCCTTTGTCTTTGCACAAACAGTTACCTTGGTTGAGATGATTATTCCTGAGTGACTGTTTTATATGTAGGGCTTCTGCCCAGTTTGAATCTCTCTTCACTTTATTCTTCATAGTTGAGACATTTATGAATATGGAAACGTGTAACTCGAAATCTTCAATTTCCGGAAAAATAGAAATCTCTCCAATAAAACCTGTGAGTATTGCAAATGAACTGGGAAAGAGGTAAAGCAAGTCATATAAATGGTGACAAAACAGAAGTAACACCGAGCGGATGTGTTAGCACTCATTAGTGGTAATAATCTGATTAAAAATTTTATAGTACATGGATTCTTGGCCTTTCAGGAAGAAAAGTCTGCTGCCAAACAATGTTTTCAAGGAAAATACAGACCACCAAATATTTTTATTCATATGAAATTAACTCTGCAGTGCAACTCCTTTTCTCTTCTCAAAAAATATTACATACTTCTCACTATTTTCCTAAGGCCAACTCTTTTGAAATACAAGAGAACCATTGGGACTGAAAAATTTTTATTATTGAAAATTGCAACCTTGCCTCATCTTTGAATATCTTTCTAGAAAATAATACATACAAGCACAGCCTTAAGGTTTTGGTTGGCATTTCTTGCATAGATCAACATGGGATGTGAACAATAGGAAAGTCATTGTAAAACCTATTGACTTTTTGACACATTTATAAGAGTTTGCTCATTTCCTTGTGTTTTGAAGAAATCTCCTTACTTACAGTTCTCATTGCACTTTTCTCCAAAGATGATTTATTTAAAAATTATTTAGTTATATGCTGGAACCTAGCCTTTCAAAAGCTCATAATCATGCACGTTATCCATGCCAATTTATCAATTATTATAAGTTAAACATATTCACTTTTTGCTAGAGCTAATAATCCTTTATATAATAATTCATGAAAAAATAATCCACTGAATTCTGTGAGTGGTTGGAAATTTGTCTAAAATAGTGAATTTTTTTTACTACCTGTCAATGTGAACATATTCCAGGTATTTGAGACCTACCATATCTCTACTTGAAACATTTTGAATACCAACCCCAAAACCTCAACATTAATAAAACATTAAAGTTCCAACTTACACCCATAAAAGTCAAGAAATCTAGAGTTAAGGTCGATCCGGCTCTCTTAACTCTGTCCTCTTGAATGTATGCATGGGGGATGGAAGAGTAGTGTGGCATTTGTTTAACTCAGTCTTCCTGAACAATTTGAAAATGTAATTGAATTAGTGTATAAAGTATTTACATATCCTGCAGTGGACAACTCCTCACACTATATTATCCACATTTTTTCCTCCGGATCCCATTTTCCCTCCTCCTTGCAGTGTTCCTGCAAGGCTTCCTCAAACATTCAGAAATTGGACTTGCAAATACAATTTCCCTTCTTTTACGAGGCTTCAAGATGAGTGATGCGCACTCAGCTTTCTCGTTGCCTTTCAGCTCCTGGCCAGACAGATAGAGTTTAGGTGGCAGTCTTTCTTTTGGCTAGCACCCTCAGAGGTTTCTAGGCATTAGACACTCTCGGTTTTTGGCCAAGGATCATTTTATGGTCTAATTCTATCAAGCACAAGTTCATTTGTCACATTATTATGAAGATTAAAGTATTAGATCCAGCTTGGGAACAGACTGGTGAGAATTTATGGGCACTGATTTTGGCTTCAGATAGACCTAAGATTCCAACCGAGTCCTTGTTCTGTCACTGATTGGCATTTAACCTTTCCATACTTTGGTTTTTCCTCTTTACAATGGGTACAATTATAGTCCTTATGATTTTTAGAATTCAGTGAGATTGTAAAGATTTAAAGAGATAATGTATATGAGGCACCTGATATATCAAACATTTAATAAATAGTTTCTGTTGGTACAAATTCTCACTTTGGTAGAAAACAATAAAATTGTACTACTCCCATCTTTTCCCCCTGTATCAAAGAGTGTAGTAGAGGGTTTGTTAGTATAGTTTGAATGTTCAGAAATTTTCAAATGAAGTTACAGTAACCCATTAAAAGGATGTCCAACACTCAGCCATAGCTCAAGAAATGTTCAATATCATGTTCTGTTGTTCAGCTTGAGAAAGATCAGAAAATAGTAATATCTGATCTGGGCATGGAGAGATAAACTTACTTATACATTACTGTGAGAATAAGTAAGTATACTGTTTGTATGTCTTGTTAACTCAATGATTGTAGTAACTGATATTAAGAAAAGTAACTTGTAGCGACTGATATTAAGAAAATAATCAGATAAATGCGCAAAAGTGTTTTTTAAAGTCTTGCTAAAAATCTGAAACTGTTAATATGAGACTGGTAAATCATGCAGTTATACAGTGTGATACTACAGAACTTTTAAAGATGAATTTTCATTTGAATAGGCTTGCTTTACTAGCCTTAAATTATAGGGCAGCTATTTGCAATGATTTCCTTTTCTCCCCCAAAAATATTACCGCTGCTTTTGGCAGAACCTCTCTCTCTGGGCAGTAGTTTAACTCATCTCAGGGTTTTCAAACTCTTGGGCTAAATGACAAAAAAGAATGAAAATGCATGACAATGCATAATTACTTTTCCTCTAAGTCTTCTTTAGTCATTGGTAAGTTGAAAAAGGTAGAGAATGTAGAAGATGCATATGTCAGAAGGAGAATTAAGAGATGAATTGGTTCTCACTGCTCTGACAAGAGTGAAATATGTTTGTGAGGCACAAAATATAAATTTCATAACCTCGGGAATTCCATGCATGAGCTAAAACCTTTTTATTTTCATTTATACTGATACTGGACCATATAAAGATGAGTGATAGAGTTATGTTAAAAATTCAAATGTAAATTTGTTTATAATTGTGACATTTTATAGCAACAAACACAAAGATAATGCTTAGAGATCCTACAGAAGTGAAAAGCTTTGACAATTTAATTCCATCAACAGCAGTCTACTTTCCAAACATTTTTTGGTGTGCTGCAAGAAACCCCATATTTTCATTGTGCAGTGAACCTTCCAATGATGTAGCTGATGCAGATGGCAGAAGAGGGAGTCATACTGGAGCAGTTGGCACTTTACATATTAGTTTGAATATTATTTTGCTGACATAAGGGTGAAGTAACCGCTCAGTCTATTCTTTTTTTAAAAAATTATTTATATGTGTGTATATGTATGAGTGTGTGTATGTGTGTGTGAGAGACACACACAAAGAGAGAGAGAAAGAAAGAGAGAGAGACAGAGATGCATGCATGCAACATATGGACTTTTAGGGATTGAACTCAGGTCGCCATGTTTGCAAGCAGTTGCCTTATCCTCTAAATCATCTCACCAGACCCTCAGTCTCTTCTACAGTCAGCGTTGCCTTGGCAGTGGGTTACTAAAGTATATGTGCTACTTAAGGCTGGTTAATTAGAATGCTTCATTTTCTTGTCCACATTGATTAATTTGGGGCTCTGAATTTGAACTGTGCTTGGTCCATACCAATCATAAGACCTGTTTGACAAGGTAGGAATGGATATTTTGCTTTTGGTTACTGGATTTGAACCTGAGTTGCTCGAGGACGCCTTGTACAGTTTGAGTAATAACAACATAGAGCATGACAAAGGTGAGAGATAGAAGTCAATCCATGATGATATTAGTTGAGTCTGGATCAATCTATACTTGAAACAAGTTAGATAACACACTGGGAGTTTCTAGTTACACGAGATCTTTTATGCTCAAGGTGGTTTTGTTAGATTTTTTTGACTTGTGATGAATGCAATACTTTAAAATTTTTTTAATTGACCCATAATAACTACATATTTATGGGATAGGGTGTGATATATCAAAATTTATATAATTTGTAATGATTAGGTCAGAGTTATTGACATATCCATCATCTCTAGAATTTACTATTTCTTTGTGTGGAGAACAGAAGTGTCTACTAGCTGTGTTAAAGTGTGGTGCACCATGTAGAACAGGTATTGCTGAAATTATGCACCAAACTGTAACAGTCAGGATCCCAGTTGGGAAAGATTATAAGGAAGCTTTTTATTTACAATTGCCTTTTTCTTCTCTGTTAGAATTTTGTGGAGCGTGTATTTATTACCTTAAGATCAGCAAAAGCAATAAAGGTGTTTTCTATCTTGGGAAAAAATCAGTGATGCTCAATCTTTTTTTAGTGTGGTAAAAATACATAACATAAAATTTACAATTTTAATGATTTTTAAGTGTAAAGTTCAGTAATGTTCAGCATCTCTATGTTGTTAACAAACAACACTTTGCTGAATCTTACTGTAATAATCACCCAGATGAATGCAGAGGCAGATGTCTTAAAGTCGATGCTTACTTGGGAAATATGCAGCAGCGAAGGCCGCATTCTCTGTAGGATGATGCGCACATGCTGAGCGGCCCCCGAAGTCATCACACAAACTTTTAACCAGCAATTTCACTGGTTGGTGCCATCCAATTATATTACAGAAAATAGCAAACAGGAGAAGATTAATGAGTTTGGCCATCTTAACCACCTAAAGGTGAAAAATTTAATTCTCAAGTCCACAATCTTTTGTCTTAGTGTTCTAATGCATTTATGTGTGAATAGAAGGAGAAAATTTGGGTTCAGAGCAGTATCAAACATGGGGCACCGGAAAGGCAAAAAAGGAGAAAAGTCAGACTGTACTGAGAATAACCCCATGGAAGGCATTGAAAGAAAGTTGCGGAGTTTTCTGTCACCAGCCCAGAGTCCTGCTGGATGAAGTTGCTGTACCACTTCCTAGAAGATAAAGTGTGGGTGTTTTAGTCCAAATCATCATGTTGAACAGCAATCTGCCCGAGGTCTCAGTCTTCCTTCCCTGCCCTGACTAGGTACCTCGCTTTCTTGAAGGACAGATCACATGCAAGCATTGTCTGGAACCCATTTTCTTTTCTTTTCTTTTTTTTTTTTTTCAGATTAGTTCTGAAATTGCTTTGCAGTAAAAGATGACCTCAAATTTCTGGTTCTCCTGCCTTCATGTCCTCAGTGCTGGATGTCGGTCGAGAGGCACCAGCCTGGGTTCATGCTTGCTTGGCAAGAACTCCAGCTGCTCAGCTGGCCTCCGGTCCTGCGACCCATTGTTTCATCTGGAGAAATTCATTGCCAATAGTCACATAGTGATTTGCTTTTTTGCTGTAAGTAGATAAAGCATTCCTCTGTTGTCATTCACTTAAGCCACAAATCAGGATGGGTCTTGGAAGTTTTCTGTGACGGGGGGGAATGTTGAAAGAGGATTATCAGAGGTCAAAGGGACAAGAGGAAGCGCCACATCAAGGCACCAGGAACAGAGAAGGGAGAGGTTGGGACATACAAGGCGGCTGATAGTGCATCTCAGTAGCGCTAAGCTCTGCATCAGTGTGGGCTCAGGGCTTGGAGAGACCAACACTGCTTGCACATGGCTAAATTTGTTCTGTTGCTAAAACAATACAGGTATCAGGTAAAATATTCAAGTGAGGTAAGACAGAAAAATCCAGGCTCAGAAAGACAAACATTACATATTCCCTCTAGCTTCTAGTTTTTATGTATGTGTAACTATGTGGGAGTGAGTGTAGGTAGGGGTCATGGAACTAGAAAAGGATCCATGATAAGGTGGAAGGCTTTAAGGAAGAGGCTGGGGGCTATAGTAGTACACGTGTGACATGAAAGTGACAAGGGGACTCTTAGGGACGAAGGATACACATGTGAGAGGGAAGGAGAGGAGAGAAGGATCCGCCAAAACACAGGGCGCATGAAAAGTCCAAGAAGACTAGGGAGATGGTTCAGTGACCAAAACACTTGCCTGATGAGCCAAGGCATCAGAGTTTGGATCCCCAGATCCCATGCTAGGGGGTACTCAGCTTGCAATTCCAGTAAAGGGAGGCCTGGGAATTCCCAGAGTAAGCTGTTTAGCTGTGCTACAGGAAAGCTCTGGGTTTAGAAACCCAGCCTCAATAGAATAGGCAAGAGAGTCATCCAGGAAGATTCTGAACGCCTCCCTTGGGCCTCCACATATACATGCGCTGACACCGGGCCCACGCGTGTGCATCTACTTGTATGCAGACACACACACACTCACTCACTCACTCACTCACACATTTATTCATGACCTGCACACATACCCATGATAAGTGGGAGGAGGAGAAAATACTGGGTTCAAAGAAGCCTGTTACTTTCCGTTTTAATCCAAAAAGAAATAAAGATAAAAGGCGGAGAAAAGAGATGGTGGACAAAGGAGTCTGTATGTAAACCTGGCAACTTGAGTTCGCTATCAGAGCCCACAGGGTGGCAGGAGAGAATTTACTTCTGAAAGTTGTCTTCTGCCCTCCATATGTGGCCATGACATAAGTGCCTGTGTTCTATAAATAAATAGATAGATAAGAAAAGTAAAACAAAGAAAAAAAATCGAGCCCAGTGAAGAGTTCTTTTTCCTTCACCCTGGGCCCTCTCTTCTGTTCCCATTGGGCCTCCATTTGCTCAGTAGACAGCCCAGCCCTTTACAGCACCCTTTTCTGGTTCTCCCCTTCGGTTTTGCCTTGCCTTCCACCTGTTAAATATGGCCCGAACAGCGATTAGGAGGTGACACCATTTCTGCCTTTCAGCGTTCTTTCCTAAGCAAGTGATAAGCAAGGAAGCATGTGCAAGAGCTTGAAAGTCTTTACTCTGGATGCACGATTAACTCCTGCACTCGCTTTTCACACCTCGCCTTGCAAAAAGCCACACAGGTGACTGGCATTTTCTCTTTTTCAGCAGCAGCATATGATATTTCCAATTTATTGCAAAATGAAGTTCGAACTTATAAACAAGCTAGTGTTTTAATTACTCTGAGATGCAAGTCACACGGAGGCAGCCTGACGGCCTCATCCACGAGATCCGTAAGTTGCAAAGACATGTGGCCAGCTATGTCTTCTTATGTAGGCATAGCAGTCAGATATCATCATAACTATTATTATTACGGGGACGTAAAGGAACAGGAAGAGTGAGCATCTGTGTTTGAAAGGTCAGCCAAGAAAACAGTTCATCACTAAGGATGAGAGGGAGAAAAGAAGATGAAACCACATAAGAGAGTCTCGGGAAAATCAAGTAAGCAAAGACCTTTATAATGATGTTTACATTTATGTTAAGAAGTGGGCAGATGAAATCCTAGTAGATCACTCTGCATTGAATTAAAGATGGAATAAATAATAGTGATGCTGTTCTAATGTCTGTATTTAACACCAGGGAGCAACATAAATTGTTTTCTCAGATAACTTTATATATTTGAGTAAATTTTCATAATTGATGCTGTGTAGATTAAGCAATGGGGCTAGTGAGACAGCCCACTAGGTAAAGGTGCTGAGCCTGATGACCTGAATTTGATCTCAGAACCCACATGGTAGAAGGAAGGAATTGACTCCTGCAACGTGTCTTCTGACCCCATGTAGGTACCGTGGGTACTCCTCCTTCTTCCCCAAAAATAATAAAAAAGAAAATTAATCAATGGGTCACACATAATTCTGAAGTGACTAGAGAAGTATTCTGTACAAAGCAATAACATTACATTTTCCTTAAAGAAATCATCTCTCTGTGTGTGTGTGTGTGTGTGTGTGTGTGTGTGTGTGTGCCCACAGACAATCAAGATGAGGGCATTCAGAAGGATCTTTTTCTTGCTGTAGTTTCAGATCTTAAAATACAGTTTAAGGGCTGCAGAATCTGATTGGGTACGAGTGGGATGTGATTTTTGAGTTGCACGGCTCACCAGAGCATGGAGAGAGGAAAAGACTATTTCTACGTATTAGAGGTTAGACATTTCTGGACAGATACATTTTAATTCAGTCTTTTTCTTCTGAAATCAAATACATGGTGTAGCCACCTTGAGATGTGAAGTTGCTTATTATAGTTAATGGCTTGTTCATCCTCTTTGTCCTTGAGCTAATCCTGAATGCGTATATAGAACAGACGATGCTGCTCATAAAAAGGAGGCAGCCTGGAGTTGGTCCACAGGTGGGGAACATTCACAAGTTCAGATGGGAGAGATGCTTATTCAAGAGTGAAAGGTGGAGCTGGTGCAAAACAAGCTAAGAAAAAAGGCCTGGTTTCATTTCAGGTGAACCTCTGTGGCATTTCTTGAAACCAATGACAGGTTAAAAGGACACTAGAATTCTGACATGTGGCCACCATGTTGGCCCCACATAAGCCATCAGCATCGACTGTGCCACAATCATCACCTGAATCTGTGAATAACTGAAGGGATAGTTTCTCAGGCTTATGAAGATGTATGAAGCGAGTCATTCACAAATGAATATACATATTCGGAAATGACAGAATTCTGCTAAATATGTTTATATTTGAACAACAGATACATCGAGTATGATTCAGAAAGGGATGCGCCTATGTTTATAACAAGTGACAGCTAAAAAAGATAACTGTCACAATGTTTATTGATGAAGTTTCTATTTATCTTAACGTTAGAAGTTAAGTGAAAAATGGAGGGTGGATTGTAGTCTAAGCAGTTCTGACTTTAATGCTAGCTACAACTTGTGGCAAGTGCAGAGAGGTGAAGTCAGCTAGCCAAAAATCCTCTGCAAAAGGTAAGGTTGTAAGGCCCTTGGATTGCTTAAGTACAAACTCATTTATTTTCCACCATGTTTCCCTAAACAATTAAATGTAAGATGGGGAGACGGAGTGAAATCGCTCTCTGGGTTTGCCAGTCCAGGGTCTGGTTTTGGTCAGGAGGGTGATTGTTCAAGTTCCAACCGTAGACTTTGGGAAACATTTTAGCTCATGACCTTTTCGGAAAGCTGGAACACTGGAAAGGTAGAACGCTGATTTTGCTTTGCTCTTTGTGCTGGGGCCTGGGCTGTGTTCCTTCCTTTTCTGTTCCTTTGGCTGCCAACACGGAGAAGTACGTGTCCTTCCAGCATCTTGCAACCTCAACTCTAACAGTCCAAATAAGCTGCCAAACAAATGTAGCCTCTTTTGTGGGCCCCGCTGCTCCTACCTGTGCTGCAGCACTGGCTATTTTGCACTTTAAGCTCTGCAGAGACACACTTTAGGAGGTATTAAGCTGAATTGGGGAATATTTCAAACCGCCCCTTAAATAATAGAATTGAAATGTTGTGCTGTGGTGGTGGCCTGGGATAAAACTTCTGAGTGAAAAGTTAGATCCTGGTTTTTCTTGAAGATGTAATGGAGCCCTGGGGTATGCTGTGTTCAGGCTTTCTCTATTTGTTAATTTTGGAAATGGACATCTCACAGCTTTACTTCCCTTTGGTGTAAGCCTTTGGTTTTGTTTCTACATGTAACTCTGGATAGAAAGCGTAGGGTTTTATTTTTTTCCTTTGATCCTAGACAAAAAGCCTGGAGGCAAAGTAGCAAAGATACAGCCATTAAGAGCCATAAATAAGCATATTAGGTACATAGTATAATCAGTATCCCCTGCTTAGTGGAGCAAGGTACCAGGCAAAACACCTGCAGGACGGGTCTCGAGGAAGATATGAGAAAAAAAAAGTCATATATATTTTTTACACAATATAATTACATATATGTAATATATCATAAAAAGTATATAACTTGTACAGGCAAACAAACACACAACATCCTTGAAGATATGGTTTAGATTTACTATCTAAATCTTGCTTTAACATTTCAGAGATCAGAGGGTTTATCCTAGTTGTGAAGACAAATGTTACACAAAAAAGCACCATGACTTGTGATCTCTGTGTGTTCACAGAGATGCACGAGGAGGCTGAGCTTTTAGAGTCCCGATAAAATTTAATGATATTAGTTAGTCTTCTAGCAATAACTATTCTCATTGTTTTAGAATAGCAATTACCAAATATGGACAGGTATGGGCTGTCTTCATGGTATATGCTATGTTGAAGTACCACCAGTGCTAAATGACATGAGATTTTTGGTCATTAGGAATTATAGCACATGATAATGAAGACATAGGGACACTTGTACCATATTAGTGTTGGTTACCAGGAATTGCTTCATTTCATTCAAGGGTAACAAAGGAGGATCCCCTGCATTTAATCAGGCACTGTTTAATTTGTCCCTTCTGAAGTAGTAATTGATATCTCCTTGTAAGCATACTGAGAACCAGTCCTACCAGCTATGGAATGGCTAGTCCCATAACATGGACTCAGGAACTTTAGGAACATTTTTTGCCTTGTCTCAAGAAAACTGAGTTTTATACCTCTACATTCCAATGCCACTCAGACATTTTTAAAGAGCTATCACTATCATTGGTGGCAATTTTAAACATTCTTCTCTTCATTTAAAAATCTTTTGACTCTTTAAGTGGTACTGCCCAGATTAATTCTCCAGTAGCTGTCAAAGGCTTTATAATGTTGGCCCTGGGTATCATGATTGTATATTTTCACACTTCAGATTAGCTTCACAAAATTAGAAAGTTTTTTTTTCAATATTACTGCTTCCGAGAGGCCCCCATACAGATTCCCTTCCAACTTGTCTGCAAGTCAACTTATTTGGGGTGGCATTGGTCTGCTCTCTAGCAGTTTTGGGTACCTCATGCAACTTTTTCTACTCTTTATCCCCATTTTTACATGTTGGCCTTAAAGAAAATATGAATACAATCAAGGTATACTTTGTTCTAAATCATGCCTTATATCTTATTCCATGTAGTAAATATGTGACAAATAGATTGGTTTGTTTCATAACACAGGATATGATTTGGTCCATATTGTGCTTCAATCTGTGCATTGACCAGTGGAGTTTTATTATTTTTTAATTGTGTGTGTGTGTGTGTGTGTGTGTGTGTGTGTGTGTGTGTGTGTCAGAGGGCACTATGTGTCCCTGTGGTGACTTCGGGAGTCATCCTGCTTCTACCTCCTTCTTTCTTTGCTCCGGGATTTCCCAGGCTCCACCCACCAGGGCCAGAAGTGCGTGCCGCCGGGCATTTTTAAGTGGGACCTGGGATCCAAACTCAGAACCTTTTGCTTTTGAGGCAGAGTCTTAACCCCTGAGCCATCTCTCAAGCCCTCAATGGAGTTTTAAAAGCTATGTTCACATCTCTAACTTTCACCCCGTCTCCATCTCATTATATTTTTCTTCCCTGTCTCAATATAGAACGTTTTTGAAAACACAAGAAAAGAGATGTGTTTAAGAGGAAATGAAAACTTGATGCGAAATCATATATTTTCCCAACAGAAACATGTCCCCATTTCAATATATACATTCAAAACTTTAAAAGTCTGATTTATAAATGTATGAAGTAACTCCGCCAAGTAGAGAATGGTACTTACAAGTTGAATTACAGGATTTGCCTCCTTCCCCCCCTTGCTTTGGGCAATCTAGTCTAATTACAGTCACCTGCCTTTCATTCTGTTTAGTGTTTCTCAGCTATGCATGAAAAAAGTTAATCAAAAACCAAAATGAAAAACTTTAGTGGCTAATGGAGTTCCAAAGATTTTTTTCTGCTGTTGCTTAATCTGTCTTTGGGGATGGACTTGGAATGTTACCTCTTTTGAAACATCTTCAGATAAACTATATCAGTTGGTCTTTGCTTCTGGTAAGGAAAGAAAAAACTTCCTTTAATTTTACACAATTTCAAAATTAGAAGGTATAAAGAAAGTGGTAGCTTTTCCAAATGTCATTTATTCCTTGCCTATAACTGTTGGGAGATGGTGAAAACATCGACGATACCTGATCAATAGTCCTTGAGATGGAGTTTATCTCTTTTTACAGCAGATAGAGGATAGTTATTCATCTCTCTGTCCTCTTGTGGGCTTTGGAGGATGATAGATTCAGAGAATTCCAAACAGTGCACCCTGCAGCCAGCACTTAGAGGAGGCAGCAGGAGGATCAGGCATTCAAGGCCATCCTTGACTACATAGCAAGTTCCAGCCTGAGTTGTATAAAACCCTGCTCTGAGCTTTGTATCTTTTTTATGCATTTTTTAAAAAAATTATTTATGCTTTTTGTTCCTATCACAGTTACTCTTTCTGCTGCGGTAAGACAACACACATGCAGTCCACTAAAGGAGGAATGGAAGATTTAGTTGACCTATGCTCCAGAGGGGATTTAGTCCATTATGGCAGAACCGGCATAACAGGCAGCAGACGTTGGGGGTGGCTTAGGTCACGTCCGTCATGGAGGCTGAGAAGCAAACCGCAGAGTGTAAGAACAGAACAGAGTGTAAGCAGAGTGAGGCTAACCAATCTTAAGGCCACCCTCTGTGATGTAGCTTCCTTCAGCAAGGCTCCACCTCCCACAGGTGCCACGCCCTTCCCACCATCACCATCAACTAAGAATCCAAATACACAAACCTGTGGGGGACAATTTACATGCAAACCATGACAGGTCCTTCCTGATTGTCTATCTGAAGCTTGTCCAATAACGGGCAAAGGGGAGTGAGATCTGAGATATGGGTCACTGCAAAGAAGAAATAAGTTTGTGTTTACAAAACTTCAGCACGATAGCCATATGTAGCATGCACTTAGATCTCAGCAATTGCTAGATAATGATTGGTTCTTCTCTTTTGTACTAATTTTAGCAGAAACACAAAGTAGCTATATAATTTATTTGAAATTATCAAGAATGAGTCAAGAATGCGTGTTTCTGTATCACTCCAGAACAAGATTATGATTTGTTCTGAGGATTCTGGTGGGTGAAGGTCAAATATTTCCGCAATGGAACAAAAGGACTTCAAAACCATTTATCAGTCAGGAATATATATATATATATATATATATGAGGGTTCAGAAGGGCAGGACACCATATTTAGCTTGTCATGATGTTGAGTGACATCTCCTGGGTATAGGGACATTTTTTCTTCCATCTATGCATTCTGTATTCCATTTAGCAAATATTAAGCTCCTTTCAGGTATCTAGGATAGTTCTAGGTACTGGAAGCTTATTGATGAGCACATGAGAAAAGATGGTTGGTCCTCTGTGGCATGGATTCTAACATGAATTGGCAGAAAACAAGCAATAAATCTGACAGGTAAATTGTATAGAACATTGGAAGGTGAGAAATATTATGGGAACATGATTCAAGGCAAGGAGAGTCTGTGAGTTCAATTTGCTGTATTAAATAGAATACTCAGGATAGGATACATTGAAAAAATATGAACTGGGTAAAGACTTGAAGGAGATGAAGAAATTATATAAACATCTATTACAAGAAGAAACGCTACCACCATGATTGTGATCCTTTCTATTTCAAGTAAAGAGACCTGTGTAACTGGACCGGAATAAGGAACGTGGAGAGTAGAATGCATCATTTGAGAAGTTAGGAAGCGAGAGACCAAGGGGGGCCTTGTAGGCTACTGAGAAAAACTTGGACAACCATTTTGGAGGCTTTGTATAAAGCTTTAAGATGTTTCCTATGACTTCAACGTGGGCAGCAAATTCTAAGAGGAGAATGAGTGCAGCAGGGAAATTTGGTTCAAAGGATAGAGCTAGAAATGGCTCACAGCAGGAGAATGACATTGGAAGTGAGAAGTGATGGATTTTGGATTCTGATATTTATTTGTTTGCATATTTAAAAGAAAGAGGCACTCTCATGTGAGCCACATCATATAGAACTTTTGGAAGTTGGTTCTTATCTCCCACCATGTGGGTTCTGAGGATTGAACTCAGGTTCCCAAGTTAGTGGGTAGTTGCCTTATCCACTGACCTATCTCGCCATCCAAGATTCTGCTATATCTTTAATTAATCTAGAGTTAAATATTGATCAATTGAGTATAGACTATGAAAGAAGTGTAGGGCCAAAGATAACCCAAAAGATAACCATCTGAATCATCTGAAAAGATGGAGATCTGTGTTTTTAAGGCCTTTGGTCCTTGAGATTTTAAAGTCTGGGATTCTGGAAGGAGGTCTTGACCAGAGATATAAATTTAGAGGTTTTCAGCACACATATGGAGCTTAAAGTTATTGGGTTGGTTGAAATTGTTAAGGAAGTGAGTTTAAATAGAGAAAAGGAGCAAAAACTCAACTGGTAGCCCAGAAACTTCAACATTACGTCACTGAATGAAGAGAAAGAGGTGCCAAAGAAGGCTGAGGAGTGACCACAGAGATAGATACAAAGGGGAGATGAGATGTGAGGGGAGGAGGAAATATTAAGGAGGACAGGGAGGGGGATCAAAGACAGTCCAGAAAGGGAGAAGAATATGTGATTACTGAATGTAACTCCAAAAAATAACTCAGTAACCTTGAAGACAGCAGCTTCAGTGGATGTGTAGATAAACAGGAAAAGGACAAGTGGAAAGAAATGAATTTGAGAATCCAAATAAAGCAGTAGACAAAACTAAATGATAAATAAGACTAGTTTCTCTAGAGCAATCTGATCCCAAAAGCAGTAGAAGAGAAGAGATTAGCAAAATAAGGGGAGAAATATCTGAAATCGAGACTAAGAAAACGATAGAAAAAATCAACCAATCAAAAAGCTGGTTCTTTGAAAAAATCAATAAGATTGATACACCCCTAGCTAAACTAACCAAAAGCAAGAGAGAGAAAACCCAAATTAACAAAATTAGAAATGAACATGGAGTTATCACTACTGATACCCAAGAAATCCAGAGAATTATAACATCATATTTCAAAAACTTATACTCTGTGAAGTTTGACAACACAAAAGAGATGGATGAATTTCTAAGTAAACACAACTTACCTAAATTGAATCAGGAAGTTGTGAATTATTTAAATAGTCCTATAACATATAAGGAAATTGAGGAAGTAATCTCGAATCTTCCCACCAAAAAATGTCCTGGACCAGATGGATTCAGCACAGAGTTCTACCAGACATTTAAGGAGTTAATAACACCAATACTCCTTAAACTGTTCCATCAAATAGCAAAGGAAGGAACACTACCAAATTCCTTCTATGAAGCTAATATCGTTTTAATCCCAAAACCTAATAAAGATTCGCTTAAAAAAGAAAACTATAGGCCGATCTCCCTGATGAACACAGACGCAAAGATTCTCAACAAAGTCTTAGCAAATCGGATTCAAAAACATATTAAAAAGATCATTCATGGGGACCAAGTAGGCTTCATCCCCGGCACACAAGGTTGGTTCAACATACGCAAATCAATAAATGTAATTCATCATGTAAACCAGTCCAAAGTCCAAGACCACATGATACTCTCGATAGATGCAGAAAAAGCTTTTGACAAGATCCAACAGCCTTTTATGATCAAAACGCTAGAGACAGTAGGAATGGAAGGAACCTTTATCAATATAATAAAAGCTGTATACAACAAGCCCACAGCAAGGATTATGCTCAATGGGGAACAATTGGAAGCATTCCCACTTCGTTCAGGAACTAGACAAGGCTGTCCACTCTCACCACTTCTATTCAATATTGTACTTGAAGTCTTAGCTGAAGCCATAAGACAAGAAAGGGACATAAGAGGGATTCAAATCGGCAAGGAAGAAATCAAGCTATCCCTATTTGCAGATGACATGATCTTATACCTGAGTGATCCCAAAAACTCCACCAGGAAGCTCCTGGAACTAATTGAGAAGTTCAGCAGGGTGGCAGGATACAAAATAAATATGCAAAAATCAGAGGCCTTCCTATATGCCCAGAATGAAAGAAGTGAAAAAGCCTTGAGAGAAACCATGCCATTTACTATAACCCTTAAAAAAATGAAATACCTTGGTATAAACCTAACTAAGGAGGTAAAAGACCTTTACAATGAAAACTTTAAAACCCTAAAGAAAGAAATTGCAGAAGACACCAGAAGGTGGAAAGACCTCCCTTGTTCCTGGATTGGCAGAATCAACATTGTAAAAATGACCATCCTACCAAAGGCAATATACAGATTCAATGCTATACCAATCAAAATCCCAAAGCAATTCTTCAAAGAAGTTGACAAAACAATCTCAAAGTTCATATGGAGGCACAAAAGACCCAGGATAGCAAAAACAATCCTGAGTAACAAAAACACAGCTGGAGGTATTACCATACCAAACCTAAGTCTATACTACAAATCCATAGTTATAAAGACAGCCTGGTACTGGCTCCAAAATAGACACACAGATCAATGGATAAGGATTGAAGACCCAGATATAAGCCCACAAAGTTACAGCCATTTGGTCTTTGACAAAGGGGCCCAAAGAATCCAATGGAAAAAGAACAGCATCTTCAACAAATGGTGCTGGCAAAACTGGATCTCCATATGCAGAAGATTAAAGCTGGACCCGTACTTGTCACCATGTACAAGACTTAATTCCAAATGGATCAAGGACCTTGATATCAGGCCAGAGACTTTAAAAACCATAGTTGAAAGGATAGGGAACTCCCTCGAGCTGATTGGGCTAGGCCAACACTTCCTAAACAGACATCCAATGGCACAGTCACTGCTACCAACTCTCAACAGTTGGGATCTTGTGAAATTAAAGAGCTTCTGTTCAGATAAAGAGATTGTAACACGAGCTCAAAGGCAACCCACAGAATGGGAGAAAATCTTCACTAACCACATATCTGAAAGAGCTCTACTGTCCAGAGTGCACAAAGAACTTAGAAAATTAAACTCCAAGGAAAACACTGGCCCAATTAAAAAATGGGCCCTGGAACTTCAAAGAAACTTTACCAGGGATGAAATTAAAATGTCTAACAATTATCTTAAAAAATGCTCCACTTCCTTCGCCATCAGGGAAATGCAAATCAAAACTTCCCTGAGATATCATCTCACCCCGGTCAGGATGGCAAAAATCCACAATACAAACAACGACAAATGCTGGAGAGGATGTGGAGAGAGGGGAACTCTCCTACATTGTTGGTGGGAATGCAGGCTCATACAGCCACTCTGGCGAGCCGTCTGGAGATTCTTAAAGAAATTAAAGATTGAAATGCCATATGACCCTGCTATCCCACTTTTGGGAATAACCCCCCATGCAGCAGAGGTTCGCCTTGATAGCACAAGCTCGACCATGTTCATAGCAGCACTGTTTACAATAGCAAAGTCATGGAATCAACCTAAATGTCCAACAGTTGACGAGTGGATAAGGAAACCGTGGTACATCTATACAATGGAGTACTACTCAGCCATCAAAAATGATGAATTACCGGAATTTGCCGGGAAATGGATGTCATTAGAAAGAATTATATTAAGTGAAGTATCCCAAACCCAGAAAATTAAGCGCCGTATGTACTCCCTAATAGGTGGCTCCTAGTACCAAACTCACCCAGCCCACATTGAGACACTCAAAAGTAAACCTATGTAACACAGTAATTGCAAGGATTATGAACAAGAGAGATGGGTTAGGAGGGCCACACCAGAAACAAGGAGAGAGGAGACCATGTTACAGCAGAGAAAATAGGCCTCCATCAAGGTCTGCAAGTAAGTAATGAGAAACCTGGTTAAGTTCACAGACGTTCTTTCCTGATCTCACCAGAAGGGGAGGGCATATAGTCTAGCAGATAAAAAGTAATCATTTTGCAAATGGGTGATGGACCCCTCCCTCAGTGAGGTTTCCTACTCTTATTACATCTACCCTTGAATGTGCTATTACAACAAGACTCCAGTTTAACAGCTTTTTGTCTCTGGCCAGGGGGTGACATACAGTGCCCAGCAGAATGGAGTGAAGGGAATTGCAGGAGCAGCAAAACTGCAAAAGAAAATCAACAAACCACAATCCAGAACTTCAGAGACTCTATATCAATCACATAGAACTAGGCCAGCCTAATCTCTCCCCATCCTGGAGCTCAGGGACATTTGCGGAAGAGGGGGCGGTAAGATTGTAAGAGCAAAAGGATGGGAGGAGCAACGATTTGCAAGATTCTCAACAATAGTTGGGGCCAAAGCAATCATAATGGGACTTTGCATGCCCTGCGCAATGTCCAGCGCACTGTTGCTCTCATAAAGTCTAGCATCTGTTAAGGACACCGAGACCCCTGGAGGCAAGGGATTGACAGCCATAGTAGTGATCTTATGCTTAAGAGGAACAAGAGAAAGGGCTTATGGAAATGCCACTGGGTCCTTATATGTCATCGGAGAGGAGGACCCAGTGGAGAGTTAGGCGTACACAATAAAGGACTCTCTGGGAATTGGGGGGGAGGCACTGGGGGAAGGGGAGGGGGAGGAGGGGGGAGGGAGGGAACTGGTAAAAAATTTTAAAATGTATAATTAAATTTTTAATAAAAAAATAAGACTAGTTTCTTAAATGGAATGAGAACGTCTCTTCTCAAGCTCTCCTCAGTTGTTCCAATTTAACACACCAAAGACTGCAGGGTTGAATTTGTTATTCTGCTGTATCCAACCATTGAGAATGTAAGAGCCCTGGTGCGGGCACTGCAGGGTTTTGGTGCGGTCATATGGATTTGTCTGCTTGCACCAAATAACTAGGTTGGCAGTAAAATTGAGGACTTTCAGAGCTTAAGAAGATTTTGGATGTGACATGTCCAACCCCCTAAGCAGCAGGAAAGGAAAACAACTTATTCAAGGTCATATTTGCTGAATGACAACAATGAGTTTAGGATCCGGGATTTCTCTTCTATTTTCTTTTCTAATTTAGTGTGTGTGTGTGTGTGTGTGTGTGTGTGTGTGTGTGTCTAGAATAGATTCAGCATGTACAGAAGTGAAGACTCAAGAATGTTAAATAGATGTCTAAATGAATGAATGAGTGAACTAGTAGCTGAGCAAAGATGAGACAACATGTAAAAACTAATTGAGGGTCCTTAGCGGTAGTAAGTTTGGAGGTTTGCTCCAAGACGCAAGGAGAGAAGGGAGCCAGAAAGAGAAATTAAAGTAGCTAAGGGAACAATAAGTGAGAACTGCAGAGTGCCATGTGAGTGCTTTCTACCTTGAAAGCATCACGGGTGTTTAAAATTGTTTTAAAAGTAAATGGAAGCTATTAATGAGGGTTAATGGAAGAGACTGAAGATAGAGAAGTACTTTCCTAACGAGAATTGGAATGATGACTTTTTTTTTTAATCCTCCATGGAAACATAAGAAAACTACTGACTTGGCAGCAGCATGTTTACAATTCCCTGAAAATAACCAGATACAAGAGGTTTCAACTTGTGGAACTTTTATTATATGCTCGAGTGACTCCTGAAACAAAAGAGAGCTGTGCACGATTGCTTAGGAAAGATAAGATAAATAAAGCATATGTTTTCTAACATCGCCTTACTGTAATCTGATAGTCATGTTATACTGGTCTTTGCTCATTTTAGGGTTATGTGACCAAGATGACTTTAGTGGTTCTTAAGTTCAGCACATAAATAAATGATGTTAAGACTCCACTTTAGCTTTGGCCCCTCGATTTTTCATACATAACTTGCTGCTTTTCTTTAGGAGAGGAAAATGTACATTACTTGTTCTCCATCTTTTTTTAATGCCTTTCTTTCTCTTGAAAGATCCCCTCACGCTGCATAAATAGAAATGTCCCTGCAATTCATCGGATTTCATGGATGGCAGAGTGCTCATTTCAAATAACTTTGGGAGAACCAGATAAAATAGCTAGACTTTCCTGCATTACCTGATTTAGTGCTGGAAACTGTTGAAAGACTAGATGGCGGTAGGAAATTGTAATGAGAATCTCAAGTTAGTTTTCACTTCAAGTTCAATGCTTCGGATCCAATAGAGCCGAGGACAGTCAAAAGTTATCACTGTCTGATTTGACTATTCACTGTTGCAAGGGATGTGCGCGAGTTCCCCCAGGTGTGGCTGGTAGTAGAGAACGTACTCCTCTCCTATCACCTGGTGCTAAATGGCTGTTCTCGAGCAGTGTCCGCCGGAATGCTGGCTGGAAAAGGTGGCTACTTGTTCTTTTTCCCTGGCTGCCGCTGCTCTATCAGGGTGAAGGCATATTGAAGAAGTAGTTGGGGGAATCTTACACCTCTGTTTATCAGGCTGTATCTATTCTTGGGAGAAAAAGAAGCCATCCATTTCCAAAGCTGTCAATCTGGCACCCCCAGCCACTACTAAAAGCCACTTCAATTTATTTCTTCAGTTCTTTACACTTTGCAGAGTGTTTATTGTAAAGATGTATTAACCAGTAAGATGCCTGTAAGACAAATCACACCCAACTTTGGAGAGATAGCAACTTTCGCAAAGGCACCGGTGGTGTTTTAAGTAAGAAAAAAAAAAGTTGGTTCTTGGCCTCGCTGCTTCCATAGCTCACCCATTCTTTTTTATTTCTTCCAGCAGGCAGCTTTTATCTCTTGTTTACGGCTTCTTAGTTCCTTTCCTTTCAGAGTCACCCATTCCTGCTCATCCTCATCTGCTTCATTTTTCTTTTTCACTTTTGTTTTTGTATCTGCTTCCTCGATTTTTTCCATCTATGTGGAAGGAGGCAGAAATGCCTATGGTAGTACTTGATCTGCCCACTTGTGTAGATGAGCTCATAGCCAGTTAGGTTAACATTCCCAGAGGGGACATACAACTCTAGGACAAACTAGCCGAGATTAGCTATAATCTCCTCCTGGCTTCAAGAGGTTTACATGGCGTTCTGAAGACACCAAAGAGGGTCATTGTCTTTTAGTAGACAACCCTGAGCCTGAGGTAGGAAAGTTTGTTGTCACTTTCTCTGTAAACACAAGGATTATTCACATTCAATTTTATGATTAAAATCTAAATGAGCCCTTGGCACAAATGAGCTTAGATACAAGTAGCATTCCACAGAATGATGGAATGATGCTCTAGAGTTAGGGAGATTGCTGGCTAATGTAGCAAATTCAGAACTGGAGCGTGTGGCCAAGTGGAGTGCTATGATTTTTTTTTTTTTGAGAAAGAGTTTATGTAGCCCAGGCTGGTCTCTTACATGTAGCTGAGGATGACCTTGGATTTACAATCCTCTTGCTTCTACCCAAAGTGTTGAGGTTACAGTCCTGTAACATTAAGACTGGTTTGTGTAGCGAGGGGATTGAACCCATTCTTTGACATCTAGACGAGCACTCCATCAGTGGAACTTACCTCCAGCTTCCAGATCACTGTAAATTTAGGAAAAAACCCTGAAGTGCTTTTCTTTTGTTTGGCAAACAACTTTAGGTTTCTCACTTTTAAAATGATGGCAAGGTGAGAAGATGACACAGATTTATCCATGTGCCACTCATAGTTGAATGATGAACAGTATTCTATAGCCCCAAATCACCAACTGTAATAGGGACTTGTTTCTTGCTCATGTGTTGCGTTTCAGATTTACTTGAACATGTGAAGCACTTTTCAAATTATTAGGCAATGGCTACATCTGAAAAAGAATAGGGAAATTGAAACATGGAATATTATGATGTTTTTATTCTTTTACTCTGTCACACATGAATATAGTGAATTAAAAATGTTTTCATATTTAATGCCAATCCCATCCCCCTCCTCTTCTTATTACATCCTTTCTTTTTCCTTGTCAGTATCCCTCCTATTTTCATATTATTGTCTCACTGAGTTTCATCTGGTTTCCCTCTGATATCATGTGCCTGATTACTTGCTGGAGCATGAATTATATATTAGTGGGTATACCATTGAGGGAGGCATTTTTTTTAATCTGCCTCCCACCCCATCATCATTAACCTTCACCAGTCTCTCAGGAGGTATGGGACCTCTTGAAATCTTCCCCCTTCCATGGTGAAATGCTGATAAGACAAATCCTGTGCAGGTCTTGTGGGAATATACATAGTTACAAGAGTTCGTGGACACAGCAGTCCTGTCATGTCCAGAAGACTGACACTTTCTAGGTTTGTAAGTGCCTCTACAGTACTTGCTTTGTCCAAGTTTCTCTATAGTACTTGCTTTCTCTGGTGGTTCCATGGTTTATATACTCCAGGCATATACGTCTTAGTTCATGGTCTATTTTCTCTAATTGCCCAAGTGTCCGTGAGTAATCAGTGTTTAGTGTTTATACCATTCATTAACTAAAATCTGTAGATCCTTATGTTTTTATTAAACAGTTTCACATTTTGTGATGAAATCACCATCCAAAGGTTACAATGATGTTTTGCCAAATTTCTATCACATGCCTTGCCATAGTTATCCCTAAATAACTCTGACAGTTTATGTACGGATTTGGTGTTCAAAGACCATTCAATGAAGAAGAAGAGCAAACTAGATAACATATGGTAAACAAATAATTCAGACTATGACTATGTCAAAGTATGATTCCTTTCTTCTACTTTTTCCCGTTTTTCTCTATTTTTTTTGTCCCTGTACTAGTTTTTCTTGTTGTGTTGTGAGAGAACACTCAAAATCAAGCAACTTAAGGGAGAAGGAGAGATTTATTTAGCTTATGGTTCCAGAAGGGAGAAATGGTTTTCCACGGCAGAAGTGGCATGGCTGATGGCAGAAGCTGGAGACAGGCTACGTCATACCCCTCCTTGAGGCTGAAAGCTGCTGTATTGCCAATTGAAGGGGCAGACCTCTCCAGGAAGTAGAGTGGGACTAATCCATCTCAAGGCCCACCCCCTTTGACTGCTTTCCTCCTGCAAGACTCCACCTCCTAAAGATGCCTTGACCTTCCCAAATACATGAGACTGTGGGGGACACATTTCAAACCATGACCGTCCTTTCCTCTTTTTTATTTCATGATATTAACTTTTTGAGCTCATATTGTGGTAAAGAATTCAAAGCACACGGGAAGAAAAGTATTCAACATCTTTTATTCATTAGTGCAATGTATTCTGCCTCAGAATTTAAAACTTCACTGAATAAATGTAAAGTCTACCTTAAAGAAATCAAGAAATCAAACACTAGGTGAATCTTTCTGATTTTGAATTTCAAAAAATGCTGTTTTACTTAGTGGTGTTTGGTAAGGAAGAAGAATTTGGAAGGTTACGAAAAGTTCTTTCATATATAAGGAAGGAACTTAAGCTTTGGCGCGTTTGTTCAGTGATTGAGCGCTTGAGTAGTTAGAGAAAGCCCTGCATTTGATGTTTAGCACCACGAGCAAATTAAAAGCCTAAGACCAAAAATCACAAGTTTTAGAAAAGAGTAGAAAGAAAAAAAAGAAAATAGTAGAAAGAGAAAAAAAGAGAAAATAATAGATGATTTACATTTGCATATATATTACTCATATATATAAGTTATTCATATAAGTATTTTATGTTAGTATATCAACTTTATGAGGAAGGTACAACTAACCTTTTTTTCACAAAAGTGAAATTGAGGCTCAATGCATTTATGTATTTGTCTGGCTAATAAGTACCAGGAAAGATATTTAAACCTCAGTTTGACTCCATCAATCCTATGTGCATTTCATTCTATTACAGAAAAAGTGATATCTTAATTTGTATGGAGCTCAGATAAACACAATTTAATTCCGACTCCTCAAATTCAGCATATCTTTTTTTTTCTGTTGGACTTCTATATGATTCAAATAAAAATAGTTTTTAAATATTATATGTTTAATACTATGTATACCTTATCTGAGGGAGTTGTTATAAAATTCTGCTATCATATGCCAGAATCATAAATATATAAAGAATAGATGCTAGAGTATTTTTAATAGATTTACTAACAGCTGGAGCCAAAGAGAAAGGAAGGAAGGAGGAAAAGAGGAAAGGAAGAAAGGAAGAAAGAAAGGAAAAAAGGAAAAACAAAATCATTTAAAGTTCTACTTTCTTCCTTAGTGACTTAAATGGCGGACTGTCTAGAGCCAGGTGTTTGTTAAAGGAAGAGTCTACTTCCTACCACCCAAAGTTGTACTGTGCTTTGCACGTGCTAGATATACTAGTGACATCGCTATATCTTTTTTTCATGGATGACTGTAGACTCACAGTGTCATCAGCATCCATGAATATGCACAGGAGGTACACTCTACTGAGGTTGTAGGGCAACATAAATTAAACACTGTATAAACTTTTGAGAAATTGAATCAAAGTTCCAGCATGGCAGAGAGAACATGGTGCTTAACTTGGCTGCATTTGCCTCATTTCCTGATTTTATACATAATCTGTTAAGTGTTAGAGAAAGTTGTTAGGGGGACTTTCTCTGTGAACTATTCACTGTGAAACCTTGGGAAGTTTTCAAAAAACTTTCTTCTATGCTTCTAAAAATGTGAGCTACCTGGTAAAAATTTTAATTTAGTTTATGCATGAATTCACCGGGGTTCATTTGTTTATTTGCGATTTTAATCAGTTCTGTGCAGATACATCATGGACTTGGTTCTGTGACGTCCTTAGGGGTATAGTGAAGAATGCATTAGTCCACAGTTTGGATTTGGTAGTTTCTTTGTCTGAATATTGACAAGCTTTTGGTGACATAAGTGACTCTTAAACTTTTGGAAGTCAGAGCGTCCTTTTGTGAACTGATAGACTCTGTGGTATTCTTGGAGAAATTGCTCATATCTTAATATTTGTGATTTCAGAAAGTTTATATACACCTAATAGACCCCTAATTGCCCAAGGACACCTGTCTAAGAACCTCTGGACTAGCTTTTGGTTCTCTTATGAGGTCAAATGTTCTGTTGTTCTTCATTTACTATGACTAGTAGGAATGAGATATGAAACACTTAAGTAGATTTAGCTTTTATAGCTATAAATGACAAAATATCATCTAAGAGTTTTCATTTTTTTATCCTTTTTTTAATATATATATGCCGTGGTCTTCTCTTTAGAATTACCTGGGGAGCTTTTGAAAATGTCAATGCCTGGCCACACCCCAGATCACATCAATCAGAATCTCTAGAGCTGGGTCCTAGATACTAGTTTATTAAAGCTCCCCAGGAGGTTTCGCTGTGCGGTTAGGTTGAGAGTCAGTGTTCGACCATGATTAAAACAGTGTCAGAAGTTCCCTCCAACAGAAACATCAACCATGAGCTGAAGATGAAAGAACATCCCACTTTCTCTGTGCTTTCAAATGTCTGGTATTGAACATGGTATTTCCAGCTGAAAATAAGGGTTAAAAACTCATGGTGTGTGTGTGCGTGCGTGCGTGCGTGTGTGTGTGTGTGTGTGTGTGTGTGTGTGTGTGTGTAATCATGCCTCCAAATGTGTTACACTTTTCAGTAATATGGGCAAGTGGGATAAAAACAAAATTGCCCTCCTGGGACTGTGTAGATGTAGAAAAGGCTATGTTAGGACATACCCTGCTCTTCCTCAGGCATATATCAGGAAAGATTTGTTTTTGACATAAGGACAATTACCATTGTCATATTCCAAACTCTGTGCAAATTGTTTTATTATAAACTCACTGTTGGTCTCTATTTGACTGGGAAATCATTCACTCTAAATTTATCTCCTCTCACTGCATGGCATTGACATTCACCGGCAGGGCCAGACCTGCTTCACGTGGAGGAAAAAATTCCATGAAAAGCAGGCACTGTTCCCATCGGCTGATTAATAATCTCAAGATCTTTAGAAATATTTTGCACATTAACTCTTCCTCCTCTTTTCCTAATGCTGACTTTTCACTGACCCTAGGAAACTCCATCCCCCAAAAAATGTTTTCCCAAAATGGAGCAGGAAAAGCTTTCTTCATGGGACCAGCTCTCCAAAGAAAGAATGCTCACTGCTGGAGCTTCAAGATGAGAAATAAGATGTGCAATGAAAAGCTGTTTGTTTTCTAGAGTTTTACAAGTTAATTTGTGATACTTCATCAGCTAAGTTTTTAATCTCTGTACTAAGCAACCATTACATGTTTTCAATTTGAAAAAATGTCCATCTTTGCTTTCTGTGGCATCTGTGCTATATTCAAACCACTCCACAATTTTGTGCAAAGGCTTTCCAAGTCACAAGGTCTGCTTGAGTAATGGGAGTCCATTAAGATTGAACAGAGACAACCTGTATTATAGTGATTTTTTTTCCCTTTGTGAGTTTTGCAATTTCCCTACCAAGCTTTGGTGCTTGAAGATGACATTTTCAAAATTGGATTAAACTACCTGAGAAGTTATGACAGGGAATTACCAGCCACTGGTCGGTCGCCTGGAAGGACCTCACTTAGTCACCACTGTTTACCACTTCTTCTTTAGGGGAAAAATAAAATTTAGGAGGATGTTTGATTTGTAAGCATCTTTTTGTTATTTTCCTTATAAATACAATTCACATTTAGAGCTAAGGCACTTTAAATTCAGATATGAATCCCTGAGTCATTGGGTGATACTTTCTGAGCGTAAATTTCAAGTACCACTGAAGGCTCCCTATTTTAACTGTTATTAAACCAAATATTGTTACTAATAAAAGGACACCCATGAATACTAACCATAGTTCTAAATACATGGAAACACTTGGGACACTATTGCATTTGGACAAGGGAATTTCTAATATGTATATGAAGTTTTCTTATATGTTACATTTGAAAACTTGCTAAAATTTGTTACCTGATCTTGATAGAAGATAGAGGAAATAACTAAACAAAGTGAAAAGGCATGTTAGTTCAGCACTGTCACTCCTAGGAAACAGAACATTGGCAGTTATATGGATTTTGATTCAACACAAGATGAAATCAGTGCTCAATAATAGCATGGAATAAAATGATTGAATGAGAACATCTTCAGTACATGTTTGAATTTATGAATCAGGTGGACCAGGTCATGCATGCTTTGTTTACCTTACATTTATTTCTTTCTCTACGAAATTCATGAAAGGGAAGTATAATGATGGGTATGCCATGCTGTATATACTAAGGATGTTCAAAGTCCTTATGTGTAAGCAACCTAGTAAAATCACAATTAATGAAAAATCCTACTGTAATGTATAATCAGAACATATTTGCTTAGCTGCTGTCTTGGAAGTCTATGACTTGTCATGTGTCCATTGGAAAAAAAGATCTTATATTTATCATGCTATTGATCACAGATATGTTGTAGGCCCTTCCGATATATGCATGTATCAGCATTAATTATTCTTTCATTATATAGAACATTAAATGAATATATGCAAAATGAAAGGGTAATTAATGTGCATAATATTGATCCTGAAGTATGAAACAAATATTTCTCAAATATTCAAAGAGAAAAATTGTATTTTTCATTATCCAAATTTATTTTGATTATATTCTAATTCTCTGGGAAATAGCAATTTTTATTTAGTATCATATATGAATTTATCATAATGAAGAAGTATGAGTTTTGGAATCACTTGATTTAAAACTTTATTTTTGTGTGTGTGTGTTTGTGTGTATGTGAATGTATGTCAGAGGGCACTGTGTCCCTGTGGAGGACCAAGGGTGACTTTGGGAATCAGTCTAGAATCACTTTGATTTAAATTAGAACTCTTCAATTTGCTAGACAAGTAGCTTCAGAAACATTATGAAATATAAAAAGTATGTATAACGATTACAACATTGTAGAATGTTGTGGGAATATAAAACAATATAAAACAATATAAAATACAGAGGACTATGCTTGCTTGTCTCAATAAGTGCTTTAAAATGTTTGGTTCTGCATCTCTTGTCCAATGTGTCAACCAAGATACCTTATTTGCTGATGATATCAGATAAAGAATTTGGTAGGTATGTAAGTGGATTTTGGAGGCATTAAAGAAAGAGGATACAAGCACTGGAATAGGTGGGGCCAATACCCAACACCATAGGCTTGTTTCAGTTTGCTGACTGCCTTGGCTTTAATTTACAGCCTTACTTTCCTTAGGAAAATGAATTTTTATTTAAAATTGGTGAGTTTCTTTGAGCTTCTTTTAAGTCATCTGAACATAGGAAACACTTTTTCATGCTTTTAGAGTTTTTCTGGTTGACTTTGTTCTCCAAAAAGGGCTGATTCTAATATTCTAAGTGATAAAAAGTGCCTTTGACACGACTGAAGCAATTTAATTAGTAAATCTGGAAATTATAAAGGATTAGAAATCACACCCTCCATACTTTTAATGAAACAGAGCAGTGAAATTTGATAGGTGTGTACCACGTGCTGTACCGCATACATCGGAAGAAAGAACATCGAGAGAGACCTACTAAGGGAATCACACAATTGACAACTATGTGCTCACTGTCCGTTGTGGTTCAAAACTCTTCTGACATTCCTAATTTACATAAAATACATGTTGAACATTTAATCATGCAAGATAATTAAACTACACATGGTCAATGTAATAAATGAGGGGCATTGCATAATTATGAGGTAGACTAATACTTGGATTGACTGACCTTGGGATATGCTAATCCTCCAGTAAGACATGTACAAAGATTATTTGGTGCTGTAGCTAATAGGGATTTTAACATCAGAATGTCCATCCCATGATGTTGATAACAAGTGAATTATGTCTAGCCAGTTTAACATAGGAAAATTCTCCTATAGTATGTCATGACTAAGCAGGGAACATTGCTATATAACTGCTAGGCATAAACATAATAACATGTTCAACAGTAAAACTATCTACAGTATATAAATACTGATGCTGTACTCAAAAGTACCATCATTTTTTACTGCATTGGTAATGGAGTGTTCCAGAGAGATCTGTATATGGATGATTAGTGATTGGTGGATATTTTTTCCAGTATCTTCAAAGTTTTAAGAGCAATCTTTATAACCAGCATTTAGAGGAACAGAACAGCTGATTCTTTTTTTTTTTAAGAAAGCAAACCTTAGCCTTAAACTGTCATTGTAGTGATAAGGAAAATCAACGAATATACTTCACCTGTGGTAGATAAAAGAAGCACCCTGTTAAAAGCTAATGAAATTAAGGTATTGTAAGAATTATGACATATGTTACTCATTTTGAAAAGCAAATAATGGGACTAATTTAATAACCTCAATCTTTTCCATAGCATTTTGATGTTAATATATAGTGATGACAAACCATAATTGGTAATAAAATGTTTGAGATGTAAGTAAAGTCAATGGCTGGAACATTTTAGGGAATACTTAAAATATGATTTGTTTTTATATAGAGAATAGTCATGTTTTGGTTTATTATTTTTTTAGAAAGCCAAATTTTAACCAGAAGAAATTACGCATGCACATGAAACTGAGCATCAGAAGGAAAATTTTTTGAATAATAGGTCTCAGTTCAATTCTCATCCACATGATATTTTTGTGTGTATATGTGGTGGTAGATAAATAAACCAGGTCTAAGAATTGAGCAACGTGTAAAAGTCACAATGTAAAGTCTCTAAGACTGGGAATGGGTTAAGCTTAGTTTTGTGACATAGTGAATAAGCTTTTGCACTGTTATACACAGGTGGAGCTGGCATACAATTTTCTCAGTTGAAAGACTATTTTGGGAACTCTCTGAGCAAGAAAATTCCTTTAGTTCTTTGTTTTTATTCAGAGATGCTATATTCTCTAGTCAATATCTTATCATATATGCATGAGATATATATATCTTATATATACATATAAGTCAATATCTCTTTCTATCTATCTATCTATCTATCTATCTATCTATCTATCTATCTATCTATCTATCATCTATCAACTGTGCCTTCATACAGATTAGAATAAGGTAAACATTACCAATGTTTTGATTTCAGTTTGGTAATTACTACAAATTTCAGTGCTGGACTACTTGTATATGCCAAATACTTGTAGAAACTGCCTCTGAATCACTGTGTGCTTTTTTTGGTAACTCGCCTTGAGGCTCAAGAGTTACAAATCAGTGCATATCTTTATTGAATTTTTCTGTGGGAACCGAATTCCCTTTACCACGTAGTTGTACTTCCATTAATAAAGACTTGGGCTCGCACATATGGTTTGCCTAGAGCTGGTTGTTTCATTACTTCCTTCACTTAAATTTTTTTTTGAAATTTGCAATGAGTCCTAATTTGCTCCAGCTGCTGTAAATTGGCTTCCAGTAATTTTCACATCTTCTTCGACTTGCATTGACATCTGTAAATATAAAGGTTCATATTAAATCTTCAGTTGTATTTGTGGGAGCCTATGACCTGCTAGGGCTAAAGTTTATCTCAAAAATGTCTGTAGACATAGAAGCAAAAAGATCCGAGTGGGAACAAATCGTGTCCACCCAGGAAGAAATCAGTTTTCAGCTTTGGAAACCTACTTTATGTGATACAATGATGTTTTGGCTCTTGCGATGTCCCATTATATGTCTCTATGCTGTGTCCTAGGAGCGCGAGGCCCCCAGAACAGTATGTAGGAGAAGGAAGAGAGCAGTGTCTTCCTGAGAACACAGGACTGTATCAGGGAAGCATCCAAGCGAGGTTGTATTTACTTTTGTAACCCTCTTACTTTTCCTTTTAATGCTGCATTTCTCTTCCAAAATGTTCTCTTCTTTGCTTTTAGTTATAATCAGTTAAGATCCACTAAGAGTAGTTGAAAGTGGATTAAATTTCCTCTTTGGAAAGGTCTTTGTACTTTAGTAAATGTGTTTAGATTGAAAAACATAAAGCTTCAAACTGGAAAAAGTAAATTTTTAAATTTAAAAATTTTTTCCCCTAATTTTACTAGCATATTGAGTAATTATCCCTGCCCCCTCCTTCCCTTCTTTTCTCCTCCCTCCCTTTCCTCCTTCTCTCTCTCCCTCCCCTCTCTTCATCAATCCATCCTACTCCCTCCCACGTTCCTGTCTGTCTGCTTCTATGGATCCCAGGGTCCCCTGTTTCTCTGCTCTAATGGGGGTTCAGGCCTCTGTGGCAGACCAAGTGGCCCTTCCTTGGACAGACACATCGATAGGGACGCTCCCCTTCAGCTGTCTAGCCCTAGCCCCTAAGGTTCCCACTGCATTTAATTATTTCTCCTGAGATCCTTGCTAGTCTATGGGGTCATGTTTCTATGTCAGTCATTATGCAGGTCTGGTAAGGACAAGTCTCATTGCAGTGAGTTCCTGGATGCAGCAGTCCTGCCTTGAGTGGAATGTCTTGTTCAGCAGTGGGCCTTCCCATCTTTAGACTCATAATCTGACTGCCCCCTCTTCCCCAAAGGTTTCCTGAGACTTAGGATGGGGAGAGATTTGTTTGCCAGGATAAGCAATTCTGGGTGAGCAATGCAGGATTCCTCGTACGATGTATTCTGATTGGCTGTTGAAAAAATGAATTTTTAACAGTCAAGTTTGAACCTTCTTGCTTGACACTTGAATACAAAGCGAGGTAATTGTCAGATGAAATAGTGTGATTTTCACCATCTACACATGGTCACCACTCAGGCAAAACTGCCGGGGAGAACCCAGAGTACATGTCTGTAAGTGTAATGAATGACTGTGGAGAGACCTGAAGTGTTTATTGTGTTTTGACTGTGGTTGGTCTCAGATCAGGTGATCAGGTGGAAGATCGACTATTATGAAGTATGGTCATCAGGTCCTGGCTGGAGACAATTTCAAGGACCCCTGTGGACTTGGCTGGTGTTTCTATTTGGGCCTGCAGAGAGTAGCTTGACTTCTCTCCTGACCACTTCTATTTTAACCTTTTTCTTCCACGGAGGTCAGACATTCTGCATGCTACACTCAGTCTCAAACTTTGTTCACTCACTTCTTGGAAAGCTACCTTGTTTCCACCTATTGTTGTGGCAGATAAGCATATGACAAGAGAGACGAGCAGACACTCACAAGCTCAGAGGGAGAACTCAGGACAAAGGAGAAGAAATTACCTCATTTCTTCATTTGATTTTATTCCCCTGTCAGAAGTTAACCTTCAAGATGAAGGGATTTTTGGTATAGTCTCACCACAGTATCCATGGGGAAGAGCTGTTGTGTGATACATATGTATTGCCTAAATTAATAATTCAATCCTGCACAGATACTGAAGGGTTCATTGGGACTGAGTTCAAGTCTACTTGTCTTCGAGGTTTATGGGCCGTCTACTCTATTACTGTGTGTTCTAGCTATGGCTAATGATTAATGTGTGAATAAACTTCAAATAGCCAACCTTAGATCAAAACCACATTTGAGTTATTTGATCAAAAACATATTTGAGTTTTGGCAAGTAATTAATTCTGAGGAAAATGAAAGCATTGAGTGATGCGAAGGTTTCAAATAATATGCTTCTCTTTGCTAGTGAAGAAGTGAACCAAGTTAACAATTACACCAGCTCGTTTTCTGTTGCCTAGGAAGAGTGTGGGTATGTTTTAAGAAAAAATGGATTATTTTGTCTCTGTTTTGGAAGTGTGAGGTTGAGGGTCTACTTTTGGCAATTGCCTTCTCCCTGGTAGTCCTTCTCCTCTCAAAGCCATCAGTGGGGTCTCTACCCTGATGACTTTATGTAATCCTAATCACTTCCTGAAAGCCTGACCTTTAGATGACATAGTTGGAGTAAGCTCTACCCTCTTAGTAATTCATTATGAAGATTAAATTCCAATGTGAAAATTTGAGAGTGAAGCTTACGTAGAAATGTTTGACTTCCATGTACAAAGTCCTGGTCAATCCCAGCACCATAGAAAGTCAATAAATATATACATTAAATGCTAATGTGAGTTAGAGGAGACAAGATGTATTTATTTAAGCCATAGTAAAATAGGGTTTGATATCTTGGTATGTTGGTATGATAACACTAAGCATTTGTTACATATTTATATATTTCATAGATAATAAACTCTTCACAAAAGGATCCTTTGGGAGAGTGGAGGGGTTCTTCTGACAGCATCTCACGCATGCCCAGGCTGGTCTCGAACACTCTGTAGCCAAGAGAGATGACCTTGAACTCCTGATTCCATTCTCGGACAACATAAATTTGAAGGCTTTTTTTGCATGGTGGTGTGTAGTTGGCTTAAATAAGTGTCTTTAAAACTTCTTACTAGACTAATTATGTCATCTTAAATAAGTTTCCAAGCCAGAGTGCTATAATGATATTAAGACTACACATGCCCAGTTGGACGCTTGCCATTATTCTATAAATCATTGCCAATTATGCCAATAAAGCATCCCAGGCAGTGATTGATTTCTTAGTTATGCAGTCAGCTGTTCTTCGACATTTTGTTTCTCTTCCAATGTCTCAATCATGGCCTTGTTTCCTAACACCATGATGGCTTATGTTCCCCCCAAAGAGACATTTGTACACGTGTGCTGATGAGAAAACGAGTTTAGAAATTCAGTGCAAATTCATTCATTTCATGTAACTACTGGGGGTAAGTAACCCAAATTTATGAAAATTCTGGATTGTGAAAGATTTTAAATATAAACAGAAGACAGTTCCCCCTTATTTCTGTGGATTCATAATAACGCAAATTTGTCTAAAAATAGTTTTTTTCACTTGGAAGGTGTGAGACAGTTTAGTGGAACCTAGAGGCAAAATTATACTGACGAGATATTGGAAAGTGTTTTTCAAGAGGTTGTGTAATATATAATGTTATACATGTATCAAATGTGGTATTGCTTTATTAATCAATATTGTAATAGAAAAGTTGTTTATAGAAAATAATCTGTTGAGTGTTGAGGAAACAGGATATAGGTTGAGAGGCAGCAAGTGTGCAATCAGGCAATGATAGCTTCGGTTCATTTAAGAGGAGTAATGTAAGCTTTATCTACTGGGTTGCATCTTGTAACTTACTTGTTAAATTTATTCAGGAAAGATGGCTTTAGTGATTATTCTGGAAACTAACTAGTGGGTTGCGAGAGATAATTAACAAAACTTCCTGTTTCTTCTCTTGGAACAGATGGATATTTTTGAAATGCAGCAGGACACGGAGCTCAGTTAGAGGGCATGCACAGTTGAGTTGCTTCTGTTTCTATAATGAGGTGCTACTTGCTTGTGCTCAGAGGTCTGCAGCCTTTCATTTGCGTGGTCCTACGACTTGACTGTTTTCACTGGACTGAACAGCTTGAGATAGCAGCCAGCATCGCCATTAGGAACAAGCTTTTAAGGACACTGCTCCAATCAGCTTTATTTTTTTTTTCTCACATAATAGAACATATTAGTCTGCCCGATTCCCTTAGCTACACGAGGGCCGGCACTTGCAAATGACCCAGCCCTCTGGGTTGAATTTGTAGAAAGGTCAGGTAGGAAACAAGGATTCATTGTTAGTGCAGAGTGCTGGGGTTTAGAATCGAGGATCCGTAAAATAATGAGAGCAGGGGAGGAAAAAGAAAGGGTAAACCATCTGCAAGAATTTCCTTATTGATTGACCATTCAAATGAGAACTGTGTTCTGTGACAAGTTAAGGTTTGGGCCAACGTCGGTGATTATAGCACAGAGTCTTTCTGAGTTTCTGTTTTTCTGACTTATTTTCCTTATTCTCAGATGACCAGTCAACATTATAACTCTTGAATGTGTAATACATACTTTTGTACTTGATGCTGGGAGAAGAAAATTGACCATGAAGCTAGTGAAACTTAGCCCTTCACTTGTAAGGATTCCTTTCTTTCCAGTGAGGAAAATTGGAAATCCATATGTGGAATTTTGTGCTATTTTTCTTAAAGAGCTTTCCTCCCCATAAGAAGAAACTCAGTGTCCATATGACCTAGATTTAATCCCACATACACATGCCAAAACAGAAAGACTGTGGATCTGGGTAAAACACACAGTAGTCTTAACTCTTCATTGCTCAGAAAACTTGGATAACATATTCATTAAAGATCAAATGCTTGCTCTAGTATTAGGCAGTAATAGAACTTTCTAGTTTTTCTTTTTCATCCCCTCCCCCCTAGCTCCCTTGCTCTCATAGGCGTAGTCTACATACCCCACAAACATTCTATCTTTCTTGCATATTGGTTCCTGAGATTGAAATTTGTTTTCCTCTTGCCAAGTATGTCTTGATATAGGGAAGCTATAGTCAGAGTCAGTCATCTTATTATCTCATCAAAAGAATAAATAAATAAATAAATAAATAAATAAATAAATAAATAATAAATGGAACTTTCTGGAAGGGCCTGTGTATGAGTCACTGTTATGCTCAGGATAGTTCTTTACATGTAGGAGGAAAGTCCCCAGTCCCCTGGCAGGTTAGAAACATTAGATCTAGTCCTTGCATGTTTTTTTAGCTTCATGCTCACCTTTCCTTAGGGTTTATGACTGGGCTTGCCTGCAGCCTTTGCACAGGTGCTTTTGCATTTTTGGAATTCGTCTTTTATGTCTCAATGTCTTTCTACTGTCCAAGTTTTGCTGATTCTTTGTATGTTAGTTCACAAATTACTTCCTTAGGAAACCATCTCCTTGACCCTTCTAACTCTATGAGTTTTACTTCCCTTTTATATGTTTTGCCTGGTCCACAATAGAATTGATTTGCTTTGGGGGATATTTACTGCTTATTCATTTACATATCTTCATTATACCTTGGAAATATTCAAGAGTCATAATGTCTTATTTGCTGTATATTTTGAGGTCAAAGATAGTATTCAAGACAAATATTTCCTGTATTAGTAGATTTAATTCATGTAAAACAATTAGAGTTACTAATTCAACTTATATGTGTTTACATATCCTTGAGTTCATTAGAAATCCACTTATGTGAAGAGATGCTACTATACTATTTATGTTATCTAGACAGAAAATTTGATGTCAAGGAAATTCTCATAAAGGAGTAAGCACACATTCTTTCTATCTCTCCCGAGGAAGAAAAAAGGAAGTTTCCTGCTGTTACAATTCTTATAATAATACGTTAATATCACAGTGGGTAACAGTCTTAAAAGAATCAGAAATTGATCCAAGGACACAGGGAAAAAAATCTCTGCTGAAAATCATTTAAGTTTTTGTACAGAGAAGCTTTTAAGACATCACTTAAATGAAAAAGAATGTTTTTAAAGGCCTACAAGTTCAAGAGCTGCACTCTTCATGAAGATGAAAAATCACAACGGAAGCATAGTACTTTATTACTTTATTTTAAGGAAAAGAAAACCTACATCTATTTGCCATTCCCATCCTATCTTTACAATGATAAAATGCACAAATACTTAAACTCGTGTTTTGATGTTACTTAAGTTGTATAACATATCCTATTTTAAAATATCACTGTTGAGAAGTTGGTGCAACAGTTTTATTTCAACCATGTCATTCAAGGTAAACTTCAAATACTCTGGCAAGATGGAAGACTGAACGCAGAGTCTGCAAAAGAAAACATAGGACACACAAAGGAATAAACAAGAGAAAGACAGAATGCCACCCGTGGATAAAGAGTTTTAACAAACTTCTAGAAGATGAAAAGAGAATACCAATGGACTTTTTTCTCTTCTTTCATTAATTAAGAAGAGACCAGTCTGTGACACATAGGTAGGGGTTGCAATAGTGAAGCGCTGATTGGCCAAGGAAATCTGCAAAGAAACTTCAAGGCAGAGTTGCAGATTAAGTCATGAACCCATTATATTTAACCCTAGCTATTAAGTAACATTAGACAACAGAAGCTTTGGGATGTAGTTATCAAACAACAGAAGAAAAATTTCCAGAGCTGAGTAGGAAGATTCAAGTTATTCGTCACTGAAAAATCCCACGAAGCATGGAGATGAGTGAATGCAAAATCAGTACATGTAATCCTAGCACTGTGAGTCTTTAGACAGTAAGAATAAACAGTATGTCTGAGAAACTTCCAAACAAAAACAGAGGTTACAATGAAACAAGACTCAAGATGGCATTCCATGATTCCAGATTCAAGGTTTCCTACAGATGGAAGAGTAAAGTTTATAGACTTGGGAGAGAAAATTTAAGTTTGAAAAAAAGCAAGCTTTTGCAAACATATAAGGACATGGACATTTTACCTATAAGCATTTTTGCTTGGGAAATTTCCTTATGGTATACTCTTAAAAATGAGAATAGAATATATGAAAGAAAAAAATAAAAGAAGCCATGAAAAAAATATGGATGTGAAGGTTAAAAAAAAAAAGAAGCCATGGAGTTAAACTAAGAGTACAAAGATCAGATGGCAGCTGTGCCAAGCTTTTGAAGCATTGCGAAGAGTGAGTCATGGAAAAAAATGAGTAGACTGCAAAGATTAGAGAGAGGGGGCTAAAAACTGTTGTCATAAGTGCCAGGGTGAAGTAGTTACATTCTTTTCTGCTGCAAACACTGACAAGAGAATTGCTAGAGGGAAGTAATTCTTTTTAGCTAAGAGGTAGAGCCCTTGCATCACATAAATGCAGCCCTAGTTTCTAGCACCAATACTGGCACAAAAATAAGTAAATTAAGAGAAACAAGTAAATGTGTAAATAGGTGCTCCTCATCTTAGATATGTTCCCCACAAAAAATCATGGTACGTTGAAAACATAAGTAAAAATGCAATTAGTACACTTAACTTACTGAAGAGCATAATTCAGCAATACAGTACGCTGTATATGACTTGTTGCTTCCTTGGTGATCATATAGTTGTCTAAAACTATGAAAGAGAAATGTCATGCATATTGCCATCTTGGGAAAATACAAAAATTCAAGACTTTAAGTAAGTTTTGTGCACAATGTGTATTGGTTTCATATCATCATGAAGTTGAAACAATTATAAATTGAACCATTAGTAAGTCAGGGAACTTCTATAAAAGAAAGCCACAATCCAAGTGTGATTGCCCTGAAATATAGCATGATTTTGAGCAACTACTACAAAGAGCAAAAATAGTGTTTTTCTTTTGTTTTCTTGTTTCTGTTCTCAGCTTTATCATGTTAAGTTGCTACCATTTCAAATGTCATTATTATCAAAATGACTTTTATAAGCTTCATGGTAGTGACAAAAGAAGAGTATGTAAGTCAACCAAAAATTATAAGCAGGGAATCAAAACACATTATTAGCATGCTGACTTAACCACAGAAATAGACTTTAAGTGAGGGAGAAGAGAAGGAACTACAAAATAACTAGATAATAAGTTGCAAGAGAACCGTAGCGAGACCTTGCCCAGCAATAATTACTATGAAAACAAGTGGATTGATTTAGACAATTAGCAAAAGAGAAACAATAAACATGAAGGGATTTCTTTGCTTGTGATGAGGCATGTCAGAATAACTCCATTCTAAGTTGGGAAAGTAAGTAAAAGTGCACAAGGACGCTTAATTTACTGAATATCATAATCTTAGCAATACTATACACTGATCATTATTGGTAGTTTCTTCCAGTGACTTTGTAGCCGTTATGGAGTATATAGAGTGAATAGACAACAAGTCTCAACTATACACTATTTCCGGAAAGTTCACTTCATCTCTAGGAACAAGCACAGACTGAATGTGAAGAAATAGAATAAATGTTCCATGTCATCATAATCCAAAAGAAAGTAGGAGTGGTTGTACTACAGACTTAATAAAAACAGTGAACAGAGACAAGGACTGCTGTTAGGTAATGATTAAGGGATCTTTTCATCAAAAGGAAATGATTTTAAATACATAGGCATCTAACATTGGAGCATCCAATATATAAAGAAATATTAATAGACCTAAAGGGAAACAGACTCAAATACAATAATATCTTGAGGAGGCTAATGTTATACTTTCCTCAACAGACATATCATGCAGAAAGAAAACCAACAAGCAGCAGTTAAAGTTTGCTGGACCAAATGCCTCCACGGACATCTACTCAACCCTCTATCTAGTAGCTGCTTAACATACTTTTTCTTATCAGTTCATGGAACATTCTTTATCGTAGATCATAATATGTGTCACTCAATGCATCCTAAACAAATTTTTTAAAATTTAAATCATGTTAAGTACTTTTTACTTTTAATCCTATTAACAATGAATTTATGTGTTTTCATCCCCTACTTCCTACCCCATCCCCCACCCTATTCCATCCCACCACACCCATTCTCCCCTCTAGCCGGTTTCCTTCTCTCTCCAGTGTCTCCCTGCATGTGGGATCTATTGGGCCCCATTTAGGATACCTGCACTAGCCAAGTACATAGACACCCACCAGGGCATGTATGCGTCACCAGCAGGCAAAGTGCACAGTATAGAGGGCCCCCCTGTCTCTTGTCCGGCACTTGTGCCATAGAGTCTCTCATGGTAGCATCATATCTCATGGGATCTTCCCATGGCAAAATGCCCACAAGCCCGCCGCTGTGGCAGTCTAGTGAAGCAGACAGCACTGCTTTGAGTTCTTGAGTAGGACAGCCCGGTATGAACAGAGGCTGCGGTCTGATGCCACCGCTTCCCGTCCTCGGGCTTTTACATTGTTACCATTCCTCTTCTGCAGCACTCCCTGGGCCTTGAGATTGGGGGTGTTTGTATGTCCTGATGAAGACTGAGCAGTCCACAGTCGTTTGTACTTTGTACTTTGTCCGGTTGTGGTTCTCTGCATTATGCATCTGCCTTTGCACAGATACTTCTTGGCTGAGTACTGAGTGCTTCTTCACTCAGCTTACTGAGAGTATTTATAGTTGGCACTAAGAAGTTTATTCCCTCCCAGAACCTATGGTTTCCTCATCTACTGGTATCTGGTTTAGTTTATGGTACCGAGGATATGGTCCCTGTCATGAAATGGACCCCAATACCAAACAGAAACCAGTTGGTTACCTTCATACCTTCCAGGCCATCTAGAAATAAAAACAATGTTTGAAAATGCATTCTCTCATGTGAATTACCTATCCATTATCTCTCTGGAGTGTACTATCTATCATTTGCTTTGCTAAATAAACCTTTGCTTGATGCTTTAATACCATGATTCCAAATAAAACTTTCCTGATTTTTTTCTGTCAGGAATAATAAGCAACCTACAGTACATTTCAATGAAGTGGAAAAACAAAGAAAAGCAAACTTTCAACTGAAAGAAGGTAACCAATAATGACCAAAGCTGAAACAAGTGGCTGAAAGCAATATCATTCTTCAGCTAAGCCAAGAGCTAGTTATATAAAAAGATAAAATAGAAAATATTAGCAAGATTAACTGAAAAAGGAGAAAGGAAGCTTTCATAAGTAAAAAGTCAGAAACTGAAAAGGAAACATTGCCTTCACAATGAAAATGTGATTTAGGTTCAGTGCACATTGTTGCAACAAAATCCCGGACTGAAGCCAGTTAGAAGGCGTTCTTTTGATTGTGGTAGGTCTTTAGACTTGCCTGTAATGGGAAGTGTTTTCATTACACAAGTGATATGGGAAATACCGTCTATAGCTGGGACCATTTCTTGGCCAGAGGATAAAGATGGAGAGAGTGAGCTGAACACAGGCAGGCAAACAAGCATGTCCCCCGATCTTGCTGTGGATGGGACAGGACCAGTTCCTGCAGCTTCTGTTGCTGTGATTTTCCTGCCATGTTGGGCTGGTACCTGGAATTGTGAAGCCCTACATTCCTTTCCTCAGTTGCTTGGGCTCATTGCAGCAACATGTAATGAAACTAGAATACTCAACAAGGCCCCCTCCAATGCCCTCATTTCGTTCCACTAAGCCACCCCCTCCTAAAGTTCCAATACTTCTCTAAAGCAACAGTCTAGAAATCAAGCCTTTAATTCATTGCCTTTGGAAAATGTTTAGGATTTAAGCCATAACAAGAACTTATAGGTGAATCTAGAAAAGTTGCAAATGACAAAGTCAACATACACGAATCTATAGTTTTGCTATATACCAAGAGCAAATTATTTGAAATAAAAATCAAGAAATCAATACCATTCACACAAGCTACCCAGATTGCTTAAGAATCACTTTAGTTAAGGAGATGAAGATTTCTACAATGAAAACTATAAAACAAATTTGAAGAGAGCACAACAAGGCAGCAAAAACCTTTCTAAAATGTGATGAGATTCTAGCAACACTTGAAAAAATAATTCTAAAATTTATATGTAGCTACAAAAAATATCAAAAAACATCAAAGGAAGGCTGTATTATATTACCTGATCTCAAAACATACTGAAGAAGCTCTAGTACTTAAACAGCATGATATATGCATACAGACATATGAACAATGGAAAAGAATATATTTGAAGTAAACCCATGCATATATACATATACAGCTAACTGACTTTTAAAATGATTTATTTTTTATGTATACATGCATGTGTGCATGAGTATGTGTGTGTGTGTGTACACAGAGAAGGACACTTGAATGTGTGTTCCTATGGAGGCCCAAGGGTGACATTGGGAATCATCTTTGATTGCTCTGCCTTCTTATCAGCTAACTGAATTTTGAAAAAGATGCTAAGAATACATGCTGGAGAAAGGATAGTGTTGAGACACGAAATTATCAAACTACTGGAAGAAAGCAAGGGACATGCTTCAAGACATTAATAAGTATTTTTAAACTTTATTTGTTGATTTATTTTGTGTGTGTGTGTGTGTGTGTTTATATATCAGAGGCACTGTATGTCACTGTGGAGGACCAAGGGTGACTTCCAGAAACCATTCTGGATTACTTCTACCTCCTCCTTCCTTCACTTTGGCATTCCCAAGCTCTGTCCACTAGGGCCGGAAGTACAGGACACTGCCTTTTCTTCTTGGCATTTTTTACGTGGGACCTGGGATCCGAACTCAGGACCTGCTTGAGAGACAGAGTCTTAACTCCTGAGCCATCTTTCCAGCCTTAATAGGTATTTTAAAAAGATCGCAGGAAGCCAAAACAAAAATAACAGACCGTCTATGTCTCTTAGTGGTGGAGGCCTATGATCCCATTACTTAGTTGAGGGAGGAGGATTTCCTGTCTGTGTTACAGAGTGAGTTTAAGGACAGCCTGGGCAACTTAGTCCTTATATTAAAGAGAGAGAGAGAGAGAAAGAGAGAGAGAGAGAGAGAGAGAGAGAGAGAGAGAGAGAGAGAGAGAGAGAAAAGGGACTGTAGATATAACTCAGTGATAAAACACTTACCCTTTGTCATGCATTAGGTTGTAGGTCTAGTTATTGCAAAAACAAACACCACCAATCAAAAAACCCAAACGGGATTATATAAACTAAAAGCTCCTGAAGAACAAAGTAATGTAACTATCAGCATATGACAGAGACAATGTGCAGGAGGGAGAACATACTTGCACATTGTAATTCTGATAAGAAGTTGATACTCTGAACATGTAAGGAGTAAACTCAACAGTCAAAAACAATGCAGCTAAAAATGAGCACAAGAACTAAATAGACATTAATCAAAAGAAGACAGAAACAGGCAGTTCATAAAAAGAGGCTCAGTATCACTCATAATCGAGAAATTAAAAAAATAGATTTAATTTTTCCCTAGTAAATATGGTTGTCATAATTACTGAAGTTAGCAAGTAAAGAAAAGCCTTGTATGCTGTTAATATAAATGTAAATTAGTACAGACATTATGGAAAATAATATTTTGGCTCCTAAAGTAAATAAAAATTGGCATAACACATGATCCAGCAATTTTGCTAATGGGCATATATCTGAAAGAAATGAAATCAGTATGTCAAAGAAAGATTTTGCAGTTCCATGTTCTCTGTAGCACTATTTATAAGACAGAAAAAAATCCCTAAATGTCCATCAACTAATGAATTGGATAAAGAAAATCTAGCACATATATGTAATGGAATAAATTCACACATATATTCAGGAATAAAAGAATGAAATTTTGTCATCTGTGACTCCATGAATAGAACCAGAGATAGACATAGAAAGAATGACATTCATGACCAATATACATTGATATATTGTGTTGAAAAAAGTTTCTTGTAGAAACTGAGATTAGGACAGTGGCTTCCAGAGGCTTGGGAAAGTAGCAGTGAGGAGGAGCAGTTAGAAAGGCACAAGGTCTAATATGGGCTAGCATAGAAGGGTCACTCCAGGTATGTGAATTTGTTGTACTTCTACAAGAAGAAAAACCTAGAAAGTTTTCATCATAAAGGAACCATATTTGTTTTAGGATGTGAATATCTTGACATGATTTAAACATGACATTCCAATAATGTGTACAATCATCATGTTTTTATCTATCAGTTAAAATGTTTAAATATAAAAAAGAAAAAGAGTCATACATTTGATGTGGATGCCTGAAATCTTTTTCTTTGAAGAGATGGGGGATTTGGCTTTTCCTGTGAAAGAGAAAGGGTAACTCCAATAACCAGAGTTAAGGAAGATGGAAGATATTTCTTCCTCTCTCATGTGAAAGAAACTTCTGGTTACATAGAACTAAGCCAGCCTAATCTCCTCCCATCGTGAAGCTCAGGGACATTTGTGGAAGAGGGGGCAGTAAGATTGTAAGAGCAAAAGGATGGGAGGAGCAATGATCTGAAGATTCTCTACACTAGTTAGGGCTGAAGCAATCATAATAGGACTTTGCATGACCTGCACAATGTCCAACACACTATTGACCTCACAAGGTCTAGCATCAGCTAAAGGCACCAAGATCCCTGGAGGCAAGGGATTGACAGCCACAGTAGTGTTCCTATGCTTAAGGGGAACAGGAGAAAGGGTTCAGGGAAATGCCACTGGGTCCTTGTATGTCATCGGAGAGGAGGACCAAGAGGAGAGTTAGGCATACACAATAAAGGACTCTCTGGGAATTGGGGGGAGGCACTGGGAGACGGGGAGGGAGGGAAGGGGAGTAGGGGGTTCAGGGGGAGGAGGAGGGGGGGAGGGAACTGGTCTACCTATTAAGTTTGTATGAGCGGAAATAATAATAAAAAATGTTAAAAAAAAAGAAACTTCTGGTTAGACACGGTGACTTCAAGGTAATTTTAAGACCCTGGTTCCTTCCTTCTTCTTCTATCAGTCTGTGTATATGGTCGCTCATAATCATAATTTCAAAACAAGACATAATACAACAATAACAAAAAGAACCCCTGATCTATTAAAAAAAACTGTTACTAGAAATGGAGCTAGAATGAGAGGATTAAAACTCATTTTATAGACTGTTGTGCTACCTTCTTGGACTTTAACATCAGAGCCATATGCCCAAGGAAAAGCAATATGATTCATCCATTAGATTTCATCTTAGATTGGTCTTAAGAGATGAGGACACCTGTTAGCCCGAGCGACCATCTTTACTCACCTTCTTAAATAGCTGGGAAGATAGACATGCAACACTTTCCAGCCAAACAACTTGAAATCCCTCTGCTTTTCAAATTCTTTGGAATTTCCTTACAGATGTGATATTTAGTAAATTTCAGTTGCTCTCACTATCATTATTCTGTCTCATCTCCTTTGGCTCCTGCCGGAACCCTGCTGGTTCTTCCTAAGAAGCACCCTGCTGGGTCCTTTGTTTTGATCAGGGTGCCATGACCCAGGTTGGCATGGAACTCATGATCCTTCCCCTCTGGTCTAAGAGTGCTGGAATTGCAGATGGCATCACCGCTGGCATGAAATTTTCTTTTTTGTTGTTGTTGGATTAAAAACTGCTTGGCTATCAAATAGTCTCGGGTACTTCAGCCTAATTCTTATAGCGTGTTTAGCGTCTCAACTAGAAAAGAAGTAATAAGACATGGTCTGAAATGAAATGGTAGTCAATTTTCCAGGTTTAGAAAAACATGAAGAAGGTGATATACTCAAATATTGGATAGGATAAAAGTGGAAGTCCTAAAAGTATAGCCAACTAATAGGTCCTCAAATTGAGAAATATGGTCTCTCTTAACCATTGTGCTGCAATATCATAGGTCAAAGAAAGAAAGAACTAAAAAAAAGACCCATGACTTATCCGGGTTAGGAAGCATTTAAAAGTCAAATTTGTGCAGAAGACACCAGAAGGTGGAAAGACCTCCCATGTTTCTGGATTGGCAGAATCAACATTGTAAAAATGACCATCCTACCAAAGGCAATATACAAATTCAATGCTATACCAATTAAAATCCCAAAGCAATTCTTTAAAGAAGTTGACCAAACAATCTCAAAATTCATATGGAGGCACAAAAGACCCAGGATAGCAAAGACAATCCTGAGTAACAAAAATCACGGCTGGAGGTATCACCATACCAAACCTTAGTCTATATTACAAATCCATAGTTATAAAAACAGCCTGGTACTGGCTCCGAAATAGACACACAGATCAATGGATAATGGTCGAAGACCCAGATATAAGCCCACAAAATTACAGCCATTTGGTCTTTGACAAAGGGGCCCAAAGAATCCAATGGAAAAAGAACAGCATCTTCAACAAATGGTGCTGGCAAAACTGTATCTCCACATGCAGAAGATTAAAGCTGGACCCGTACTTGTCACCATGTACAAGACTTAATTCCAAATGGATCAAGGACCTTGATATAAGGCCAGAGACTATAAAAATCATAGTTGAAAGGGTAGGGAACTCCCTTGAGCTGATTGGGCTAGGCTAACAGTTCCTAAACAGATATACAATGGCATAGTCACTGCTACCAACTCTCAACAGTTGGGATCTTGTGAAATTAAAGAGCTTCTGTTCAGATAAAGAGATTGTAACATGAGCTCAAAGGCAACCCACAGAATGGGAGAAAATCTTCACTAACCACATATCTGATAGAGCTCTATTATCCAGAGTGCACAAAGAACTTAGAAAACTAAACACCAAGGAAACTAATGGCCCAATTAAAAAATGGGCCCTGGAACTTAAAAGAAACTTTACCAGGCATGAAATTAAAATGTCCAACAAATATCTGAAAAAATGCTCCACTTCCTTAGCCATCAGGGAAATGCAAATCAAAACTTCCCTGAGATATCATCTCACCCCGTCAGGATGGCAAAAATCCACAATACAAACAACACCAAATGCTGGAGAGGATGTGGAGAGAGGGGAACTCTCCTACATTGCTGGTGGGAATGCAGGCTCATACAAACACTCTGGCGAGCTGTCTGGAGATTCTTAAAGAAATTAAAGATCGAAATGCCATATGACCCTGCTATTCGACTTTTGGGAATAACCCCACATAAAGCAAAAATTCACCTTGATAGCTAGCACAAGCATGACCATGTTCATAGCAGCACTGTTTATAATAGCAAAGTCATGGAATCAACCCAAATGTCCAACAGTTGATGAGTGGATAAGGAAACAGTGGTACATCTATACAATGGAGTACTACTCAGCCATCAAAAATGATGAATTACTGGAATTTGCCAGGAAATGGATGTTATTAGAAACAATTATATTAAGTGAAGTATCCCAAACCCAGAAAATTAAGCATCGTATGTACTCCCTTATTGGTGGGTCCTAGTACCAAACCCACCCAGCCCACCTAGAGACACTCAAAGATAAATCTCTGTAATACCCACAGTAATTGCAAGGATTATGAATAGGAGGGATGGGGTAGGAGGGCCACACCAGAAAAAAGGAGAGAGGAGACCATGTTACAGCAGAGAAAATAGGCCTCCATCAAGGACTGCAAGGGGTGACATCCAATACCCATCAGGATGGAGTGAAGGACATTGCAGGAGCAGCAAAACTGCAAAAGAAAATCAACAAACCATAATCCAGAACTTCAGAGACTCTATATCAACCACCTAGAACTAGGCCAGCCTAATCTCTCCCCATCCTGAAGCTCAAGGAAATTCGCGGAAGAGGGGGCGGTAAGATTGTAAGAGCACAAGGATGGGAGGAGCAATGATATGCAAGATACTCCACACAAGTTAGGGCCAAAGCAATCATAATTGGACTTTGCATGCCCTGCACAATGTCCAACATATTATTGACCCCACAAAGTCTAGCATTTGCTAAAGGCATCAAGATCCTTGGAGGCAAGGGATTGACAGCCACAGTAGTGTTTCTATGCTTAAGGGGAACACAGGAAAGGGTTCAGGGAAAATGCCACTGGGTCCTTGTATGTCATCGGAGAGGAGGGCCCAGAGGAGAGTCTGACATGCACATTAAAGGATTCTCCGGGGATTGGGGGGGCACTGAGGGATGGGGAGGGAGGGGTGAGGGGAGGGGGAGCAGGGGGTTTGGGGGAAGGAGAAGGGAGGGAGGGGACCGGTGTACCTATTAAGTTTGTATGAGCGGAAATAATAATAAAAAAGTTAAAAAAAGAAAGAAATTGACAAAAAAAAAAAAAAAGAGAGAGAGAATAAACCCCTTGTTCCCTTAAAAAAAAAAAGTCAAATTTGATACGTAAGTTTTATTCTTTCTAGTGAATGGCAGAAATACTGCTGTGTGAATTCCTCCAATTTCACCCAGGCTGATGGTATGGCATTTCTGTGCATGTTCTTGATACTGGGTTACATAAACTATGAATGCACATATCCTTTTGGAGAGTCTCAAGTAGAAACACATCTGATATAGCAATATTTTTGGTGAGTCTTTCCTAAATATTGATAATAAGATATATATATATATATATTGGATTTGCTCTTTGGCAACTTCATACATGTATAAAGTATATTCTGAAGACTCTACACTTGTTTTCCTTAGTCTCTCTCCCACCTCTATTACTCTCCTGATGATACTATCTGATTTTATTTTTTACAGTAAAACAGAAAAAGGAGATTTTATTCAATGTGGCCATGTTGCTAAGAGAAACCTAAAGATCCAGTCAGTGGTTGAGCACTTGCCTAGCACTTGAGAATTCACCAGTCCAATACTCGGAAAAAAAGAACCAGAAGATTGAATTCATGTCTTTTTACCTTTGTTGTGAAAGCCACCGTGTTTAGCTAGGACCATCTGTGTAAGGATAGGCTTGGAAGAGTCCCATAAAGTCTGATGAGCCTCTGTATGTATGCTTTTGAATACATTGACTGTTTCTCCCTCAGAATTTATCAGGTAGTCAATAATTTGCAAGGAGAGTTAGGGCCCAGTGAGCTCCTTCCTCTCTGATTCATGATTAACAGTTGACATGCTGAGTGTTGTCTACAACTGTTGTGAGGTCATGTTTACTTTGCCTGTGCTGTGACCAGAGGATAGTGTTCCATAGGCTTTCTCCTCATCTTCCAGCACCTAGTTCTTTTTGTCCCTCTTCAGAGATGACGAGCACTTTACGGGCACTTATTCTTAACAACCTAAGGAGCTATGTCCTCCTTGTTATTTACCCCAAAGAGAAGCATCTCTGATTACGGCTGGGAGAAGTATTTGTCTATACACATAATACTTTAAAGGCAGCTGAAAGCCAAACAACTTCAGTTCAACCTTAATTGCATGAAGTCTTTTAAGATCTCAGTACAGATCTGTTTTGTTGGTGGGGAAAACAAATAATGATCTCTCTGACTGTTGAACAAGAGAGAGATGTGACTTTAGTAGCAGCAAAAGGAACAGTTGATTTGGGGAGTGATTTGGGCAAGGATGTTGATGTAACTAACTGTAGCTTGCAAGGAAGAATACCACAATATCTTTTGCACTGAGGGTCTTCTCAAGTGGGCCACTAACGCTCAATATCCCCCCTTTAAAAACTGGCTGCTTTTTGTGAACCAGTATGTGAAAGCTGTACTGTGACTTCTAATGATGGGGTATAAAAATGGCGTGTACTTCCCCCACTGAATGCTCATGATTGGAGTCCAGAAATCATGGTACAAAGCAGTCTAGAAAGCCCTGGGGAGGCCATGAAGAAAGGAACTGGAGATCACACCTATAGACCTGGCAGAGGTCCAGCCAAAAAAACCAGCATCGATCTGCGTACAGTGAATGAGGCCACCACGAACCTGGATCATTGCTCTACCTGCTATATTTTGGAGTGGTTTGTTGCACTGTACTAGACCGCCAACACAGCTAGGCTCAGTCATGTCTTAGTTGTATGGAGATTACAAAAACAAGAAACTAAACCCTCAGTATACTTTGCTATTTGCCTTCCTTCACTAGTCTACATCACCCTAGCTTCCATTCCCTTTCCTTATATCATCTACTTATTTTTCATTGTTTTGATTACTCTTCCCTAAATCCCTCTCAGGTTTTTAAGACCCCCAAGCTAGACACATTATGTTAATAAAGGCTTGATTAAAGCTGAGAGTAATTAGAGGATTAAGTATAATTCTTACATTCTATTATCTTATTTATAGAACTTGATGGCAGGCTCTAAATTCTAACAGCAAGTGGTGAGCTTAAGACCTAAACTGTACATTCCTTCTGACTTCAACACACTTTAGCATTTTTATTTAAGAGGAATAATGTAATTATTCATTGAGAATTGTGAATAGAGAAGACTATGATAACTCATTTTCTCACCTCTTTCCTTTCACCATATTTGTTCATACGTTTTAAAAAGTAATTAAATTGTACATGCAATTGACTGGGCATCTTCTGTGTCACTTCATCCTTCTATATCACTCTATCTTAAATTGCTATGAATCCTATTAGTGTTTTGTACTATGATGCATGCAGATATCAATAGGCAATATATTATATTGCCTGTTTTAAACTTTCTATAAATGAAATCACTACTTCTTTCTGTACCTGGGATATTGCTTGGATACATACATTTTATTCCCTTGATAAGTGTTGCATCATATGACTACAAGAATAGTCAAATTCACCATCCATAGATATGTAGACAATTTCCAGAATTTTCATTCTCAAAAATCATACTGCAATTCATGTGCTTTTATGTGTCTTCCTGTGGACATGTCAGGAAGCTTCCACAAGGCTATACCTAGAAGGTAAGTGGCAGTGTTTGATAGTAACACACAGTTTTGAATTTTTTCAATATCACTAAATATATTTTTGTCAATTTGGTTTCCACTGGAAGTGTAAAAAGTTCTTTTTTTTTCATCTTTACCAAAATGTGTAGTTAGGAGACCTGCGTGTTATCAATTGGATCAATATGGAATGATATTTAATGAACTTTTGAATCTCCATCTACTTATATTCAGTATTCTGTACATTTATATTCTTTGTCCATCTAATTATTATTTTCTTTTTCTTGCTCATTTGAAGGATTTTAACAGCTTAATCACTTGTTAGATTTTTAATAGCTTTCATAATTAACTTTTTGTTAATGTGAAGCAAGTACTTTCTCTTAGCCTGTGCATTGAATCTTAATTCCATATTATATCTTTCATTGAAGTTTTAAAACTTCACTGCCGAATTAATATTCTCCTTTATCATCCATCCCTTTTCTCTATTAAAGGACTCTCACTCTTTTAGAATCTTTAAGCTATCATCTCTACTTTTTTTCTAAAATAAAATTTACTTTTTGTATTGGTGACTTCAAATCTTATGTAAGGAAGGACTATCCCTTTACTATATGGATTACTTAATGCTCTTGATCATGTTTGTGAATATAATTAATCATTCTCTGATTTTTTAATAAGATATTTTGTTCATTTGAGGGAGAAAGAGAGGTAGGGGTCATGTATGTGCTTGCAGCAGTGAGGGAGTGGAGGTGAGAGGACAGCTTTCAGAAGCCAGTTTCCCCCCACTGTTTGGACTCTGGGGATCAAACTCAGATTGCAGGTTTGCTCCTAGGTGTTTTTACCTGATTCATCTAACCAGTCCCTTCCTCTTATCCATAATGGCACCTTGGCATCTCTATCAAGCGTGTATTCAGTTCTGCTTTCTGTCTTCCGTTTCCATTTTGTCAGCTTTGTGTTGAAACTATGCATGCTGTCTTAACTAACACAGCTTTATTTTCTCCAACATTATTTTAGTGACTCTTGATGACTGACTTCTCCCTGTGGATATTAAGATCAACTTGTGGAGTTCAACAAAAATACTCTTTAGGAATTTAATGGTACAGTCGATGGTTTTATAATCAAATGCTTCCATTCATAACCACTGGCAATGCCATTTAGCCTCCTTTTGTCTTTTTATAAGGTTTTACACCTTTTTCCATACATGCAGTTGGTCTTTGGTATTCAAAGTTTCTGTGTTTGTGAAGTTTCCAACGTCCTAAAACTGATGTACAACTCCATTAGCACTGTTGCTGTTTTGTGATCATTTGTGAACATGAATATACTGGTGAGAATCTGAATAGCTGACAGATATGTGCATTCCCAGTTACCTTGGAAGGTGATATTTCCGCCTTCTTGTTTCAGGTCTTCTACTTCAAACACAAATGTCTTTTTTGTGGTTTATACAGTCCTCGTGCTTTTTGTTAGTGATTATGCTATCTAGAGTGCCTGCATTGTACTGGTGTTCTGTCTAGTGTTCTTAAGAAGTTCAGTTGAAACAAGCCTTATGGAAAAGAATGCTGTCAATTTGCTTCATTCAAGCAGGGGGCTATCTGCGGGTTCAATGAATGAGTATATATCTATTTATATCTATATATATTCACACAGATATGTGTGTACATCTTTAACTAGAAACACAAACAAAACAAGATTATGTGCTGTTTGGTTAATGAAAATATTGTGACCTGAGACCTGTAGAAACCTGACCATATATTTCCTCTAAGAGCAATAGTTCAGTATTTGCTTTCTCATTGTTTGTGTCAACTTTATTGAAAGCAATTTCAACAGTGTGAACTGACTGTATCTTGAATGTTTTTATTAGATTTATTTCAAGATACCCAGTAATGGTATAATTGGAAATAGGATCTATTTTCTATATTTTCTAACTTGTTTTACTACTGTGTTAATATTGATTACAATATGCTGATTTTATGTACCAGCTTTTTCATCTTATTAGCTGGGTGATGCCAAACAATTTTGTTAGTTAGTCAGTTAGGCTATTATAACAAAGTTCTACAAACTGGGTGGCTTAAAACAACAGTGCCTTTTTGTCTCAAAGATATTAGTAATATGAAATCAAGATGTCACAGAGCCCTACTTCTTCTGGAGATTGTTGAAGAATTCTTTTTTTTCCTCTAGTTACTGGTAGCTGCCAGCAGTCTTTGGCTCCCTTGGTTTGTAACCACATTACTAGGTCACTATTTCCGTTGTCCTGTTGTATGGTGCTCATGTGTGTCTCTGTGCAGACTTCTCCCTTCTCCTGAGGGCACAGCCATATTGTTTTAGGATATTCCCCAAGATGATCTTGTACAGATAATGGGGCGACAACATGATCGGATTAAGGAACACCTAGAAAACAGGTGGAACACTGTTTCTGGTTATGTCCACGAGGGTACTTGTTTCCAGAGAAGATTGGCATATGAGCTGGTACCCTGGATGGACACATCTGTTCTTAGTGGGGATGGGCGCCATCCATTTGGCTTGTGATTGAATGGGACAAATCATCAAAGGAAAGATGAATTATTCTTATTTTTCTTAGAGCACAGTCAGCCAGCTTTTTGTGCTCTTAGACTCTAAAACTTCAGGTTTTCTGGCCTTTGAATTCTGGGGATTTTCACCAACACCTGCATTCCTCAGGTTTTCAAACTCTTCATCTTCAACTTCAACCTCAAGCTTCTCTGCTTATCGCTTTTGGGGTTGGGATGGAGCCATGCCATGACACCCCAGCGTCTCCAGTTGGCAGTTGTCCTGCTGTAGAAATAAATGGTCAGGTTCCATGAGGGCATGAGCTACTTTACCAATGAGCTCCTTCTCATGTCTTTACCTCTGTCTTTGTCTCTTGATTCTATTGTTTCTCATTCTAAGGGACCTCGGCTGAAGACTTCATTTTTTTAATTTGATCTTGTTTGCAAAATTTCACTTTTAATGAGGTCATAGTCACAGATATTAGTAGATCAGGTTGAGCTTCAATACTTCTTTTTAGGAAATGAAAATCTAACCCATAACGAGTCACTTAACCTTTTGGTTTACTCTGTAAAAATACCCATCTCTTTATCATAGGATAGTTATATTAGATTGGTTAATATTAACCATTCATAATAAATGAGGCACCTAGTAGGGATTTTGTATGCTCTCTACTTAAATTACTTTTATCTAGAAACTTTGCTGAATTTTCATTCATTTCAGTAAGTTTTTCTGTGGGTTCCTTTTAATATGCTAGTAGATAATCATATTATTCAGAAATACAATTTTGCTTCCTAGATTTTACATATTTGGCTTTAAATGTTTTTTATTATCACAATACTTCCAATATTATATGTGATACCAGAGAAATGGGCATGTTGTTTTGTTTGAACTTTAAATGGAAATCACTCTATAATCATTATCATTAAATTTGCAAGCTATAGGATATATAAATCAGGATAAAGTTGATGTAATGATACTGTTATAAACAACAGCTAACATTGAAATACCTCTTCAAATTTTTCCAACACAGTAGAAACAAAAGCAACCAAACCCAGAAGCAACAAAAGGGCCCATAAGCTTTGTGTTGCCTTTCTCATTGTCTCACCTTGGAACAAAATATTTGACTGAAACTTAGGGACATAAGAGTTTATTTCTGAAAATTTTATTTTTGAAATTGGGAAGCACCTTCCATCATGGTGGGGAAGGCATTGCAGCAGCAGGTGGTCACTTCACATCCAACCAGGAAGCAGAGAGAGATAAAACTGGTATTAAGCTGGTTTTCCTGTTGTTTTACTGCCTTTCATACATTCTGAGGAATCATCTATATTTAGGGAGAGCCTTCATTCCTGAGTTAAACCTTCCTGAAAACACCTTCAGAGACAGGACCAGAGGTGTGTTCTCAGTGATTGTGAAATTCGTTCAAACAGACAATGATGATCAACCACTATCTGGTTTGATCTCAAAGATACTATTATTTAAATGACATCCTTCCACATGAAATTGTTGTAAAGACCAGTTTGGCATTCACTATTTAATAGTGTGTGGAACGGCTTCCTGTGAGAGGGACAAAACTGCTGTTCTTTAGCTTTGTCAAGGGTTTCTGACCATGTGGAACTGGGAGCTCAGTCATAATAAGTATCTACATCCTAACTGCATTTCCCTTTATTGCTCACACACAGTTTAAAAAATGAGGATCATAAAGACAGGAGGTGGACAAACTAGGGGACTGTCCAGGGGGAGAAGGAGAAAGAAAGCATTAGCTATGATCAAAATGCATTGTCTACATGTATGTAGTTGTAAAAGAATAAAAATATTAAAAGTGAAAACAAAATGTATGGATTCTCTGCTGGTCCAACTTTCTTCATTTTCCAGGCATTCTTTCAGTCTTTCCTCTCTACTTCTTTCTTTTTTCTTTCCTTTTTTTTCTTTTTTTCTTTTCTTTTTACTTTTCTTTTATAAATATATTTTAAGTTATTTATTGTGTGCATACATATGCACATGTGCATACATGCATAAGTAGGCATGCTTTTCATAACACATGCGTGGAAATCAGAGGACAACTTGCAGGAGTTCTATCGTGTGGACTCTGGGGATTGGATTCCCCTCATTAGGCTTGACAGCAAGTCATCTTGTTGGTCCATCTTCTTCTTTCTTTTTAAAAATTATTTTGTAAACATTGGAAATTTACATTTTTAGAAAATTTAGTCCATTGGTGAAATTTGTTCTTTGAGGATTTCATATGTGAATAGGATACATTTTGGTCATTCTCAACCCCAACCATCTCTTACCTTCCACCCTGGCCAACGACTGTCTCCTCCAACAAGTTCCTGTGCCATATTCATGTGTTTTTGTCTGATGAACCACAGAGTTTATCCAGGGCTGGCTGGGGGATCGTGTGTGTGGAACAGAGCCAGGTGAGCACATTAGGTGGCACATAACTGAAGACATATCTCCCAGAATCTATCAGCAGCCAACAACGCTCAGTAGGGTAGGAAGACTTTCCCTCATTAATGACTGATGGTTGACAGTCTTTACAAGCCTAATGCTGTGAGCTGAGGAGGATGGTGGCCAGGAGGTAGCGTTTTGCATTCCTACTTCCTCTCCCATGGCTTCCATCTTCTATCCACTCCCTCTTCTACAAGGCTCCCTGAGCTTTAGAGAAGGTGGTATGAGTATCTTCCTTTGGGCTGAGCACTGAACCATTATTTACCCTCTTCTAGCTTCAGTAGTCAAATGACTTTGCATTCCCTGCAAAGAGAAACTTCTCTGGTTAAGGATGAGAGCTGTGTCTATCTATGGGCATAAATATAGATACTTAGAACCCAGTTTGACATTATGTCAGGGTAGCTCAGAAGCAGTAGTAAGTTCCTCTAGGACCAGTGACCACCTCAGCCATGTATGTGCACATGACTGGGTACCAGGCATGCGTCCTCACCTGGAGTGGACCTCAAATGCAAGCAGAGAGGGTTTGGTAGCTCTGATAACAGACTTTTCACTCTTGCATAGTGTTCTCATCTTGACTGAAGGTTAGTACTATAGTTCATGGGATTCATACCTGGGTAAGGCTTTTGATGTTATAATGGTTAACTCTTAACTATTGCTGTGAGAGAGCACCCAAAGTCAAGCAACTTGAGGGAGAAAGGGAGATTTATTCAACTTATGGTTTAGAGGGGAGATACAGTCTTTCATGGTGGAGGTGGCATGGACGACTGGCCGAAACTGGAGTCAGGCTAAGTCACTTCCATCTGTGAGGCTGAGAACTGAAAGACTGCTTGCTGCAAAGGCAGACTCCTCCTGGAGGTATGATGGGACTCATCCACCTCAAGGCCCATCCTGTGTGACCGCTTCCTCCAGCAAGGCTCCACCTCTCAAAAGTGCTATGACCTTGCCAAATACATGAGAATGTGGGGGACACAGTTCAAACCATGACAATGCCTTTATTTTTTCTCCCCAGTACCACAATTATCACTCTTTGGTGCTATAAAAACTAGCCAGGCAGGAAAGACATTACCTGGTCATTTCCAGCCTGATTCCTCTGAATCAAGAAACCAAGATGTGCGCTGTTTTCAGCCTGTATTGCTTTGGACACTTCCAGAGCCTTGTTGAGCAATGACTGCAATGCAGGTATCACAAACATAATGTTTTATTTTTTAGGTTTGTTTTTGTATCCATTGCATTTAGGACCAGTATTATCCAGCCATTTGGAGTATATACCTTCAAATTCTCTTTTGTATTTTTAATAGTATACCAAGATAGATTTCCACATGTACCCTTCATTCTTATAACCAAATTGTTTCTACAGTTGCCTGAAAGTGTTATAACATTGTGTGATGGATCAACTTTTTGGGATTTAGACAAGGCAAAACCTAGGCTCAGACCTACTCAGAATGTTCTGAAACCTGCTAATACAGGTGTAAGTGGATCTGCTTCTTTAGATGATAGGCAGCTCTTAGCCAGACCTCTGTGCACATCTTTTGATTATAATGTCTGTGAATAATCTCTTGTTTACACAATAGGGGCTATTTCTTGACATCAGATCTTTGGAGTGCAAAACATATAGGGGATTCAAGAAGGCTATGACACCTGAGTTCATGTCAGACTTCCTCTAAAGTGAGAAAAATCTGTTTTTAAAAGTTCCTTATTTCTGAGCTATTAGTCTAAGTTGACAGCAGAATTATTTCTGATTGAAAGCTCTAAGTGCAAAAATCAGGAAGTAATTTGGGCATGTATATAGTCTGGCTTGGGACCTACTTTAGTAAATCCGTGTGAAAAAAGGAATATTCCTCCTCACTCAGCTGCTTGTTTTCCAAGTTCTAGAAAGCTTATAGAGAGTAAGTGCTCAGGAAAAGCTGTAAGCGATAGAGTCTTTTTTTCTTCTCAATGTCCTTCCCTTCCTCCTGCCTCTTTTCCACTAGCACATTGAATCAGTAGGAACAAAAGATTCGAAGGCTCTTAGTTTCTAGCACATAATAAATGCTCAGTTAGTGATGATTTTCTATAATGAGATAAATGCAAGTTTTGATGTCATTTGCTATTACATGGCACAAAGGGAAAGTTAATCTTAATCCTTCTGGTGGTCAGAGATTAGAGATGAGAGAAAGGACAACAATAACAATGACGAATAAATGCTGGATCCAATTTAAAGTGATACTCCTATAGGAAAGATGACACAAAATCTGTCTATAAGACTTGATTCAAACACGATGAAATGTAGCCATCAATAGTCAATTTGAAGACTGTATAAGAGGTTAATGGGTTACTATTTAAATAACATAGGTAAAGATTTTTTCCTACTTTTAAGATTTGCTTTTTCTAAGTTCACATGAAAATTCCCTTTTATAATAGCTAAGCTGCCTTTCTCAGCTGCATACTGTCATTCCTAAACAATCCTAGAGCTAAAAAAATTTTAAGTGCTGTCACCCAAAATTGCTAAACAGAACTTACTCTCTAATTTGTCTGTCACTCTCTCTGTCACTTCGCTTGCACTTTCTGGTGAGGCTTTGGCTAACCGTCATACCTCCCATCCCTTTAAAGTATAAAGCGAAAGTCCCAGTTACTCTTGTGACGACTCTAGAGGTCATTTACAGCTGCTCAGGGCTCTTTGACTTGAAACTTCGGGGTAAAAAGCTGCCAAAGTGTGAGTAGTGGGTTAATCAGCTTTTCATCACTAAGTGAGAGAGTTAACTAATAAAGAGCCACAGTTCATTTTAATTTATGGCTTGAAGATTTAGGACCATGATCAATAGACCCTGTTTTTTTTTTTTTAATTTGTTTTTTATTTATGAAATGTTTCTTTTTGAAATACCCCACTCATGATGCATTTTTTCTTTTTGATTTGGGATTGTTTACTTGCTTCTGTCTCTCTCTTCTCTCTCTCTCTCTTTCTCTGTGTACACACACACACATGTCTGTGTGTGTTAAAAGCACTGTGTGCTGGTTATGGAAGCCCAATGGCAACTTCAGGAATTATCCTAGATTGTTCTACCTCCTTTTGACTTTGTTCTGGGGTTTGCCAGGCCCTGCCTTCCAAAGCTATAAGTTTAGGCTACCACTTTTTCTGCCTGGTGTTTCTTTATGTGAAACCTGGGATTTGAACTCAGGTCCTTCTGCTTGCAAAGTGGAGGCTTAAACCCTGAGCCATCTTTCCAGTCTTTTTTTTTATACAGCACATTGTGAAGATGGAAGATTATGTGTTTCATGATCAAGAGGGACGGAGAGCAAGAGCAGGTTTAAGGGTAGGTTTCCATGACCTACGGGCCTCCTGTTAGACCCCACTTCCGATAGAATCCATCACCTCCAAGGAGTAACACCTGGCAACTAAGCCTTTAACACACAGACCTTTGGGTGATACTCAAACCAAAGCAAATAGTAAACCATTATTCTTTCAAGATGAATGTCCATTCACCTAAGAACTAATAATACATGGCCGACTGGAAAACAGAAAAAGGAGGGAGGTAGACTTACATGGGTCATCTTCGTACTTAACTAGCCTCTGAAAAAATGAATTGCTGCAGCAAAATGCCTCAAAGAAGGGGATAAATAGCTGAGTTTGAATATTTTAACAGAAGATGTAAAGAACTTTGTAAAAACCAAAGGGTAAGAGGCATCAATAAAGCAAGTCTGCTTAACCACCTGTTAGTTATATACAACTAGGCAAAAACTTTCAAGGAAGGAATAATTTACTTTAGCTACCAACTTTCCCCCCACTCAGTCCCCAAATATGTAATTTTTGGTGGCAACTAACTTAGCTCCAGAAAGTCTAGATAGATTATGCATTGAATTTCCTGCTCTTTTAGGGTCTGCTAAAGGATGTTGTAAGTTCTAGAGCGGGAAGGAGAAGGTGCAATAGAAATAGCTGACAACCTGTTAAGGATTTATAATAGGGCCCCAGGAAGAGGTGAATCGCAAATTTCTACTTAATTTTCAGCCTCTACCACAAATCCATTTTGATTGTTGCAGGAAATCCCTGGATGGGAGAAGAAGGAAAGGAAAAGAATCTCCTGTCATCATGGTATTCTCTCATTTCCATTCCTTTTTTATTATTTATTCAATTGTGTGTGTGCATGTGTGTATGTGTGAGTAGAACTACGGGTGAACTCGGGAACCACCATGGATCGCCTCCCCTCTGCCCTACCAGGACCAGAAATGCAGGCTGCCCCTGCTTCCGCCCGGCGTCTATACATGTGGGGTCTAGGATCCGAACTCAGGACGTTCCGCCTGCAAGGCAGAGGCTTAACCCCTGAGCCACCTCTCCAGCCCTCATTTGCATTCCTAAGCAGGTTTCTACATTTGTGGGTGGGGCGGTGTATCTCCTTAGTATTCTGCTTAAAGTAATTTAAAAATAGAAGAATTTATTTTGGCTCATATTTTGAGGGTCCAGTCCATCATGGAGGGGAAGGCATGGTGACATCTTGTCACATGGCATCCACAGTCAGGAACGAAAGGGATGCATGCTGGTGCTCAGCCCACTTCATCTTTTCTTTTCAGCTCAACACTGCAATTCATAGAACGATGGCATTTGAATGTCGTCTAGAAACTCCTTTACAGACATGCTCAGAAACCCTAGGTGATTCTACATCCTGTCAAATTGATACTAACATTAAACATCACAGGGAGGTGTCACTATTAGTATTTTAGATGATGTCATTTCTGCGGGTCCATGTAGCATGCACCTCTCCAGCCTGTTGAAGGAGATGCTAATCTACTCTCCTGTCTGAAGCCCTGAAACGAGTTCACACGTGTATTTGACTTGGGCTGCTTCTTACGGAGACACTAATTAACATATCTCTTGGTTCTTTGCAGTTCTGATTATAGATTTCTTCTCTCTATGTCTTTGTCTCTGGATCCCAATGAAGTGAAAGGTTACAAAGGATCATCTTAATACTTTAGGTCATATTCTCATAAAATACTTTCTCAATTGCCCGTAAGTGTGTGCAACTTAATTTATCTAACAGGTCTTCAGAACCCTGCTCTGCCTGCGAGAAGGAGGGGTCCTTGTCTTCCAACTAACTTTTATGGTGGAGGATAAGGAGGAAGATGTTGCTATGAGACAGAGATAGCTCCAGATATGGTTTTCACGGTAACTAGAATCACTGTTAATCTGACTGGACTTAGAATCATCCAGGTAGTTGAGGCACACTGCTAAGGCCACTGGGAGGGTGTTTCCAGAGGAAGACCCACCCTGGACTTCATGGGTGGCCCAGCCATAGTGAAAAGGACAAAAAGGGAACTCCCCTGTTTCCTCGGTGAGGATGAAGCCGCCATTCTTTACCCACATGTTCTGCTGCCATCACGTTCTGAGCTTTTACCTTCACCTTCCCCACCATGATGGACTGAACCCTCTAAAACCATCATCTAAAACAAACCCTTTACGTTTTCTATGTAAAGAATTTTGGTTATAATAATAAAAGTAATTAATACAATGCCAGTCTGAGGCTTTAAATCCAGGGCCCACACAGTAGTAATGGCACTTTTTTTTTTAATTTTTAAAATAAACTTAACTTTTAAAGTAGGACTATTCAAGGAAATATATTATTAGAGAAGCTTGAAGCCAGTGAAATATTTTTAATATTCTGTATACAGGTTCAATTTTTTTCTTAGGCTATGTGATAAGTTTTAGAAATGTGAACAAGCTGATTTTTTTCAGATCAGTAATGAAAGAACAGTTGGAGAGGACATGCCTGCTTCTTGAAAACTTAATTTTCTGGACACTATCTAGGAGGAGGTGGCTGCATTAATTTTTATCTTCTTATTATCACTGCTCTCCTATAGTCCATATGTAGAGACCTTAATTCCTCAGTGTGGCAGTGCCAGGGGATTCAGTCTTTGGGTCATGAGAACAGACGTTTCGTGGGTAGATTTCTTTTGGAAATAGGTTAAGTATGGAGGAATTAGACCCGCTTTTCTTCCCAGCTCATATTCTCTCTGTCTCATTCTGATTTTTCTATTTTAAGAATCAGTTCAGGGCCCTTACTAAATGTGACTCTCCCATTTTGGATTTCTAAAGTTTAGAGCTCTAAGTTGAAGTTCCTTTCCTTTATAAAGTGCAATTCTGGACATTTTGTTACAATAAATTAGAAATCAGACCAAGACCCTTCTGGTGTAGGAAAGTCTTATAAACACAAATGACCCTTGCCCTTTGACCCTGGAGCACCATCCATTTCACTCCCAAACCCATGTGAGGAACTAATTTTTTCTGACTGGCTTCCTTTCTGTTTTCCTTCATGAATTTTAGTTAAAATCCATCTTAATAACTTGTGCCTATAGTTTAAAGAACTTTATTGATGGGAGGCTCTCTGCTCTAATATATAATTGATGAGTTCAAACTCTGTGTCCAAGGTGGCTTCTGAGTGCCAACAAAGTGTTTTAATTTATATACTAAAGTCTTCATTTTATTCTTCAACCTTTTGGACCTGCATGGTACATTTATCAAGTCTGATTCTGAAAGTTCTTATGTGGGAAATGTGTAGTGTGGACTTAATAGAGGACATTAATAAACTCACACTTAATAACTGTACTAAAAGCCACTTCCATCTGGAATTACTGGCAAAAAAAAGAGACATTACAGAACTTTGGGAATTTGATCAAGGCGCCGAATACTAATCTTAGATTACAAAACTGTGGAATCTAGCTGCTTAAACATGGAAAAACAAAGCAATCAAGGACAGGCTTTTGGTAAAAGCACTGCAGTGTGGATTAATAATTAATGTGCCGAATGTACTTTATAATAAACTGCATCATAATGGATGACTTTTGATAGCTGAATTGGCAATGGTATCCTAGCTTGGCTTCATTTACTCAATTTTTCCATTTTACTTGCCAGATTTATGGGTTAAACTACAATGGACCCATTATATACCTATTTTAACTTGTTTAGAAATCATAATTAATTTAAAAATATTGATAGAAATTACAAAAATATAAAAATTGGCAAGGATACAAAAAAGGAATAATAAAATCAGGTCTTTAAATGCGAAAGTAGAATAATTTACTTTGGAGGTAAGTAAGGAGTTGCAGTAGGGAAGAACATTCCAAAACTCAACTGATACCTTTCATGCAATAATGGTGAAAGCTAGTACTATATGGTTTTTATATGTAGATAACATAGGAATATACTCAGTGAAGTTTTTTTTAAAGTGCCAAATGTTTTGGAAATAAGTAATAATGAATTATCATATCCATCCATTCTGAAGTCAGAAATTACAAGTAGACATATGAATGAAACATGTGAAGACCGCCCTTTACCCCACCCCGCTCCGCCGGTCGGGACGCGCGCGTGGTCCAGCCGGGCCTCACCCCGCGACCTAGGTAAGTCTCCGCCCAGCGCCCGCCCACCGGGACCCCAGGTCAGCCCAAGGGACCCGGCTTCGACCCCACCATCCAGCCGGAGCCGCGCGCAGGGCCGAGGGACGAGGAGGACCTCCCCCTGCGCCCAGGCCTCGCCCCAGCTCCCCTCGGGTTAAATAGCTCCACGCCGACGCCCCCATCCTCCCTTCCCCACCCCGCTCTGCCGGTCGGGACGCGCGCGGTCCAGCCGGGCCTCACCCGCGACCTAGGTAAGCTCTGTCCCTGCCCACCCCCAGAACCCCAGGCCAAATAATTCAGTTTAGTGAAATTGAAAGATCTTAAGAGTTAAAACGACAATGCCAAAGTCAAAGTGCAAATCCATGAGAAGCAACACTCAAGTAAACAAATTTCCCACGGAAGAAATTAATCCCATAATGTTAGACTCCAACAAGAACAAACCTACGGAAAAAGGCCAAGAAAGCCTGACCCAGGATAACGACTTTAAAAATATGATCATTACCATGTTCAATACTATGAAAGAGGAAATCCGGAAAGAATTACATAATTGAATCAATTGCTTTGAAGAGGAACACAAGAGACATTTGGAGGAGTTGAGAAAAACAGTGCAAGAAACAAAAACTGGCAAAGAGCAGTTAAAACAGACTCAAGCAGAGTTTAAAACTGAGCTACAAGACAAGTTATCTTCAACCCAGAACGCCACAGAGTCTTATCAACAGAACTAACGAAGCAGAAAACAGAATTTCAGACCTTGAAGATAAAGTGGGAGTACTAACCAGCTCAATGGAAGAGGTTGTTAAAGCCAAAAAGATACTTGAGAGAAATATCCAAGAGATATGGGACACCCTGAAGAAGCCTAACATGCGTATTCATGGAATACCAGAGCAAGAATCTCAAAATACCACCCCTGAGGAAATTTTTCATATGATCAAGGAAAACTTTCCTCATCTAAAAAAAGAGAGGCCCATCCATATACAAGAGGCATTCCGCACCCCAAACAGATACGACCAAAACAGAAGCACGCCATGGCAAATAATAGTTAAAACACTCCACATTCAAGATAAAGAATTGGTGCTGAGAGCTTCAAGGGAGAAAAAACAAGTCACTTTTAAAGGTAAACCTATTAAAATAACAAAAGCAAGAAGAGCTTGGAGAGACATACTTCAAGTATTGAATGAGCAAAAATGTCAACCCAGGCTGATTTACCCTGCAAAACTATCAGTCATGATCGAGGGAGAAAGAAAAATTTTCCAGCACAAAGACAACTTTAAGGGATACATGGCCACCAAACCAGGCCTTCAAAAACTGCTAGAAATGATACTCAAGCGTGAAGAAAAAAACAGGCATATCCAGGAGAACAGAAGGCAAATATAACACCATTAAAAGCGAAGCAATATACTTATAAAAGCTACTAAACATAATAAATGTCTGGAATTAAAAATAGTTTCTCCATTATAACACTAAATGTTAATGGACTTAATTCACCGATCAAGAGACACAGATTACAAACTTGGATTAAAAATCACAATCCATCAATCTGCTGCCTGCAGGAAACCCATCTCACCACAAAAGATAGGCACGCTCTAAAAATAAAAGGCTGGTCAACAATTCTACAAGGAAATGGAAGCAGAAAACAGGCAGGGGTAGCCATTATGCTATCAGACAAAGTGGACTTCAAACCAAAGAAAATTATAAGAGACACGGATGGATACTACATTTTAGTCACAGGTGCAATTCACCAGGAAGACTTCACAATACTGAACATATAAACCCTACAGTGTCTAAAGCAAGAAATGAACCCCCAAACGATAATTCTTGGGGACTTCAACACCGCCCTCTCAACATGGGATAGATCAACAGGTCAAAAGCTTAACAGAGACACTTTGGAACTTAATCAAACCCTGAAAGAAATGGACCTTACAGATCTCTATCGAACTTTTCACCCACGCACCAAAGAATACACATTTTTCTCAGCAGCACACGGAACTTTCTCCAAAATAGATCACATATTGGGCCACAAAACGAATCTACACATATACAAGAAAGTTGAAATTCTAACCTGTGCCCTATCAGACCACCACGGCCTAAAGCTGGACATCCACAACACATCAAACAAGAGAAAATACACTAACTCCTGGAAACTTAACACTATGATGCTGAATGAGAACTGGATTCAGGAAGAAATTAAAAAGGAAATTCAAGATTTCCTGAAAGTGAATGATAACGAAAATACAACTTACCAAAATCTCTGGGACACAATGAAAGCTGTTCTAAGAGGTAAGTTCATAGCTTTTAATGCCTACATCAAAAAAATGGAAACATCAGAAATAAACAACTTAACAATGCAGCTTAAAGCTTTAGAGAACTAGAGCAATCTGATCCCAAAAGTAGTAGAAGAGAGGAGATTAGCAAACTAAGGGGAGAAATATCTGAAATCGAGATTAAGATAACGATAGAAAAAATCAACCAGTCAAAAAGCTGGTTCTTTGAAAAAATCAATAAGATTGATACACCCCTAGCTAAATTAACCAAAAGCAGGAGAGAGAAAACCCAAATTAACAAAATCAGAAATGAACATGGAGTTATCACTACTGATACCCAAGAAATCCAGAGAATTATAACATCATATTTCAAAAACTTATACTCTGTGAAGTTTGACAACACAAAAGAGATGGATGAATTTCTAAGTAAACACAATTTACCTAAATTGAATGAGGAAGTTGTGAATTATTTAAATAGTCCTATAACATATAAGGAAATTGAGGAAGTAATCTCGAATCTTCCCACCAAAAAATGTCCTGGACCAGATGGATTCAGCACAGAGTTCTACCAGACATTTAAGGAGTTAATAACACCAATACTCCTTAAACTGTTCCATCAAATAGCAAAGGAAGGAACACTACTAAATTCTTTCTATGAAGCTAATATCGTTTTAATCCCAAAACCTAATAAAGATTCACTTAAAAAAGAAAACTATAGGCCGATCTCCCTGATGAACACAGACGCAAAGATTCTCAACAAAGTCTTAGCAAATCAGATTCAAAAACATATTAAAAAGATCATTCACGGGGACCAAGTAGGCTTCATCCCCGGCACACAAGGTTGGTTCAACATATGCAAATCAATAAATATAATTCATCATGTAAACCAGTCCAAAGTCCAAGACCACATGATACTCTCGATAGATGCAGAACAAGCTTTTGACAAGATCCAACAGCCTTTTATGACCAGGCAGGGGTAGCCTGCTAGAGACAGTAGGAATGGAAGGAACCTTTATCAATATAATAAAAGCTGTATACAACAAGCCCACAGCAAGGATTATGCTCAATGAGGAACAATTGGAAGCATTCCCACTTCGATCAGGAACTAGACAAGGCTGTCCGCTCTCACCACTTCTATTCAATATTGTACTTGACATCTTAGCTGAAGCCATAAGACAAGAAAGGGACATAAGAGGGATTCAAATCGTCAAGGAAGAAGTCAAACTATCCCTATTTGCAGATGACATGATCTTATACCTGAGTGATCCCAAAAACTCCACCAGGAAGTTCCTGGAACTAATTGAGAAGTTCAGCAGGGTGGTAGGATACAAAATAAATGTGCAAAAATCAGAGGCCTTCCTATATGCCCATAATGAAAGAAGTGAAAAAGCCTTGAGAGAAACAATTCCATTTACTATAGCCCCTAAAAAAATGAAATACCTTGGTATAAACCTAACCAAGGAGGTAAAAGACCTTTACAATAAAAACTTTAAAACCCTAAAGAAAGAAATAGCAGAAGACACCAGAAGGTGGGAAGACCTCCCTGGTTCCTGGGTTGGCAGAATCAACATCGTAAAAATGACCATCCTACCAAAGGCAATATACAAATTCAATGCTGTATCAATTAAAATCCCAAAGCAATTCTTTAAAGAAGTTGACCAAACAATCTCAAAATTCATATGGAGGCGCAAAAGACCCAGGATAGCAAAGACAATCCTGAGTAACAAAAACACGGCTGGAGGTATTGCCATACCAAACCTAAGTCTATACTACAAATCCATAGTTATAAAGACAGCCTGGTACTGGCTCCAAAATAGACACACAGATCAATGGATAAGGATTGAAGACCCAGATATAAGCCCACAAAGTTACAGCCATTTGGTCTTTGACAAAGGGGCCCAAAGAATCCAATGGAAAAAGAACAGCATCTTCAACAAATGGTGCTGGCAAAACTGGATCTCCACATGCAGAAGATTAAAGCTGGACCCGTACTTGTCACCATGTACAAGACTTAATTCCAAATGGATCAAGGACCTTGATATCAGGCCAGAGACTATAAAAATCATAGTTGAAAGGGTAGGGAACTCCCTCGAGCTGATTGGGCTAGGCCAACATTTCCTAAACAGACATCCAATGGCACAGTCACTGCTACCAACTCTCAACAGTTGGGATCTTGTGAAATTAAAGAGCTTCTGTTCAGATAAAGAGATTGTAACACGAGCTCAAAGGCAACCCACAGAATGGGAGAAAATCTTCACTAACCACACATCTGATAGAACTCTGCTGTCCAGAGTGCACAAAGAACTTAGAAAACTAAACACCAAGGAAACTAATGGCCCAATTAAAAAATGGGCCCTGGAACTTAAAAGAAACTTTACCAGGGATGAAATTAAAATGTCTAACAAATATCTGAAAAAATGCTCCACTTCCTTAGGCATCAGGGAAATGCAAATCAAAACTTCCCTGAGATATCATCTCACCCTGGTCAGGATGGCAAAAATCCACAATAGAAACAACAACAAATGTTGGAGAGGATGTGGAGAAAGGGGAACTCTCCTACATTGCTGGTGGGAATGTAGGCTCATACAGCCACTCTGGTGAGCCGTCTGGGGATTCTTAAAGAAATTAAAGATTGAAATGCCGTATGACCCAGCTATTCCACTTTTGGGAATAACCCCCCATACAGCAGAGGTTCACCTTGATAGCACAAGCACGACCATATTCATAGCAGCACTGTTTACAATAGCAAAGTCATGGAATCAACCCAAATGTCCAACAGTTGACGAGTGGATAAGGAAACGGTGGTACATGTAGACAATGGAGTACTACTCAGCCATCAAAAAGGATGAATTACTGGAATTTGCCGGGAAATGGATGTCATTAGAAACAATTATATTAAGTGAAGTATCCCAGACCCAGAAAATTAAGCGCCGTATGTACTCCCTAATAGGTGACTCCTAGTACCAAACCCACCCAGCCCACCTAGAGACAGTAATTGCAAGGATTATGAACAGGAGGGATGGAGTAGGAGGGCCACACCAGAAACAAGGAGAGAAGGGACCATGTTACAGTAGAGAAAATAGGCCTCCATCAAGGACCCAAATAGGTAATGAGACATCTGATTAAGTTCACAGACTTTTGTTCCTGATCATTTACTACTGAGGGGGTATGATCTCACCAGAAGAGGAGGGCATATAGTCTGGCAGATAAAAAGTAACCATTTTGCAAATGGGTGATAGACCCCTCCCTCACTGTGGTTTCCCACTTTTATTACATCTACCTTTGAATGTGCTTTTATCACAAGACTTTAGTTTAACAGCTTTTTGTCTCTGGCCAGGGGGTAACATACAATGCCCACTAGGATGGAGTGAAGGGCGTTGCAGGAGCAGCAAAACTGCAAAAGAAAACCAACAAACCACAATCCAGAACTTCAGAGACTCTATATCAACCATCTAGAACTAGGCTAGCTTAATCTCTCCCCATCTTGAAGCTCAGGGAAATTTGCGGAAGAGGGGGCGGTAAGAGTGTAAGAGCAAAAGGATGGGAGGAGCAATGATATGTAAGATACTCCATACTAGTTAGGGCCGAAGCAATCATAATTGGACTTTGGATGCCCTGCACATTGTCCAACACAGTGTTGACCTCACAAAGTCTCGCATCTGCTAAAGGCACCAAGATCCTTAGAGGCAAAGGATTGGCAGCCACAGCAGTGTTCCTATACCTAAGAGGAACACGGGAAAGGGTTCAAGGAAAGGCCACTGGGTCCTTGTACGTCATCGGAGAGGAGGGCCCAGAGGAAAATCAGGCATGCACAAGAAAGGACTCTCTGGGAATTGGGGCGGGAGGCACTGGGGGATGGGGAAGGAGGAGGGTGAGAAGGGGAAGCAGGGGGTACGGGGGGAGGAGGAGGGAGGGAGGGAACTGGTGTACCTATTAAGTTTGTATGAGCTGAAATAATAATAAAAAATGTAAATAAAAAATTAAAATAAATAAAAAAATGTCTTCTAAAGGCCTAAATTCTAGGAGACAATAAAGTTTTGTTGTTCAGGACCCAGAACTCTTGGGATGTGGTGAAAACTTTGAGATGTGGGTGAACTGGGAGTTTTGAGGTCACAGGGCATGATGACTGAAAGCATGGTCTCTCCACTACTCTTGCTTGTGCCCTGGCCATGGGTCAGCGTTGTTTCACATCACTCGCTGTCGCATTCTGCTTGTCACAGGCTGAACTATGATGGACTAAAACTCCCCCAAACTCACCCCCAAATAAACCTCTTACAAATTACAGTGAACCTTTTATTTAAAAAACAAAAACAAAAACAAAAAACATGTGAAGACCGAGAAAATATCCCATTCTGTGATTGTTTTGAGTTTGGTACTCTTGGCATTTTTTTTTTCAGAAATTGAATGTAAATCCCATGAGAATCTCTCAGGATACATGGGGATGGCAAACCAAATAGACTAGTTCTTAGAATAGTGAGTTTATCTTTCCAATTTTTGTCTCAACTTTCAGGAAATTGCATTCATTTATATTTTCATGGGGTGCACCTTTCTCAGAAGTGCACTATTCAAAGATCATTCTGGATTTAAGGTCATTGATTATGGTCAATGAAGGACATGCAATTTATCATTTGTTTTCAAAGTCCCTAAATCCCCCTTCCTGGTAGTAATAATTTTATACACATATAGAAGTTTACATGCCATGAAACATTTTTATTTTGAGTATTATGAAGCTGTTGACTATTTTGTAAAGCTTATATAAAAATTGTACTTTATGAATATATTTACATAGAAAAATATACAGAGATATATTTTGGAAAGAATAAAGATGTGCATCAGTTACAAGGGCTTTCTCCTTCACAGATCTTTCACTTACCCTTGAAACAGTCTTTTTTAAAATTTTTTTTATTATTTATTCAAGTGTGTGTGTATGCGTGTGTTCGTGTGTGTGTGTGTGTGTGTGTGTGTGTGTGTGTGTGTGTGTGTAGAACCAAGGACGAATTCGGGAACCACCATGGACGCCTCCACTTCATCCTTGTTTACTCTGCCCTGGGATTCACAGGCTCCGCCCTACCAGAACCAGAAACGCAGGCTGCCCCCGCTTCCGCCCGGCATCTACACGTGGGGTCTAGGATCCGAACTCAGGACCTTCCACCTGCAAGGCAGAGGCTTAACCCCTGAGCCACCTCTCCAGCCCCCCTTGAAACAGTCTTGTGAGTACCTTGCAAATTGCAATTTGTATAGGAAGCTTCCCTACATTTATCCCACAAACAGTTGGGAACACATATTTCAGCTATTTCATATATGTAAATGACTGCATAACAATGACCATCATGGGTATAAAGACAACAAATATTAAATGAAAGAATAAGTAGATTAGGTTACATTGGAAGCCAGAATGTGTAATTGTTATAAAAGGATGAAGAACAGAGTAAGGGGACTAATGAATGAAAGATGTTGGTGGATGAAATTTAAAAAAATAAAAAAAAAGATATCCAATGCAGGATTCACTGAGAAGTTGACTCATAAAATTGAATAAAGTTTCAAAGGAGAGTATCTGGATGTAGATATCTTGGCGAGGACTATTCTGAGGTGAAGGAACGTGCAGAGATCACAGGACAGAGGTGTGGCTACCAGGAAAAGCAAGGTGTTGGTAAAGTAGAGAGGAGAGAAGAGAGAAACCAAGTAATGAAGACCACACTGTAAGTAAGGTCTTAAGCTCCCCCTCAAAGAGAAGCAAGGAACCCCTGAAGACATGGAGGAGAGAAGATCTACACTTGGCTCTTATGCCCAGTTGTGTTGAGATCCATGTGATGGGCCATGTTGCTGGGGGGCCTAGGAAGAAAACCATGGTAGTGCCTAAAAGAAAGGTGGGCGATGGTGACTCAGGCGGGTGAGAAAGAAAAGAATCTGAATATATTTTGAATGAAGAGCTCAGAGAGTTAAGGTAAAAAGAAATGCATGTGAAAAAGATCTCTGACATTAATTCAATTAACTAATTATCTTTTTTAAAAAAATGAATCACCAAAAGCCCACTTTTTATGTTTTTAGTGTTACGTACATTAATATAGTGAATTTATTATATTTTCACATCTTAATCCCAAATCCCATTCTCCCTCCTCTTTCCCTTACAGCCCCTTTACTCAAAACCCTGCCAGGCTCCCTCCTGTTTTCAAGTCTTTTCCCATGTGTGGCCTACTGAGCTTCATTAGGTGGCCTTTCGTGGCAATTGGTGGGTAGATCGTGAAGAAAAAGCACCTTCTCTTCCCTCCAAACAAACATTAACCCATAGTCTTTCAGGGAGGCGCGAGGTCTCTTGAAATATTTCCACAATAAAATTTATTTACCTATTTATTGTGAAATACAAGGAAGAATGCCATTCAGTTGCCATAAACTGAAATGAGGAAAAGATCAGGGAGAGCAAGTTTGGGAATAAGTAAATGTAGGAGTTCCAAGGCAGACCTCTAAAGTCTTCTGTATTTCTAGGCTTGTTAAGTCAACTATGAAACAACAAGGTTGATATTTGAATCTGGAGTCTGGAAGACAAATCCAGGGTGAATTTGGCAATTGTCAGTGTGCATGCTAATATTTGAAGCACCAAGATGGACAAGATAGACAAGCATGAAGAGAGGCGATAGGACTGGGGATCCCCAAGTGTCAGGTTGTAGTCCTCAAGCACACGTTTACAGAAACAAATGTATAACTGCAACTGTGATGAAACACTACACAGGAAAACCCCTGAGGGCTCTAGGTGCAAGATGGCAGAGCCATCATCCACACCTGTGACACCTTCAGGCCACCTGAAAGATCTCACCTTGAAAAGAGAGACCTTGAGAGTCATAGCAGAAAGGTTTCCAGGGCAGAAAGGTACCCAGGGTGTAAAGAAAGTCCTGACAGATTATAGAAGATAGGGTGGGGGTCCCGGGTGTTTGATGGACAGTCCGTGCATGGAAAGAACTTGGCAATTGAGTGGAGGGTGATTTGACATGAGGAAGGAGAGGAAGAGACAGGCTGAATCAACAGGGTCATGCAAGGACTTTGAACCTATGAGCAAATGGAAGCCTTTCAAAGAGGCTAAGAAGGCCAACACACAGGAGAAATCATGAATAGTATCATTGCTAACAGGCCTGTGGAAACTGATGCTTCAAATCAAAACAAGATGGATTCCCTGAGTAATGTTTGGTAATACAATATTTTATTTAAAAATTTAAATAGTAAAAGGTGAGGAATAATAGAAACCAGATATGGTGTGCCCCTTGGTGTAACCTGCACACTGAGAGTCGTGACAGGCTTTTTAAATTGGGAAAAAGAACATAACCAAGCATGTAAAATAATGAGTGAAGCGGTGAAGAGCAGGTGTTTGTTATGTTTGTCCTGTGTTGCGATGATAGAAGAGGTCACAGTTAACGAATGGTGACAAGCTGTTTTCTATGTACTGAGAGTCCGAAAAAGGAAAAGCCTTCTGTAAGGAATTTAGAAATAGGGGAAGAATTTTTCCACATTCTAATGTGCTACATACAATAGATTTTGTGTTTGAAAAACTTTAGAGGCTGGACAGAGCAAAGGATAACAATATCCAAAACAGGAAGCCGGGATCAGTCTTAGGGTGCTTGGCTTGTTGGACGTACGAGTTGTGATTACCCCTTTATTATCTTGTAGTGTGACCATATGAAGTATTACAGAATAGGTGGTTTAAATGCCAGTGATTTATTTTCTCACACTCTTAGAGAACAAAAGACCAAGGAATCAGAAGGGTTGTTTCGTATAGGCCTTTCTCTTTGGCTTCCAGAAAGATGTTGTCTTCCAGTGTTTTCAGAAGATTTCCCTTTTCTATTCACCTGTGTTCCTATCAACTGTTTTTTTTTTTTTTTTTTTTTTTTTTTTTTTTTTACAAGGATCACTTCAGATGGCGTAAGGGACCACGCTAATGGCTCATCTTGATTCCTTCTTAAAGAGTCCATCTCCAAAATACTTATTCATTCATTAAAAAGAAAATTTAACTCCTCCTTTGTGCTAACAAAGTGCTAAGTGCTTGATTGGGTTTTCCTCTATGATGTTTTCTCTGGTGAGCATATAAATAATAACCAGAAATGAAAACACCTGATTTGCCCTATAGAGTCATGGTCCAAAGAACTAGGAGTTAGAGGTTCAACATTTGAACTTTACGGAATCATTGTTCATCCCATAATACCTACAACTCGGAGATCTTGCCAACAGGCCAAGGTTGTCACCCAGGTGAACAACAGGAGAAATGATAACACATGACTTGGGTTGTGAAGAACAGTGAGGAAGGCAGTAGTACAATCCCCAGGGAATTCTGTGTGCCCTCCTAAAACTAGAGTCTCCATCTTGGAAAAGTACATAAACGGGAAAGGACATGATTCTGTTTTCCTGCATCTTCCTGAGTATGTCAAGTAGCTAATTGTGAGTCAGAGAATATCGTCAAAACTTCTTTGAGAAATCTGGGACTTCTTGATGACCAAGCAATAAATAACCTTAAAGAAATGTCTTAAAGGAAAAAAAATCACATGCTTGTACTGTTCTGGCCTAAATATTTGTATCTTCCTCAAACGTATTGAAATGCTACCCCCCCCAAAAAATAGCAATTATTAGGAAATGAACCATTAGGGAGATCATAAGGTCATCATAGCAGGGCACTCATGAACTGGGCCAGTGCCCTTTATGAAACTGGCCCAAGGGTACTCTTTTTGGAGGTAATGAGAGGGTACCATCTGTCAGCCAGAAAGTAGATGAGAGACCCGATCTTCTGGTGCCTTGATATTGGAGCTCCCAATCTACAATCCTCCATTGTTTATGAACTACCTAGTTTATTATACTTTTTCTTTATAACGGCTAGAAAAAACTTACAAACTAACAAGTGAAGCAAACATTCATTCATTAAAAAAATTTAACTCCTCCTTTGTGATAACAAAAGTGCTAAGTGCTTGACTGGGTTTTCCCCTATGAAATTTTCTCTGGTGGGGATATAAATAATAACCAAGAAATGAAACACCTGATGTGCCCTATAGACTCAACACACAGAGGAGGAGGTACAGGTTGATGTCGGGCAGGGGAGTTAAAGGACATGGAGAGCATTGCTCTGAGGAGAATGACTATGAGCTGAGATCTAAGAAGGAGAACCTTTCATCCAAAGATTTTTAGAGTATTCTTAATCACGTGCCCTGTGCTAAGTCAAGTGACTCCGATTTACTTCTGACCTTAAGTGGTGAAGGCTTTATGACAGTTTAGAGCAATTTGTGAAGAGTCTAATAACCCCGCAGCTGCAGTTATAGCTTTGACTCATTATAGCAGAATCTTTTGTCAACACTGTCTAGCTGCACACTGAGCTTGGTACCTAGGTCATTGTAATTCCTATTACAGGCTTAATAGAGAAAGAATAATTTCCTAAATAAAACATTCATAAACAATTTGCATGTTGAACTGTAGGGGGAGTGAATATTCATAATAGAAAAAATTTCCCTGCACAAAGTGAATCTAATGGTTACCAGGGATTTGGAAACTTGGAAATAGCTTATAAATATTGGTATATTATCAAGAGTGCAAATTATTCTGTTATTAAATTATAAAAAGTCTCAACTTTTACTGCAATCAGGTTTTGAATGCTCGACATTCTCATGCCATTTAACTAGAACACTTTTTTCCCTGGATACAAATGGGTGTATTAATTTCCATAACAGTGCTATCTTTTAACAGTATATTTAGTTCAGATCCAGTTCCTATTTCCACTAAAATAATTGCTTATAATACATAGAGTAGATTTTATATGACTAATTAGAATAGTGTATGGAAAAAAATAGGTTTGCAGGTAATATTGAAATTAAATATGTTAATCTGTACCTCAGTGTGCACATTTTATATGAGCTTTAATTTGCCAAATAAATTATAGCTCTGTGTTTATAAGGTGCCCTTGAAGGAGTGTCCTATTTTTGAGTGTTAATACCATGTGGGAAACAAATATACAAAGCTTTTAGCTATAGGCTACACTTGCATAAATTAAGGAAAGAGCATTTGGCTGGTAACTAGAGCTACAGTATCTTAGCTTTTTTAAACACTCTGAATTGTTAACATGATTTTTTTACTATGGTTACTAATATTAAGATAATAAATAATATTTAGTTTCAATATCATACCCTTCAGCCAGGGCATAAATTCATTTCGAATGCTGTGTTGAATTAATGTACAATAAACATACTGCAGTTTGCTATCAGGAATTCTCGATGAAATGCAGGAAGCAAGTTCTTTGCTTATGTATTAGCACTGCCAGTCTTGCTCTGTTTAATTTTAGCTATTTATAAAATGGCTCTACTGACAGTCCTCTTCATTTTAATGTGATTGTTTTAAGGTTAACCAGAAATGGAATGGTATGTTTTCTGAAGTAGGTTATAAGTGCTGATATAGGAAAATAAGTTCCTAACAAAAATCCTTTTCCCCTTAGCTGCTGCCTGCAATCAGAACATCCTGCTGCCTAATTGGACAGGTTATAACATTCCTGTTGGGCAGGGCCTGTTAAGTCATTGCATGACCCAGGGGCTGTTGGGTATCTTGGAGGGGAAGGGAGTGGATCACAAAGGAATTATAAGGAAAACAGTGTCGCTGATGGAAATAGAACGTCGCAGCAGTTTCAGCAATTACCACCTAGTCTGAGATGAATGATAAATATATTTCAAATGCTTTGTGCTACTTCTTTAAAGGTTAGTTTCTTTTATAGTTGTTTAAATTAAAACCTATGGAACTTTGGACTTCCTTGCATCGTACTCAGGCTTGCAGCTAAAGGGGAGAGGAGACCAATGGGAAAAAGATAGGGTTGCTCAGTGTCAATCAGCTTCAGCTGCCCAACAAATAGAGCCTGGCTGCTTACGTGAGAGAGTCTTGTTTCTTTCAGTTTGGGAGTCTGACATCAGGGTGCCAACCTGGTCAGATTCTGGCAAGTGCCCTCTTCACATTTACAGATGGGTGCTTTGTCCTAACATGGCAGAGAAAGGGTACGATCTCCCTTGTGTTTTCTTCTTTTAAGGACTCAACTGTTATTGAGTCAACTTTCCACCGTATGTCCTCCTCTAACCTAATTACTACTTAAAGGTCCTACCTCCAAGTTCAGGCACATTAAGGGTTGGGACTTCCACACAAGCACTCTGACCCAGGGGCAACTTACCCTTACAGTGCACAAGTTATTTAGCATGATTTTTAAAACATGGGTTCATAATGACTTGTTTGATGCCAAAGACTCTTCTGGCAGTTTGATAAAAGCTGTGACTTCTCCCAGAGTTAAGTTTTAAGTGCTGAAAGCATGATAAAGGAAAGAAAATATATGGAAAAACAATTAATAAAAATAATATAGAGCTGAGTTCACTATTGATGCATTATATCAAATCTGTGTATCTAGTTTGAAGCAGTGATGGGGACATGTTTTGTAATGGCTCTAGAAATTGTAATTTAAGCTTTCTGTGATTTTTATTGGTGACAAGTCCAGTTGTTTTTTTGTTGTTGTTGTTAATTTTAGGCATAGACCCAAGTTAAGAACAAGTGTGTTCACAATTGTTCGTGTGTATGTGTACATGGAATGTGTGTGCACGAGTATGTGTGTGCCTGCTTATGAGTGGGCACACGTGGCTGGATGAATGTGTGTATATGATGGGGGAAGTTCTTGTGCCCATGCATGTGAGGCCCAATGCTGATAGTGGGCGTCATTCTGACTCATCCTTCCACCTTATCGTTTCGAGGCTGTTTCTCTAAACCCAGAGCTCACCTGTAGAGCTGAGCTGGCTAGCCAGCTTGCACTGTGAATTCTCAGCCTCCTCCTTCTGAGTCTGGAATTATAGACAGACTGACTGTCATGCTGATTCATGTTACATGGGGATCTGAACTCCAGTCGTTTCCCCTGTATTACAAATGCTTTAATGGGTAAGCCATGGCCTTATGCTCACAGTTTTGAAGCCCGCGTTAAGAATTGAGCAATGCTCATGATTATAATATTATATCAACTATTATTACACTTAACAACAGAACGGTTCATTATTTTGTTGCAGAAGAATTTGATTTTAATAATATTTCTAAAATTATGGGTTTCAGCTGAAGCTGAATGGACTACTAATTAGTGTAAGGTAGATTTTAAATGATAACATCATTTTAACAAGCACCTATCTTTTTGAAGAGCCTATTACACCACGAGAATGTAAATCTACTTGCTAAATTCAGAAGATTTCTTTTCTACATCTGAGCAACTTAGGAAAAACTATATATTTTGTGGGCATTACTAAAATTCCCATCAAGAAAAAGTAAATCTTGGTACATGCCATGTGAAATAGTACATGTGTGATTTTTCTCTCTCAGTAGTTTCTGAGCCTGGTTCTTTCAACTAAGGAAGATATATAACCAAAGAGCAAAACCATTTTCTTTATCGAAGACAAAAAAAAAAAAAAAAAAAAGGTACCTTCTGAAATAGGCCAACCTGAAATGAAGGCCAAATCTTCAGGAAGCATGGTTGGAATGTTGAGAAGCTGTAAGTGAAGTTGTAGATGCCTTTGGCTGTAAGATACTATGACTGTCTTAAGGGGTAGTGGGATTGGTGATTGAATCTATTAAGAAATAACTTTAATCCAGAGGCATATTCTGTCTGGTGTTTCCTTTAGTAGAATGAGGAGATGAGACCAGAGACACATAATGGAAATTCACCCTTTTCTGTTCAGAGCGAAACTGAGAACACAGCACTTTTTCAGTGAAGTGGACATTCAGCATCTGAAATGTCTTGTCCTGTATTCCTGATCCTTGTGACCACAAAACAGATTTAACTTCCTCGCTTGTATTTATCTTTTAAGGCAGTTTTGGGTCTAGAGTTGAAGTCATTTTTTCTCCAAATCCCATGCTCTTTGTACTAGACTCTGGCTTTTTGAAAAAGAAATATTTGAACAAGACAATGACTCAAAAGAGATTGTCAAGCAAACATTCATTAAATACACTGAATATTTAATTAATTCGTATCCATTGAAGAACTCTGGGATGACAAGACAACATGTTAGGCACCTACGTTATGGTCATAAACAAGCATGATTTCTGCTGCGAGAAGCCTACTTCTTACATGGGGCAGGTATAAGCTATGTGATTACAGGAAGGCGGATGATGGGACAGTACTAGATAAGAGGAACTCTTGGTATTTGCTAGCCCCTGGACATATTGAACTGAAGCCTTCACACTGTATGCAGAGCTCTGTCACTCAGAATGTGGACTTGGGGGTCTTTCTGTTTGGGTTTGAATCCTTGTTCCCTCATGTTGTGTATTCTAGACCTCTCTCTTTTTCCGCTTCCTCCTGTAATATCTGATAACAGTAGCATACCTCAAAGAGCTGTGGTGGAGGAAGAGCTAGGTGACCCGTCCAACATGCTTACACTAGCGCCCTGATGATGCATCTAACACATGGGGGCTCTTCCTTTATTATTTATTCTTTTCTTCCCTAGAACCTGTTCTTATAGCTTACCTTGGATTAATGTCCTCAATTAATACTTGCTAATCCAGGTGCCATCTGCAGTTCTGCTCAGGATTTAAGTTTTGGCTGCAAAATGAAGCATTTTATGTCGATTTGATCTGGTCCATTTCACAAAATTCTGCCTAATAGTCTGGTTAAGAATCAGCTTTTTGCCTTCAGTCTGGAAGGAAAAGCAGAGATGGGTCTCAGATCTTTGCTGAAAGTCTGCAATATGCAATTTAAAGTTAGATTGACCTTCAAGCTGACAAAGTAAAATAAACAGTTTTATAAAATGAAAATGGCTAATCTGAAATAGATCACATCTAAGAACTTCACTTTTTTATTCATTCTCTTCATACAAGGTTGATATCATACAAGTGAACATCTAATATTGTGCTTCATTGTGGGGCTCACTGAAGATGCAGTTAAAGGAAATTAAGGGCACAATGAATTGGCAGAAACCAGAGACGGTTGCAGTCCTTCATTGCAGAAAGGTATTGTATTTAAATGTAGGTATGTCTAATTAAAAATAGTTGTGATGTAAAATTTTAAAGTTAAGTTATTTTTCTAGTCTGGTTTCCTAGAAATAAAATTGTATTAATTAATTATATAAATTATTTATATGTTATACATATATGTAATTTATAATATACCTATGGAAGATACATATTCAGGGAAAATATACCAGTTGCTTCAAATATGTTTCTTTGAAACCATTCTGCAACTATTTTCATTTTTTAGAGAAAAATATGTTAATTAAGAACATGAATATTTGCCAGAGAAAATATTATGAAAAGAAAAAACCAATTTGCAATAATACAGGAAATAAATCAAAGCATCTGAAGAAGCCACAGTTGCCTAACAGCTAAGTGCAGTGTCTTTGTGGATTAGGGAGGCGCCTGAGGACTAAAGGCGAGGTCGTTGCTCATTGAACAGGGTGGGCAATTGACCCCTGTTCTGGTCGTGCATTCTGAGTTCAGGGAAGATGGCGGATTATCAGGGACAGGCTGAGGGTGATAAATAAGCACTGTGCTCACGCCTGACTACACTTGTACTGAACTGGGTAGTCCTATTACATATGGTCTAACACTAAGATTGATGACTTAGAAGGAGTGGCCCTCCACACATCCCAGAACAGACACCTAGGCGCGCGTGCGCGCGCGCACACACACACACACACACCACACACACACACACACACACACACACACACACGAGCTCATGCGCTCACATGCACGCATGCATATGCATGCTCCGCAAGCACTTGAAGGGGGAGAGCACAAGAACTTTTGGGGTTACACTATCATCCTGGATCTTGACTTTTGGGCCCACAACCTTATGAACTTCAATTGTCCTGGGAAGATACAGTCACCTCTATGTACTAACATCCTTCTGTATTGTGAAAATGTTTCTTCTTGGTTTACTGAAGTAAGGTCCTCATCTAATATTTCTAGCAAGTTGGAACTATCAATATTTTCAGTCTGATCATTTTAAGACTTTTATGAAACTAATGCTTAAGAAAAGTGCTTGCTTTACGACTAGGAGATTTAATCTAGGGGCCTCACCCCTATTAGGCACTGAGCTGTACCTCTGTTTTTTTCTTTTGTGTATGAGACAAAATCTTGCTAAGTTTTCTAAGCTGCCCTTGAACTTTACTCTATAAGCCCAAGTAGACCTTTTATTTGTAATCTTCTTGCTTCAGTCTACCAAGTAGCTGGTGTTAAGGCCTGTCTCCTAGGCTTGACCTTAAAATACAAGTTTATTGAACTGAATCATATGGTTAAAATGCACTATGGTATGTTTGAATCACGTATCATCTAAGTCTAGCATTATGAAGAGTTATCTAAATATATTAAATCCAAAATTCATCACGGCAGAAAAATCAGGGTGTAAGCCTAGAAGTGATATATTAACATAGAGATCTGTTCAGTGACTGACCTCTACTGAGATCTAGAAGTCTTAACTTCTTGTAGGTATTCTCCAAGTTCCTGCAACACTGAGGTTACATTACGTGCTTCTATGTTCTTTTGCTTTTCGCATCAACTTTCCAAAAGCAGCACGGCACAAATACCATTGTTGATTTAAATCTCTCTGGAGACACCATGCTATCGATTGTCTCCTCCCTCTGATTTTCTGCTGTAGAAACTCAGTGTCCAGATGTTTCAGAATCCAGATGGCCCATGAATCCTCTATCACCCAAAAAGGAGGAAGATGTGCACGGAAGTGGAACGTTTTAAAGAAAGAAATCATTTAACACTGGCTATGTCAGGAAAACATACAGGGCTCAGGAAAGAGCTTCCTTTCCTCCTAAGGCAGAGACTTAAAGGCACGCATGAGGCTCCATCAGTGAGCTGAATTCTAGTCTTGTCACCATCAGCAAGAAGCTTACAGAGGTCCCCACTCTTTAAAGGGCAGACAGCATGGAAGAACTCTCATGTACAATTTAAAGTAGCAGCTAAAATTGGAATGGTCACAAGAAAGCCTGCTTCTTTGCAATTAAATTGACAAGCTGTCTATGATTACCCTGGGGAACTTGGCAGCTGAGTGATAAAAAGACTGTGAGTGTTGAAAGGTCTAGCACAACTTACTAGGTGGACAAAGACCACATCTGCTTAATATACTGATTGGGAGAGTTGCGGAATGTACTTGGCTGAATTAGCTAAGGAGAGGCAGTCATGGTCCTTTCTCCTGGCTAAGACCCTCTACGTGGGAACCGTTTTTAGAAATTTCCCATAAATATTTGGAAGCATGAATTCAAAAACAGTTAGCACAGTACTGACATTCTTTAACACGAACTCACCATCACAAATTACCAGAAGAACTGCACAAAAGTCCTTATATGAAATTAGGATATATATATATGAATATACTTGATATCAAAACTGGGTCCTGAGAGATGTATAGTGATAATTAGCATATCACCCCCCCCAAGAGTCATAGAACATTGCAGAAGAATGTAACACCAAGGAAATGGAGAGAGCTGTGTTGAACGCTGACTTCTGGCCATGATATGACTGTGGTTTCTTGAACTTACAGCAGGCGCTATGACCTGCACAAGATCTGAACAAGACTGGACCCCCATATGCCCTACCATGGGAAAGGGAGGGCCTCATAGGGTTCCATTTCCCCCTGCATATTTTATTTATATGCAGTGGTGCACGAAGGGGGAGAAGAGTCATTCTCTTTCATAGTGCCATTCTCCTGTAGCTATCCCTCCCACTGCTCCTGTGAGCAGTCCTAAGGAAACTCATTAGTTCACCCAAAAAGACATGAAAGTAGAATGGAGCTAGTTGGGACAAGGATGGGAATCAGTGGGAAGAGAAGGGGGATGAGAGAGTAATAGGATGTGTCAGTGTGGTCAGAATACATGATGACCATGTGTGAAAGCCCATTATGCTGTAATTAACATATGTCAATAAAGACCATTGAACACAGCACAAAATAAATAGAAAAAAATAACAGATGGTTTAATGCAAAGTCTCAGGCAAGAGTTACAAAGGATAGTCATTGGGAGGGGTCAAAGCTTGAAACAGGTTATAGAGAAGAACATGCTAGTAAGATTTGGGGTAGCAACTTATGACTAATCACATAACCATTTTATCTGTACGTTTTAAAATTTTGATGCATTCCTTAAAAGAGACAATGCATACTGATAGTGCTACACACTAAATAAATGAGTGGTGACGACATCTATTATCTGTCTGTTCTTTCTGAAAGCTGAGGACTATTCATTTCCATAATTCTGAAAAATTATTGTAAAATATATAATATTGTATAAAAATATATATAAGGCTTGCTGAAGTAGGAGCTTACAGTATATGGCCTTGGCTTTCTTTTTAAAGCCAGACATTTTCTAATTAACTGGCCATGTTGACTAGAGTTGGAGACTGTGGTACTTCAGCAAAATTATTCAAATCTCAAGGCGTTCCAATACTCAGTGGTGTCGACATTCGATAAAGATTCTTTAATGTTGCTTCTGAATTAAAAAATCAATAATACCTTTTATAACACATTACATTAACAAAATGGTTTTACTTCCAAAGCGATCCTTTTTTTTCCCCCTCCTTCCCCATGATAACTATGTGGAGTAGATTTGTCCCCACTTTCAAGATGAAGGAAAGGATGTTCAGAAAGGTTAAGTGAGTGACTTGCCTAAGGTCACATAGTAATTGGCAGAGGGAGAGTTTTTGCAGTACAATCAAAGGGAGTCTGAGAGCTGGGCCTAACTAATGTGGAGCGTGGTGTGAGATGTTTAAAAAAAGTCCTTCATTTGCAAAACCTAAGTCAACACATTTGTGTAAATTGAACATTCAAACTTCCCTTTTGGGATAACTGGATGAGATGATACACGTCTGCTGACGCCTTCAGCCAGACTCCTAAGAAGCTGAATCTAATTATTGAGGAAAAAAATACTTGTACTCTTTCCTCCCATCATGTTGAAGGTTATATACACTTATGTACTCATTACTTGCTTTTTCTAAGAAAATGTGCAACTGGTAAGAGGCTGCTGTGACATCGTTTTTTTTTTTTTTCTTTTCCTCCAAATGCTGCACCACTGCCGCTAGTCCAGAGTCTTATCCAAAGTAGAGCTGAATAAATGTTTTTCGACACTAATTATGATTTCTGACAGATAGTAACCAAATCGTGCTCAAAAGTGATAGTTTGAGATCCTCTGATTCTTGATTTTCCATGGAAATAAGGACTAGAAATAGCACAGATAATTGAAACTCACAGGCAAACACAAACCTCATTTTACAAATAGCTTCAATAACCTCCTTCAGCAAACCTTTAACTAGAGCTAATAACATAATGAGGTTGCCTAGTTCAAGGTTTATTTTTTTTTCCTCTCTCTACTCTGGTTAAGGTACTGCTGAGAGCAAAAAGTGATTTAAAAAATAGGTAAGAGACTTAATAAAATCAAGAGTTTACTAGAGCATGGTGCTTAACATTAGACATGTACATGGAGATAGGATACATTTAGACCATCTTTGTCCTCTTGCTGGGCATGCCACAATCCCAAGGCTGCTTAGTTACTGCCACACCTATGTTGCTTGTTAAAGTGTTGCCTGGTATTATTCATTTAAGCCAGCCACCTAACTTCCACAGTAAGGACAGATAGAAGTACGTTTATACATAGAAGAGGTACACAGGCCATGAGAGTAAGATCTAGAAGTATGCTCTGGATGGTTTTCAACATATGAATCCTAAACCAGTGCATGATTCTTGAAAAGCTCAAAGATTGCTAAAGAAGAGTTAGACTTAAGGCTTGTTACAAAGAAAAATAACAAAAGTTATTGACAATATCACAAACAAAACATTCATATTTGCTATACATAAAGCATAAGTATGTATTTAGTTGTATTATTGACCTTTTGACAAGATTTTGAACATGGTCAGGCCATTTGATACATTTACGAAAATATTGCCTCTTTATCCAAGGATATTATATTGAAATATGGAAATAATGGATTTACTTGAGAACTTTATTTTGCAATATTGAAATTGGATTCAAAGGGAGGCAACTGCATTAGTTTGCATGTCAGGGATTCTAGAGAGATTTGGAAATCCTAAGGAAATCATCACTGCTTCTTTATCAATATCCATTTCCCTACTTTTCTTTATTGAGCAGGCATGGGTTTCTCTAGGATGGTAGGCCCCTAACTTCATTTCTCCCCTTCCAGATTCTTTTAATTTTTAAAATTATTTATTTATTTATTTATTTATTTATTTATGTATTTACTTACTTACTTACATTTCGGAAACCATCCTGGATTGCTTCTACCTCATTTGTTCGCTCTGGGATTTCCAGGCTCTACCCATCAGGGCCGGAAGTGCAGGCTGCTGTGCTGTTACCACTTGGAATTTTCTATATGGGACCTAGGATCTGAACTCAGGACCTTCTGCTTGCAAGACAGAGTCTTAACCCCTTAGCCATCTCTCCTGCCCACTCCAAGATTCTTTCCTGGCTAAGGCCATGTGACTTAATTTCATCATGTGATTTGTATGCAGAGCTCTACTGGGAAAGGCCCTGTGCAAAGTATCAATGTTTTTTTTTTTATTTATTTAATGGACAAACAGAGATCACACATGTCTTGTGCCTTTCCTTAGAAACAAAAGGGACAGAGGTAAAGTCATTTTGTAACCGTGATAGAAACATCTGCAATAATAAGGATGATGGGTAGGAACCACTGAGGAGCTTGGGCCACTGATGGAACTGTGATGTCTTCCGACCTCCTGATCCTTACGGGAAATGGAGACAGCATCCCATAACTATTCTCCTGGGGCTTCTTCACACAGCTGCGGGCAATGGGCACTAATGAACAGGCTTGCTGAAGTGTTGTCTTTGAAGATCTAGATACCTTGCCTTTTATTGGCAGTGATTTTTACATTCTCTTTACACATTCTGAAGTTGTAACATACTTGGACCATCATTTCATGCACCTGTGGGTCATGTTTTCCCATCAATCCTCTTAGGCTATGATGATGTCTGTAATGCTACTCACGAATTTCAAGAGTTTCCATCAATTTTCTGTTGCCAATATATTACCACTTTCTTAATGTCATCCTGCCTTAAAACTTGCGATTTAACACCCAGAGTGATACATGAACATGTTCATTGTATACATTACATATGGAAAGAAATTCTAGCAAAGATAGTAACATAATTCAAGGATGATTCTGATGAAGGGATTTCTGCCATGTTGTTAAAAGCAAGATTGGCCAAAGAGTGTGTTCTATGGAACAAACTACATTTAAATGTGCGATTGCTAGTCACTTCCAGAAATGTTGAGTTAGTCTTTTCGTATCTGTTGGAGGTGGTTGCTTATAGCAGGAGGTTCTGGTTGAAACAAAGGCATCATGGTAAGATTCTCAACCATTTTCTTCTTGTGAATTCATCCTGACTTTTGAGATTTGCCTAAGCACCAATAGCATTTTCACGTCACATAAACATCATCTATGCACGCCCATGTGGCCAGGTGACTTTAAGCCTCTGAAAGGGTAGGGCCATGTTTATCAACCTGATTCCTTCATGTCTGTCACAATGCAGACTGGATTGAACATGACAGGATAAAAAGACTAGGAATAAGGAATCTGGACTTTCAGGATTTTCCTTGAAGATCCTGTATTCTGCTTTCTTCTGGCTTCCCAGCTAGGGAGAAACGTAGGTTCAAGACAAGGAGGAGAGGCAGATGCAGGGATTTTGTTTGTGGGAGTTATGTGCAAATCCAAGAAACCAGAAACGATAAATAATTTATACTTGATCTCAGAAGTAGAGACAGCAAATGATCATGGAGAAGAATTAGCAACCAGTGGGAGAAAATCGCTAATTGTTAAAAATGTCTATATACGCATAAATCATGCTTTAAATGGCTTATGGGTATTCTACTTAAATATCGCCTTCTTTAGTTTATATGCTAATTTCTTAATCATTTCTTGAGCATTTTAATAAAATTTTCTGTTTCTGGAAGAAATGTGTAATTGAATGTGGAAACATATAACGGTTTTAGGTAATTATGACCAGAGGAAAATTGCTATTTCGACCATGGGTTTATAACGCAGACATCATTATTCATCAAAGATAAATTATTTGAGGAAATAACTCCACTGTCTGCAGATTTGGTCCGTAACCATGAGAGTAAACATGAGAGGGTTTGAATGCTTTCCTTTGCCAGATTTCCAACAATTTCTGCCTGAGGCATATGCAAAGAGGTTGGCATCTAACTCCGCTTTACTAACCTTTGAAGTTTTTAAGGATCAGATACTGATGTACATGGTCACGATCAGCTAAACAGAGTAGCTAGGCAACCAGGCATCATATTCATAGCCACGTAGAATTAAGCTTGATCCCCGGCTTCACAAGGTGAAGGATGGTTCTGCATCCCAGAACCCAGAGATTCAGAAATACGAGAGCAAAACTCACCTGCTCCAATAATTGTGCCCGAGATGCCCAGTCTTACTCAAAAACAAAACAAAGGAGGAGGTGCCCAAGAAGTTGGCACACTACATCTTCATCTGCTTTTCCATCATTTCAATGGTAGCCAGGAATAATTACTGTAAAGTATGACTGTTCAGTTGGCTTTTAAGACTGACCAACTGAGAGAGAATTTATTTTTATTGCATTGGAGAGCCTAGACATTTATAAAATGTGGATATTTTTAAGCAACAATGAGGAACATTCATTTCTAATATGAAAGCTAATAAGCCGAGGCGTGCTGGAGAACACATTCTTATTTTATGCTTTAGGGGGATTTGAAATGGGAAGCAATAATCAAACCACCTTGAAGGTCTGTTTAGCGCCCTGCCTAACCTAAACTGCAAATCCTAAATAGGAAAATGCCATGCTCACTGGGCATGCCCAAGACTGAGGATCAGAAAGCCTGATTTTTTCCTCCACCTGGCACTGAACTGCTGGGTGCCAATGGACAGCCTGCCTCTCCAAAATCTGGCTGGATTTAGGACACTTTCTGCCCCCAAGTGGATGAATCAGCCTTGATGGGGCCAGGCCTGGTTGGCCTCCTCATACGTTTGGGATGAACCTGGGAGTGCCTACAGGGGCCTGCGATTCACTTGACTGCGGCCATTCCGGGTGTCACTCTCAGGTACCATTCTGCCCAGGAAGTGCACCAGTCCTCCTTCCCCTAACAGTTCACATAAGGAATCCGATGATGCCCATTCTCTTGCAGGCCTGCTGAAATTTGTCAACCCCTCTCTAGATAGACATGGCCTTTCCCCAGGAACTCTTCCTTCTCTCATGTGAGTTTGGCCCCATTTGAGATGTTTTGAGAACTCCGGATTTCTCTCTGCAGCCTCCATTTGCTGGATTATTGCTCAACAGAGTCTTTGCTCTTCCAGTGGTTGCCTGTGATCAGCTGGCTCTTGAATTTTTAAAGTAGATTTTAGCGCCTGCACTTATCATCCTAACCCTTCTTGGATTCCACTAGTTTTTTTTTTTTTTTTTCCTGAAATACTATTGTTGAGCCCTTTGGCAGCTCCTCCTTTGATCTCCACAAAAGGTTGGCTATAAGGCAAGACTACTAGTCTAAGAATAGGGAGCCTGGACTCACTTGGTAGCCCCCATGTGAGAGAACGTGGCCTTCTAACTTCTCTAGATCTCTGTTTTTCTCTCAACTAATGCGAGGAGGTTTCCTTGGCTCCAAATATCCACGAATCTATCATTTCTTTGTACTTAACAGAGGAGTTAGGGAAATTTATAACATGATTTTTTTTTTGCACAAGAAAAATGAACCTTAACATATGAGCCATTGACTTTGTAAGAACAAGGGGAAGACAGATTTATTTGATGATTTGGCTGTGAGGAAGTCAGAATTCCAGACTCAGGAAGGCCTGGTGGCCCTTTTGACACCAGAGCACAGAGATAGTTTATTGGATTGCATTAGAGCTGGTCTAGTTAAACAGATTCAATTGCACTTTGAGAGTGAAGTAAACAAGAACTGCGCTTTGCTTTTCCCAACTCAGAACTGCATTTACAAGATATGTCTCTCTGATGCCTAGGAGCTGTTTCCATTCCATCATAATGGAAAATAATCATGACCAGTCTTTTAAACAAAAATCATTGTGGCGGTAGATCCAGAATGGAACAAAAATAGTGCATTATTTTGCATAGCTGACATGGTGCATTTGAGATATAAAACATTGCACACTATAAACATCGCAAAAGCTCGAGTCAGTGCTGTTAGGCTCAAGCTGTGATCGATTGCAAACCTGGGATTGTAAAATAAGTAACAGACTGGACACAAGGAGTAGCAGCCGTTTTATTTTCTTCAGACAACTTTATCCTAGAGGGCTGGAGAAATGCAGTGGTCCAGTGAAAGAAAACCGTGTGATCTTTAAAAGTGTTTTCACTTTCACCGACAGAGATTCTGCATGCTTTGACGTTGTTTGCACAAACTCCTGCACAAAAATGTATTGGGGCCCAGCAACTTCTACAGATTTTATCAGCCTCGTGGGTTAGCCCTGGGAGCATATGCTCTTCCCAACCTGCAAATCGATTTGATTTTTTAGAAAAAAAAAAAGCGCACAAAAATCTGAAATGTCCAGCTTACCTTGGTGGGTTGCGATCTCTTTCTTTTTGACTTCAAGGGAAGGGAATTGGTGGGAGGGGTAGCATTTTTTTTTGCCTCCTGTGCTTTCCTGAATGGGCTTTTTAGGGTGCATGATAACCTCATCGTCTTCAAAGCCTTTTCTTTTTGTGCTGGCTGGGGAAGAAGGGAGGGCCAAGGAAGCGCCATTCCTGTCCTTTGGAGAGTGGCAGGCCTCCTGGCCCCCGGCCACCTCTCCCCTTATCCTTCCCTAGAAGAACCGGCCAACTTGTGCAGAATCTAGAGCCCATCTAAGCCCGAGGACACGGAGGCACCCACCGCCCCCTAGCCAGCCGCCTTGGTGGCTCGGGATGCCAGGAAGCAGCGGGGACCCAGGGTGGGTAGGGGGAAAGGGGTTGGCGTGGGGGGCGCGTCCAAGGGATCGCGAGCCCGAGGCGCGCGGGGGGCGTGAGGTGGAGATGCGCCCCGCCGCGGGGCTGGAGGCGGCGGGCCGCGCGGCGGCTGCAGCAGCGAAGCGGTTAAGCGGCCGCTGCAGCCGCGGCGAGCACCGGCGGGCGGGCCGGGCGGAGCGGAGCCCGCGGCAGCCCCAGCGGCAGCTGCGGAGAGCGGCGCGGGCGGCTCGGGGAGCGGGCGGGCCGCGCCCAGAGACACGCAGAGAAAGGGCAGCGCCGCCGCCGGCTGCCGGCCTCGGCGCGGTTAATCACGCGCTCCCCGCTCGCTGCTGATTTGCAAGAGCAGATTAATCAGAGAGCGCGGCTTGATGAAATTTGCTGTTATTGTGCCCATTTTTAGCAACATCTTTTATTATCTTCATTATTCATTTACAGGGGACCGGCATCAATTATGCAAATGAGTTCACAGACTTTGCAGATTACTTCATTTGCCGCTATTGTTTGTGGAAATTTAATTATTAAATATTATTAAGCTTGCGTTTTCTTCAATTTTCCAAGGCTTAGTTTCATTTGATTTTTCCTCCAGCTGCTCTCCGTTCCTTTTGGTGCCAAAACAGCTCCTCATCAAAGCGGCTCTGGCATGTGAAGACCAAATAAAATCTCCTCAATTTAATAATTTTGATGTTAGTCCCTTGTTCTCAGCTGCTTGCTCAAAGCAATGCAGAGAGGAACGCAGAGCACATTCAATTTAATGAGCAGAAATTGAATTCAAGTTTGTTCGGAATTGACTTCAATTAAGCAGAGTCTTAATGATAAATTAATCTCTTTTCTTTATTCCCTAGAATTTGTTTTTCAAAGTAGGAAATTGGACTACATTGAGAGACCAAATAAAGAATAACCAATTTTAACTAGATCATAGAACTGATAGCAAAATTTAATTCTTTATAGTAGCGCACTTGGACAAATAACGTTCTTTCTACGGCATGTATTATAATTTATATTCATTGTTGCCTCTTGCACTTCCATAGCGTGGATGAAATGGCAGTTGAATTAAATACGAGCTTGTAATAGACTTCAGAGTTTTAATCTTTATTAAGAAACTCTAATTGAATGCATAATTAGCTTTTCAGGCTTTAGGAAATTTGGTTTAATATCTATGTGAACCGAAAACATTGATCAGGAATTTTAAAGCAATTCTTAACGGGTTTATTTTTGAAGAGAAATTATCAGGCCGTGTATAAAATGGCATTTGAAAACCGAATTAGGAGCGGGGATGAATTAGGTTCATCCTGCGTTGATAGGGACTGGGAGCCAGGGCTTCCTTGAAGCCAGAGCCAATACTGGCAATTTTAAGTTCCTTTTATTAAAACCTCTAATGTTCCTTTAGGCGACCAAATCCATTATCCCTGTCCAGACAGACCCCGTTGAAAATCAACACTCACATCTACTTGGGGATTTTAATGAGGGTGCTCATATTGATTGTTTTTACACGGTTTGGGTTTACTGCTGCTGTCAAAAGTGTACCTGACTTTTTTTTTTTTTTTCTTTCCACCTGCATCGTGGATGATCCTTTCTGGAACATGTGGAGCATAATTCTTCATGCTCAGCCTGCCAAGCACTCTATCTACATATGCCAAATGTTATTATTGCAGTTCCTTCAGAGTGACCTTAAAAGAGAGATTGTTTGTTCCACAGAAGTTCAAGCTGCTCACTGTGGTATATTCATCGTCACAGACTTAAAATACATCAGTGAGAGAAAATACATGTAGGCTGTGTGTACCTGACACGGAGAACACGGATTCCCACTCCCTGCCTCCTGCTCCTTCCAAATATTCGTTTCATTTCTCTTTACCACGCAGACACAGTGCGTGCAAATTTGACTTTGCTGTGAATTTTAAATTGAATTGCATGTGATGGAGATTATCTGCGTTGTGTGACAGTGCCCAGTCTTTACTTCAAGTACCTTTCATGCCTGCTCTATGTTAGAATTAAAGATTTATATAATAATAGAATTTTGAAAACTGACAGTGCTCTTAAAAATCACCCAGTCCATCACCTGTGTTTTATAGATGAGGAAACTAAGGCCTGTAAACGCCATGCAATTTTTCCAAGGCCAAAGAGGAGGGTCAGGACTAAAAGTTGCACATATGTTAACTTCTAGAGCAAAGAATTTTTTTTTCTCACTTTTCAAGGTTCCCTATAAATTGTGTAGTGACATCTTTGAGTAAGTGGAAACTAGCTTAAAGAAGACAGGAATTAATTTATTGTCTTGTTCAAACTGGGAAATATATTGATTAAAGTGCATAAAAGCACACACAGATTCAGTAAGCCTATTTATCTGGACCTGAGACAGTTGGAAAACCTGAATTGTGGGATTGTGCTGAGTTCTACTTCAGTGAGAGAGGAACAAATGAAAAGTTAATAGGCTAGTAGTATGAAGGGGTTTTTTTTTAGAAATAATTTAAGAAATTGCATCTTACTGTAGGTCTGTGCATATTAATTCCTGTAATTTTTTTGTCATCTGGTTCTATTTTTTCATATTTTATTAAAAAATTCTATTAATACAAACGTAATAGGAACCTCTGTCCCCTTCCTCTCTCCACCCTCCCTGGACCTCCCTGTTCCCTGCCCCCTTTGCGCCTTCCTTTCCTCCCTCCCTCCCTTTCTCCCAGTGCCCCCTCCCCCCATCTCTGAAGCATCCTTTAATGTGTATATCAAACTTTCCTCTGGGTCCTCATCTGTGAGGTGTAAGGACTCAGTGGCAATTCCTAGAACTCTTTCTTGTGTTCCCCTTAAGTGTAGGAACACTATTGTGACTGTTAATCCCTTGCTTCTAAGGATCCTAGTGCCTTTAGTCCATGCTAGAATTTGAGGGGTCAATGATATGTTGGTCATTGTGCAGATCATGCAGAGTCCTATTATAATTGTTTAGGTCCTAACTTGTGTGGAGTATCTTGCATATCATTACTCCTCCTATCCTTGTGCTCTTAACAATCTTACCGCCCCCTCTTCCGCAAATTTCCCTGAGCTTCAGGATGGGGAGAGATTAGGCTGGCCCAGTTCCAGGTGGTTGATATAGAGTCTCTGATGTTCTGGGTTATGGTTTGTTGATTTTTTTTTTCAGTTTTGCTGCTCCTGCAATGCCCTTCACTCCATCCTGATAGGTATTGGATGTCACCCCCTGGCCAGAGATAAAAACCTGTTAAATTAGAGTCTTGTTGTAAGAGTATATTCAAAGGTAGATGGAATAAAAGTAGGAGACCGTGGTGAGAGAGGGGTCAATCACGCATTTGCAAAATGGTTACCTTCTATCTGGCAGCCTATACGCCCTCCCCTTCTGGTGAGATCGTACCCCATCAGTTGCAAGTGACCAAGAAGGACAGTCTGTGAGTTTAACCAGATGTCTCATTACTTACTTGCAGTCCTTGATGGTTAATTCCTGTATTTTATAGTGGGGTCAGCAACATTTAGGTGTATCCAGTATTTTTTTTTATTACTTTCTTCTATGAAATGGTAGTATCCCAAATCCCAAACTGCCCTCATTTTATTGAGATCTTTCATTTGTCTGACTTTAGTGAAGTGTGAGCATGGGCAACTTGGCTAGGTGCCAAACATTTGAAGACTAGTAAGGTGGCTGAGAAGGGCCCAATCCAGCTAGGGTGAGAACAGAAAGGAACAGATAACCATGGTGTGAGATGGAAAGTATTCTAGCGTGAGCACAACGCACGAGGAAGTACGAACCGGGCATGTGGGCAGAGCAGGGTCCAGAATTCCTTCTCCGAGTAGGACTCCCAGCCTCTTTCTACAAGGTAACTTAACACGTTGAAGACGTTGTGGTGCAGGTGGGTAGACATAAGGGAGGTTTCCCAAGGTAGAAGAAAAAGCAGGTGTGTGGTGAGGAGGCAAGGGAGCAAAAGCCAGGGAGGGGAAGATTTGCACCCAGGGGTGCTAGGTGGCATAGGCCACGTGTGTATGAGGCTACAAGGATGCCATTTATCATGTTTCCTGGAGGGCAGCTTAAGCAGGGTCCAGAGAGTGATCATACCAGCCTGTTACCTTTGCATTGGTTCCTGGCTCATGAAAGTAGTTCAGATACTCCGGGTGTTCTCCATCCATCCACCACGTGCCAATTCCTTCGTACTTCAGCAGAGGCCAGCTGGACCGTAGAGCAGCTAGAGGGACTTGGGGACAGGGAATGGGAAGAGGAAAGGAGAAAGCGACGGCATGGGTTAGCGTAGCAGCAGTTGCAGGAGAGCCACCACTGCATTGAGACTCAGAGTAGAGCCTAGTGAGCTGGGCTCTAGTCCTCTGGCTCTTAAAAGCCATCCACACATCTATTCACGGAGAGTGGCTAGACTTACACCTTCTACCATGGCCATACTGCAAATGAGGAACTTAAGTTGATTATGATGTTCATGACCATGAGTCTGACCCATGCCCGAAATGAATCAAGGCAATTCAATTTCATTTCAACCAAGACACTATCACACTGCATTTTATTAGAGAAGAGAATTGAAGCAAATTTGGGGGGACCTACCGTAAATTTCTGGTGTGCAGTATGCCTCAGTTACTACAGGAACCAGAAAACCTTATTTCCCAAATTGTTTGTCTTACCAAATCTAGCTTCTTATTTGCTGACCTGTAAAACTGACTGTTCAACTTTCTATGCAGGAAAAGTAACATTTAAAAAAAAATTTGAACAGCATAAATAGAAGGGAATTTCAGATAAGACCAACAACATCTGTAGATTAAAAATGTGAAATTCAGGCAGGATTACATAACTCCTATGATAAAGATTGGGATTAATCACTATGTGTAGGAAACAGTTAAGAGGAAAATTTACAGGATAAAGGATAGTTCTTCAGAGTGACGGGTATGCTCAGGGCTGGCCTATGACTGGTTCAGTTCAGAGAGAGGCCGATTCAAAGAGCAGCTGGAACTTGGGCTAAAGATGAAAGGCAAAGACTTTCTTTGACACCTGTCCCCTTAAGCTGACTTAGCTCATGAGCTCTGAAGCATTCCGTGACCGTGTAAGAGGTTTCTGAGTCTCAGGCTATAGACCTTTGAGATGACCTGTCAGTCAGGTGCTGTACCAGGAGCCCAAAAGATAGATGTTGCTCTGGGACACTGTGGGACATTCCTTCCTATCTCCTGAGGAATCTAGCCATCATCTCTTGGGCAAGCTCAGCACACTGTTTTCTGCTGCATTTAGTCACTTTAGAAACCTAAAACAACCTGCTGTTGACTTGGCCTGATCCTTGTACCTTTGAGAGACTCCTTGAAGCAACACTCATTTTGGACTTCATGTGTCTGTGATAATGATAATCTTACTGATTTACTATTAAGAATAAGATGGCTTTTCTAAACTGTTTTTTTTTTTTTACTATATTGTGGTAATTTATTTTACTAGATGTAATTAGCATTTATTAACTCTACCTGTGTAAGGCAAGACATGATGGCTGTTGAGGGCTACAAAGGTAGCTAGGAAGTCACTCTACCCTCAGGCAGTTCACAGGATGAATGGTGGGGTGAGATTTACTCTGTATGGTTGCTGATAAAGTCATGACAACACTTGCTATTATCTAGTTAGTTCTTAGTTCAGTTGGCAGGAGAGCATGTATCATCACTAAAGGGCTGAGGGAACTGGCCAAACCATATCCACATAACTATTGAGAGAGGTACAATCCTTACTCGTCAGAACAGCATGTCTGACCAAGTCTATAGAAGGATACAACTTTCTCAACCAACTTTCTGTATTTTATTCACCTGTCCAGTACCTAGTCCTACCCACCATGGGTTGAATCTTCCCCATCAACAAGACAATCTCCTGTAGGGTCGTGCTAGACTTAACTACTCATTCTTTACAAATATGCCCAGAGCTCAAACCTTCAACCAAGTTTATAGTTGTATAACCATGACATTTCACCCCTTGTCAACTTGACATAAAAACATAGCACTTTCAAACTGTAATCTTCAATCCTTTCCCCCACAGATGTTAGAATTTATCTTATAATATAAAACCATTTACTTTTTTAATTCTTAAAGTCCAAAATTAAAAGTTTTTATAACCCAATTTTAAAATGCCCATCACTGAAAGTTCAGTTATTAAAATGTTGGGGCTGAAAGTCTCTTTTAAAAAAAGGTCCCAAATCTTTTAACCATAAGAGCCAAGTCAAAATAAGTTAAATATTTCAACACAGATAAAACATCAAAATAGAAGCATCTTGACATGAAAACAATTAAGACCAAAGTCCAATAAATCGAATACTGCACCCTGTGCTTCAATATCCATCTTTGCTGCTAATCATATAGTCATGGTGGCTCAAAGACTCTAGGCAATCACAGTTCCTCTTTGCAGCTCAAAAGTTATGCAAGCAGAGTTTCTCTGGATTAGGTTGGATCTCTATGCGTAGTGGTCTTCAGCAGATATCCCATGGTTTGGTTACCTCCAACAACACTCTAGGTGTGTCTCTGCAACTAAAAGCTTTGTTTTCCCTTGCAGGAACTCCAAGACTGCCACTTCGTGCCAAGTTTCTGCCACTTTCCATAAACCCCTTGATTGTACATCAAAAGCAGTACCTCCTGGGTGACTCTGACAAACTCTGCAGCAAAGTTGAAACGTAGCTTGATCCACTTGAACTACAGCTGTAACAACTTCTGCATGCTGACTCTGGAAAAGCCCCTTTCTAGGCAGCCAAAACTTCTGAAGGGCAAGAATGGCTTTAGCATGAGCTTTTGGCCTCTGAAGGAATTTGGGTTTTCAAGCTATGGAATCTCCATATGGTGGTATTCATGTCTTCCACCATCCCAGTGCAAATCACTAGGTTTTCCTTCCCTGAAGTTCATTTTTCCAACAACAGCAGCTGTTCTGCTGCCGGCCCGTTCCCTATTCAGAACTTCACAGCCATCAACATAGCTCTCCTCTATCAAGTAAACCAGTCCATCATCTTTAAATTCAACTTTACCAAAGTCTCTGTTCCTTTCCTTACAAACCAAACCCAAACAATCCATGGCTCTCTCAACATCACTATTTTCCAAATGACCCCAAAACTGAATGGTTTTTAGAGCATACACTCTCAATGTTTTCAAACATTGCTATATTCCTCCAAAAAATCTTGTTCAAAATCCTTACGTCCAAATAGCCAGATTTATCAGCACACCCCACTTCTGGTACCAAATTCTGTAGCAGTTCATCTGCATATGGCTGATAAAATCATGACAAAACTGCTTAAGAGAACAAAGGTTTATTTTTTTCTAAATGTCCCATTACAGTTTTTAGTTCAGCTTGGCAGGAGAGCATGTGCCATTGCCAAAGGGCCGAGGGAACTGGCCACACCACAGCCACGTAGCAGCTGAGAGAGGGCCAATCCTTACCTGCCAGACCAGCATGTCTGGCCAAATGCACAGAAGGAAGAATATAGTGCTCTGTATTTTATTCACTGTCCAGGGCCTAGTCCCAACCACCATGCGTTGGGTCTTCCTACTCAACAAGACAATCTCCTGCAGGTTTGCTCTGGGCTTAACTGAACGACTAATTCTCTACAAATGTGCCCAGAGCTCAAACCCTCAACCATCAAGTTGACACTCGGGTCTTAACTATGACAGGTGTAAGATGGCAGAGAGAGGACGGAGACTCATCAGTACAGTAAGTGTTACAACAGGAGGGGACAGGATTCTGAGGAAAGAGGTGGACGGACCACTGGGGGAGGAAGCAATGTGAATGCTGAAGAATGTCTTGAAGTTCTCAAGCCCAGAAGTGGGAGGCAGCGGGCCTCCCAGGCACATGAAGAGATCTCGGCTATGTGGATTTGTGGGTGACAGTCTGCTGTACACTGCAGCTCAACCTGGGGAGATGGAATCTACTTCCCAGAGCCCGAGGTCCTGATGGCCGCCAGAGAACCATCTGCCCTTCTTGGGATTATACTGGAGAAGGAAAGAGTTTGGTCCTTGAGTATTCTCTGCCTCCTACTATTAATCTCTCATGTGCTCAGAAGGAGCTACAAGCCTCTTTATGATGTCTACACAGAGGCCAGACCAGGTGAGGAAGGAAAGTGTGTGTGTGTGTGTGTGTGTGTGTGTGTGTGTGTGTGTGTGTGTGTGTGTGTGTCTGCTTGTTGATTGATTTCTTTCCTGAGTTTCTTACAAAGAAGCCATGAAATGGTTCAGTGGGATGGCTCATCAGGTAAAGCTACTTGTTACATCAATCCAACTACCTGAAGTTGATCCCTGGAACCTACAGTAAAGTGGCTTATGAAGGTTTTCTTGTGACCTCTACACATGTCATGGTACACATCTGCCTCCATTTATTTACAGATGAAAACACACACACACACACACACACACACACACACACACACACACACAAAACATAAGTAAGATATAAATTTACACAAAAACCATAAGGAATAAATTTGAGAGGAAAAAGTAAAACCTTCATAACTTTTTATCAACCTATTGTTTATATCTTTAAAGATTCTGTCAATATTAAGTCCTTAATACATTTATGAGTGGCACATGTTTAAAAGAACCACTGGTCAGGGAAATGAAATGAAAGACACCCATTTGAAGAGGTTCTTAAAGCTTTGGTAATTTTTTATTGTCAGACTATGAACATAACTCTGTTCTTCCCTGTCAGTGGCTTATAGTTTTCAAATAAACAGGGTTATCATAAGAAAACAAGAAGCATGTTGATGCAGTTTCCTTTTGGTCATGCAAAGATGGACATAAGAGGGTTAAGTGTGATGAAGTAATAACAACAGGGAACCCAAGGTTAGCAAAGGAATAAGACAGGCAAGTAGGGAGAGGGAGGCTGGCAAGCTGGTTCTGGTTGCTGATTCCAGAACTCAAGGAGATTGAGAAGGAAGTTCACCAAAAGTTCAAGGTCAGCCCAGACTCGAGTGGGTTCTAGACCAGCTTGGGCTACAGAGCAAGGAACTGTGTCAAAATACTAACGGTCACAGCAAAATAAGGAAGGGGAGGCGAGGAGAGAGAAGGGGAGTCAGACTGGGAAGAGGAAAAGGGAGGAGGAGAGGTGTGCAAGGAGAGGACCCCATGAGGGGAGAGCGCACGCTCTAGGGCGCGGCAAGCACACCCCTCATCCTTATGGAGGTGCATCGACACGAGGCCTCGAGTGTGTCCCTGTGGTTCCTTTGAGTCCTACATAAATGCTGTTCCCAGCTACCTGCTGCTTGCCCGTGGATGGTCAGAGCCAGATATGCGATAGGATCCGTAATCAGAGGGGCATCATTATTCACTTGGCACATCTCAGGCATGGACCTGGGCGCTGAACAAAGGCTTCCTTCCACGTTCCTGCCTCGAGCGGTTCGGTAGAACAGTTCAGTTATTTTCCCCTCCAGCATTCCATTGTGTTCCTGGTCACTTAAGCAGTCCCCTCTCTCTCGATCCATATTGCTCGGTGTGGATTCACTTTCTGGGGACAGCAGTTTCTAATTTATAGGAGCAGCAGCCGTATATTCCAGCTTATAAATGTACAGGGTGGGAAGGGAGTGGGGTGCGTGGCAGAAGAGGCGCTTACGGCAGGTCGTGAGGTTGAGTCTTCAAAATATCATTCTGGGGACTGGGGAAACAGCTGAGCTGGTAAAGTGCTTGCTGGATCAGCAGGAGAACAGAAGTTCTGTCCCCAGCACCCATGTGAAAATCTAGGCATGGGGACGAGTACATGGAACCCAGTGTTGGGGAGGATGCAGACAGATGAACCATGGAGGACTCTGGGCTAGTCAGCCTACAGATTTGGTGTGCTCCAGGACAATGAGAGACGTCTCAGAAATAAGGTGATCAGCATACTGAGGAGTGACACCCGAGGCTGATATTTGGTACACACACACACACACACACACACACACACACACACATACACACACACACACACACACACACACACACACTTACACCTGCATGCACATGCATCTATGTGCATAAGCATGTGTGTGTGCACACAGCTTAATGCTCTGTTAAATGGGTAGGTAAGTTACCTGGGAATGAGGAGATGAGGACGGACATTAATACTAAAAAATATGAGCTCCTTGCACTAGAGTTCCTGGAATTTTAGGTGCTGTTGTGACTTTTGGTGCTACTTGAAGTCTAGCATGGAAACACGAAGATTTTTGTGGTTTTTTTTTTTTTTGTTCTTCTGCTTGTTTCCATTTCCACGAATAGCTTTCTACTTCGGGGACCTTCTCCCTCCACAGCTTGCTGCTCTGTTTTAGTTAGCTTTAATGTCGATAAGGAAAGATGTTTACTGTCCTTTCTGTGTAAAAGAAAGAAGGAAAAAAGAGAGGAAAATCTTGTGTTTATTTCTTACATAGGGAGGGCAGGTTTGTCAACAAAGAGCTATGGAATCTTTATTTCAAGATCATCCCCCTGTCATGTAGTGTTGTCTTTCATAATACAAATTGCAAATAAGGCAAAGTGCCAATGCTGGAAAGTCATTTCAATTAAAATTCCCCGAGCTTTTCTGGGGCAACATGGGAGTCTCCTAAACTCAGCGCCCTTGAGTCTGTGAATGGCTTATACCTGGAAAGCTTCAAAGAAGGAAGAGAAATTTAAGTGTCACCCCCCCTCCCCCGACTGTCCTGAGCCATAAACAAGACAGCCGACTGCCCTTTCCACAAGAGAGGGGGCTTGGTGATCGCTTGCCTGGAAAAGCTGGTAATGGACTATTAAATAGTTGTTTGTGAAATCACTGCGCACAGCAGTGTTTACTTGTTTCTGCAGAAGTATTGCTGTTTACCCAGTTCTGGATAAAGAGCAGATCGTTTGACAAGGTCCCAGAGTAAATAGCATCCCTCCCAGTATTCCTCTTTCTGTCTGGCCCCAGGCCTTTGCCTTTTCTGCTGCTATGGAATGAGAGCGGGGACACGTAAGGACACACCAGAGCATCCGCAGAGAAGACATCTGGGCTGCAGTGCTGGAGTACCCAGCGCCCAAGGTTGGCAGAGCCTGGGCAACTGCACCTTGCATCTCTTGTGCTTTCAGAAAGCCCACGGCCTTTAGAAAGCGGGCAGCAACTATATTCTCCTCCAGGTTGAGGCTGCTGATAAAATCAAGAGTTGTTTTGGAGGGTTAACGCGAAGCTGATACCTATCGCTAACTTCTGAGGCTAAGTAATGCTCAACACATGTTGAGTGTTTAGTTATGCGCCACACTGAGCAAGAGGCCTGATCCTGCTTATCATTTACTTTCAGGGAAAGGGCAAGAGGACATGGTGTTATCATCAGGCTACAGATGGAGGTGGGCAGAGAGAGAGAGAGAGAGAAAGAGAGAGAGAGACTGATTAAGGTATTTATCAAGTCTTCTAGTTAAGAAGAAGATATGCTATAGTTTGAGTCTAGGTTCTCCAACGCTGCAGCCTCCAAATCAATCGGGGTTGTTTGAACAGAAAAGAGGGTGAAGAGCAATTCAACTTGGTTATGAAAAGTTGGAGAGAGTTCAGCATGGGAGATGAGTGTGAACAACCGGAAGACTAGGCTGAGGGAAAAGGGTGGATAGTATAAGCTCCTGATCATGGCTGGAAGTTTGCCAAGGAAAGACTGATGAAATGAAATGAAAATGAATGCGGAAAAGGAGGAGGAACTAAGGAAGCAGAATGACAATTTCACAGATTCGTACGGGGCTACTAACCCTTCCCCCGAAACTGCAGGGCCCCTGTGATCCTGTGCCCAGGTAGGCACGTGGTCGGCATGGTCGTGTGATCCCCCTTTGATGGTAGAGAACTGGTGGCCAAGATGAATCCAGGCCCCTTTCCAGAGCTTTCCAAGCAGCCTTCTGCTTATTGTTCTAGAATGTCCTTTAGGCCATGTGTTTCTTCTCCACAGGGAGAGGCCCCTTTTAAGTTGGTCTTTGCTCATTTTAAGCCCCTTGCAGCCCTAGGAAATGGCACAAGTCACACTTACTGCTCCCTGTTCAGTCTGACTTGGGGATCTCTAATTCGCTGCTATGTAGAGATTGCCTTCAGTAGAATACAACAAGCTGCAGAATATAATTCTCCCTTAATGTATATTTACTAAGTGTATTTATTATTCATCAGGATGTGCATTTTAAAATGTGAGTCTAGATTCCCTCACTTTTAATCCCAAACAAATGTTAAAAGATTTATTTTTATAATAATCCTGGAATGAGAGCTAAATAAGCCTCCCTGAACGCAGCTTGCCAAGTGGTGGATGTTAGCTCTATATATCCGTGCTGGATGCGCAGTCTGCAGTGGCTTGTCATCGCTTACTGTTCTAGCGGTGATGTACAGACGCGCGCGAGCTCACTAGGGCCCGTCGATGGTTGCAATTTGTTGGCTCTGCTCTGGGGAAAGAAGACTGCAAGGGAAAACATTAAAGTCCCTTTTCTTTGCAAGCTACAGATAGATAGGGTGGGAGAAATAAAGGCAGATAAATGAAGGAAAGGGAATATGTGTTCCAGGAGACGAGAAAAGGCACAGAAATAAACTTCAAAGACCTCAAGGTGCCATCAACACAAAAGCACTTGCAAAGTATATGAAGAATTAAACATGAATGCATTGAGTGGTCCCAGAACGAACGATTCCTACTTTCTCATCCTGCAAAAGGAAGGCTCCAGAGAGCAGGTGCTGCCTGGTGATGACACAGCAAGGAATTCTTAGTCATCGTCAGAGGCCGGCCTCAGAGATAAGGCGGAGGCAGCTCTGACGCTGGGGCCGGCTTCTATTTGAACAAAGGGCTTCCATTGACTTGGGGGAGGAGTCTTTGGTCCTTAAGGGTCTTTGCTACAATGCCAAAGAACATCTGCTGAAGATTGCTGAAGATTCTAGAGCACTCAAGTTGCCTAGGTATCAGGAGGAGACTCTCTTCTCATTGGTGAGGACTGGCGAAGACCTCCGCTTTTGCCTAAATAATGTATTAGTAGCTCCTGATGCTCACACTATAGCAGCAATGGTTGTAGCTTTTCCTGGAGAAACATGAGCAAATATCTATTTGCTCTTCATGCTCTTCACTAAGGAAATAATGCCACTGACTTCTACTTTGGTGAACCAGTGAGTTAATCAGGGTTGCTTATAGGAGCATGGGTGACTCAAAAGCATTAGTTGTACCTTCAGAAAACCCCTTCCAGCAAGAACAAAGGCCCCCTAAAGCTACAGTCTGGGAGCTTCCTGCTCAACGTGTATGTAGTCAACTCCTCCAGAAAAGTCTGCTTTCTGGCAACTGCTGGCTGCTTTCATAACCATCGGGAGGAGCTATGTAAATTGTGTAAGTTTCAGGAGCTTTCTAAAACCTTGCAACTTTTCCTTAGTTTCTAGATTCTTCCAAGCTTTTTTCTCTTTCCTCCATGAGGGAAATGTTGCAATTTGGAAGAAATAGCTCTGTAATAGCAATCAGTGTGGAAGCATGAATTAATGGAGTTCAAGGAAAAGAACCGTTAAAAGCTGTCACTCAGCACGGACTGGTACAAAAAATCCTCCAAAGCACTAGTGTGGCCCATTTTACAACTAGAGTTACACACAGCAAGCGGAAGTTATTAAGACAAGCAGTTCTTCATTTTCATCCAGAAAGTATTCTTTTATTGCATTGGATACAGCCAACGAAGCTAAAGTAGAGATTGATTCTCTGGCTTCAAATATACTATCAAACGAGCAAGAGCAAAGACAGAGGAAAAGATCCTCCACTGACTGACAAGCACATAGTCCTTCGGTCTCCTTCCTGCCATAATGAATTCTTCAAATATAATTTCACTGGAGCAAAATGATTTGGAAATACACGCGCATTACATTAGAACATTATGGTGCATAGTGTATATGAGTGTGAGGGAGAAAACTGGATGTGATTTCTACCCACATTTCACATACTATCCCACTGCCCATATAATGCCATGCCCATTAGAGAATAATTAATGTTGAAGAGTCAGATTTAACCAAAAAATCAACATTTCCCACATTAATAAAATAATCTTAAGCCGAAAAGGGAAGCAGTTTTGGGGAAACTATAGAAAATAGCCACTTTCTGAAATTAGAGGAAAATATAATAGTAAATTGAATCGGCTCTTTCTCGTGGTTACTGTTTGGCCTCGGTTGCAACCTCTCTGTTCAGTGCAGCCATCTGTTGCTCTCTGGCCCATTTCTTGTTGACCAGTGCTTTGCATGTGGTACAACTCTGACTGGGAGCAGCAGTCCTCTTCTCATTGTGTAAGTGATGTGACCTCTAAATTCCTGCCATAGCCTTTAACATTCAATAAATGAATTAAGTAGGAATAACTGGGTATCTTTTGCTGAACTTGAAGCTTGTAATAAATGTCACTGATGTCCTGCAAAACAACTTACAAATGGCTTTGGAAGAATTGTTCAGCTACGGAGTGAGCAATGAAAGAGACAAAGAGACAAGGTGTGTGTTGCAGTTTGTCTGCATGGTTGCTGATAAATGGCCATCACCGGCTTAAGGGAACAAGGGACTTATTTCCTTATGACAGTCCAGTTACACTCACAGTCCAGCTTGACAGGAGAGCACGCACCAACACCAGGGCTTAGGGAACTGACCACACCATCACCACATAATGATCCTTACTTGCCAGACTAGTATGTATGGCCAAATGTACACAAGGATGCCAACTTTCTCAATCAGCTCTCTGTATTTTATTCCAAGGGCTAGTCCTACCCACTTTAGGCTGGGCCTTCCCCATCAGCCAGACAATCTCCTGTAGGTTTGCTCTGGGCTTAACCCAAGCACTAATTCTCCACAAAAGTGCCCAGAGCTCAAACCCTCAATAGTCAAGTTGACATCTATGCCTAATGATGACAGTTTGGGAGGGGTATTTCTAAAATGACATTGTAAGAGCTGGGAGGATTTCAGTTGTAATTCTGTTCACACTAAGATCAGAAGAAAGCAGTGTAGTGGGCTCAGTGTCTCTCTAACAGTTGGTTATTTTGTCTTCTCTTAGGTGATTGAAGCAGAAATAGTACAGAAACTCCAAACAATTTAAGTACTAGTTTACTTGTATGAATCGATACTGCCTGCTGTAGTAGTTACTCTGCATGTTGCTGATAAAGTCATAACAAAACAGCTTAAGGGAATGGGGGGTTTATTCTCTCTTATGATGGTCTAGTTACAGTTGCTTGTCCAGCTTAGCAGGAGAGTCCACACCAATATCTCATGCCAAGGGAACGGGATACACTATATCTATGTAGTGGCTGAGAGAGCGACAATCCTTACTTGCCAGATCAACATGTCTGGCCAAGTATACAGAAAGATGTCAACTTTCTCAACTAGTTACCTCCATCTTACCTACTATGCGCTGGGCCTCCCCAGCAACTAGACAATCTCCTGCAGGTTCACTCTGGGTCTAACACAACTGCTAATTTTCTACAAATGTGCCCAGAGCTCAAACCCCCCTCTGTGATGTTGACATATATATTTAATCATGGCATTTACCTACTAAGTTTCCAGAAACCCTTTTGTTAATAAAATAATAGTCCAGGACAACATTACTGGAGTTTTAGAAGCATTTATCTTAATATCTCATGCTGTACCATAGAAATTTTCCTGTTTTGATTATATGTGTGTGTGTACATGTGTGTACACGTAGGAATGCATGCACATGTATGCAATTGCATATGGAGACCAGAGGACAGTGATAGGTGCCTTCAACCTTGATTTTGAGACAGCGTCCATTAACCTAGCACTCAGCAGGCAGGTTAGAGCATTTCTGTTTTCCTAGTGCTGGGATTACAGTACTCACCGTCTCTCCTGGATTTTTCGTGTGGATTCCAGTGTGCAAACTGAAGTCTTTCTATTTGTGTGGCAGTCACTTTACTCATGGAGCTATTTCCCAACCCCAAGGTTCTCCATTTTTTGGTAAAATTTCCAAAATGATTATTCTATCAGTGAAATGTTTCAAAGGTTATATTTAGTTCATGAGCTGGTTTTGAAAGAATGATTTTTTTTTCTCCTCTCAAATTCCTAAGGTGAGAAAAAATTTAAAAAGCAAATTAAGGAGACAGAAGAAAATGAGACATTATTTCTCTAAAGTTGTTTTATTGCCTGCCAGGCAAATATCTTCAGGAGATGGACTGAAAAGGAGGAGACTTTCATAGTGAGCATCTGAGGCACGCAGATTTGTGGGTACATCAAAAGCAAACCGTGTGAAAGATGATGGAGGGCTCGCACAGGAATGGGAATGGAAATGAGCAAATAGAAGATCATGCTCAATAAAAACACAAAATGATAATCAGAATAAATGAGACTATCGGCGTACAAGTAGAAGAAAATCAACTAGGAACATCTGTTCAGGTGAGGCTGAAATTAAGAGAATGATCAGGTTGTGTGCATTCGAAAAAAATAAAGTCTGTGAAAGATCTGAAGGGTAACAGCTCCTGTTTGCCCATGTGGAATAATCACATCCTACCTTTGTATTTTCATTCATTAAAATGAGGCTGTGTAATCGTGGCTGGTTTGCCTTCCAAGAGACAGAGGCTTGTAGCAAACATGCAGCCGAATGCGCATGGCAGATGGAGAACTTTCTCAGGCAAATATGCAGAGACAGAGTAGATATGAACGACACTTTGAGGCTAGCTTCCAAATGAATGAACTCGTAATAATACAGGGCCCATTATGCAGATTACCAGTGACCCGGCAAGGCTCACTCAGGATCAGGCCATCCTAATTTCTCCCCATCCTAAGGCTAACGGAACCTTTTGGCCTTGTGGAAGAGGCGGGCAGTAAGAGTGTAAGAACCTTAAGATGTTCCCATCTTTCGGTCCACTGTTGGGCAAGACATTCCATTCAAGGCAGGGCTGGTGCAATTAGGAAGTCACTGCAGTGAGACTTGTACTTCCTAGACCTGCAGAATGACTGAAATACCAAAATGTCCCCATAAACTCTACAGGAACTAAAGAGATATAAGGACACACAGTGGAAACCTTAGGGACTAGAGCTGGATGAGTGAAGGGAAACATCCCTATCGATGGGGTAACCCGAGGAGGGGCGACTTGGTACCTTAAAGAAGCCTGAATTCCCATAAGAGTAGGCAAGCCAGAGGGAATCTTGGGGTCCATAGAAGCAGCCAGGCAAGAGGGTGGGAGGGAGTGGAATGGACTGGTGAGGGGAAGAGATGGAGATGGGAGGGAGGGAGAATGGGGGGATGCAGGAATTAGTACTCAATATACTTGTAAAACTAAAAAAAGAAATAAGGGTCCCCAAAATCTTTGGGGGGGGAAATAATAGACATGTAACAAAGATTAGAATCAAATATATTGATTTCTGTTTCTGGAAAAGTGCACACAGATCCTGTTAAATCTTGCTAGATCCTGTTAAAAAATTCTAAACAGTGTTTAAGACCAGCCTAAACCATATATTGAGTTCCAGGTCAGCTATATAACAAGACCCATCTTAAAAAAATAAAATGACTCCCTCCTAATGGCACAATTCTGTAAAATAAATGTAAGAAGACACTGTAAGACTCAGAGAGGAATCTAGGTGAGTTGACATCCTTTGGATCCAAGATAGTGCATGTTGGTGAGTTCTTGGGCTTTATCCTCCCTCATACATCATTGCAACAGTCAGTCATTGACCTTTAAAGGCTGAAGCTGCAAACACACAGCAGAAAGACCTCAAGATAGTCTCTGTAGCTAAAAGACTAGGGTAAGAGTCCTTCTAGTAGAAGAGAAAACATGAAAAAAACTCTCGTTATATGAAAAAAAACTCCTCAAATATCATGGAAAAAATGGTGGTCTTCCTCGTATCACAAGGGTTCTTGTGAAGTCCCGGCTCCTCCCTTGCTTGGGGTGGGCGATAGGATGTATCTGATGGCTTCTGCTTCCTGTCACCATCCTCGCTCTGCTTGCTCTCAGGTTCCCCCAACAGGACAGAATCTATCCCCTCTGGAACATAAGCCTCCTGCACCCCTTGCTGGGTTGTACTGAGAGGCAAAGAAGGAGAGAGAGTCCACCGCTTGCAGTGTGGGTGGGGCCCCGCAGTCCTCTCCTCACTGCTTGAGTTGGGGCTGGTGGGCCTCAGCAGAGCCGAGTCAGCTCTCCTTTCCTCTTTGAAGCTAGATCTGAGAAGACTTGCTGAAACATTCATTCGTGGTCTAGAGTCAAGTATGACAATACCGCCCCTGCCCGGAGCCCAATAGAGACATCACTTGTCATGGGAACGTCCAGGAAAACCTGAACTCGAATGATAAAAGCTAATGAAGACAGAGACAATAGCAACGAGGCATAGAAGTGGGATTATCTGGAAAGGTCATGAAGGCATTCGTGACAAAACGTGCCAGAGACCAACTGCAAAGCATCCTTGAAAGAAGTGAAAAAAAAAAAAATGACATCGGGAAAGAAATAGGAATTTCAAAGAAAAACCAAATGTAGATGATAGAACTGAAAAATACAACCACCAAAACGAAGAGCCCATTGGATAAGCTAACCAGTGACATGCAGCGCCCAAAGGAATGAGTCCGTGAGCTTGAAAACTCAACAACAGAAGTCATCCATCTATTCTCCAGAGGGGGGAAAATCAATGAAAAACTAACACAGAATACTAGAACTATAGAACTGTCACACGCAATCCAATGACTGTATCTGCCAGGCCCCAAAAGGAGTAGAAAATAAGTAAAGGACTGAAAATGTTTTTAAAAAAATATGACTGAATGTCTCTCAAATTTGGCAAAGATCACAAAGGTATGAAAACTACAAGAGACAAACATATTTAAGAAACAGAGGGTCAGGGCTTGAATGTAAAATATTCCCATGGCGCTCACGTGTTTGAATACTTGGTCACTTATTGGTGACTGTTAGAAAAAGTGGTGGGGCTCTTAGGAGCAGTACCTTGCTGTAGGAAGTAATTTAGGGGGCCCTGACCTTGAGGTTTAATAATGGGCCATATCTCTTCTCTTCTCCCTAATCCCCTCCCCTCCCTCACTCCTCCTTCCCCTTCTCTTCCTCTCTTCTTCCTCTTCCTCTTTCCCTTTTCTTCTCCTTCTTCCTCTCTCTTCTCTCTCTCTCTTCTTTCTCTCTTTCTTGTCCAATAGCTGATAGAATGTATCAGCTGACTTTCTTGTCCTGCCACTATTTCACTCTGCTTACTGTCATAAATTCCTCATCAGTATAGACTCTATTTGCCCCAGAATCATAAGCCAAAATAATAAACATTTCCTTCTTTAAGTTGCTTAGGTCACAGCATTTATCACAGTGACAGAAGAGTAACTGGAACACAGAGTTAACTCCAAAGGGGAGAAATTCAAAAGAATCCATGTGTGGGTAAGGCAGAGAGAGCTTCAGTGACTCATCGCGCTAAGGCTCATGGGAGTTCAGGAGCACACTTAGAGCGTCCTTCTGGGACTTCCTAAGTTAGAAATAATAAACAGTTTCACGGGCAGCTTTCTGAATTGCTTTATTATTACTATTATATTTTATATCTTGGGCAGTCCTGAACAAATTAACATGCTTAATGACTTTCAAAATAAAACCAGAAGATAAAATCAAAACTTTGTGAGTAGTTTTGAATCGTTACACAACCCCTGGCATATGCAAGTCACAATCATCTGGGAGAATATCAGAAAGTCACTATTGCTCATTGTTGCACTTTGCCTGCATGTCGCCAATAAATTCATGACCAAACAGCTTAAGGAAAGGAGGGTTTTTATTCTTGCTTATGATTCCCCGCTAAAGTTCATAGTCCTGCTTGCCAGGAGAATTCCTACCAACATCAAGAGATGATATCCATAGGAATTGTTGGGAGAGGGGCAGTCTGTACCTGCCAGACTGAGAGTTTGCCAAAGCGTCAAATCACTGCAGCAGCTCTCTTCATCTTACCCATCTGCTCAGGGTATGGTCCCACCAACCTTGGGCTGGGTCTGTCTGTGCCCATCAGTTAGATAAATCTCCTGAAGGATTGCCATAACTAACACAGTTCCTTATAGGCGTGCCTACAGTTCAGCCTTCCGTTGTCAAGCTGATACCTACATCTAACTAGCACGGTCATTTTGTGAAGAAAAAGGAAGTGGATAGGAAAAACATTGAAAGAGGATTGCAATCTCAAATTTGGCCCAATTATTTTTACCATAAATTTCTACTAATGGACATGATTGCAACAGATAATTCTATAAAGAATTATAACTTGAATGTGTTTCTTTAAAAAAAATCTCTTTATAAACTACCCCTTAGCAAATTCACAATAAACAGTTGGTGAATGAATAAATCAAAAAGAACGAATAGCCATATATGAAGTTGTTTGATTACATAATTGTGAGGAAATAACTTTCTGTATAAGAGTACTTCTAAACTTTTTATTGTTTTTTACCTAGTTATACAAGCTCAATAGGTAGGTCCCCTTCTCCTTTCTCCTTTCCCTTACTCCCTTCCTTTCCCCATTCTGTCCCCCTTCCTGCTCTCTTTCCCCCATTCTTCCCCCCTTCCTTCTTTTCCTCCCTCTTTCCTCTCTATTGGTATCTCCTGCCTCCTCTCTCACACTCTCCAGAACATCAGCTTATATGAGCCCTGAAGTTCTCTGAGTCATCTATATTAATTAGGGTTCAGGACTTTGTGGCATACCTCTGGCCCCTGTTTGGGCCTCCCACTAATACTGGAACTCCATTATATCTGTCTAATCCCTTGCCTCTGAGGATCCTTTCCTGAAGCCATTTCCCCTGAGATTTGCGTGGTCTGTGAGGGCTGTTGACGTGTAGCCATTGTGCAGGTCAGGTAAGGTCCCATCACATTGCAGAGTTCCTGGCTGCTGCAGCCCAGTGGAGTATCTTGTCCATTTGTGGCCCTCCCCATCTTTAGGCTCTTACAGTCTTGCTGCCTACTCTTCCCCCAAGGTTCCCTGAGCTTCAGGATGGGGAGAGATCTGGCTGGTTGGGTTCTGGGTGAACATTGCAGGGTCGCTGGTGTTCTGAATTATGTTTGGTTATTGTTTTCAGTTTTGTGGTTCTTGCACTGCACTGGGCTGCATCCTGTTTGGGTGTTGAGGTCGTCTCCTAACCAAAGATAAAAGACTGTTTAAAAGAAGATCTTAATAGAAGAAGAGGTCTAAAAGTAGATGGAAGAATAGGATTGGACACAGTAGTGAGTGGGGTCAGTCTCCTGGTTGTCCGTTGGCTACCATCTTACTGCCAGCTCCTATCCCCTCCATGACTGGGGAGATATGCCCAGCTCTTCAAACCTGTCCAATCTCAAGTGAACAGGAAGGAAGTGAGAGTTTTTACATGACTGTGGCCTAATTTCTCTATTAAGCTGTGTTCTTTTGTTTCCTTTTTCTTAAGGTCTTCTTTCCCTTCCCTCTTTGTCATAATCCTTTGTGGTTATAATGTGTGTCACAGAGATTTACCTTTGACTATGTCATTAAGATGTTTTGGAAGTCGAATCTACTTATAAGAGAGAACAAGTGGCGTCTAATTTTCTGTGCCTGGGATATTTTGCTTAGTATCATTTCCTCTAATTCCATCCATTTACCAGCAAATTTCATTAATTCATTTTTGATGACTGAGTAGTATTCTATTGTATAAATGTACCTCATTTTCATTATCCATCCATTCGTTAACTGTTGGGCATTGGGTTTGCTATTGTAAATGGCATGACTTTGCTGTTGTAAATAGTGCTGCAATAGTGAAGTAATGCACTTTTTGTGGATTATTCCAGTAGTGGTGTAACAGGGCCATATGACATTTCAATCCTTAATATTTTTAGAAACTGCCATACTATCTCCAGACTGGTTGTACAAGCCTATCATCAGCAATACATCAGAAATGGATGAGAGTTCCCTTCTCCCCACATCCTCTCCAGCATTTGTTGTTGTTTGTAGTTTGGATTTTTGCCAACCTGACGGGTTGAGATATATTTCAGGGTAGTTTTGATTTGCATTTCCCTAATGGTTAGGGAGGTGGAACATTTTTAAAGGTATTTGTTTGACATTTCAATTTTATCCCTGGAAAAATTTCTTTAAGTGCCATGGCCCATTTTCTAATTGGGCTGTTTAATCTCCTTGGTATTTAATTTTTTAAGTTCTTTGTGCACTCTGGATATTAGACCTGTATCAGATGTGTGGATAGTGAAGATTTTCTCCCATTCTGTGGGTTGCCATTTTGCTCGCTTTACAATCTCTTTAGCTAAACAGAGGTTCTTTAATTTCTTAAGATCCAGTTTGTTGAGTGTTGATTCTAGTGCCTGTGATATTGGGGTTCTATTTAGAAAATGTTGGCCTAGCCCAATCAGCTCAAGGGAATTCCCTACTCTTTCTACTAAGTTTTTATAGTCTCTGGTCTAATGTTAAGATATTTAATCCATTTGGAGTTGATTTTCATTCATGGTGACAAATGCAGGTCCAGTTCAAGCTTCTGTATGGGATATCCAGTTTTGCCAGCACCATTTGCTGAAGATGCTGTTCTCGTTCCATTGAGTTTTCTGGGCCCCTATTTCAAAAGTATTTCTCAACTTTGTGTGCTGTATTTATTGGGCTTGTCTGAGAAATCTTTCTTATCCTAAAGTCACATGCACATTTGTCATGGTTTGAAATGTGAGTTGTCCCCCACAGTCTGTGTTTGGATCTTTAGTTGTTTAGGGAAGGTCATGGCACCTTTAGGAGGCGGAGCCTTGCTAGAGAAAAGCAGTCATGAGGGAGGTGGGGGGCGGGGGTGGGGGTGAGGGCATGGGAGGATAGGGGAGTGGGAGGGTGGGTGGGCCTTGAGGCTAGTTAGCCCAGGCCTGCTTCAGTCAGTGAGTCTGCACCTTGAGTTAGCAGTTCTCAGCTCTCGGCCTCCTTGGTGGATGTGGTTTTAGTCCCATCCAGCCTTTGCCAGCCAGCCATGCTTTCCTGCCTTGAAGGACTGTATCTCCCCATAAGCTGACTAAATCTCCTTTGTCTCCTTTAAATTGCTTGAGTTGAGTGTTGTCTCACAGCAACAGACACGAGTAACAGCTACAATGTTCTTGTTATTTACTGTTGAACATTGAGTACTTTGATTACCTACATGTCAGATTTCAGGATAAACATCAACTAGCAGCCTTCTGAGGCTTACATATGCCGTCCAGACTCTCATGGAGATGGTGTATTGGTAACCACCTCTCTCCATCTTTATTACCTGTCCGGAGACTGTTCCCGCCCAATGTGGATAGGGTCTTCCCTCCTCAATTAAGATAATCTCCTGTAAGCTTGTCTTAACTAGACAACTCCTTACAGATGTGTCTAAAAGCTCAACTTTGAAGTGTCAGGTTGACAACTGAAACCCTCTGTCACAGGAAACTTCCAACAGACAGATTTATCATTTTTTTTTCACCCCAAGCAGTATATCTTTAGCCTTAGGGGTGAATTCAGATCATATCATTGAGTATGGGGAGGTGAGATTTTCTGATATTATTATTCAGATAATTCAGAGTCATTTTTCCCCCATCGTTGACCTCTTCTTTAGAGTGCAGATGTGAAGGGTAGTATGCTCTTATGCATGGGGTTCTAGAACAATGGATCATCTCCCCCTGCATCTGTGCGCGTGGAGCCCTGATTCGTGCAACACTAGGGTCAGGAGATGGCAAACACACTTTGCCATCAACAAAGTGTCTTCATGAATCCAGACCTATGTGATCCTCTTATCATAGAAACACTGGAATTTCTACATTAAGGCAAAGGAACTAAGTTAGAAGTGGTAGAGTTAGGACTCAAGTGGGGATCTTTATGTCCTGTCAGAATCTCCCTTGAGGGGCAAAAGCTCATGCTGCGATTGGCAATTATGCACATTTGTTACAGGAAAATCAATAGTCCAATAGTGTTAGAGAGGCTTCTCTCCCTCTTCCTTAAAATGCTCTCAGGGTTAAAACTTTGTGTGTACCATGGAGAAAAATGACATAAAAGGGTAAGCCATAAAGGTCGAGTGTAAGTATGGCAAAGCCCCATGTCAACACGAACTCTATAAAAATTCATGGTTCTTTTCTCAATAATTTTAATCTGGCTTTGAAAATGCACATTTATGTATAAAAAAGAGAGAAGCATTAAAGCTGGCATAATACTGTCAGCTGTTGGCCATATGGAAAAATTTAAATTGTCATAAAAGCTGGCCAGTTATAGCATGTTTTAGATAGATTTTTTTAAAATCACATTTTAAGCATTTGAGCAATATGCCCCAAAATACATTGTAGAACTACATTAGTAGTTACGTTGACTGCAATTTTGTCTGACCCTTCCATATGTAATTAAGAGCTGTTTGAACTGACCCATTCGAAATAGAACAAAATACATGTTTTTGGCAGGGGATAGCTAAAGATGTTAAAAAGGAAATTTAAAAAATAGATTTTTTTTGAGGTACTAGGAATTAGAATTAGGGTCTTGTGCATGCTAACAAAGACTATATCTCTAATCATGGAAATGAATTTTAGATTTTCAGAATAAGATGCCGCCTGCAGTATGACCTGGATGAAGTTACTGCTCAGCACCACGTGCTGATCTCTTGCTCTCTGGTAGGCGCTACCTAGGTGATAGGACGTCTGTGGAAGAAGAGAATGAGGGAGTTGATGAAAGTTGAACCTAATTTCAAACTTGGGGTTGTCTGACTTCAAAACTTGCATCGCTAATTCAGAACATCAAAGACACTACAATATTCACCTGGAACCAGACCAGCCGAATCTCTCCCCGTCCTAAAGCTCGAAGAACCTTGTGGAAAAGTGGGTGGCAAGACTGTAAGAGCCTAAAGATGGGGAGGACCAATGATATGCAAAATACTCCACACAAGTTAGGACTGCAGCAATGAGGATATAGCCACAATGTGATTGGACCTTGTCTGACTTGCACGGTAGCTGATACGTCAACAACTCCCCCAATGTCTAGCACGAATCACAGGGGAGAATGAATGAATAAATGAATGAATTTGATAATTAAAAAAACTCGTGTCCTGTTTTTAATACCTTGCTTGTAAATCAACAATTTTTTAAACTTATTTCTTCCACTAATACAAAGTTGATAAGTACCCCATTCCCCTCCCTCCCTCCACCCCTCCCTAGATCCCCTTGCTCCCTCCCCCCTTTCCCCTTTTTTTCCCCCCTCCCTCCCTTTCTCCCAGTGCTCCCCCCCATTCCTGGAACATCCTTTAGTGTGCATGTCAAACTTCCGTCTGGGTCCTCTTCTCTGATGAGGACTCAAAAGCATTGCCTAGAGCTCTTTTTTGTGTTCCCCTTTAGTATAGGAGCACTATTGTGGCTGTTAATCCCTTGCCTCTAAGAATCCTAGTGCCTGCGATCCATGTTAGACTTTGGGGGTTCAATGATACATTGGTAATTGTGCAAGTCATGCAAAGTCCTATTATGATTACTTCAGCCCTAACTTGTACGGAGTATCTTGCATATCGTTGCTCCTCCTCATCTTTAGGCTCTTACAATCTTACTGCCCCCTCTTCAGCAGATTTCTCTGAGCTTTAGGATGGGGAGAGATTAGGCTGGCCTAGTTCCAGGTGGTTGATAAATCAACAATTTGTAAGAGTAGATTATTTGTCAAGTCATTCTCTGGAAATGTATGAGAGCAACCTTTTCCACTTTTCTTACTTTCTTTGCTATCATTGTTCATTTAATTTTGTTCTTTTTAAATACCTCATAGCCATTCTATGCTGCTTTTGTGTGCATTCAGAGTTCAGGTATCCCACTTATGGAATACCAACACAGCTGTCAAGCATTTACTAATTCAGCGCAAGTTGTTTCTTTGGTACCTCTGCAAGGAAACCATGCTGTGTGCAGACTGTGGTGTGAGCATGGTGGGCTACGGAGGCAGCAGAAACCCTGTTCTCAGGGACAGTACATCCCAGCGGGCTTTGTGACCACCAGCTCTTTCTGCCATACAAAGCAGTGAGCGTTCTACATCCTCCACGTCATCTACACCATCTTTGAAATCAGTGTTTCAGGAACCAGAAGGGTTCACAGCCTTAATTTAGCTATACAAACTCATGAAGTGTGATAGATGCATTATTCTTCAAGTTTAACTATCAGATTCTGCCTAAACTGACAGCTCATTTTAGAAATAAGCGTTATAGGGAACTGGGATGTAGCTCAGTTGGTAGAACGCTTGCCGAACATGCACGAAACCCCGAGGTCAGTACCCAAAGCTGCATGAAACATTGAGGCACATGCCTGCCTGTAATCTCAGAATTTGGTAATCTCCTCAGGCAGGAGGATAAGAAGTTCAAGATTGTCCTCAGCAACACAGTGAGATGAAGGCTAGTCTGGGACACACACACACACACACACACACACACACACACACACACACACACACAATCAAAGTAGGTTTCTTATGTGTCTGGTGGCGTCGTAACACACTTGTTATTTGATAGACTGATTGTGTAAAGCTTAATTAAACATACATAGAATGTAGACAGTCAATGCTAGGCTCTTAGAAATACAAAAAAGTGACTTTCTGGCATTAAAGAAAAATAAATGCTAAGTGACTTAGGAAGAAAAGAGAGAAAGGGCTAACACGTGCTCCAGCCACTAATGCAGCCCTTCCAGAATGCCTGTAATTTGTTTGTTGCCTGACATGAGAAGAAATCTGGGTTCCTGAATAGTATGGCCTCAGTCTTCCCTTGTAAGGCTTAACTAGAGATGCTTCAGATTTTGCTCTTTGCATACCCAGATGGCTGAAGTCAAATCATCAGAAGGGATGGTGACGGTGTTAGTGTTCCTTTTAACCCTTTTTTTGGGGGGGGGGATCATCATAGACAGAAAGGTATGCACTATTTATTGTATTTTCTTGAAATTTCAAGAGATTTCCATTTCAGTATTTTTAGGATGAGAAGGACTTTAGAGGGAAAAAAATGTAACTTTAAGAAAATTCTTTAATGTATTTGTTACCTTAAAATGTAGCACATGCTCAGTCCTGTTTGTGCACCGTCCCTCTGTGTTTGATAAATGCTAAAATGCGAGATGGTAAGTGATGTATTAGCTTGGGACTGTGTTTTCCATCCCGACGATTTGGCTTCAGTTACCAAACATACTGTACACCAGATTTTACAAACCACAGGAAAACTGGCACAAATTTTGAGTATTTTGCTTTATAAAATGAGACACTGTATTTACTAAAGTTTAAAAATGTTGTTTTTGATATTGTTTCAATAAATCTCTGGGCTTGAAATGAATGCAAATCCAACGTCTAAGCATTAGGCACGGGCTATAAGTAATATTTGGTATGCTTGTCAAATAATGAGGGTGAAGGCGGAAAGAGAAACTGAGTTGAAGTTAAGTTTTGTCTTCAAAATTTCCAATGCAAAGCTTGTGGTACTTTTGCTTTAGCAAATATTATTGAAGTGTTTGGATTACAGATAGCAGTCATGAAGAGATAAGATAAAACTCCAGCGCTCTATCTATGTTTGGAAGACATATCTAATCTGTGGCGGCAGGAGAAGTACATGATGCTGAAAATCACTGTAGCATCACACTTAAACACTTAGAAACCAAGGCACTTAATATGATTTATACATGCATAAACTAACGAGAGCTGTGCTAGAGACTTCTTGGAGAGAAACACTTTTCCTCAGTATTTTAATCAAGTACGCTGTCATGCCTGCTTCAGTCTGTGTATGCAACCCACAAATTTGCTGATGTGTGTGCCACTTAATGGGTCTAATATGTGTAATGTGCTATTCATGCCCATTAGAAATGCATATAATAGTGAAGACGCACTTTAATTAGTAACAACTGCTGTTTTTTTTTTTAAGTCAGAGAAATCAGGATAACAGTAAAGTAGATTTGTTCAATTTCTTAACCTGACTGTTTTCTTGCCTTTGAAATTGAAAGAGTAGCATACTCTTATTCTTATTTTACATAAATTTGCATGACAAATTCCCAGAGCTCTAATTTGAAGTTAGTAAAATAAAAGGATGCAACTTCCTATAACTGTCTGGATGCTCTATTTAGAAAGAACACATGGAACAGACTCTTTAAAGAATAATTTTATTGTCTTGTGTATGAGGATGTACAATAAATAAGAGTGGGTAAGAACAAAAGACAGGGAGAAAAGAAAAGATGAGAGAAAGGGGGTGGGCTCACTCTAATTCTTGTATAGGTATCAGCTTTACTGAAATATAATTCACATACTATAAAAATCATCCTTAAAAACCCCATGATTCAGTGGTTTTTAGCATACCCACAATGTTGGATCACCTCCACCTTTATCTAATTTTACCATACTTTTATCACAGGCCTATTGGAAGCAACTCTCCTTCCCTACTCTTTCCACATTCTAATGACCACTAGTTTAGTTTCTGTCCTTAATACCAACATGTTTTGAAGCAATAACTAATTTTATTTTGCTACATAGTTTTGGGGTCTAAATTGTTTGTGGGTTGTCTTAGAGGCTGAATGTATTGATTATACACGTACCTCAAGAACTCAGAATCTTATCTGTCTGATGATTGTGAAACTAAAATAATTATTATTTTTAATTGTGTTATTAATATTTTAACATGTAAAATTGTTAATAGTTCTGTTGAAAAGGATCAGTCCTACCACTGCTTTATTTAAGTAACAGAGAACCCAGTTCAACCACTTGATTTATTAATTATAGCTCTAGTTTTTCTAAGGATACAATTTTTTTAGCTATTTGAGAGGGATTACATTTAATCTGTAGATTATTTGGGATCATATTGGCATGTTAGCCATATTAAATCCTCCAATTTATGAGATGTCTTTCCTTTCATTTATGTTTTTAATTTCTTCAGCAATGTTTCATAATATTTATTATATGAGTCTTGCACCTCTTTGATTATTTCCTAAGTATTTATTCTCTTTGATGCTAATGAAATGGAATTATTGTCTTAGTTTACTTTTCTGATTATTTACTGTTAATGAGCAAGGATATAGTGTCTGTTAAGTGTTTTCTTTATAGTCTACTATTGTACTTCAATCATTTATTACTTCTAATAGTTCTGTCTTTAAATCTTTAGAATTTACTACTTTTAAAATTGTACCATATATTTTAAATTATTTTCTTGCTTAAATTAAGCTGATAAATTTTACGTTGATTTTTAGGAATAAACCTCACTTAGTCATGGCATGTAATCCCTTTAATATGCTTCTGAATTTAGCTTTACAGAATTTTTGTTGAGAATATTTGTGTCAGTGTTCACAAAAGATGATGATTGGCATATGATTTTTTGTTTGACTTTGATATTAAATCTTTGCCGTTTATCTCTGGTTGCAGAGATTTGTGAAGCACTCGCTTCAATTTGTTGTAAAAGTTTGAGAAGTATTGATGTTGGTTCTTCTAACCCTTATTTAGTGGCATTCACTGGTTAAGTCACAGTATCTGTAGCTTTTTTTAAATTAAGGAATTAGTGGAGATTTTTTGATTACCTTCTGTACTTAGTGTTTGTAGATCTATTTATATTTCCTATTCCTTTATGATTTCATTTTGGTAAAGTTCATTTTTTTTAGAAATTTGCCCTTTTATATAGATTATCCAATTTGTTGCTTTACAATTTTATTGCACTATCATATAATCCTTTTAATTCATATAGAATCACTGATCATGGTTTCAAGTGCATGTAACTAAAATTTTATCAAGTTCGTTCATCTTTTCCGAGAACCAAAACCACTATTATTATTACACAACAGTCATTTGCCTTTTGCACCCATGATCAAATGCATTAATCAGCATTCAGACTACAAATCCCATTACTAAAAAACCAAATTCTGTCTGTTTTTCCTGGCTTCTATGAATTACATGCAAATTGCTTCTGGAACATGTTTATAGCTACTTGCCATGGAATGGAGGATGGCCAAGGGCTGACACGGGTAGTTCCTTGATATTAAACAACTTTCCCATCCACGGCTCCTCTTGGAAGGCCCTCCTGAAAGTCTTCAACAGATTCCAAAGTCCCCACATACTTCTACCCGTCAGTTTCTTCCAGTTTAAATGATGTGCGGATTGGGAGAGAGATTTCTTCTGTTTCTAATCCTGTACTGCCAGAATTCTCTACCATGTATGTTGTTTAAATACTGTTAGCCTATTCCATTTTCTACTCTTATTTCCAGAAGATACTTCTACATTATTCTTTTGAAGGACACTGAAAGGGAAACCCATAAGAATCTGCTCTCTGGCATCTTCTGCAATGGTGTTATTGACAGTCTTTCTAGATGTAGGGAGATACAAGAATAAACACCAACTTTCTTTATTGTGGTTCTGGGAATACAGTCTAATTTTAGCTTGCAAAGAGGTTTAAGAAGCTTTGAATATGTGAAGTGATCATGGTGCCTGCACAAATATGCGAATTTCTATGTATCGTACGTTCTCCGATGCTCTTCCTACTTCGTCACCAACTTTCCCCCTTGCCTATGATTATCTGGTCCATTCATAGAGCCTGTGTTCCTAGAGTTCACATGTATGAATTCTCTGGCTTGGATATGCAAGGGAAAGGAGGGTGGGGAAAGAACGTAGAAGGATATAACATACGTTGCTTGTCTAGAGAAAAATAGATCAGTTTCTGACACCCTCAAAAGTACAAAGGCTGACGTCTTGGTTTGGGGCCTGGATAATAGAATCATGGAGAGAGGGATTCTCTCTATATCTATGAAAGGGTGAGTGGAAGGAAAAACCCACCCTAACACTCATGGACCATCTGCTTTTCCGCAGGACAGCAATAGTGGAAGTGGAATACTGTCCTCAGGTAAATCCCAGGCAGCAGAAAGCCAGAGGTGGTCTTGAGTGTGGAAAGGAAGCTCAGTGGGCAGATGAAAGACAAGGCACAGTGTTTGTGAGAATCAGTGAGGCAGCACCCAGGACATCCAGGAACTTTTCAGCGATACTCATGGAGGCTGTGTGTCAGCACTTTGCAAGCCAGTCAGTGAAATCACATGGTCACCACCGGGTGCCTTCGTTGTCATCAGCAGTTGGGAGTGGTCTAGGAAAATTGTAGACTATGGTTGCTCTTCATCTCTGTCTCTTTTTCTTTCAGAATTAGGGACTCAATATTCTACTGAATGAATGTTGGATGGAGGCAAATAATCTGAACTTTTGTACTTAACTTATGGATAAGATCAGTTGCAATTTCTAAGGATTGTTGATGTATTGACACTTACAATCCTAGGCTATACCTTCAGCTTTTTCAGAAAGCAAGAGAACAATTCTGATAAAGCATGTCCTTAGAATTACAGCCCTAAGTTTGTGTCATATTTCAAAGCCAAAAGACTCATTCTTTCGAAACAATCATGTGTGGTCTACCAGATGATAAGTACGTAATACCGATTTTCTTAATTTATGTGACACTCGAAAATAAGTTCAAAAAGCTTGGTAAAAGTTACAGAACTATTAATATAGATTCAGCAGATGTCTGTGTACTTCCATTATGTCCTGCTGCTTCCTTTTAAGGTAGATCAATAGTGAGAGGAGAAAGTAAAGAAAATGAATTGGTAGCAATGGTCTCTAGAATCACACCACATTCCTTTGTCTGGTGATGTGAACTATACTCTCCTAGCATCACTTGTGTTCAATGATGTTCTCAAATCCATCAGATTTTACAATCGACTCTCCTACCTGATATTTATGCATTATAAGAGCTGCATTTTTTTAGAAAATAAATTTTTAAGTTAGATTCTCTCTTTCTCACCATTTCTTTCCTTATACAGTTGGGATAATCATTTCTTGTTGAAACAAACATTACTAATCCAATCATTGAAAATAGTTTGGTGATGATGGTTTCTATGAGACATGTATGTGTGAGTATATGTGTGCATGCGGACATGTTCATATGTATATATGAAAGTGTACACACACAACGTTTAGTGCATGTGAAGGCCAGAGATCAACTTCAAGTATCATTACTCGGTAGCTGCCATCTTGTTTCTTAAGAGAATCTCTGGCCTGGTGCTAGCAATGTGGCTGGACTGTCTTTCCAGGGAGCCCTAGAATCTGCCTGTCTTTGCCACCACAACGCGGGGTTACGGGCCTGGGCCACCGTGCCTGGCTTTTTACAAGGGTTCAGTGACCATGTCCTCACACTTGCACAGCAAGTACGTTACGATTAAGTCATCTTTCCAACCCTGACTAGTAGATGACTTTCTGTCATAATAGCTGCTCAAGTTCTGGTCTTTCCTTCCCCAATATCTGGGTTAACCTGATTTATATGCTTCCCTTTAATAATGCATACGAATCTGGCTCTTTGGGTTATAAAAGAAGCTATCCACTTGGGCAGCCTCAAGGGAAAATAATTACATTTTTTATGTGCACTGAAATTCTCACAGGAAGTTCCAGTGTTCCTTATAGCATGTCTACCTCCTGTTGGTTGACCAAAGGCTTTCTTTACCTTGTATTATTCTATGCTTTTTCTATTTTTCTACTCTCATTTCTGAACAATTGGCTATGTTTCCTTTTCTCAAAATTTGCACAGTAGACTTTCATTTGCTTAAATTGCTTTTTTAAAATTTCCGCTCATACAAACTTCATAGGTACACCAGTCCTCTCCCTCCCTCCACCCCTCCCTGGACCCCCTTGTTCCTTCCCCCCTTTTTTCCTTCCTTTCCCCCCTCTATCTCCCAGTGCCTCCCCCCCATCCCTGTAGCATCCTTTAATGTGTATGTCAAACTTTCCTCTGGGTCCTCCTCTCTGATGAGGTGTAAGGACTCAGTGGCACTAAAATGCTTTTTTTGATTTATAATTTTTATTTTTTTTACTTTTACAAACATATTTAATATTCATCTCAACTTCCCCCCTCCTTTTTCTCTCCCATACCCTCCTTTTACTTCACCATCCTCTCCTACTTCTTCCCACCCTTCCGTCTGTGTGCTTCTATAGACCCCAAGGTTCACTCTGGCTTGTCTACTTCTGTGGGGGCTCAGGTCTCCGTAGTATGTCAAGTTGTCTCTCTTCAGGCTACCCCACTGATGTGTATATTTCCCTTCACTCATCCAGCTTTAGACCCAAAGGGACTCCATGATATACAATAGGCCACACCCCAAATATACATATTAAAAGACTAGAATGTTTTTTCTTAGTCCAAATGGTTTATAGGCTCACAGCTAATGTGTGTGCGTGTGTGTGTGTGTGTGTGTGTGTGTGTGTGTGTGTGTGTGTGTGTATGTGTATGTGTGTGTCTTCATCTGATGATCTTCAGTAACCCAAAATGAGTGTCAAATTCATGCACATTTTAGGGGACACCGGCAGCAAGGACTGTGTGCATGCTCCTATATAATGCAACTAATATTTGATAACTCTGCAAACATATATGCCCATGCTTAATTGTTTCAAAGTGGCCATTACAAAGTTTCACATATATGATATTTTAACGTTGATGAGATTCTTTGAGATCTAATAATATGATTTTAAGGGTCAACAACAGGCCTGATTCTAAATGTACCAAGTTAATGAGCTAACTATTTATATAAATTAATAATTGGAGTTGACTCGCTTTAATAGTGCCCTTTGGTGGATTAATTGAAAATATTTGCCTAATGACCTGCTGTAGTTCTAGAAAGTTATTGGAGTTGTGTCAAAGGGTCAACAATAAAGTCACGTGCCAAAGGACTATTTAAATAATCGAATCAGCTAATATATATTTTCACAATGTTACAGTTACAAATAAGGTGGCAGTGATAAAGTATAAGTAACCCCTGTGCTAAAATCTATTGGCACGAGACAGGAACACAACCGGACATCTACATTAGGATATTGTACATGTAACAGTCAAAGAGAGGCTCAAGGGGCAGAAGTGGTCTCTGAGCCAGGCTGGATAAGTCAGGGGCAGCTTTTCGAAGCACGTGGGCTGCAGCTGAGTGTTGAAGGATAAATGTGGAGTTGGAGAGCATGACTCAGCATGGATATTTCTTTGTCAGCTGCACTTTATGTCTTATGTGGGCATGATGCCTACAAAGAGTACTGAGAACGAAAGAACATCACAACCCATGCTACTAAGAATGCTGGTTCAGAACCTCATTTAAGCAGAGTGAGGTCCAGTATTATAAATAGATTCCTTATCTGCAGTGGGAAATACCATATTTCATATCCAGAAGTGACAAGGAGTGATAAATTTAATGGAAGCATGTCGAAGCTGAAAATTTTTGTTTGCATTTGGAAAAAGTACTTGAAGGACCTCTAGATCTTTCTTATTTCTTACTTATTTACTTATTTATTCATTATTTTTGTGTCCACTTTTCATGACTATTTTACCAATTTGTTTTTGAAGGAAAGTATCTAGTTTCAATAAAGTTTCCCAAGTACTTTTCCGTTCCAAATGGACCTGAGTTAATTTTATTTTTATGGGCTGCTGGTCTTTAATCTCTTATCACAGAATCAGAAAGGTACCTGTTACACACTGGTAAATTGGTTATCAATCCCTTGGGCAGTATATTTTCATATCGGTATTCCAGGGAAGATGATATAAATCTTGTGTACAGTATTATTAGCTTAGGCAGCTGCTGACTTAAAAAGGCCAGTTTAACAAGTCACCACTGTATTATGTTTAATTAGGTACAGTTTATATAATGAGGTGTTCAGTTCTAATGGAAAGACATGCTGCGAGCAGCACATCTGCAGGAATAACTATTACAATCAGCATTGCAGAGACCCATGGAACTGCAAATTAGACTTACTTATCTAGAAATAAATTACATCCCAATGCCTTCATAAAGCTCATTAATTAATTCCACTGGCATAAAGGTCTTTTTCTTAATTTCATGTTCCATTAGCATAATAAACACAATTTGAGTTACAACAGTATGATCAGTTTAATGGATGCTATTTATTTTAGTTTTTTATTTAAAGTCCCGGTAACGTAGAATTAACATCAATATGCTGTTTGGTCCTTTATTAAAAATTCCCATAGGATAACCAACACAGATGTTCAACGCAACATCATATATTTGCTGAATTTTACGACTCTACTAATTGGCCATATGGAAAGGTGTTGCTTGGGTGAAATTTTTTTAAAAAAATCCCAAATTATATGGGTTGTAATAATTACAATTAGTTTATACATGAAGTTGGATAGGTTAATATATACTGCCTGTTGCAGGCAAAGCTGGAGTAAACAATCTTTGGACGCTATGTTCTATAGGGAATTCCAGTTCATTTAAAAGAAATTCTGACAGTATTTTTGTCAATTACAATGTTACAATTGTAAGATTAACTTTGCTTATTACCTTTGTTTACATTCTAAAACTATATAACATGGATGTGTATTTGCGAACTGTATATTTTTAGACACTTATATCTTCTTGTAAAAGCAATTCTCTTCACTTTATTAGGTATGATATTAAAATATTTACATTTATGCTTTGAAATTCTGGGTTCACTGGATCTGCTAATGTCTGAGATTGCAATCATTGTACTATTTTTTGAGTGATCTCATGCATAGAATTTTATTAATGTTTCATGGATGCCTTGTTACTGAAATAAAATACACTGCAAGGCACACAGAAATTTCCTTTCTCATGTCACAATATTTTCTTCCTGCCATGTTTTCTTTTTTTAATCTGTGTGTTTTTTTTAATTTTTTTTTAATTTCAGCTCATACAAACTTATTAGGTACACCAGTTCCCTCCCTCCCTCCTCCTCCCCCCGTACCCCCTGCTCCCCCTCCCCACCCCTCTCCCTCCCCATCCCCCAGTGCCTCCCACCCCAATTCCCAGAGAGTCCTTTCTTGTGCATGTCTGATTTTCCTCTGGGCCCTCCTCTCCGATGACGTACAAGGACCCAGTGGCCTTTCCCGAACCCTTTCCCGTGTTCCCCTTAGGTATAGGAACACTGCTGTGGCTGCCAATCCTTTGCCTCCAAGGATCTTGGTGCCTTTAGCAGATGCTAGACTTTGTTAGGTCAACAGTGTGTTGGACAATGCGCAGGGCATGCAAAGTCCAATTATGATTGCTTCAGCCCTAACTAGTATAGAGTATCTTACATATCATTGCTCCTCCCATCCTTATGCTCTTACACTCTTACCGCCCCCTCTTCCGCAAATTTCCCTGAGCTTCAAGATGGGGAGAGACTAAGCTGGCCTAGTTCTAGGTGGTTGATATAGAGTCTCTGAAGTTCTGGATTGTGGTTTGTTGATTTTCTTTTGCAGTTTTTCTGCTCCTGCAATGCCCTTCACTCCATCCTGGTGGGCATTGTATGTTACCCCCTGGCCAGAGACAAAAAGCTGTTAGAGTCTTGTGATAAAAGCACATTCAAAGGTAGATGTAATAAAAGTGGGAAACCACAGTGAGGGAGGGGTCTATCACCCATTTGCAAAATTGTTACTTTTTATCTGCCAGACTATATGCCCTCCTCTTCTGGTGAGATCACTCCCCCTCAGTAGTAAATGATCAGGAACAAAAGTCTGTGAACTTAATCAGATGTCTCATTACTTATTTGGGTCCTTGGTGGAGGCCTATTTTCCCTGCTGTAACATGGTCCCTTCTCTCCTTGTTTCTGGTGTGGCCCTCCTACCCCATCCCTCCTGTTCATAATCCTTGGAATTACTGTCTCTAGGTGGGCTGGGTGGGTTTGGTACTAGGAGCCACCTATTAGGGAGTACATACGGTGCTTAATTTTCTGGGTTTGGGATACTTCACTTAATATAATTGTTTCTAATGACATCCATTTCCCGGCAAATTCCAGTAATTCATCATTTTCGATGGCTGAGTAGTAGTCCATTGTATAGATGTACCACAGTTTCCTTATCCACTCAACTGTTGGACATTTGGGCTGATTCCATGACTTTGCTATTGTAAACAGTGCTGCTATGAACATGGTCGTGCTTGTGCTATTGAGGTGAACCTCTGCTGTATGGGGGGTTATTCCCAAAAGTGGAATAGCAGGGTCATATGGCATTTCAATCTTTAATTTCTTTAAGAATCTCCAGATGGCTCGCCAGAGTGGCTGTATGAGCCTGCATTCCCACCAGCAATGTAGGAGAGTTCCCCTCTCTCCACATCCTCTCCAGCATTTGTCGTTGTTAGTATTGTGGATTTTTGCCATCCTGACCGGGGTGAGATGATATCTCAGGGAAGTTTTGATTTGCATTTCCCTGATGGCTAAAGAAGTGGAGCATTTTTTAAGATATTTGTTAGACGTTTTAATTTCATCTCTGGTAAAGTTTCTTTTAAGTTCCAGGGCCCATTTTTTAATTGGGCCATTGGTTTCCTTGGTGTTTAGTTTTCTAAGTTCTTTGTGCACTCTGGACAATAGAGCTCTATCAGATATGTGGTTAGTGAAGATTTTCTCCCATTCTGTGGGTTGCCTTTGAGCTCGCGTTACAATCTCTTTATCTGAACAGAAGCTCTTTAATTTCACAAGATCCCAACTGTTGAGAGTTGGTAGCAGTGACTGTGCCATTGGATGTCTGTTTAGGAACTGTTGGCCTAGCCCAATCAGCTCGAGGGAGTTCCCTATCCTTTCAACTATGGTTTTTATAGTCTCTGGCCTGATATCAAGGTCCTTGATCCATTTGGAATTAAGTCTTGTACATGGTGACAAGTACGGGTCCAGCTTTAATCTTCTGCATGTGGAGATCCAGTTTTGCCAGCACCATTTGTTGAAGATGCTGTTCTTTTTCCTTTGGATTCTTTGGACCCCTTTGTCAAAGACCAAATGGCTGTAACTTTGTGGGCTTATATCTGGGTCTTCAATCCTTATCCATTGATCTGTGTGTCTATTTTGGAGCCAGTACCAGGCTGTCTTTACAACTATGGATTTGTAGTATAGACTAAGGTTTGGTATGGTTATACCTCCAGCTGTGTTTTTGTTACTCAGGATTGTTTTTGCTATCCTGGGTCTTTGTGCCTCCATATGAACTTTGAGATTGTTTGGTCAACTTCTTTGAAGAATTGCTTTGGGATTTTGATTGGTATAGCATTGAATCTGTATATTGACTTTGGTAGGATGGTCATTTTTATGATGTTGATTCTGCCAATCCAGGAACAAGGGAGGTCTTTCCACCTTCTGGTGTCTTCTGCTATTTCTTTCTTTAGGGTTTTAAAGTTTTCATTGTAAAGGTCTTTTACCTCCTTAGTTAGGTTTATACCAAGGTATTTCATTTTTTTAGGGGCTATAGTAAATGGGATTGTTTCTCTCAAGGCTTTTTCGCTTCTTTCATTCTGGGCATATAGGAAGGCCTCTGATTTTTGCACATTTATTTTGTATCCTGCCACCCTGCTGAACTTCTCAATTAGTTCCAGGAGCTTCCTGGTGGAGTTTTTGGGATCACTCAAGTATAAGATCATGTCATCTGCAAATAGGGATAGCTTGACTTCTTCCTTGCCAATTTGAATCCCTCTTATGTCCCTTTCTTGTCTTATGGCTTCAGTTAACACTTCAAGTACAATATTGAATAGAAGTGGTGAGAGTGGACAGCCTTGTCTAGTTCCTGATCAAAGTGGGAATGCTTCCAATTGTTCCCCATTGAGCATAATCCTTGCTGTGGGCTTGTTGTATATAGCTTTTATTATATTGATAAAGGTTCCTTCCATTCCTACTGTCTCTAGCATTTTGATAATAAAAGGCTGTTGGATCTTGTCAAAAGCTTTTTCTGCATCTATCGAGAGTATCATGTGGTCTTGGACTTTGGACTGGTTTACATGATGAATTACATTTATTGATTTGCGTATGTTGAATAAACCTTGTGTGCCGGGGATGAAGCCTACTTGGTCCCCATGAATGATCTTTTTGATATGTTTTTGAATCCGATTTGCTAAGACTTTGTTGAGAATCTTTGCGTCTGTGTTCATCAGGGAGATCGGCCTATAGTTTTCTTTTTTAAGTGAATCTTTATTAGGTTTTGGAATTAAGACGATACTAGCTTCATAGAAGGAATTTGGTAGTGTTCCTTCCTTTGCTATTTGATGGAACAGTTTAAGGAGTATTGGTGTTATTAACTCCTTAAATGTCTGGTAGAACTCTGTGCTGAATCCATCTGGTCCAGGACATTTTTTGGTGGGAAGATTCGAGATTACTTCCTCAATTTCCTTATATGTTATAGGACTATTTAAATAATTCACAAGTTCCTGATTCAATTTAGGTAAGTTGTGTTTACTTAGAAATTCATCCATCTCTTTTGTGTTGTCAAACTTCACAGAGTATAAGGTTTTGAAATATGATGTTATAATTCTCTGGATTTCTTGGGTATCAGTAGTGATAACTCCATGTTCATTTCTAATTTTGTTAATTTGGGTTTTCTCTCTCTTGCTTTTGGTTAGTTTAGCTAGGGGTGTATCAATCTTATTGATTTTTTCAAAGAACCAGCTTTTTGACTGGTTGATTTTTTCTATCGTTTTCTTAGTCTCGATTTCAGATATTTCTCCCCTTATTTTGCTAATCTCCTCTCTTCTACTACTTTTGGGATCAGATTGCTCTAGTTTCTCTAAAGCTTTAAGCTGCATTGTTAAGTTGTTTATTTCTGATGTTTCCATTTTTTGACGTAGGCATTAAGAGCTATGAACTTACCTCTTAGAACAGCTTTCATTGTGTCCCAGAGATTTTGGTAAGTTGTATTTTCGTTATCATTCACTTTCAGGAAATCTTGAATTTCCTTTTTAATTTCTTCCTGAATCCAGTTCTCATTCAGCATCATAGTGTTAAGTTTCCAGGAGTTAGTGTATTTTCTCTTGTTTGATGTGTTGTGGATGTCCAGCTTTAGGCCGTGATGGTCTGATAGGGCACAGGTTAGAATTTCAACTTTCTTGTATATGTGTAGATTCATTTTGTGGCCCAATATGTGATCTATTTTGGAGAAAGTTCCGTGTGCTGCTGAAAAAAATGTGTATTCTTTGGTGCGTGGGTGAAAAGTTCGATAGAGATCTGTAAGGTCCATTTCTTTCAGGGTTTGATTAAGTTCCAAAGTGTCTCTGTTAAGCTTTTGACCTGTTGATCTATCCCATGTTGAGAGGGCGGTGTTGAAGTCCCCAAGAATTATCGTTTGGGGATTGATTTCTTGTTTTAGACGCTGTAGGATTTTCTTAATGAATGTGGAGGGGCCCTTATTGGGTGCATATATGTTCAGTATTGTGAAGTCTTCCTGGTGAATTGTACCTGTGACTAAAATGTAGTATCCATCCGTGTCTCTTATAATTTTCTTTGGTTTGAAATCCACTTTGTCTGATAGCATAATGGCTACCCCTGCCTGTTTTCTGCTTCCATTTGCTTGTAGAATTGTTGACCAGCCTTTTATTTTTAGAGCGTGCCTATCTTTTGTGGTGAGATGGGTTTCCTGCAGGCAGCAGATTGATGGATTGTGATTTTTAATCCATGTTTGTAATCTGTGTCTCTTGATCGGTGAATTAATTCCATTAACATTTAGTGTTATAATGGAGAAACTATTGTTAATTCCAGCCATTTATTATGTTTAGTAGCTTTTATAAGTATATTGCTTCGTTTTTAATGATGTTATACTTGCCTTCTGTTCTCCTGGATATGCCTGTTTTTTTCTTCACGCTTGAGTATCATTTCTAGTATTTTTTGAAGGCCTGGTTTGGTGGCCATGTATCCCTTAAAGTTGTCTTTGTGCTGGAAAATTTTTCTTTCTCCCTCGATCATGACTGATAGTTTTGCAGGATAAATCAGCCTGGGTTGACATTTTTGCTCATTCAATACTTGAAGTATGTCTCTCCAAGCTCTTCTTGCTTTTACTGTTTCAACTGAGAAGTCATTTGTTATTTTAATAGGTTTACCTTTAAAAGTGATTTGTTTTTTCTCCCTTGAAGCTCTCAGCACCAGTGGAGTGTTTTACGTATTATTTGCCGCAGCGTGCTTCTATTTTGGTCGTATCTGTTTGGGGTGCGGAATGCCTCTTGTATATGGATGGGCCTCTCTTTTTTTAGATGAGGAAAGTTTTCCTTGATGATCGTTTGAAAAATTTCCTCAGGGGTGGTATTTTGAGATTCTTGCTCTGGTATTCCATGAATACGCATGTTAGGCTTTTTCAGGGTGTCCCATATCTCTTGGATATTTCTCTCAAGTATCTTTTTGGCTTTAACAACCTCTTCCATTGAGCTGGTTAGTACTCCCACTTTATCTTCAAGGACTGAAATTCTGTTTTCTGCTTCATTAGTTCTGTTGATAAGACTCTCTGTGGCGTTCTGGGTTGAAGATAACTTGTCTTTTAGCTCAGTTTTAAACTCTGCTTGAGTTTGTTTTAACTGCTCTATGCCACTTTTTGTTTCTTGCACTGTTTTTCTCAACTCCTCCAGATGTCTGTTGTGTTCCTCTTCAAAGCGATTGATTCGTTTATGTAATTCCTCCCTGATTTCCTCTTTCATAGTATTGAACATGGTAATGATCATATTTTGAAAGTCTTTATCCTGGGTGGGGCTTTCTTGGCCTTTTTCCGTGGGTTTGTTCTTGTTGGAGTCTAACATTATGGGATTAATTTCTTCAGTGGGAAATTTGTTTACTTGATTGTTGCTTCTCAAGGATTTGCACTAAGACTTTGGCATTGTCATTTTAACTCTTAAGATCTCTCAATTTCACTAAACTGAATTATTTGGCCTGGGGTCCTGGTGGGCAGGGCAGGCGGAGACTTACCTAGGTCGTGGGGTGAGGCCCGGCTGGACTGCGCGTGGGTCCGGACCGGTGGAGCGGGGTGGGGTGCAAAGGGGGGATGGGGGCGACGGCGTGGAGCTATTTAACCCGAGGGCAGCTGGGGCGGAACTAACGCGCGCGGCTCCGGCTGGATGGTGGGAGTCGGAGCCGGGTCCCTGTGGGCCGACCTGGGGTCCTGGTGGGCGGTGCGCGGGGGGGGGGGGTACTCACCAGCTAGGGCGCGGTGTTGAGGCCCGGCTGGACCGCGCATGCATCCCGACTAGCGGAGCGGGTTGGGGTGCAAAAGGCGTAACTCTGATATTATACATGCAGGAAACAGAAATGGGAGTTGTAGGAACTGATCAGGCATGGGGTCAGAGGGAGCCCAGGATGTCCTCCATCATCTAAGCCTAATTTGTGTGTTTTATCTGCCACAAAATACATCCCATACTTCTTTTCATCATTTAATCATTACTTATTTTCCATATTAAAAAATTATATTTCCCTATAAGTTGGTATGACTGTACAGCAATATCCTCAAAAATTAATCACTCAAGACAATAATTGCTTATAATTGCTCATGGCTTTTGAGAAGTTTGGGAAGGTTTAGGTTGGGAGTACTTACTTGGACTGTCTTAGGCTATCGTAGGGAGATGCTTGGGAGTGCTTCAGTCAGCTGAAGGCTTGGCTTACTTCGTGGCCTTTGCAGTTACTTTTCTTTTGTTGCTGTGAGACAACATTCACATGCAACTTGAAGGAGAGCTTTATTTTGACTTATGGTTGCAGAGGAGATAAAGTCCATTATGGTTGGAATTGCAGAGCAAGAGGTATAGCTAGAGGGAGACACAAGAAGCAGGTTCAAATTACTTCAGCCATCATGAAGGGAGGGAGAGAGAGAGAGAGAAAGGGAGAGAGAGAGAACTTAAAGGAAGCAGAGCAGGCTACTAAATCTCAAGGTCCGTCCCCTGAGGCATGCCTTCCTTTAGAAAGGTTCCACTTCTTAAAAGGGCCACAACCTTCCCCAAATCACCAGCTAAAGATTGGGGAGCAAGTCACATTCAAGCCATGACATGGGATGTGACAATTGTTCATAAAGCCTTGGTTTCTCTGCATATAGAATTGCTTGACGTCCCTATGCAGGGGTGACAGGCTTCCCCTACAGTACAGACTCAAGAAGCTAAAGCTGAAGCTGAATTCCATTTTATCATCAGGTTTTTGAAAGCACACATTATTTTTTCCAAATTCTATTGGTCACCTAGCCCAGCCCTCATTCGATGTAGAAGGCTGTCTTCTCTCTGCCTCTCTTTGCCCATTTGCAAGCTATACACGTTCTGGGCCTGAGACACTTATATATTATAGCATAGCTCAAGTACTAGGTCCAGAATCTTGTCATCTAACTCAGATTCACAACTAACAGTTTTTGAAGATCTTTTCACTGAAAGTTTATAAAATTAAACATTTATTATCTGGTTCCCCAACCAATCATTTTACAGTGACATCCCAGGCGCTGCGGACACTCATATTCTGGACCAAAGAACACAGAAGCAGCCAGAAGGACCTCCAATGTCTTACATGTTTGATTTTGAATTCATTTTTCACCGTTGTGTGTTCAAAACCTTTTGACAATACCCACATTCAATAATGGAATCCTATACTAAGTAGCAGCCCACAGTTTAAGAAGCTGGAGTTTAGAGAAAGGCACAGACTGGGGAAGGCAGATAATTGCTACATTGTAATGGAAAGTTGAGCCAGTATTGTCATTTACGGCAACACTGAAAGTGGAAGGCATGCTTAGCAGTCAGGAAGTAGTCAAGTTAGCGTGATCTAGCTAACTTGTCATCTGGCCATTTCTCACACAGTAAAATGTCAGAGCAGCAAGGATAAGTTCGAAGCAGTTCAGTTAAATGTAAGAGTAAAGAGCCAGGTTTCAAACATAAAATCACTCCCCTCTTCCACACTCCATGCTTCAAATAAGAAAGGACACTTGGAAAATACCGTGTCCAGGCATTGACAAGAAAAGGATCGGCTAAAAGTGAAGCCAAGATTGTAGCTTGTCTTAATGTCCTTTCCTGCTGCTATGACTAAAGCAACTTAGGAAAATTAGAGCCTCTTTTAGCTCACAGTTCTATCATGTACAGTCTAAAATGGCTGGAAATTCAAGGCAGCAGGTGCTTGGGGAGCTGGTCACGTCATATATGTACACAGAAAGTGACGAATACACAACATTCCCAATGGGCGATTCATCCATCTCAATTAACGTAATCAAGATTATCACCGCAGGCAGGTCCAGAGGCAGCCTCGGGGAGCCAGATCTCACCAAGTTGAGGATCGAAATAACCCATGACTAGAGATGGGGGCCTCGTGGAAGCATGAAGAGTGTCAACAAAGAGTGATAAACATGTGCTGGAGGAGCTGGAAACAGGAGGAGAGAGGCAGCTGCAAAACCTCCCCCAGCATCAGCTAGACACCCTTGTCTCCTTGCAGAATGCGGCTCTGAGCGCGCGGCCCTGGTGCTGCATTCGGCCTTCGGGAAGGAGGCTGGAGCTATGATTTTGTCTCCTTTTCCAGATACTGCGTGGTAAAGACCTGGGAATTCCTTCTCTCCGGGAACTAGGGCTCAGTGAAACGGAAATCATGACTTGGAACAGCTGTGTCTCAAGGGGAAAGAAAAGACTGAGGGCAACTGCTGAAGCAACACCGAGTCGTCCTCGAGGTATCTGAGAAAGGAGCTCAGAGCGTCAGCGCATCCTCTGCCGCCACAGCGATTTTCGAAGAATAAACAATGGACCGGAGGAGAAATGGAAATGGAAAAGTTTTTATTTCAGGGAACTGACCATCGCTCCTTCCTTAAGGCTCTTTATGACCAAGAGGAACCCCAAAGAAGAACAAAGGCGAATCCATGAACCATTGGGAAAGTTTTTTACCATGAGATGATAATGGAAAAGCGTCTTGAAGAGCTGGTTCCCCCTTGCACGAGGTGGACCCTTTGCTCCCCACGCACCGCTCTAGCTGCGGCAGCGGGTGATGGACATGCCCAGGTGAGAGCTCACCTTATTCCAGCACGAGGGGAAACAGGCAGCGCAGGATAACAGACCCGTCTCCACGTGGCCAAAAATCTTGATTACGCACCTGGACAGTGCTGAACTGGGCCAAAGAAGCTGACACAGACAATAGAATTTGTCCCCGAACATAAGATCCGGAGAAACTGTCTGTCAGTTTTCTTCATATAACATGGGGGAGCCAAACAAAGTGTTATACTTGAAGAACAAAACCTTAGCTCTTGGGTGACCGAAAGGAATCTTGTGACATCATAGGTTCGGCTCCAGGAGAAAAAAAGAACCTCCCGTTCAATTCCAAATGACTGGACGCATACTTTCATCACTTTTCCCAGTAAAGAGATTGCATGGCAAGTGTTACATCAAGTAAATGGATATAAACTACATGGGAAAATATTGGCGACGGAGTTTCGAAAGCACAAAAAAGAACAATCAGATCTTGGGGCTACTTCTCTTCCGCCATCTAGTATGGAAATCAGTGGTAGCTAGAAATATAGACATATCTATAACTATGCACCTGGATGATCTTTCTTATCAGAGCCTTGGATCTAAGCTTTGCATGGAAATTTATTTGGTGTCGAAAAAGAAAAGAATAAAAAGAAAAGTAATTAAGATGAATTTTGGAGACAGTTGGTTAAAAAAAGACTATGTAAGACAGGAAAAAGGTTCTAAAGGACAGACAGTATTGTGACAGTATTATAAGGCAATATAAAGAGACTTTCATTTTGTCAGGGTAAATTATATAGGATTATCCGTAAAAATTTTGTCAAATCTTTACTAGTTTTTGGAGTCTTCAGTATTTACCCTTAGACATAAGATTCTTTCCAGGACTGCTTCCCATATGCAAAATTTAAAAATTAATTGAATGTTCTTTATTAGAACTCAATTTGTAACTAATTTTATCTACTTACTAAAAAAGAGCAGACCCCCCTCCCCAGGCCTAAATATCAGCAAGTAATGTTTTGTTAGAACTGTCGGCAGGTCAGTTAGCATATTTAATCATTGCTTCCTAACAAAGGGCATATAAGGTGGTTAATTTTAAAAATCTGTAAATGTAGTCCTCTCTGATTCTTTAAAACATATAGAATTACATTGAGTGACAATTATAATGTTGGCTTTCTAACATGTTGAAATAATATGTATAGCTAGCATACCAGAAATTTTGAGAAAAGGGAATGTGTTTATATAGTAACAAGATTGCTATATATCACTGGAATTGATTTAGCATTTATCTTCAGCTACTCCATTTTAGTTAGGCTCTATATAGTAAGACCTAGAACAACTACTAAGGAAATAAATTTTTTAAAAATCTATAGACAGGATATAGTCAATATCTTGTCTCTATAAGTTTCTATAAAAGTCAAAAACAAGTTGCAACCTATAGACCATTTGAAAATGGGGATAGATGGAAACATTATTAAAGGCATTTAAATTTTTAGGTAAAATAATTCATATGTATAGTATATACAGACATTTCAAACTTAAATTAAGATTAGGAAATACATATACCAAATTGTAAGCCTTTTGGAGGTAGAATTGTACAGACTCAGTGGAGGTTTTTAATTTGTGAAAAAATGTTAAAATGAGAAAAATGAAAAAAAGTGACTTTTTGCATATTCTTGCAAAGATTTTGCTTCCAGAAAAATTTTCAGACCCACTCTGAGGATATCTGACTTTATTCAGGTCACGTTCATATTCGTCTGCTATACTGCTTACTTTGATTAACACTCCAACTGTAACTGTAGTTTAGAGAATGAGAAGTAAATTGTCCTTGTTATAACCTCTTGTACATGTTAGTGAGGGACATACTTCTCAGTTGCATTTTTCATATGTAAGTACTTCCCCTTGAGTGGAAACATCTTACCTCTTCCCTTTACTAAAACTATAGACCATTTGAAAATGGGGATAGATAGAAATGCAGGATACCTTTCAACTGGTGTATAGACACAGAAACTGTGGTCTATCCATGCAGTGAAATTCTACTCAGCAATAAAACCTACAAAATCACATATGTAGCAACTTAGATAAATGCTAAATGTGTTTTTGCTAAATATAAGCCAGACTCCTCAAATGGCTGCTTGCTATTCAATTTCATTTGTGTGTTTTCTGCAAAGGGTGAAGCAATAAAAATGGAGGAGAAACACTGGGTAAGTGTTGGCAATGAGGTGTTCTTTTTTAATGATGGAGAATTTCTGCATCTTGTTTAGAGTTAATATGGTGTATAATTATATATAAAAGTGTGAAATTTTGCTGTATAAAAATATTAAATAAATGTAATTTTAGTGGAATGAAAAAGAAATAATCCATAACTCTGGTCTTGTCAACTTGATACCTAAACAAATCACTTTAAGTCATAATCTTCCATCTCTCATCCTCATAGGCTTACGGCTACCTTTTAATGCAAAACTACATTCAGTCTAGCTTCAAAGTTCCCACAGTCATTAAGAAGTCCAGTACTCTAAATATCCTGTCTCTATGAGTTTCTATAAAAGTCAAAAACAAGTTGCAAACTTCCAACATGTAATGTATAAAATAAATATTCCTTTTCTAAAAAGGAAGAATCAGGGCATGACAAGAAGTGACCAGACCAAAACAAAATCAAAATATATAACAGGACAAATACCAGATCTTGCAGTTCCATGTTCAGATCTGGGAAATGCTATATAATCAACTGTACTCCAAAAGGCACAGGTGGTTCCAACCCTCCAGCTCTCTTGCCATTAGCAGACACCTAATCTCTCTTGGATTGACTCGATTCTGTTTGAAGCTTTACTTGCTAAATATCTTATTACAGTTACATTATATGACTCCCTCAATCTTGTACCTTTCATGCCCACAATACCAACATCATATAGATGACACTGTCAATTTCTTCTGCGAGCTCGAGAGAGAGTTTGACACTGTCGGACCATATCTATATCTATTGTGTGGTGGCTTTTGGAAAACTCTTTCCAAACAATTGCTTTTGAGGAACAAGGAGTTCCCTAGTTCTCTCACAGTTTGGATTTTCTTCCTTTGAATAAATTGGTATTGCTACAGGATGATGCCTAAGGGTTTGCCCTTGGGAAACAATTTCTATTATTCCGGTGAACGACAAGCGGTTTCTCTTCCATGGTGCTGATTTTATAGCTGCTTTCTAGTTCCAGTCTTCACACTTTAACTGACTTGACATTTCTCCTTCCAATCAAACTAGTTTCTTATTTTTAAATTCAGCTTCACACAGGTTCTCAAGGCATGGGCAAAATAAAGCCACGTTCTTGGCCAAAACATCATACAAATGACCTTTGGCCCATTCCGGATAGAGTCCATGTTCCAACTCTGAAGTCTTGTGAGCTGACCTCCGCCCTCTGTGTTTCTCCCGGCAACACAGTCTTTCGAGCTCTCAGAAGAAAGGACCACGTGCTCTGCTTTAATTAAGCGGGGTATTTTCTAACCCAGAGTAGCAAACTCTTCCACCTTCCTCCACTGGCCAGTTCCAAGCATGTAAGAGCCACACCACCAAGTGTGGCACAGCAATGGCCGTGCTTTTGAGCACTGATTTTTGTTTTAGTTTACTTTTCAATTTTGTGATAAAATACCCAGACATAAGCAACTTAAGAAAGGTTTTATTTTAGCTCATAGCTCAAAATACAGTGCATCATGGTAGAGAAGTCAAGATAGCAGTGAAGTTGCTGGCCACACTGGTCCACAGTCACGAATCACAGAGTGATGAGTGCACGCTGCCCTTCAGTTCCGGGTCTCCATTTTACTGTCTTTGACCCAGTCAGAGAATGGTTCCACTTGAAGCCAGTGGGACTTTCATTTCCTTCCAGTAGCATGATCAAGATAACTTCCCATAGACATTCCCAGAGGTTCCTCTGCGATACAATAATGTTGAAGATTGAGATTAAAGATCCAGTAGCCCCTTTGCAGAAACCTCAGAAATATTCAGAGTTATACATTTAACAGGAAAAAAAGTCCTTGTGAAGATGTTTGAGCATTTCCTGGAGTCCTTTCCTTTAAACAGCAGAGCTCTTTGGGACGTATTTTCCCAGGCAGCATCATGGGAAGTTTCAAGTGGAGCAGCTTATATCTCACTACAACTTGTGGGTGTGATTTTGTTTTAGTAGTATGAACTTTATAAACTTTACAGGATAATTCCAAAGAAGAAGAACATCACATTGACAGACTCAATGCCAGGTCACACTCAAAGGGACAGGGACAGCCAAACATCTGCAAGGGTGGGAAGGTTAGACTCTTTCACTACTATAAAAGAGGGGCAGGGTGAGAATACTTTACCCCCAGGATAATTCAGGGCCCTGTATGAACATATATGATACATTGTTATATTCAGATGGCTTGTGCTATAAAATTCTGCACTGATTGTACCAGTTAACATCTAGTATAGAGTAATTAGCTCTGCTTTTTGTTAGTATCAAGTGCAATGTCTTATTAAAGTTCTATATTACATATAGCTAAGGAAATAAAATGGCATTGCAAAACATATTCATTTTGACTGTCTTGAAATCACCATGTATGAAGACTTTGTATGTTTCCTTTCTTATTGTAACCTCCTCTGCTATACAATTGTTACATTTGAACTTTTTCTCCTTAGCACCCTTTAAAATTACTCACATACTGCATTCAACTTAATTACTTACTTTTTCCATTGTTTTCTATTTCATTTTCTAAACCATTAGAATCAGATGCTTTTATCACTTTTCTTAAAATAGATGCAATATATGGTAGAATTAATAATTTAGGGACCTATCACAGTCACACATGTATCTACCTTGAGCTAAAATTAATAATTGACCTCTAACTTTATGATGTTGTCACTAAAGAGCTGCAAAATGAAATGGCTAATTAATGTATCATGTAAATCAGAGTCACTCAATATTCACTTCCCTTTTTATCTCCTTGCTTAGCCATTAATCTATGATCACTGATTTGTGGCAGAAAAAGTTTTTGCTGTAGCTTTACTGAATTCTCTATTTTCTTTCTTTCTTTCTTTCTTTCTTTCTTTCTTTCTTTCTTTCTTTCTTTCTTTCTTTCTTTCTTTCTTTCTTTCTTCTTTCTCTTTCTCTCTTTCTTTCTCTTTCTCTCTCTTTTTCTTTCCTTCTTCACGTGTGTTCGTGTATATGTATGTACACATGTGTAAGCATGCATATGAAGGCTAAAGAACAATTTTGGGTATCACTTCTCAGCAAAGCTGTCTACTTTTTCTTTGAGATAGGGTCTCTTGCTGGTATACACCACACCAAATAGGGGGTCTGCCTGTCTCCGTCTCCAAAATTTTGGGAGTATAAGTATTTACCACCACACTTGACCTTTTTGAGTATGTGCTAGAGATTGAATTCAGGTCCTTGTGCTTCCAAGGCAAGCACTATATCAAATAAGCCATTTCCTCATCCCCTGAATTATATTTTTTTTCTTTAGTCTGCCTTATAGTATTGTACTATCTTTTCGGACGTCTGCTTCAATCATTTTTTTGTGGGAAGTTAAAATGGCTAAGAAGGCAGTGTTTGGATCATGTTCATGTATTCATACAAGCACTGAATATACTATCTTGTTTCATTCTTACACTATATTAATGTATCATCATCTCAACTTTATGTCTGAAGAAACTGAGTTCTGGAAATGTTAAGTGACTATTCTAAGGTCTAAGGTCACTGTTAAATAGTCGAGCTGGGATTTTCATCTAAGTCTTCTTTAAATCCTATGCTCTTTAATAAGTTCTTTAAGAAGAGTGACATTCATAGGTGGTTATGTAATGAAGTCTCTTCATTTTCCTAGAGTTTAATGAGGGACCATACAAATCACAAAATATGTTTGATGTCGCACTGGAGTTTCTTCTCCCTAATGGCCTGATGGGTGAAATGGTTTATAGCTAATAGTCAATTTCCCAAAGAAACTCAATCTCATGGGTCATCAAATAGTGCGCGCCACAGTTAAAAACTCTTTTTTTTTTTTTTTTTTTTTTTTTTTTACCAAACCTTTGCCAGAGTAGTAAAGATTGGCATGATCGATGGATTTGAATTTCATTTTTCCTAATAATGTTCTAGCAAAGATGCTAATACCCAATTAAATGGAATGAAAGTTAAAAAACAAAAGATAATATCATGTTCATGTAGAGGTAGTCATTTGGATATTTTTTCTTAGGATTAAAAGTACTTTAAGTTCCCTTTGTGATGATTTCTGTTTTAGAAAATTAAAAAACATAAAAATATCTCTTCATTATACTCTAGAAAGGACACTTGATTCAATAATTTTATTTATTCATGTTGAAATTGCACATTCTTTGTATGTTGCTGTATACGAATGTGAAATATTTTTCAAAAGCATAGGAACATTTAGTATGGTCTCTTGTCCTGTTGATGGTTCAAGGTGTTTTAAACTTACTTTGATAGAATAAAGTGGTAACTTAAAATTGGGCTTGAAATTTGACAAAACATGCTCCTTTGGGCCTATTTGATACAAAAGCTTCTTTACTAAAACCACCTAGCTAAGCACAAGTGTCCATTAACTTTCAATGCCCTGTGGTGTGGGCACTGCCTCTTTTGAGGCTGCTTGTTTTCCTAGTGTTGTAAGTACCCAAAAATGCCTGTTTTTAATTTTTGTAGACAGTGATATGAGAATTACATTTAAATGGAGTTTAAGTGATGGCTACAAGTTTGCAGAATGTCAGGATCTGACAAAGAATCACAAATTTCCGTTGTCTAAAGTTTATAGCTCTTGAGATACAAACATCTGAAAAAAAAATGCTGCACTGGATGGTCAAGTCAACGTTCCTACTCAGCAGCATTGTGTTTGTTGTATGGAGACTAATGAAGCACTTCCAGGCACTGAAGAATTTGTGTTGTACAGTTCGAAGAAGTCACAATATGTATAATCACAGGGTCAAAATGCAATAAGGCAACTCCATTATGTTCTGCAGCTAAACACCACTTAAAACTTTCAAACTCAGTACGTCTTATGTTTGTCTAAAGCAGAAGTATCTCATTGATTTTAGAGTCAACTCTTAGGGCTGCTGGTCTTGATTACATAAGTGGAGTCTTGGCCTGGATTCTGCTGCTCACTAGTGTGATGACTTTGAGAGAGTTATTTAACTCTTTGAGCTTAAGTAACCTCATTTGGAAATCATGGATAATATTACCAGCTTAAAAGAACTGGCATGTGAACTAAATGAGATGATGTATGAGAAGAGTGTAGGATTCAGACACATGAAGTAGATGAGCAATTTTCTACTCTTCTTAGAGAATGTGCTCAATTGCTCGAGTATGGGTGAAGAAAAAAATGAAGTGAATTAAATAATCTGTTATGTATAAGTTTAGTGGGGATGCTGGTAATGTGGGCCGCAGTGAGGTTTGGGAATCATTGCTGGCTTTTGTTAATTTAAATTATTCCTACTTTCTACTTCTGTGGGTGATTCTTCTTCTGACTGATTATAATAACTGAAACACACAACTCAATATTAAGTTGCTTAAAAAGTCTATCTGACTTTTATACGGGCTTACTCAATTGGTTTGATATTAATTTAGAGATTATATCCTCTATGTAATTAGTATACTGTCAGGGATTACAATTTTAAAAGAAAAGTCAGTTTCAAATGTCAGAGCTCAAACAAAGACTGAACAAATAGCTTCAAAATGTTTTATAGGGGACAGAGTAGCATAAAAATGAAGAAAACTTTACAAGTAAGCTATTGTTCACCATGGCAAAGCATTGGATTTTATTTTTGTCTTAATAGCATATCTATGTAGAAAAATGTTTGTTTAAAAATCTTGCAACCAGCTACAGGTGTCACCTTTCCTTATAAAAACTGCATTTTCCCTGTAGTTTATGACTTTGATCCTTACAACTGAGCAACGGCTAAATGAAAATGTCTTTATTTCCATTTACGGTTATACAGCGCACATTACAGATGATAAGAAAACTGTATCCCCGCCATATGGGCATCCTGAGCCTCTTGGAACTGTGGTGGAAGTTTGCATTTTGTCTGTTTATTCTCCTTATTTGTTACTCAGAAAAACAGGTGATTAGATAGAAATAAATCATCAGCTGGTAATGCACTAGGAAACCAAACAATAACATGAATATGTTGATCTACAGTCTTGGTGACCTTTTGTGTTTGTTTAAACAGCTTGTTTTAATTAGTAATGGATATCGCTTACTCTTATGAGCATTATTGACAATTGAAAACAGCACCTTATAAGCTGAGGAACTGGAGAAATTTAATATGAGTGTTTGAGTTCTGTTTCTTTAGGGGCTTTGCTTTGTTCTTGACATAATGCTTGCGGTTAATGGACAGCTAAAATGCAATGACTTCAACGTGTCACACATCGAGTAAAGAGGACTGACAAAAAGCCATTAGTGTCCAGGAAAGAAAGACAAAGGCAGAAATTCTATCAGTTCCAGATGAGTCCTCCTTGGTCTCCACATTCTTTAGTAGCTTGACAACTGAGGGGCCAAAATACGAATGCGAAGGTCAGATAGTGTGATTTTATATAATTTTTTTCATGAAGAAGGTAGTAGAAAATAATATAGAATGACAGCATCATGGGCTCTGGGAGATGATCTCTTCAACAAGCAAATTTGCAACAAACACATGGCCTGGTGTTCCTGGTCACAATTTTACCTGTCCTACAAAAGGGAAAGGCATATTAATAACGCTTCTTGTCAGACACTATTGAGCAAAGCAGCAACTACTGGATTAGGCTTATTTCTGGAGTTACTCAAAAAGACTTTAATGCAACTCTGGATTTGGCAGTTTCTTCTTACGTTCCAATATAGTTACATTTATAATGAAATCTGACCAAAACATCATTAGCAGCTTGATGTAACATTAGGAATGTCAATGTAGTCCTTATCCAAGGGCGGCAGTGGGTGGCACCAGCAGCCCTGCTGTGTATAATGCTCCGAAGTAGCTCTAGAGGTCACCGACAGGTTGGGAAAGCCACTTCAAGTTGGCCCTGTCTGTCTCTTACCCTCTGCTGTGAACGCAGAGTCTCAGACAGGTGTTTGTGAGCTGTGGCTGCTGTTTCATGGTTCGTTTGTTTTGTTTCTAAATTTTTATTATCATTTTTTAAAATTCCAGTTCATACAATCCAGGTTATATTTTTTCCCCTTAACTAGAGAAACCAACAATTCATATCTATTTGGTATTGGCCACATCCAGACACTTTAAAAGTACGTATCAGGTTCGGTACCATTTAAGAAGACGTTCAAGGTTGGTATCACTGAGGGATACACACAGAGAAGAAATGTGACCTAGCTATTCTGGTAAGTTGTTAGATAGATGATGGCTATGCAGTACACTTGGGCTCAATTTCCATTTGCTCTTCCCCATTTTTTTGTAAAAATGATATTGAAAGTTATTTTTGTCACCACGTAGATAAAATAAATCCAAGAGAAAAGTAAAACAACCAAAAAGCAAGCAAACAGGGACATTTCTAACCAGCATCTGTATCATACATTGAAAAGTAATGATAGCATTCTTCTTTCTGCAGAGGATGACTGGGATGGTGAAATTTCATTGTATTGATGAGACACTTGAGTATAACCTCTAGTTGTTCAATGAATTGTTTTGTGACCTTGAATAAATTATTTAATTTCTCTGTATTCAGATTTCTTATGCTGTTATAATATTGTCCCAAAGGTGTGGAAGACTGGTCCTTGGGGTGAAAGGGTACATGTTTTTATACTTTAATATTTTTCATATTTATTATATAATTTACCATATTATATTTAACACAATAGAATTAATTATATTTTATATATTTGTAATATATAAACACATATGCACTTTAAATTCATGGATATAACATAGCTGTTATTAAAATTTCATAGGTGGTGATCAGGAATCAAATGTTTTAAAGCAGTTCTTCCTTTATGGGGGATAATAATGAAAAACAATGTTGAGAAACACCGTCTTGCCTGACTAGCAAGTAGATGATGTCTGAAATCCCCTTCATCTCTGTTTGCCCGTGTTATCTATAAATAAAGCTTACATTCCTAGAGTAACTAATTTCAAGAGCATGGACGTTATATGATTGTATATACCTTAAATAGTAGTTACATTACAGAAATATACTTGAGGGCTGGAATGATGGCTCAGGGCTTAAACCTCGGCCTCCCAAGCAATAGGTCCCAAGTTCAGATCCCAGATCTCACCTAAAAATGCCAGGTAGAAATTTCAGGTAGAAACTCTTGGAAGGCAAAGCCTGGGAAAACCCAGAGCAAAGCAAAGAGAAAGTGACACAATCCAGGATGATTCCTGAAGTCACCCTTGGTTCTCCACAGCACACACAGTAACCCCTGATGTATACAAACAGACACACACACAGAAACACAGGCATACGCAGAAATATGTTTGATATTCTTTTTAAAAATAAAAAATCCCATCTTTCTGAGACTTTATATTATATATACATATATGTATATATATGATTTTGCATAATACAGAAGTACAAAAGAAAAGTAAATGATTTTGCATGGCATGCATACTGGTTGTTCACTAACAACTTTTTTCTTTTTCCTGACCTCTGACCTTTGGTGATACATGCGCGGATGGCCACTTTAGTTAATAGAAGCAGGAGTGTCTTATTTCCAGGCTTGACCCTTCTTTCCAAAAACCTTCAGTCATCAGTTTCTTCTACGCCTTCTCATTCCAGTGAAATGAAATGGTGAGATCCAGATCACTGGAAAGAATCTTGAGCTTCTAAAGACTGTGCACCTTGTATATGCATATATAATATATGCGTACATCTTACATGTGTTTCTATAAACCCATATCTCGATCCAAATATTAGTATCCCCTGAAGTCCATCCCATCCAAAGGCATGACATTGGGCATGTAGCCTTTTGAAAGGGAGTGATTTGAAAAGGAGGCAGAGCCCTCAAGAGATAAGCCTAGTGCTTTTTATAAAAGTCGCCGAGAGGACAGGAAGAAGATTAGAAGGATTGGGGGTGAGACAAAAGGATAAAGGAGGGGGTGAATAGGATCAAAATATGTTATGTACCTGTCTGAAAATGCCATGATGAAAACTATATACATTTAATATTTGCTAGCAAGCTTTTAGGAGAAAGAAAGGAAGGCCACGGGGCTTCCTGGCCTCCTACCATGTAGGAGACTCATCCGTGGGAGAGTGGGCTCTCTCCAGACAGCCAATCTGAGCCTTGACCTTGGGCTTCTCAGACTCCAGAACTGTGAGAAATAAACATTTTTGTTAATCAGCTGCCTAGGTATGCTTTGTTCTAGTCTCTGGAGCAGGGAGAAAATTGATTCTGAAGGTAGAATGCTGTAGTAAGGACCTAAAGTTCACAAGGGAGTTTGGAACTGGGTCATGGGGTGAAACTGGAAATGTTTTTAGGTCTAAATGACAGTATCATAAGCACTTTGTGGGTGCTCAGTAGAAGCTGGTCACTGCAAAGCAAGCCTCTTTCATGCTAAAAAAGCAAAATCTTGGTAAAATATGAACAGTGAAAGCCTTCTGGTGAGGCCTAGAATGAATGAGGAGCATGTTACTGGAGACTGGAGGTAAGGTACGGGACTTATGGGTAATGTCCCTATCGTCATCAGTGGAACTTCTGGGATAGCCTGCAATTGACTGTTGACATTCCCTCGCAGAAGGAGGGGATGAGCACGCACACACACACACACACACATCCACACACACACACACACACACATCCACACACACACACACACACACACTACATCCACACATACATACACACACATCCACACACACACACACACACATCCACACACATATACGCACACATCCACACACACACACACACACACACACATCCACATACACACACACACACATCCCCACACACACACATCCACACACACACACACATCCACACACACACACATCCACACACACACACTACATCCACACACACATACGCACACATACACACACACACATCCACATCCACACACACATCCACACACACACATCCACACACACACACGCACACATCCACACACACACACGCACACATCCACACACACACATCCACACATACATGTGCGCACACACACATCCACACATATGCGCACGTGCGCGTGCGCGCGCACACACACACACACACACACACACACACACACGTGCGCACGTGAAAAAAAAAAGGGAATGGAGACCATCAGATTCAACACTCCTTCCTATGCTGCCCTGCCAGCGTATATAATTCAGTTGTATGTGACATTGTGGTCTTGGAAAGTGCTAGACTCTACAGAAGGTGGAGGGTGAAGCGATGGGGCGGCCCATCTGTGCAGTTATAGGGAGTCAGATCTGTGCAGAGTGAAACTTTCCATTGGGTGGCTGCTTTAGGTCACCCATGGCCCTGTAAGAAACACTCCCTTGTGCTCTGTAAGGAAGCCGGGAAACTCACTGGTCTGCCAAGTTTTCTTCAGTGGAATTATTGTCCTGGTCTGTCGCTGGTGTCCTATCTGCTCATGTCTCTCCAGCAAATGTCCACACAGCAAATGTTCTTTGGAAATAGGCTTAAAGGAAGTCTTTTCTTTCTTTCTCTCTTTCTTTCTTTCTTTTTCTTTCTTTCTTTCTTTCTTTCTTTCTTTCTTTCTTTCTTTCTTTCTTTCTTTCTTTTTCTTTCTCTCTTTCGCTCCTTCTTTTTCCTTCCTCCCTCCCTCCTCCCTCCCTTCCTCCCTCCCTCCCTCTCTTCCTCCTTCCTCCCTTCCTTCCTTCCTTCCTTCCTTCCTTCCTTCCTTCCTTCCTTCCTTCCTTCCTTCCTTCCTTCCTTTTTTTATTAGAATGTAGAGACATAGGAGAAGAACCATCTTCATATCAGACTCTCATCAGACACTGAATCAGATGGCACCTTGACCTTGGGCTTCCAGCCTCCAGAGTAGCCACTCTGCTTGTAGCATTTCATTATTGATGCTCACACAAACTACAAGAATTGTTGTATTTCAAGACTAGTATTCTCTATGTTTTGATATTAATCTGTGAACAACAGAGGAAAGGGCGTGGCGTTCAAGTGATATAAGCTTTCGGGTCACCTAAGTGACACTAGGTTTCCTTCTCATATGCATTAATCCTCACATCTACATCCAGGTGTTGAAAACTCACAGAAAAAGAATTGTTAGTGTGATTAAGCTCTTTGCCACCTTACACTGCAGAACTTAGGACTATATAGAATGATTACATATCAGAGGACTAGGGATTTACTAGGGCTATGAAATCAGTGTCTAGTACTTTCTTAGGTGAACATATAGGACCGCCATCAAAACGAGAATGGAACCTCTTTCTTCCTTGTTTAATCTACTGAGTTAGGAGATTTACTTGTAAGTGAGTTTGCAGATTGGCGGCAAGGCATCAGGATCTTGTCAAAAGTTACACTTCTGCTTCTCCCGCCCTGTACCTTCTGCTACTTTATAGGGGTGCATAGCAGCTCCAGTGAAATGAGGTAAAAGAGGACTGTCTCCTTTGAATATATGCACATCAGAGAAATTCACAAGGCAATCAAAATCCCCACTGATTTTCATCTCTGTATCTCACAAGGAAATTGACAAACCCTTTGGGGGGGGCGTGTTCCCTACAGATAGAATTTTTACCTAATGTGGTTGGATTCAATGACTTGAAGGTTTTCAAACTGGTTTTCAGGTGCTTCCTGGCCACTTTGAGATTGAAAGAAACATTTTGAATCCCGACATTTAGAACCAAGGACCCCCCCACCTCCCCGCCCCCATGCAAACAATAGAGAAAGAAAAGCTGAGCTTTTGCTTGGGCTTCTGCTGTGCTAATCATGGTAACGTAAAACCCAGCTGTGGTCAGACCAGCTCATTAGGGAAAGATGTGTTGGATGCAGAAAGCAAAAGGAGGCCATGAACATTTCATTCTTATTCCTTGCATACTGTCGGTCAGAGCCTTCACTTCTGCCTAATTATAAACTACATCTCCTCTCCATTCATAAGCATGCCCTTTCTCCTGCATCTAACATAAGTGAAGGTACTTCTACACTAGTGTATGGTATCGAGGTTGGAGTGCCATCCAGTTAGAAAGCAAAGACTAAACTAAGGTTTCTTTAACATATCTATATGCAAATGAAGATCTATCAATAAACCCAATCTGTCAAATAGAAAATGTTTGACTCTGTCTCAGATCTGTGACAACCCCTCTCATACTCCACAGGCAAATCAGATCAACAAATCCAAAGCAAAGGGAACAAGAAAGCACATTTTTAATTTTATAAAGGAATTTTAATTTCAACCCAAGAGGGAAACGTAATGTAATTTAAATATATTTTTTGCTTCCCTTTGGTATTTCTTTTGTGATTGCTTTTCCTGGAAATCGAGGTCTGGATTTGAAACACGAGCATACTTTACTGAAGCTATATTCTTGTTTTCTGCTAATGTAAAAAGTACGAGAAGACATAAACAGAAAAAGAAAGCTGGGTCTGTCATCATAAATGAATACTAGTAAATGTAAAAGTTTTAGAAAACCTAGATAGTTCACCAGACTCCAAAATACAAAAAGCCTTTAGAAAACCATTTTAATGTTTTTTTTTTTTTTTTTTGACTTTTCATGAATCAAACGCAAAGCAATGGGTAGAAAGGTTATTCCCTCAGTAAAGTGCTTCCTACACAGCTTGGAAACCTGGGCTTCATCCCAGCACAAACAAGCAAGCAAACAAACAAGCAACAAACAAACAAACAAACAAACCATCAATCAAACAGTGTAGTAGCATGTCCTGCTAAGCCAGTATTTCAGGGAGACAGAGACAGACAGGTCCCTGGGCTTGCTGGCCAGCTCCTGACTTAATCTTGGTTCTTCAAGTCCCAGGGAACAGTCTCAATAGCAAGATGGATTGTTCCTGAGGAATGATACACAAGACTGACTTCTGGCTTCCACACATGTGCACATACATGCACATATATACGAACACATCAATACAAACCACACATACACACACACACACTCATGCACACATGTACAAATGCTTGTGCACACGCACTAGCCAAAAAGAGAAAGCAAAGCAACAGTAGAGTAGAACTTTACTTACAATTATTATCTGGCAAATAACAATATTATTGCTAAAAATGTTATATGAAGTACATGTAGATTAAGCATTACCGTGCACAGTCATTATAGTAGTAGACATTTACTGAAGTTATTTTAAATGCTTGAAATGGCAGAGTCGACCTCATTTACATGAAAAAAGGGTGATTACCAATGTGGTTTTGTAAGCAGTGTGCTGCATAAATGTAGGGAGTGTTGCACACATTTTTTTTTCCTAAGGTACTTTGAGGAAGGAGTAGGTTTTTCTCCTTTTCTCAAATTCCCCAATGGACTTGGAGCAGAGCTAGAGACAGATGTTGTTATTGTCCCCTTTCTAACCTAGAGGAGCCAAGCAACTTGTCCAAAATAATGTAATAAATAAGTAATATTCACATTTTTTTCTGGTTGCTCTCTGTGTCCTATGCTTCATTATGATGGCATACTAAGTTGTTACGGAGCACTTTAACCTCCAGATGAGAGAAATATCATGTAACAGTTTCATTGTGTGTATGAGAGTTGTGAAAATTCCTCAGACACAAAACCTCTAATGAAATGTCTGTGGAGAGTATATTTGAGAAATCTCTCTTATGGTTCATGTGAAAATTAAGGATCATTGTTGGCTTGTCAGGCAAGTGGCTGGCTCTTAACTGGCAGCCAGTATTCTGCTGGGCAGACCCCACATTTGGGAGAACCTTGGGTTGTCATGATAATTGTGGAAATTTGTCTAGAGAGCCTTGGGTTGTCATGATAACTATGGAAACTTGACCAGAGAGAACCTTGGGTTGGCATGGTAACTATGGAAACTTGACCAGAGAGAACCTTGGGTTGGCATGGTAACTATGGAAACTTGACCAGAGAGAACCTTGGGTTGACATGATAACTATGGAAACTTGACCAGAGAGAACCTTGGGTTGACATGATAACTATGGAAACTTGACCACAGGGAGCCACGGTTTGTCGTGATGTTATGGAGCCTGTCCGGGATGATCAGTATGAGAACTTGCAGGACTATCCTGATACTAGTTAAATACAACAAACTCATTTTTGCTTCTGATCTTCCTGCTTGAGCTTCTTGAGATTATAGTCATGTGCCATCCTGTCTGGGTCACAAGCTAAGATTTATAAGAAATTAATTGTTGAATTTGAAAAGAAAAACATTGGGAAAATGGCAGGAAGCAAGGTGTTGTCCTTTATTTCTCTTTCCTACTTTGCAAAGCTTTTACATCCATTGGCCAAAGTGTCCTTTGAGTTTTAAGACTGCTTCTTGAGTAGCAGACGACTGAAGATGGGAGAGGTGCTTGGGCTGAATCAGGGAAGTTTTGTGATGAGGAGGGGCAGCTCGCAGCACAGGGGCACACTGCTAGTCCAAGGGGGATCTTGACCTGCTCAACCATTTGATTTTCTTCTACCTCTGAAATGGCTCATGGGGAATAAGCCTCACAATACTTTCCACGCATGATTAATTCTCTGTTTCAGTTAAGCGTGTTCCTTTCCACAAGCAGGTATTCAGTACCTTTAATGTTCAAAGTCCTGCACTTCACCCTGGAGGATACAAGACTCTGTAGTGAGAGTCATTAATATTTGTACAGTACTTTGCACATCACCTTCTTAGACATCACTTGAAGGTGTGGGAAGGAGCAGTTATGACTATTTAAACAGGAGGAAACTGAGGGTCAAGCGACTCACTTGATTTAGTATAAAAAGGCGTTGCATTTACTAACTGAAATCCACATCTTCCAACTTGGGGAATCATCTCACTTCTGTTATATCAGACTCCTTACCCAAACACTATTGCGCATTACAGGGAGAGAACTCACATAGTCACAAAAATGGCAAGAGCACAGTGGAATGATAAAATGTCACCAAAATTTCTCCCAAAATTACACCAGCATATTCTAGAGTATAGCCCCAAGTTGGGTTGCAAATTCTGCCAGAGTGGCTTTTATATTTAGGGAGCAACAGTGGATTTTACCTTTGAGAACTCTGGTCCTGTTTTTCTCAGTCTTTTTTCAGAAACCATGTGTGTTAGCTTTATATACATGACATCAGATTACTCGTTCGCTTTGTTTCCCTCTGTGACACGCAAGCTGCTGTTTCATTCAACAAGTCGTGTGCTAAAAGATGCTGCGCTTAGTTCCTTTTGACCTTTTCAGTCTGTTTGGGAGGATGTCCTGCTGGAAGCATATTAAATTGTTTGCCACTGTGCTTTTAGATACAGCTTTGTTGATTATGCCTGATGGTATCCCAGAGCTGGGGAAGGACCGCAGCAGGCCACAAGCCCAAAAAACTGAAGACATTTTTATATATATTTGTTTTCTGACTTTTTTGATCATTTCCCTATAATAAATCTCTCTCTATGCACATGTAGAATGTATAGGTATTCCATACATGCATATACATTTTCTGCTGTTTCTATTTGTTCAGCTACTCTGGAGAACTTTGACTAATACAGAGAGCAGTGTACTCTACAGGCTGTAAAGTATACTAACTACAAAGCCACAAAGCCTTCTGCAAAAATAAATGGAACCAGTGAAGGGAGAGACAAGCATAGATTTTTTTTTCCTCACTGACCTCTTGGTTTCAGTTTTGGCTATTGCTTTGTGATTTGGTTTGTTTATATATCCACCAGCATGTACAAGATTTTAGTTGAAATCAAAGTCATATCATAAATCAATGGAGGAAAAAAGGATTGCTTTGATGTGAAACACTAAAGTTGGATTTCTGCCATGCATAAAAGATATATGCCAAATGAATGAAAGTTCTATAAGTAAAAGATTAAACTATAATGTTAGCAGAAGAAAATAGTTAAGACCCTCTGTGGAGCAGAAAGGATCTCAAAAGAGGCCCACAAAAGCAAACCAGAGGGGAACTACAATGAATTTGACAGCATCCAGACTAACACTATTTGCTAAAAGAATACTACAGATCACTTAAAGATGACAAGTTAGAAATTAAGAATTCCTGCCATATCTAACGCCAGAAAAGACATCCAAAATATGTAAGACAAGTCTTGCAAATGACTATCACAAATATCAGGTCCAAAAGGAAACCAATATATAAAGGATAATTAAAAAGTAATTCAAAAGAAGAGGAAATAAGAAACAACAAACAATTATGTGAAATGATGTCCAGAAACAAGGTTATCATTTAATTTATGCCAAATTTGCAAAGATTAAAAACTCACAATGCTAGACATTGGCAAGTATGGAAAGAAGATGAACCTTTGGTGCAAACGTCCATTAGTGTAGCTGTCCTGGACAGAAGCTCTGTCAGTGGGATGATGCACATATGTTAGACCCACCAGTAGAATTTCATATTGCTCATGGCAACGTTATTTAGGTTGCAAAATTTGGGATATTAAAAATGTGGATAAGTGATTATTCTGAATGCATATAGTAGAATGCAGAAGTCAAAGCTACTGAAATAATTATTTTTTGATCCAGGGAAATGAATGCAACTCAAGAACAAATTTAGTGAACATATAGCAATATTTTATTTGTTTTGGGTGAAGGAAAGAGAAACGAGGAAGGGGGAGAAAGAGAGAGAGAGAGACAACTTTTAGAGGATGGTTCTCCTACCATGTGATCTCTGTGGATCAAACTCAAGTTGGCAGCTTGCACACTAGGGCCTTTGCATTAACATTACGTATTAGCAAAATTAGTAATTTAACATTAATAAAATACAACTTTTTAATGTGTTTATACTAATCAATATTCTGATTTTAAAGAAAACTTCAAAGGCAGAGGTATGTGATGCACTAATGAGTAAAAGAAAAATAAAATGATGAGCATCTACTGTGTCATACAAACTAGGGTGTGTTTAGTTCAATTCAATGTTTAGGGATTTAAAAAAAGAAGTAAGGGTGAGATGGCTCTGCAGGCAAAAGTGCTTATGAAACTCACAAGGTGGAAGGAAAGAACTGACTTCACCAAGTTTTTTTCTGACCTCCACATATGTGCCTTGGCAAATGCATATCCACACTCATACACATCACAAACAAACGTGTTAAAGCTGTCTAAAAGTGTCTTTCCACCCCTGAATCAAAAACCAAGATGTGATTGGGGTTGATTATTTATGTTTCAAAGTCAGTTGAAATATTTGCAGTATTACTCCTATGCCACTTCATTTTGGAGCTGTTTAGGACTCAATTGCTACAAAGTAACATTTTCCCAACGGTTTTAGTTTCAGAAGGTTGTGTGTCAAAGCCAGAATTCATGTGCATGCCACTAGACTTAATTGATCCCCATCAGCGATGCCAAGTTTTTTCATCACTGCTTAACATACCTAGGAAAGACAATTTAGAAGAAGAAAAGATTGATTTTAGCTCATGGTTTCAACCCATTGTCAATGGAATCCGTGACTCTTGATTCAGAGCTCGCCAAGAAGCAAAGCAAAGCATCGGGGTGGGAGGGTGTGATTGGAATGGAGTTGCTTGACTCAAGTGGGGGGATGGGGAGAGCAGGCATGAAAGTAAGTGTGACTAGAAAACATCGCCATCAGAAACTTAGCCAGGTGCTAACCACTTGGAGACAAAACGTTAAATCCATGGATGTTAAATCTGTCTTCGAGAAACTTACAGCCATGGACATGACTTGTGCCACCTCCAGCTTCTGCCAGGCGTTCGTGCCTTTTCCACCATAATGGACTGTATCTCTCCTCTTAAACCATAAGCTGAATAAATCTCCTTTTCTCCCTTAAGTTGTATATGAAGGTTGTCTTACAGCAGCAGAGAAGAGTAAGTGACACAGATGGAAACCTGAAGAGTTGTTAAACCTAAATAAATAGAATGTGGTATATACAATGAGAGGTATTAATTTGAATATTTTTATATTCAAAATACAAGCTTTGACTATCAGTCTGTGGATGACATGCACATTGATTCCCATGCTCCCAATCTTGAAACAGGAACAGGAAAAAACAATTTCAAACAAACAAAAAATATGTTGGCTTACATTTTTTAAAAAAGCAAATGTTTCTAAATATTTCTATAAAATATAGTTTTACCTATGATCAGAATTCATATATATACAGTATTTGCTAAGAGAAATTGAAAAAGATTTGCACCTGCAGTGTATTAGTCTACAAGACAAACTCACTGTGGAACTAGAAGTTTGACATACAAATCATTTTTAGATGATTTTTTATTAGAAAATACAAAGTTTAAAGAAAGTCCCAAAATTGCTTAATACTTTGAACAGTGAAATGGCAAAGCTATCCTTCTCGATGAATATGATGAAATTTTTTTGTTTGCTGGTTGAATTACCTTGTGGATAATAATAGCATTTTAAGCATAAATCTCAATTTTCTTTAAGACTATGTAGAGAATATCATTGCTGGGCATGTAATCCTTTCCTTCCCTGTGGTCTTTGATTCATGCAGTCTTTCATCTGTCAGCTACATCCCATTTATATTTGTAGATACTTACCTCTTACTTGAAAAATGGGAAGAAAAGTTTATGTCGCTCTCTTGGAATGTGGGGAAAATTATTGTGAAGGGACTTGAACTGTTGAAAATGTAGAAAGACTATATGCAATCCAAAGAAAAGCTGCTTTTACATTTAAGATTGTGGCTTGATGTAATTAGATATGTGGATGTTAAAGTACTGTGTCATTCAAAACTCTGTGATTTGTTTTAGTTTTCAAACATCAGCTTCTTACCCCCATCCTGTGTACATAATGCATTCAGCTTTTTTCTATAGAGTTCACAGTTTCCACAGAAAATAGATATCTTTCACACTAAATCTGTCTTTTTCTGTGACTTTTTCTGAGGGAAAAAAGTTAAGCCAGGTTTTCTTTTTTTTTTTTTTATTTCAGCTCATACAAACTTATTAGGTACACCAGTTCCCTCCCTTCCTCCTCCTCCCCCCCCCTGTACCCCCTGCTCCCCCTCCCCACTCCTCTCCCTCCCCATCCCCCAGTGCCTCCCACCCCAATTCCCAGAGAGTCCTTTCTTGTGCATGTCTGATTTTCCTCTGGGCCCTCCTCTCCGATAACGTACAAGGACCCAGTGGCCTTTCCCTGAACCCTTTCCCATGTTCCCCTTAGGTATAGGAACACTGCTGTGGCTGCCAATCCTTTGCCTCCAAGGAACTTGGTGCCTTTAGCAGATGCTAGACTTGTGAGGTCAACAGTGTGTTGGACAATGCGCAGGGCATGCAAAGTCCAATTATGATTGCTTCAGCCCTAACTAGTATAGAGTATCTTACATATCATTGCTCCTCCCATCCTTTTGCTCTTACACTCTTACCGTAAGCCAGGTTTTCAATGGGATGATTTCATTAAAGGATTCCGTTTTCAACCAATTTGACTAGCAGCTCTAGCAAGGTGGAAGAGTATGGGTTTGGGGGCCAGTCTCACTAATTTGAAATTCTCCTTCTTTCATTTGCTAGTTCTGTGATATTGGGCCCATTACCTAACATTAATAGGTTTTATATTCCTCAGTTGTAATATAGATGCAGTAATATGTCACTCATGGGGTAGTTGTGGCGATAAAATGTACATAAAGCTCTTTGTACTGAGCTCAATCTCCCTTTCCTTTCCTCCTAGAAGGAAAATGTGTTATCCAGTCACAATGCATTCACATTAATTCTCTGTGTAAACCTGTTAAGTGGATCACAGATTTCAGAGTTGGTGGTACAGGTAATATTAATACCAACTGACTTCTGCTGAAAAAATAAATTAGGATGGAGACGAAATAACTGCTTGTTTTAAAATACATACACTTAAATATGGGTGTGTGGCTAGTGAGTTTGCAATACCTTTGGTGAAGGCTGGTCTCATATTTGATTCTTTAACAATCTGCGTGGCATTTCTGTTCTCTGAAGTGTGTCTTTGGATACATACATCTTAGATATTGTTTTCTCAGGAAAGTGACTCTGTGCAGCATTGCAATTAGCTGGAAAGGATTCTCTTTCTGCAGTGCACTTGTGACTAGTAAACCAAAGCATAGAACAACTCTTCCTCTATGACTATCATGAAACAGTTTTCACATACACATTAATAAATCATCTATCTAAGAAGTACATCTGCTTGTAAGACTGGAATTAAATCCTACGTGTGTCCTTCCATCCACCTTTTCCTTCCCTTTTTTGCATTTCATTCCTTTTTTTTTTTAAATATTTTACTTACCGTGTGTGTGTATGTGTGTGTGTGTGTATGTGTATGTGTATGTGTGTATCCTAGAGGGCACTGTATGTCCCTGTGGAAGACCAAAGGTGACTTCAGGAATCATCCTGGATTGCTTCTACCTCCTTCTTGCTTCCCTCTGTGATTTCCCAGGCTCCACCCACCAGGGCTTGAAGTGCAGGCCTATGTTGTTTCTGCCTGGTGATTTTACATGGGACCTGGAATCTGAACTTAGGATCCTCTGTTTGTGAGACAGAGACCTAACCTCTGAGCCATCTCTCCAGCACCCCCCCTCCCTTATCATTTTTATCAAAGAAAAATTAGTTTCAATTTTGCATCCCAGGGACCTCTAGGGACAAGAAGTCACACAAGGCCTTCCTAAAAGTTTTCCTATCACACAACTGTGATGATGGAATTGAGTTATCTGTTGACTACATAAATAAGTCTCAAGATCTCTTTCAGTCTAAGACAGTAGAATCTTCTTTCTGTCCTTCTAATCAGCTATTTGCATACTGCTCCATTCCTGGAATGTGTGGTATAATTGGACACTCCTCAAAATGGAGCTGATAATTGTTACAGATTATACTCGACAGGGTCAAATTGAATACTTACAGTGTGGACTCTAAAGCACTGACAGACTATCTTTGGCGAAGGCTGTTCTGATCACTCTGTTACATTTGGGTTGGTTTTTAGGCTTATTCTCTTCCTTTCAAAACATTTTGACATTGATGTATTACTGCAAAAAGGTAAAAACAGAGCATTAGATGCTGTATTAAAAGTATACATTTGAAAATGTCACAATGTTCTTATATTTTGTAAAAAAAAACTAGCAAAGGCGTTAACTACAAAAAAAGTGATTCAAAAAATATCTTTTAATAAAAGTTTAAAAGTCTTCAAAATATATTTGCCCCTGGAGCAAACTTTTTTCATTTAATATTGTGTCTGTTAATTAGTGCTTCAAATTTGCAAATTCTTTATTGGTTTATATCAGTGTAATACCCCAAGCTCATCTCATTGCCAGATTTGAATGAAATATGATCCTGTTTATTCTATTAAAATGAAGGCTTGAAATTGTTACCCAAATGCCACAGGAATTCTTGCCATTTTCTCATCAAATTCCTCATCAGATTTTTTTGTTAAAGTCACATTGTTTTAGATTTTGTGTCTTGGCATTTAAATGAAATTCAATGTGCCCCACTGGAGGGAACATCTGTAGGGACGTATTATGTACGCACTCCGTTCCAATCAAGCAGGAGCGCACGGAGAGTCTGAATGAGGGGCTCATTCTTGCTTCCCTCTCCTCTGATGTGGCTATTGAGAAGATCTATAAGCGAGAGAACATTTATAAAAATTAAACCAGCAGCGGTGCACAGTGTTTTAAATGCTCAAATCAAACACTTTTTAAAGGCACAATATCGGCCTCCGTGAATGGATTCCTGCCTCTTTCTCTCTATGCAACCGACTCTTTATAGAGAGCATCCGATCCAGACTTTGGACTGTGTTAGCGCTTACATTGTGAATGTTCAAGGCCCATGCATCCCAGTAAGCTCCTATTTACTTGATTCCTAACAACCTACCCCCTCCATCAACAGAGTCAGCCTTATTCAGTAGACACTGTGTGTAACCTTTTATACTTGTGTCTGCCACAGAACACCTGCATTAGTGCTGTGTCAGATGCCCGGGGCATGGAGACAGTTCCTGTCCTATCTATAGAAATGGGCAGCATTGGAAATTTCCTAAAATAGCCTTTTAATTTTCAGTTTAAAAAAAGGAAGTGACCACTAGGATACAATGTCTAGGGCTTACATAAAATGAAAAAAAAAAAGTCAAATTGACCTCATCAGGATTTAAGATATGTGAAAAACATAAAGCACAACACACAGTATGTGTTCAGTAAATAAGAACTACTATCATTACCTAAGGTGACTTTATGGAGAAGGTGTTGGAGTTGAGTGACATTTCAGCAGCCTCAGAGTAGTGTGTTTGAAGTGGAAGAGATGGCTCAGTGGTAAGAGCTTATTGCAAATGCATGAGAACCTGGTTTCAAATCCCTAGCATCCCTGCGAAAAGCCAGGTGTGGCTGCATGTGTACCAGCAACTCTAGCACTATGGGGGTGGGGGGAACTGAAACAGAAGGTTTACTGGGACTTGCTGTCTGCAAGCCTGGCTCCAGTTACTGTGAGAGATCTGGTTTCTGGGGAAGAGGCAAAGAGTGATAGAGCAGCATTCCGGTCGGTTCCCTTCTAACCTTTGTGTATAGACTCAAGAGGCGTGTGCACCAGGACATGCAGGACATGTACATGAATATACATAGCTCACACACATGTATCCCAACATGCCTATTAATACATGCAAATTAAAAACAAATGAATGAGCAAGAAAAAACAGAACATTTGTATAGCAGAAAAATGGCTGGCATTGGTGTGAATGTGGAGAATCTGGAATGCTCGTAGCGGCTTAGACAAGTTTAGTATTTGCTCAACGCTCATGGTTATTGTCAGTGAGAAGTCTGCACAGAGCCTATCACTGCATAAGCTGCTGAGCGACATGCTTGAATACAAAGAGGACCATGTCGCTTCTACCTAGACATCACTGTATTAGGAATGTCGTACAGAAAAGGAGATATTTCACTTCAGGTGCTTCCGTGGGTAATTAAGGAGCTGAAAACACTTGTATAGTAAACAACACGAACCATTCAGCATTCTCCTGTCAAAATGCACTTAGATGCTTGTGGGAAGACAGAGCTGCTTCTGGAAGAAATAACTCAATCTCCCAGTACACACCAAAGTGAGCCATCCTCTTGTTTTCACAGCTTTGATCTCTGTTTACCTTTGCTGTCGTTATGACATGTATTATGCCATAAACATGGAATTATGTCTTTACAAAGGCAGATTGTGAAACACATTATACAATGTAAATTATAATTCTCATTTCTTTCTTGCCTTTTAAATTTTTCTTTCAAATTCAAGGACTGACTTTGTAAGGCTGAGTTTCTGTCTCTGGAGGTAAAAAAGTAAAAGGAGCACATTACTGATCAGTGGTAAGTGCTAGACTCCTTAAAGACTGTACAAAACGACAGAGGTTGTTTTAGAATTTTCTTGTATCCTTAATATGCTGATGAGCATTTTAATCATCAAAGAATAAAATATATCAGTGGTTCTCAACACTTAGGTGACATGGCACGGTTTTCTATGTAGAAGACAGAATGCCTGCAGTTTTTAGTATGCTTTGAGGCATGATACTCCTCTTTGACCTTGAGAGTCAAAGAGCTATTTGTCTAATCTGCTAGTGTAGGCTGAAGATGGGTAATAAAACTCAAGGTATTTCAAATAAGTTGGAGTATGTTTGACATATTCACCCAAGAAAATGCAAAGCTCTCTGCTAGATGTGAGACCTCCTTAAATGTAGGATACTATGTTTTCCTGATTTTTAGAACTCAATACCACAAATGCTCATCTAAGTAGGAATGGTGAGTCTCTCGTACGTATGTGGATGATTAGTGGCCATTTTCCTAACCACATGGAAACATTGTAAGAAAGAATGCCTCTCTGGCAGCATCTATGCTTCTGAATTTTGCTGTACCTAAAGCCAAAGCTTTCCATCCTTTTATGTTAGGTAAATGTCCTTAATTTCCTCTTACACATGAGTTACTTCGAGTTGTTAATTGACACGTACAACCCAAAGTATCCTCCCATAGCAAAGCTGTGCTTGATGGAGTCTCAGCTGCAGAACTGGTTGAATTGGCGGCAACCACACCAATGTGAGGATTCTCTGCCCATGAATCACGTGAGCGAAACACAGTGAGAGTTGACCACTCTCTTCCGGCTGGTCATCAGAATTCAATTTATTTTTTCCAGGTGGCAAAGTGACCAACGAAAAAGCACCTTTTCTAGACTTCTTTCTGATGCCAATTTGGACAATAAATATCTTACAAGTACAGCTGTAGGGAAGTTTCTCGGTGAACGTCAAACTCAGTTGGCAGAGACCTGTCTCCTTAACTCGTTCCCCTCTTCCTTTCTGTGCCAGTCTCTCCGTGGGAGGGGCCGCACCCCAAACACATGGTGGAGCCAGGACAGAAGGACACTGGGCCTGTGATATCACCTGCCCTGTGAACCAGTGAGCCGCACTTGTCCTGTTGACAATTGAGAACTGAACCTTTAACACTCCCCTGTGAAGGATTACTTAGTGAAGAAGGCAAGCACTAAGCGACACTGGGGAGATGAGATACTTGATGTGGGAAGCCCGTAGTGAGTGGGTCCATTCTCTGGGCAGACGGACAAGAGGAAGAGCGCTGACTCAGCATTTTAGCGGACAGGTGCGTGAGAAAGCTTGCCACTTCTCAGCGTTCCCGTGGGAATGGCGTGGCGGTTTCCTCAGCTGCTCACGTTGGTTTGAACTCTCGGCCATGCTAATGAACTGCAGCCACACACTGTCAGCCAGGAATGCATCCCTTGTTCCTCTAATTTTTTTTTGATAGATTCGTATCAGCAGCACAAGAATAGCTGGGATACCCTGGAATCTCCAGGTTTGATGTCTGATTGTATGGCGGGAAAGCGACCTTTATTTGGTTAATCAACCACAAATTTGATTTTTCTGTTATGTGTGGCTGGACCAAATTATATATCAAAGCTCACAAGCACAGACTGTTTTAGGGACATGAAGACAACGTTGAGGTAGTGGGTAGAGCTGTTTACTATGCCTGCTCTTTACTAAGTTCACTAAGAAAGAGAGAGCATCACTCCATGCCAGTTCCTACAGATGTTTGACCAGAAAAATAGTCTGGTAATCACATGTCTTGCGGATGAAGTCCAATGAGAGTCCTTGAAGCCCATTAGAGAAATTACTATAGTTAAATGAAAAATAAGCATTTGTAATGAACACTGAAGACAGTTAGGACATAGTAACTGATTCAGGTTTGAGATTGCAAGAGAGATGTTTTAACATATTGTGCTGATTAACTGGCTTTGCTTTTAAAAGTATTTCTAAAATTTCTGTCGACTTTGAATGGGATGATTGCTTAAATAATCTACTTCTAGGATAATGGGATATTTCAGTCTTTGCACATGAGGAAGCCAAAGCACACAGAGAGTTGGTCATCAGCACAAGGTCAAATGGATGGTGAGCAGCAAATGCGGGTGTCTCTCCATAGCCCGTGCGCTTCTCTTACTGGAACAAATGAGCTCTGCTAAGTATGAAAAGTACAGCACAACTGAGGCACATGGCTGGGGCCTGAAGTAAACACGAGGTACTAGTTATTATTAGATGATCATATTATTTTAATAGTTAAATGTGATTTTTAGACTTTACTCTGAATTTGAAATGTAAATTTGGGTCTTTCAAATTTAAATGACTTTTTAAAAATTTTGAATATCTGCTCAGTGTGTTTCTGGCGATGGTAGACTGGGAAAAGGAAAAGCAGTTGCGAGTGTCCAGATTTTAAATGTGCCCTGCTGCAGGTCTCCCATGGGTGCCCTAGTCAGCTCTGAACAGGTGCTTCCAAACTCGTGATTGGCTCACTGCCTAAGAAACACAGAGGAAGTGTTTGCTTTTCTTGGCCATTCGATTTCATAGGGCGATAATTAAATCCCTTTCCTGGATGAACTGAACTGCTATTTGGGGTCCACAGGAAGGGTCCCTTTGTTGAAGTGCATCCCAGGCCCAGTTCTGTGCATAAGCACGATGAGCTGTTCACTGCAGGTCGTGCACCACAGGAGCCCGGCACAGGCTGACCTTCCGGCTAAAGCACTTTCTATTTGGGAGGCATTCAGAAAATGTCCACATTGTCTTCCATTTGCATTCCCTTCTCTCTCTCTCTCTCTCCTCTCCTTCTGCCTCTATCGCTCTCTCTCCCCCATCTCTTTCCTTCTGCCTGTCTCTGTCTCTCTCACTCTCTTTATCTCCCTCTCTGTCTCTTCCTTTTCCTCTGTCTCTGTCTCTTCCTTCCCCCTCCCCCTCCTCTTCTTCTCCCCTCCCCTCCTTCTCCCCCTCCCTCCACCTGTGAGCATGTATGGAGGTCAGAGGACAACCTCAGGTGTCATGGACACTGGTTTGGAACTTTCCATGGAAGTCAGATTGGCTGGCCAACCAGTGGGTCCCAGGGTTCCATTGTTTTGGGACTCACAAGAACTTATCACCATACCCAGCTGTTTTGTTAACCTGGGGTCTGGGATTTAAATTCAGATTCTTGTGCTTAATACAGACACTTTGCCACTGAACTGCATTTTGAATTGTCTTTAACTTTCTTGATCTCTCCACATCCCTTAAAGATGTGTTGAAATTACACCCAGATTTTCTGTCAACTCCGTAAGGAGGCATCCAGCACTCTATTGAGCTGCCTTTTTTTTCATATAGAAGTAATAACAATTGTAATAACCATATAGTTATCATTGTATTATAGATTAGAATCCAAGAATCACTGCAGCAACGTTTGCTTCTACAAGGCCTCCCTCCACAATATTTGGCTTATCAACATTTCACATTGTAAGGGGGGAATCTCCAGAGATATTACACCTCTGTGCAAGATTATTGAAGACTAATACTAGACAAGAGAAGTGGGCGATATATCCACTGATAAGTCATTCCTGCCCCAGCAAATATTCAGGACTTACTACGATATGCATAGTCGATGAAACCCAATGATGAAACACAGGCAAAAGACCTGAAAGTACTGAAGGGAGGAAGGAAGCTGGCTAGAAAACTGTGCAGTAGGATAGGAGAGATGGGATAATATAGTGAGGGTGATAATGATAATCATTGTATTTATGCATGAAAGAGTCAAAGAATAAAAAATTAAAAAGAAAATAGCAGTGCACTCATTAGAATCCATTGACGAGATATTGAACCACGGAATATTTGGTCCTCTCTAATTCTCCCTCAGGGATTGTGTAAGCTCTTTGCCTCTTCACTCATTTTCCACGATTTTGATTTTATTTCTTGGCAAAATACGCAAACCAATTTTTAAATATTGGTGTCTAAATTGCACAATTAATGTTTGCAAAAAGCTAACAGGCGCCTTTTGAGCATCTAGTTAAAAATGGATTTGATGCGTAGGCGTCAAGATACAAATGGAAGCAATAGAGATGGGTTCCCAGTCTGACATGCATGTGGCGCCGTGGGTAGTGGACTGGATCCTTATTTCTTGGGGTTACGGTCTCCAGAAAGAGTAAGTCTTGATTTAGAACAGGACACACAATGGCGCCTCACAGATAGCTTATCAAGGACTAAACTTAAAGTCAGTAGATATTTCAGGAGAGTCTTATTTGCAGTCCCTAGATAAGTGAAAATATCAACGTACGTAGAATAAATACTATTATGTAATGCAGTATGAAAACAGTCCACACTGTTGTATGGTGGAGATAAGTTAGCACTGAACCCTTCTCAACTCACATGCCATGCACGGCTTCAAGGAGATGCCTCTCATCTCTTTTGCATAAAGAATCTGTGACTGATGTGGGCCTCATAATACCTACAACTTGACAGTTGAACAGCTTTAGAGACACATTTTTTTTTCTCAAAAAAACCAGAGGTACTGACATATTCTAAGGAACAATTTCTCTAGATTCAAAAATATTTTCTATGCTACACCTGAGGAGAGGTAATTTGTTACACTATGGAGGGCTGATTCCCCCATAGGAGTCGACAAACCAGAGTGAACCTGGGGTCCACAGAAGCAGGCAGGCAGAAGGGTGGGAGGGTGTGAGAGAGAATGGTGAAGGCAAGAGAGGGGATGGGAGGGGGAAGAGAGGGAGGCTGGGATGAATACTCAGTATGCTTGTAAAAGTAGAAAGAAATAAAAAAAACTCCAAAATTTCAGTTCCTTTGAGGAACTGATGGGGTTTTCTTATGAAAAAAATTTTTCTACTCTATAACTTCTTTTTCCAAAAATAATAACTTACACAGCCTCTACCAATGACCAGAGATCAATGATAAACTCCACTGGGAAACCGTATATACCCATTTATGTGAAAATTATGCAATTATGTGAGTTATAGCTTTATTTCCTTTCCTCTCTCTTTTTGTTTTATCTTTGTTTTAAACTGAAAGTGCTTGATAACATTGCATCAGAAGACATTAATATAAAAATTAATTAGTGAAATCCAGTTTCTAATAAGTGTACCCTGGAAGATGATTTCATGCATGGGCGCCTGTGGCATTAAATGGAGGCAGAAAGGGAAAAGCACAAATAATGTTTCAGAGTCAGATGTTTTCCTCCTTTTATTCGTGGTTCTCATTGAAAGAGCAATCGAGGGACAGCCATGAACTGGGCAGACTCAGTCCGTGAGAGAAACAAATCGGAGGCTTTAGGTAGTATCATAAAACAGCTATTTAGTACATTGACCTCGTGTATTTAAAGATTATGAGACTTTACAGTACTTGGGTTATAAAATATCAATTTGGAGGAACAGCAAATTTCCTGATATTCATTTCAGTTTATAGGCAATTCCTGCTCTGACATAAATGTATAGGTCTGATTAACCGGGTTTGCAGGAACAATGCTGCTTTTTCCTTTGAAGGTGTGCGTGTGCGTGTGCCGTGTGCGTGTGCACGTGTGCGTGTACGCATGTGTGTTCATGTGTGTGTGTGAGTGCATGTGGGAGGACTTCATAGCTTTTTGCCCAGAATACCAGTGGTTAAAGGTCTCCTTCATACTTGGGACATTTGTATTATAGGCTGCTTTAGAGCAAATCCATTGCTTCTTAGAGATGGCATGGGTTTTAGCCTTTTTAGCGTCTGTGCAAGGGAAGGAAATGGAGACTGTCAGGGATGTTATGTTTTATTATTCAGTCTTGAGGGTGCTCCTATACCTTTTGAATCCCAGATACCACTAATTGCCACAACTAAACAAAATACAACTGCAAGAATACTGCCCTTCTGAACCACTTACTGTGCTAATATTCCAATAAAGCGCCTTTTTCATTCATACTTCATTGTAAAATTAGGGTATTATTTTCCCCCTCCCTTAAAAGATGTAAGCTTATTGAATGTGTTTAAATTACTAGCTAATTTTTTCAAGGGAAAAAAATCCCTCAGGCAAGTGTAAAACTAGTAGCTGCAAAAAGCTGGAGAATCAGACGTCTGCTGGGCAAATTGACAGAGCTCATTAATCTTCGACGCAGTGTGCTCTGGTCTGTCCTTTCTTGCACCTGCGCAAGCCTGAAGTCATTACACGGTGGCACTATTAATACTGAAGAGCCCGGGTGGGGAGAGGGTTATCTTCTCTTAGTAATTGATTGCCAGCTGATTAGTGGACAACATTTTTCTTACAGCATAATTGCCTTTGTGTTATTGTAGCCTCTCTGACCTGGGTTTGGGCCATTTCACTGACTCCCAAGCACTGACAATCAGCACAACGCAGCCCTGAAAGTAATGAACTGGAACTCAATCTTTGCAAATTCCCCAAACAGTAGACGCCCAGTTAGATGAATTCCAATGATAGCCGGGATAACAGCAATCATAGTCGAGGTCACATTTTTTTTCCTTCTGGAAAATCATGGAGTTCCATTTGGATAAGTGTGTCTTTGGAAGGAATATGTGGAAGTTGTGATCCTTGCCTTTTCAGCCTTCCTGGCTCAGATGGGCCTATCATAAGCTAAATGTGTGAGATTTTCAGTGACCTCATCGATAAATATTGGTGACATGGGGATTCTTGTTAATTCAAAGCTCATTGGTTTGGCCTTGGGCTTAAGACTGCTGAGAACCATGTGAGCCCAATAGATTATTAGAAGCTTTAAATGCCTTTTATTTCATAGTAGTCAAAATATTAAATAATGAACTCTCTTCTTAGAAATATCCTCTTGTTATTATGGAATTATGTGGGTGTGAGTGTGTGTGCGTGTGTGTGTGTTAGGCTCAGGAAGAGAAAGTGAGGAAGTATATGAGTGAGTAAATTCATAAATATGAGAGTTTAGAGTACTGGAGGTGACTGATCAGAGTAGACTTTTGTGGAAATGTCAGTGGTGCTAGAGGCCTTCTCGAGTTAGACACCTTTACATTTAGACAGGCAGAAGTCACAGAAATGGCCTCACTTTAGGAGCGCCGAGCAGCAGACTTTGAAGAGGTAATAAGCTACCACATAGAAGACAACTTGGCAGTCATTTAAAAAACCTCGTAACTCTTCAATGGAGGCCATGAAGGTTTACCTTATGTAGAAGCTGAAATACAAAGAGGATTGTTGGAATGCTCATAGTCTGCTTTTTAGCCAGGTACTTTAATGTTCTTTGAAACATGCTTAGCAGTAACTGCTGAAATTCTTAACTGAAATCACTGATTCAGAAGAGCAACATAGCTAAATGAGTTGGTAGCTCAATGTTATTAAACTTGCCAATGTGTGTGTGTGTGTAATGTGCATGTATGTGTGTATGTAAACATGTGTATACATATGAACATACATGTGTATGCTTGTGGAGGTAAGGTTGATGCTGTTGTCTTTCTTATCATTAATCCTAAATCTGTAATTCCTTAATCATGCCCTATTTTGTTTTCGGAGTCAGGGTTTATCTGTGAACTCATTGCTCTCCAAGCTGGCTAATCTAGCCAGCCCCCACATCCCTTGTTTTCACCTCCCAAATGTTCAACTTACAGGTGGGTTGCCATGGCTGCCTGGTGTTTATGTGGATGCTGGGAATCTGAATTTATGTCCTCACACCTGCATGGCAACTACTTGACCTACGAGCCATCTCCCCAGCCCCGATCTTTCCTTCCAAGACTCTTACAGGCACTGGAAAACATTCCACAAACTCTTGAGTAAGAAATCAACATGGTGCGCACACCATTCTAATCCAGCGGCGTGATGGTGGCTAAAGTAGCCAGTTTATTCTCTGTCATTAGCCTTTCTGGAAGCCCACAAGTTCATAATGTTCATATTTAGGTGGGAGGAGTTACAGGAGTGTTATCAATTCCCACACAACAATATTAGTAATGCTAAAAATTATAGTAGGGAGAAATACAGATTTTGATGTAAACGAGGTTGAGATAATTTAAAATGGGAAGGATTAAGACAATGACAAGTATTTTAATGCATTGTTCACTGTTGGACAATATGAAAATTCCAAGCCATGAAGTGAATACAAAAAGTATAGCACCAATGTATTCTACTACCAGCAGACAGGGAAGAGAACCTGTGGTTAATGGAAAGTCTTTTGAGTGTGTGGTCAGATCATCAAAGTAAATTCTTAGTGTACATTGTCTTAGAACACATCGAGTGGAAGTTGAAAATTTGAAAACCTGGAGCTGGACAGTTATGCCTCTGCCTCTCAAGCAGAAGGGGTTGCCAGACAGAAGGAGGAGTGGCCTGCACTTCTGGACCTGGAAAGCAGAGCCTGGTAAACCCCAGAGCAAAGCAAAGAGGAGACAGGGCAAGCCAGGATGATTCCCAAAGTCACCCTTGGGCCTCCACAAACATTCACAGTGTCCTCTAAACACACAGACACACATATGCACATGCACACACACACACACACACACACACACACACACACACACACACGCACACACAGGCACACACACAAAGAAAAAGAAGAAAAGGAAAGAAAAGAACTTGAGGACTTGGAAGCTAAACACGGTGGAGCACTGACAGAACTCTCAAGTCTCAGGTGGAGCTGACTTCCATCTGCAGCGCAACAGAGTTGTGAGAGGAGCTCACTGTGGAGGACTTCCTCATTCCCCTAGCTGTGCTTATCGTGGGAAGCGCTGTTTGTTTCTGTAGAAACATGTAGGGGACATGTTACTTCCCCCCATGTTCCTTAGAAAAGGTGCTGTCTTGCCATTAGTTAACAGACTTCCCTAGACCGTAAGTGGCTGGAGATTTGAGGGATGGAATACCTGACCGAACACCTGCTCCTGGAATGCCGGAGACAGGATGGTGACCTTCCTCTCTGTGATTCTAGGGAGTCTGGTTTCTCAGCCTTGTAAGTCCAGCTGCTTCCTGTCTATACTGATAGGGAATCCTGGTATGCCCTGCTTTGTTTTTAACATGCATTCGGCACGCGGGATATCTTTGCTTCCTAATAAAAGCAGCCACTGAGCCCCGTAAAGACACTTCAGAATGGTGAGTACCTGAAGCCCTTGGCTATCGTGAGTTAAACTCATCTCATATCTCAGCAATGGTCACTGGCACAGCGGGCAGCTACCTGCCTCCACAGCCCTTCAACATAGATGAAACTGATCTATTTCAGAAGATTCCTAAGATATGATGTGAGCAAGGTTTAGAGAGGTGATGGCTCAACTTTCACTCCTATTTGGTAGAAATGATTTGAAATGATGGTGCACAGCCCCTCATCCTATTTATGTAGAAAATCTAAGGCCTGTTCTGAATTTGGAAAGCTATAGCAAGAATGTAAATTGCTGGCACTAATTTTTTCTCTTTTTAATGCGTGTGTATGGGAGGTGTGGGCAGTGTGTCTGCCCATGCAGGCCCAAGGGTGACTTCAGAAATCATCCTGGGTTGCTCTAACTCTTTAGGCACTATTTTTTTATAATTATTTTTAATTTTTTAATTTATTCAATTGTGTGTGTGTGTGTGTGTGTGTGTGTGTGTGTGTGTGTGTGTGTGTGTGTAGAACCACCATGGACGCCTCCACCTCCTCCTTGTTTACTCTGCCCCCGGATTCACAGGCTCCGCCCTACCAGGACCGGAAACGCAGGCCACCTTGCTTCTGCCCGGCACCTATATGTGGGGTCTAGCTAGGATCCAAACTTGGGACCTTCTGCCTGCAAGGCAGAGACTTAACCCCTGAGCCACCTCTCCAGTCCTTTTAGGCACTATTTTTAAAGAATTTTTTTTTCTATATCATTCCTGATACTAAAACACTTTGACCCAAACATGCTGTTTTCATAAACTTCTGTGCCCTGATAATTGCTATAGCTATTGGAGTTTTCCTAATTTGTTCATTTATTTACCTATTGAGGCAGGTCTCATATAACCTAGGGTGGTTGTGAACTTGTTATGCAACCAAGGATACCTTGAACTGAAGCTTTTACCGCAACCTCTCAATTGTTGATATTACAGGGCTGTGCCACTATATCCACTTTATGTGGAGCTGGAGATCAAACCTAGGGCTTGGTGCATGCCAGGGAAACCAACTAAGATACAGTCCAGGTCTAGATTATTTTCTTATGTCTTAATTTCACCTCAATTCCATAAACCAGTGGATGACCAATGGTTAAAAATAACAGAAATTTTATTTCTTTCCCTTATAGTCCATCTGTACAAACTATAAAAATGAAATCTAGGCAAACGATCATTCTCTATAAACAAAGCACCAGTTAAAACTGAGAACTTGTGTAAGTACATATACCTACACAAAGTATGTTCTGAAAGAATGTTTAGCCAAAGAATATTATAGCAAACCATCTTACCATCCAAGCCTAGAGCTTTAAATACTCGTTGAGGGAAGGAACTGAGAGCATACACTGCTAAAAATTCTATAAAATATTAGATAACTCCAGTCAACCAAATAAATCAGCCTTTAAAAAAAACTAGCGAGTAAAGAAACTATGTGTGAAAAGACTGGTGTTGAACATTGAGACATAGAAATGACAGCTTAAAATCTCATTGGGATGTTGATGGCAAAACAGACTATAAAGACTGGAATTCTGAGGTAGTAAAGAGGTAATATAATAAACAAAATTTAGAGGTGAAGACAGGAAATGGGAATAAACTCATTTAATAGTATCAAGGAAGATAGATTCCATCTAAAATAGAAGAATAATGAAATAAATCTGACACAAAACATTTCAAATTTTCTATAAATATTAGATAAATTATTTTTTTAATCACAGCTACTATTATCTGTGGTAGTAGAGATTGAACTCTATCAGCCTGTTGGTTGATTATTTTGAAATACATCTCTTATAAACGAAAAAGTTCAAGTTTAATTTGTAGTTTCTGTTAGGTTCCTATAAAATTTAAGAAAGCATTTTTCAGTCTGAAGTGGACTAAATTGAACAAAGCCCTAAATTTGAAAAGCCCTATATCAATCTATCTATAGGTCCCAAGTCCAGCATGGCTGTCTCTAGACTGATATCAAGGAGTCCACAGGGGGGTGCTTTTTCCTGGAGGCTGTTTGAAGAATTCTTTTCCTGCTCTTTTGAGTTTACATGAAGGTCTGAGGTCTCCCTTGCTAGCTTTGGGCTCCAGACCATTTCCAGCTTCTGCAGTGGTCACGTGATTTCCTTCATGCTCAAGAGGCAGAGAAGATGGACGCTACCTGCACTTTCATCTCCCTGCGTATTCTTCCGTTGTTGCATCTTGGATGGAAGCAGAAAATCTTGTTGGTTCTTCAAGACAGAGATGATTATGATTAGATTCAGCTCACCTACACAATTCAGGACCATCTCTCATATCAAGACCCATGTGCCCAGAATTGTATTTTCTGTATCTTTTCTGAAGCAACAGAGCATCAGCAACTGGGATGTAGCCACCTTCAGAGTTTGTCATTGTTCTGTCTATCATAGTATCAATCTGCCCATTTAAAATGTGAAATTTGCATATTTTAAAAAATGTTATTTGCATAATTTCTCTACAACTATTTCAGTTATTCTTTGAATGTATTCTTGGCAAAGAGGCTTGAATGATGTTAACAAAATGAACAATATGAAACTTCCAAAGCACAGTAACAGCTACATGCTCCAAAAGTAACTTGGTGTTTCTAATATGAGAATCCCAGACAAGATGGAAAAGTATACTCACTCCACTGTCATCTAAGATCATAAACGGCCTTCATAATGTTGAAGTGTTTAAAGATGAATCATTTCTGGAAGTGGGCAAGCATTTTAAAGTTAACTTGATTTGTAGGAGAATTACTTGATATCTAACAAAATTAACTAGACTCACGTAAGAACTAACAAAGTGGATTCTATGGAACAAACATAATTAGGAGTGTGAGGAAGATGTTTTTGAGTAGGAATATGCAAAATCCTTAAGGTTGCTGTTCAGTGGTGTTTTCATGGTGTCCGATGTGCAGATGCTGGGTACTTCTAACAACCTATGGATGCCAGACTTGAAAACTATTTCCTTTATGAATATTTGTGGTGTGCAAAGCACAGAATAAGTAGCTGCATTCAAGATAAGAAATTGGTTCTTGAGCTTCTCAGTCCTTTCACAACCTAGGGCCTCCAGAGAAAAAGCTATGCCATCTCTTTTGCAGAAAGCATTCTTTTCTTTGGGATTTTGGAACCTTCAATACTGACTGACTGAGGAGCCTGGAACTTCCATGTCTCACCGTGCCAAGGAATTTTGTTCTTTCTTCTTATCCAGGTTCTGGATATCTAGGCTCAGAAGAACTGAAGAAGCAGGTGCAGCTGGTCAGAGTGCACTTCTGTCGCTCTTGGGATCCTCCTGACTCACATTCTGGGGCTGCTTTGGTTCCCCTCTGTTACCTTCAACGTGTTCATTATCTTAACTGACCTTTATAGGTATTATGAGCAGAGGAGATAATCTAATGCAATGCTTTCTGCCATAAGAACTTGAATTTATAAGAAAAAGTTTTGAATGAAATCTGTAACATGATACATTTACTGTTTAAAAGGGAGTAAAAGAAGCCCCTTCAGTGGTATGATATCTATAAGTTGCAATATAGATCACCATGGCAACAGATGACCACCAGTGTAATAGTGGCATGAGTATCAAAGAGACAACCAACAGCTTTCTGATTGGATGCAAGACCTGCTTGTCAGAATGGTATACATCTCTGTTACTGTGAACTAGAACAAGAATGAATTAAAAGGGGGGGGGGAATCAATAGGGAAGACAGCAATAAATCTATAGGTAGGAAGACAGGTACTCTTTGGTAGCTGTTATTATACTCATAGGATGGGCACTTACAATGGAAACTTTTGGTCTAAAGCTGGACTAGTGAAGGGAAACGCACATATCAGTGGGGTGGCCTGAAGAGAGGTAACTTGATATACCAAGGAGGCCTGAGCACCCACAGGAGTAGACAGGCCAGAGTGAACCCTGGGGTCCACAGAAGCACACAGGCAGAAGGGTGGGAGGAAGTGGGAGAGAATGGTGAAGGGGAAGGGTACGGATGGAGGGGAGTGGGGAGGCAGGGAAGCTGGGATGAATACCCAATATGCTTGTAACAGTAGAAAAATAAAAAAAGAGTAAAAGTAGCATTGAAGGAATATGAAAGAGAAGAGTGAGAAAGAGGTGAGGAATATTTGTGCCAGCCGTAAAACTGCAGGACTGATTCTACAGGCTCTCATGGTTAATTTCGTTGATAAGGAGTACTCAGAGAGCTGGTAAAGCATTATTTTTTAATATGTTTGTGAAAGCATTTCCAAAAGAAGTCAGCATTTGAAAAGGCTTAATAAAGATCTGTCTTTACCTATGAGAACAAACATTGTTCTACAGAGGACCTGAGTAAGAGGGGCAGAAAAAAAACAAACTCCGCTCTCCCCTCCTCCCCCGACAGAACAGACACCCATTTTCTTCTTGGATGCTAGGACTTCTGGTTCTCAGATTTGCAAACACAAACATATCAGCTAAGTTGATTATCAGGCTGTAGATACAGATGTTGAAACTTCTTGGCCTCTGTAGCCACATGACCAATTCCTGTAATAGGTCTCCTGTGTGTATTCATGTCTATTCATTTGGTTATTTTCCTCTGCAGAACCTTAATTCATTAGTTTGGCAAATAAAGTATCATTTGGTACATAGATTCACCTATTCCTTTTCTTATTGTCATGGCTATTTTCAGTCAGAGCTGAGCAGACTGGATGGAGACTCTATGGACTGCTAAATCTATTTATCTGGCCATTTATAGAAAGAGTTTCTCAAATGAGTGACTTGTCTATTCTCAAAAGCTTACAATAGGTACTGTTATACTGGTTTAGGAAATATTTCCATTCATTCGAAAGCATGACTTCCCTCTTTTTGTTAATACATTTTGTTCTTGGACAATTTCATGCATGTCTCATTACTTTCCTGCCCATCCTTTCTTTTCTTTTTCACACCCTTGCCACCATTCCCTTCTTTCCTACATATCTCTTCCCCATATGTATGACCTTTTGTTTTGGCCCCACTGAGTTTACCAGGGTTATCTGAGTGACCATTGGTTTGGAACTATTGGATCCTGGTGAGTTGAAAGTACATATTGTAGTAACATTTCCTTCAAAATTATTTTAGAATCATATGGGAAAACTTGTTTTATTACATTTGGCTGTTTATATTTAATTCCTCAAAGATTATTTTTAGCTATTTACCATCCTTATTTATTGCACATATGTCCAGTTGAGTTTGCTTTAAAAGGACATATACACCCAAAGTATAAATATATGCTCAGCTTTGAGGAGGTATATATGAAATTGTTATGGAGTTGTGGAGGGCAAAAGTTGTGGATGAATTTTGAGATTGTAGATAATTATTCATTATAGGCCTTTTTGAGCAATGATAATTAGTATTTTATTGTTTTTCAGGAATGAAGCCCTAGTTTTATGAAAGCTTGTTTTTCCTCTACAATTACTCTATGACAGATCATTTCTTTCAAATAATTTTATCTTCTTTATAGTTAATGTTTCATTTGTCTAATATTTTTATCTCCCATTCATTCTCACTTGAAACAACATTTTCTTTTTAGAAAATTACCCATTCTCCTCTCTGCCAATCTTTACCTTCCCTGCATAGAAGCCACCATGTGCTTGCAAAACTCCATGCTTCTGGCCCTGGTCTCAATAGAAGTGAGAGAACAGGTGATTCAGTCTCCCCAGTCATAGCACTATCTTGTCCAAAGGAGGGGACCTGCTTCTAAATGGTCCAATTTGGATTCTCCTCTGGAATTTTTGTAAGCTAGAGTTAGGAAGGTGTCAATTGATTGACAAATCTGGCTACCATGGAAATGGAGTGTTGTTACTCTGGCTTTAAATAGTGCTACTGTATTGAAGACTATGATCTTCAGTGGGGAGAGAAAAGTTGCTAAGCAGGTGCTGAGGATAATTTGAATTATAGCTGTGTTTAAGCCTCTGATTTCTTCCTCGAGGTCTACATAATACCCTTGTATTCCTTCTGATATCTGGTCAAAACGCTCTTCCTTGGAGTCCTGGGAGAACAATTTCTCCTTCGTTTTTTAAGTAGTTTGAATTTGGCTTCTGCCTCTTGCAATCAGAAGAGTTGCGATTGATGTAGGCTGGGGAAGGAATGTTCTTTTATCGCTGTTTAATGTCCCATGATATTTTGCCTCCTCAAAAATTGTGTGTGGCATCCTATCACACTCATATTCATGTTGTATTGAATGTGAAAGGAAGAGGTACAAAGTATTAGAAAAGTCAGGGAAGTCACAATGACATGGGAAGTTTCTCAATTAAAAGTGACACTGAACCCAAGTAAGAAAATCAAAGGACTACAGGGCTAGAGGGCAGGAGAAGGAAGGAAGTGTGCATGGTGTGAAAGGATGGGGGAAGCGGATGGTTTGCTTGGAGAGAATGAGACCCCATACCCCAGAAGGATTACCTTCTCTCTCTTGAAATTTAACATTTACATTTATTATCTGTATCAGATATGTATATGTGACAACAGGGAATAAATTCTCCCATTAATTCTCTTCTTTTCAAAACTCACATTTCTTACTTGGCTCTTTCGACTTTGGTTTTGGTGCTTATTTTATAAATGTAAGATATTTATGTTTCTGATTATACTCAGAGATTTGAAGAGCACTTAGCACGCAGCCTAGAAATCTTCTTCTACGAGAGAGGTAGAGAAACTCAATACCCTGACAGGATGTAGCCTAGGGCAGCAGAGGAGCAGTGGACAGTGGTGACCGGCCATAATGAGGAGTGCCGGTGACTCAGCAAGGCTCACCCAGAATCAGACCAACCCAATTTCCCCATCCTAAGGCTTTGGGAACCTCACAGAAGAGGGGGCAGTGAGATTGTAAGAACCTAAAGATGGGAAGGCTCACCTTTGAATCAGAAATTCCACTCAAGGCAGGACTATTGCACCGCAGTGAGACTTGTCCTTACCAGACCTGCATAATGACTGACATACCAACGTGGCCCCACGAATATCGAGGAACCTAAGAGAGAGAAGAATATATCGTGTAAACCTTGGGGGCTGAAGCTGGGTGAGTGAAGGGAAATGCCCCTATCAGTGGGGTGGCCCGAGGAGAGGAAATCTTGTGTGCCACAGAAGCCTGAACCCCCCAATAGGAGTAGACAGGCCAGGGAGACCCCTGGGATCCATAGAAGCAGACAGGCAGGAGGGTGGGATTGATGGAGGGATGAGAGACAGACGATGGAAGGAAGAAGGGATAAGTACTCAATATGCTTGTGAAAGTAGAAAAATTAAAAAAAAGAATAGACGGGCCAGAGGGAGTCCAGGGGTCCATGAAGGCGGACGGGTGGAAGGTGGGAGGGAGTGGGATGGACTGAAGAAGGAAGGGGAAGGAGGATGGCTGGGAGGGGGATTGTAAGAAAGTGGGATGAGTACTCAATATGTTTGTAAAACTAGAAAAATAAAATAACTTAAATAAAAAAGATATTTATCTTTATGTTTGGTGTGAATCATAATCTTTAGACAGGATGCCAAGTGGGTGGTTGTTTGTGATTGGTTGTTACTGAGCTCCAATCCCTTTGGTTTTGACTGATGTCAGCGTGAAGTGCGTCAGTTATGTATCAGTTCTCAGATTTGAGTAGTAAAACCCGTCTCACTTAAACCAGCTTTTTATCTTTGACATTTACATAATTTCTAGTTTTTATATTTGTTACAACTGTCCACAAATTAGGTATTTCTCCTTATTCCAACAACATTCGCTTAATGCATTTCATTCATTCTATGTTTGATGCATGTACATTTATAATTGAAATATTTTGTCCAAATATTTCCAAATGACTCTTTTGCTTTTTAATTTATTAGTTTCTGTTCTTCTCTGAGTTGCTGCAGTTTCTCGCCCATTTTTTCACGCATTTATGAATTTTATTTAAATCAGGGTGTATTTTATAACATTACTGTTTTCCTGGGGTGTCATGCTTCCTTTCATGTTTCTTGTATCCCTACTTTACACTGATGCTTGCACATCCGAAGTGACAGTTGCCTCTTCCAGTTTTATTGAGTAGCTTTTATAGGAAATATTATTTATTCACTTGGACTTAGAATGTCAGTTTGGTAGTTGTTTGTGATTCGTTATTGTTGAGCTCACAAGTAAAGTCTATGTACAATCACTCTGGTTTTTAATGATGTCAGCAATGGGAAGTGCTTCAGTTATGTGGAGTGCAGTGTTTATGAAAGTAATTGCAGACTTTTTAGAGGATGAAGCTTCAGAGTCAGACACAGATGGCACTGGGACTTGTGGTTAACAGCTGTCAATCTCAGTAGCATGTGGTGTGGCAAAGACTGTCCATAGGTCCTTCTGGCAAGTGTTGTGGCACAGCAGCTAGGGTCCATGTGCCACATCATGTGAGGGAGATCTTCCCTAGGACTCTCAGGAATGTGGGATGTCTTGACTATGGCTCTCGAACCAGAGGAGGGGATCAGCCCTTTCCTAGATCCTGTGAATACATCACAGGTGATGTTGGGATCTGTGGCCCCACAAACCATTGACTCATGGCTTTGAGATACAAGGGACCATCTCTAGTTCCTGAGGGCAATTACAGGTGTCCTTGGAGGTGGACCACTGAGTGCTTTTTCCTGGAGCTGTGTGCTTTGATGGGACTTTCCCCAGGTGCTTAGTGATGTTATGGCACCCCTGGCTGTGGTCCTGAGTCTGTGGGCTGTGGAGGAGACTTCCCCTAGATACTGAGTGGGAGTGGCCCCATTTCCAAGCCTGTCAGTTGGTGAGAAGCATTCTGTACTTCCTCTCTGGCAAACACTGGTGTTGCCAGGATTGGAGATGCTGATTATATTCTATCTTTAGTTTTGCTTGGTTACTGTTTACAATCTATATATTTGCTTGGTCACTGTTTACAATAGCAAAGTCATAGAATCAGCCCAAATGTCCAACGGTTGACGAGTAGATAAGGAAAATGTGGTACATTTATACAATGGAATACTACTCAGCTATCAAAAATGATGAATTAATGAAATTTGCCGGGAAATGGATGGAATTAGAAACAGTTATATTGAGTGAAGTGTCCCAGACACGGAAAATTAAGCGCCGTATGTACTCCCTAATAGGTGGATCCTAGCACCAAACCCACTTAGAGACACTCAAAGACAAATCTCTGTAATACCTAATAAACAGGAGGGATGGGGAAGGAGGGCCCCACCAGAAACAAGGAGAGAGGGGACTATGTTACAGCAGAGAAAATAGGCCATCATCAAGGACTGCAAGCAAGTAATGAGACATCTAGTTAAGTTCACAGACTTTCCTTCCTGATCATTTGCAACTGATGGGGTACGATCTCACCAGAAGGGAAGGGCATATAGGCTACCTGATAGAAAGTAACCATTTTGCAAATGGGTGATTGACCCCTCTTTCACCATGGTCTCCTACTTTTATTCCATCTACCTTTGAATATACTCTTATAACAAGACTCTAATTTAACAGGTTTTTATCTCTGGCCAGGGGGGTGACATCCAATACCCATCAGGATGGAGTCAAGGGCATTGCAGGAGCAGCAAAACCGAAAAAAAAATCAACAAACCATAACCCAAAACATCAGAGACTCTATGTCAACCACCTGGAACTGGGCCAGCCTAATCTCTCTCCATCCTGAAGCTCAGGGAAATTTGCGGAAGAAGGGGTGGTAAGATTGCAAGAGCACAAGGATGGGAAGAGTAATGATATGCAAGATACTCCACACAAGTTAGGGCTGAAGCAATCATAATAGGATTTTGCATGACCTGTGCTATGTCCAACACATTATTGACCCCACAAAGTCTAGCATGGACTAAAGGCACTAGGATCCTTGGAGGCTATGGGCTGACAGCCACAGTAGTGTTCCTAAGCTTAAGGGGAACACAAAAAAGGGTTCTGGGAAATGCCACTGGGTCCTTGCACCTCATCGGAGAGGAGGACCCAGAGGAGAGTTTGGCATGCACAGTAAAGGATGCTCCGGGGATTGGGGGGGAGGCACTGGGGGATGGGGGGCAGTTGGAGGGAGGGAGGGGACCAGTGTACCCGTTAAGTTTGTGTGAGCAGAAATAATAATAGTTTAAAAAATCCTTGATAATAGTTAAAAAAAAGAAAATATAGAAGAGAAAGAGAAAAAAAATATATTTGCTTGGTGAAGTTCATAGCACATATAAGAAAAGTATATGTAGGACTGGGGAGATTGGTGAGAAAGTAAAAGTTCTTGCAACCCAAGTGTGAATACATGGATTAGAATCGCTCAAGCCCAAGTAAAGACATTGTGAACAGCATGAGCATCTGCAATCCCAAGGCTCTTACGTGGATATGAGGTGTTGCAGTCGCCTGCATGCTTGCTAATAAATGACCATCAAATGGTTTAAGGGAACAAGAGGTTTATAGTCTCCTATTATCTGGTTACAGTTCTCAGTCCAGCTTGACAGGAGAGCTCAGGCCAACACCAAGGCCGAGGGAACTGGCCACACCATCTGTCATGGTTGGGCACAGGTGTCAACTTGACAGTTGAGGGTTTGAGCTCTGGGCACATTTGTAGGGAATTAGTGGTTGAGTTAGGCCCAGAGCAAGCCTGCAGGAGATTGTCTAGCTGATGGGGGAAGATCCAGGTAGGTGGATTAGGCCTTGGAATAAAATACAGAGAGGAGGTTGAGGGAGTTGGCATCCTTGTGCACACTTGGCCAGACATGCTGGTCTGGCAAGTAAGGATTGTCCGTCTCTCAGCTGTTATGTGGTGATGGTGTGGCCAGTTCCCTTGGCCCTGGCATTGGTGTGTGCTCTCCCGTCAAGCTGGACTGAGAACTGTAACTGGACAGTCGTAAGGAAATAAACCCCTCTTGTTCCCTTAAGCTGTTTGATGGTCATTTATGAGCAACCATGCAGGTGAACTGCAACACCATCTCTACAGGTGGCTGAGAGAGGGACGATCCTTACTTGCCAGAATAGCAGGTCTGGCCAAGTGTACACAAGGAGGCCAACTCTCTCAACCAGCTCTCTGAGATTTATTCCAGGGCCTTGTCCCACCCACATGGGCTGGACCTTCCCCATCAGCTAGACAATCTCCTGCAGGTTTGTTCTGGGTTTAACTCAACTATTAATTCTCTACAAGTATGCCCAGAGCTCAAATCCTCAACAGTCAAGTTGACACCTGTGCTTAACTATGACATGAGGGAATCTACAGAAGGTCGCAGGAGTTTGGTGTATACAGAAAAAAAAACAACAAAAAAACCCACAAAAAACAACTAAGAGACCCTGCATCAAACAAAGAGAAAGCAAGGATTGACACCCACAGTTGTACTCTGACCTGCACACATGTTCCATGGCTTGCTTTTGTACTTATATTTACACAAATAGTGAAATATACACATGTGAACACACACACACACACACACACACACACACACACCATGTACACACACATAAAGTAGAAATATGTATGTACTACCTTGTTGTTGAAGACTTCGGATCAGTGAAAAGGAGATATTCAATACAGCATCTTTGATAGTCAGTGTTTGTTAAACTGATATCTAAATTCCCATTGAAATTTAAGTTGGATCTGCAAGTGACAAGAAGAATCACCATGGCACATGTGACAACCAGTGTAATAGTGGCTTGAGTATCAAGGAGACAACCAACAACCTTCTGATTGGACTCAAGACCTGCTTGTCAGAATGGAGCACATTCCTGTTACTATAACCCAGAACAAGAATCTATGAAAGGGAAAGAAATGGGTCACAAAGGAAGAGTAGATTGTATAGCTAGGAAGACAGTACACCCAAACTGCTCTGTAAATACCAGTTATTATATCTATAGGTTGGAAGGGCACTCAATACTCAACCTAGTAGCCTTCTTCCACAACAGGTATTTATTACAGAAAGGCACAACTTGCCAAAAAGGCAGAAAATAAGCGTCTGCAGACTGCTTGTCCCTAAATAGGACATATCTGCTTCACCCACCCTGACCCCAAGGCTCTGGGAACATTGTGGAAGAGGTGTCAGTTACACTGTAAGAGCCTGAAGTGCAAAGATGGTAGGCCATACATTCTCTTCTGGACATGACATAGTTGTGGTATACAAGATTGCATGGCAGATATGTATATTTACATAAGAATTGTATGAAAACTGTCCTATCACCATCTTATTTTAACATCAGAAAGACCTGAAGAAGCTCCACATCTCTATGAGAGACTGATGAGAACTAATGCTAATGGGGAAGTAAAGGAGGATGTGTTCCTCAATGGATATCCACCAATCTAGTATGCTTGGTGGAGCATGTCAGGCATATGTCATCAGAGACAGACTAGATGAAATACATTGGGTCACACAAGCAAAAAGATTTGAAAGCAGGAGAGGCAGGGGAGATGAAGGTTGTAAGGGAGAAAGGAGAGAGGATGGAATTTGGGATTAAGGGTGGAAAATGTTGCAAAATCACTGTACCTATGAATATACACATTAAGTTAAAAAGAACAAAATAGAAATTTAAATTTGTATTGTATAGAAAAGGAAAATCAGGTGAGTAATAATGAAAGAAAAGCTCATAGAACTGTAAGAAAGTTTGGGAAGAATTAACTCCAGTGTAGCTAAGGTCTGAGACTGGAAAGTTTATCTGTATCTGCTTGGTTGTGCAGTAAGATGATTGTAATAAGAGTCTACTCTGTGAAGATGCTAGGAATAATTCAAATGCCCCTCTAACATTTCCCCAGAACATCATTTTTCTTTTAAGAAACAGAAATATCACCTACCAGATTATATTTTAAATGCCTGCTGTAATTTTAACTGCACCAATGTTTATTATACTGAAGATTTAAATTTCTTTACTGTGCCTTCAAGAAAGAGAAACCATTTGTTCTATAAATTGATGGGGGCTTGTGATTCCTTTAAACTTTATGTTGGTTATTTATTGGTCAAAAATTTTAATTCGATTTTGTTTTTCCTCTCCATAAAACTGGCCCAAATTAGTGACTTGCTTCAGAAAGTCATTAGCATTTAAATTTTTACTATTTGATGTTTCATGGATGTATATGATGAACTTTACTTATTACCCTGTTTACTATTACTATTATCTATCACCCTGTGTCTCTCCCGTTTCACTGAAAACATTTTTATTCCCAAATAGCCCCTCCTACTTTCATATCCTGTGTGTGTGTGTGTGTGTGAGAGAGAGAGAGAGAGAGAGAGAGAGACAGAGAGACAGACAGACAGACAGAAAAACAGACAGACAGACATCAAAAAATGACACCTTTACCAGCATATGCATAAGGTTATTTCCTGGAGCACAGGAAACTTATAAGTGGCTACGCCACTCAAAAGGAAAATAATACCCTTTCCGCAAGTCACTATTAATTGTCAATAGTTCCTGGGAAGAGATGGTGCCTCATGAGCCCTTACCTTTCTATGATGAAATTCTGATGGCTCATAGCTGGTGTAGGTTTGTATACAAGCAAACATAGCTATAGTGAGTTCGTAAGTGCAATGGCTATGCCATGTCTTGAAGACATTGTTAGCACTTGTCAATCTCTGGCTCTTACATTTTTTATGTTCCTTCTTCCACATTGTTCTTGAGATTTGGTTGGAGTGGGAGAAGCAGTCATATAGATGCCTTATTAAAGATTGACGCTCCATTTTTACTTTTTGAACTCTTACTAGTGGTGGATTTTCTTAGTGCTGTCAAAAAGAAATGTCATTGAAAGAGGTTGAGATCTGACTGATTTAAGGATATAAGGATAAATACTTAGAAGGCAACTTGATATATCCATTTGAACCCTAGTCTTCCTAGCTACGGGTTTTTAGTCAGTTTACAGTTAAAGGGTATGAGTTTTCTCCTGTGCAGTAGGCCCCAACTCCAATCAGAAAGCTAATGTTACTCCACAACCTTTAAGACACTGTGGTACTAATATCTTGTCAGACTGTTTATTATTATAGCTCACAGACTTCACAGCTGGGTTAGACCGCTGATATGATTTTTCTCTTCCCAGTGACCTGAGTAGAACTTTCTTGTACCATGAAATCTACCCACCAGGGAGGAAGCTTCCAGTTCAGTTTCAGTTGCTTTCTGCATGTTCTGGGCTGTGTGTTGTATTTCTAGTATAGAGTTTTACCATCAGGTGCCAATGGGCAACTGAAAGTAATGTTATAGCCTGCATTGCTCATAATTCACGGTGAGGCATCCCTCACCTGACGCTAATATGTTTGTTCAACAACTGTGGTTCTTAGAAGAAGCACTACCCTTTTATTCAGATTCAGGTGAAGTTTTTAAAATAAACTTACGAAATAGTAGATTTCCATGTGCCCTTTTCATACATCCGGAATATTAGCTATTCCTCAGGTCAGTACCTACTCCACCAAGCCCACTCATCTTCCTTCCACCTAACTCCCTCTTTCTTCCCCCACTATTTCCCTTGGCATCTTCATGACAGTGTTCTCAATGCTTCCCTTAGGGTCATACAGCCATTGCATTTTTTTACAGCGATAGAGGACAATGTTCAAGTGGCCCCATTGGATGACTAAATCAAAGTGTGGGAAATCTTAACTATTATCTCTGCGGGCTCATTAATATTTTTTTCTCTTATTTTTTTATACACAGTGCATTTGTAGAATCATAACATTAGAAAAAGGAGTATAATTTTCATGGATTCATGTAGAAAGAATTTAGAAATTCAAGTATTAAACCTCCGGCAGTACACGTTAAATGCTCTACTTGAATGAATGCCCGATCATGGGACTGGTCACTTTAAGGGTTAATTTTTTCTCATTCTTTTCTGTCCACAAATTCTTAGCTATGGATTATGCATGAAAACATGAATGTTCTTATAATGCTCAACCTACTTAAATGAAGATTTCTTGAGTATTATTGTTCAGATGATTGCCCCTTATTTATTGCCCCTTTAGACAGAAATGGGAAAAAACATTCTTTAGGACTCACACATTTTCACTTACTAAACAACAATAAATCTCACATTAATCTAATTACACTTAAACTTTTCAGAACTATAAAACTTTTCAGAATTTAGAACTGTTCACTAACCCTTAGTCCTTACAGTTGCCATGGAAATGAAGGCTCTCAAAAAGGAAAATTTAAATGTTTTAAAGAAACCTTGACATTTTTGGAAAGTCATACTCTATCTTTCCAGTTGACTTTGGGAGTAGACCTTATTAGGGGTGCGAGGTAGGATTTTGATGTTTAAATTCCATCACCCACTCCTGATCTGCCCCCAGTGACATGTGGGCCGTGACACAATGGTAACAACCAAAAGGGAAGCGAGATGTAAGTTTTATTAATAGTAAAAATGTGCTCATTACACCCAAGGACAGGCCTCTGACAGATGAAGATGAAGCTTCAGCGGGAATCAGATCTAGCTGCCTCGGCAGACATTCCCATTCTAGAATCCAGAATATTTAGAATGGAAGTCACAGTTTATTCTCTCAAGTTGAGTTCTACAGGAAGCAGTTGGTCCTGGGTTAGAGTGCAGGGCACAGAATTTTTATTGACGAGGCGCCTATGGATTCCACAAGTCAAAGGGAGAGAGAAGAAAGAAATATAGACAGAAGAAGGGGTTGAGCATTGGTATAGGTCCAACGACAGCCTTGTCTATCTCCACGCAGAATTCTAAACCTTGTATAGACCCTTCAGAATTTTGCTGAGTTGGGCTGATGGTACCAGAGTTTTCTATTTCTGTAACAATCCATCATTGGTCATGAGCTGTCCTGAAAAAAATGGAGATTAGGAATGACTCTCTATGACTGAGATAGCTCCCAGATGAGCTAACATTGAAGATCCTTTGCTGACAGTATTGTAGCAGCTGGAGTCCTTTACTGAAGGTTACGTGAGTAGTATATCGTGCTCCTAGAACAGTACACACAACACAGCTGACTATTCCTTCGTACTTGCAACAACATGAATGTGAGATGCTGAAGGGACACCTCATTGCCTGGGCAGAGAGGGAGCTTTCTATTAACATTTCTGTGGAGACAGGAACAAATGTCGATCCATCCCAGAAAAGGCATCAGTGATATACCAATGCAGTTCCAACAAAGTTCAACTTGTCAAAAATGTCAGTTTATTTGACTTAATGGTGGGGCACAAATGAGGGGTGATTTATAGGAGTGTGGGTTATCCTAAAGCTGCATCACTACAAAATCAGGGAAGATGCTCCAAGAATTCACCTTTAGTAGCCATGGTCTGGCTTCCTGATGCATCGTCCGACATCAAGAATTGAGTCTTTGATTTGTGTTTTAATCCCAGGGACTGCAATTTGAGAAGACAGTGGATTAGCATTCTAAAATATATCTTCCACTTCTTCTTTAGGCCACAGTTTATGTAGAGGGAAGCAGAAGCAGCCAGCCAATTAAAAGTTCACTGTCCGTCTGATCAGGTGGGTCTTGTTCCTGAGATTCAGCTTTTCTTCATTATTTCTTCTGTGTGGGGCAGAGGGAACTTCACAAACACCACACTAGCCATTGGCAGTGTGTATGCGGCCTGATTCCTTCCCACAGAGGGAAACATAAATGTATTCTAGTGACAGAGCACATAGTGCCCCTATCACTTTCCATTAACCCTTCACCTTCAACAGACTCTGGCATCTTTCCTGGATCCTTTGCAGCTCATGGAGGTTAGAAGGAGGCAGAAAGGAGCAATGGTTAGAATCGCAGGAGAAGTCTTCTACTCGGAAGTGTCAACAGTTCCGTTACCATAACTACTGAACTAGTTACCTCTGTACTGTTGTGTTTCATTAGATGTTGTGACTACTAGGCTTTGTCATCATTACAAAGGTAAAGATGGCGTGATCATGCCGTGTCCAAAGGCAAAAGACAATACTACATCTGGGTGTAAAAGAAGTTGGAGCCTGCATACATCTCTTAGCTTGACCATGACCTCTAGTGAAATGTACCTGGCTCTGTTCCCCAATATATATGTGGGTAACACCTCTTGTTCCCAAGAAAAGAGCTATCACATAATGAACAGATTGGCCATATCACATGCGATTTCTCCAATAAACAGAGCAACATGATCAAAGAAGAAAAGAAAGTGCCCTAATAGCTCAGCCCAGGATCCATTACATTCTAAGTTTATGTGCCTTTTCCATTTAACTGGCCTTATTAAATAGGAAAATCAATTATTTTGAAGCTTAAAATGAGTTTTCTACACAAGTAGTTTAGAGGTTTCTCTCAATATAGCATTTTAGAGAATTCCTGTGTCTTAATGGGTGGCATCAACCTTTAATACTTTATTAAATTCAAATGAAGATTACAGTGCACTTTTGGCTAGGGCTCATTGAAGAGATTTTTGTTGTTTTTCTTTCATTTCCCCATTTAAAAAAACCTGATGACAAGGAGATGGCTGGATGGGTAAATCTGTGCAAATCCCTAGTCCCCAGTCTGAGTTCAATCCCCAGAGTTCACGCGGTGGAAGGAGAGAACTGACTTCCAAAAGTTTTCCTATAATAATGCCTCTCTCTTGCTCTCTCTATCTCTCAAATAAATCAATAAACATTAAAAAGAGTATGAGCACTAAATCTGATGCTATGAAAAACATTCACTTTGTGGCCAATGAATGTAAACAGTGAGTGTAGGCTTTGACCTTCTTTGTGAATTGGATCTTTTGATTTCTGTTGTACAGATTAAGTTTCCATTTAAATAGACACTGAAATAATATAAAATTATTCTGAAAGTATTTTAAAGATATCTTTATGCAAATATATATATTTCTTTATATAAATATATCTTTAGAGCCTTCAAACAGTAACCCCTGAAAGTGGGGTTTCATATCTTCAGGCCAAACTTGACCTATTTGACTTTTTGTTAAAGAGTCTTTGTACAAAAGAAGTACAAGCCTTAAAGAACTACATTACCACTCTGGTGTTTATCTGTATCATTCAGTCACTGTGAGATATTAAACTTAAATGTCATTTAGACTTTCAACAGCTGGTAATGATAGAATGGGATATTATCACTCACTACATAAGCACATAGAAGCTTGGGCATATGCTGCCTCTGTCATTGTTTAAGAGCTATGGTTTGGTCAGGATGTCCTTTTCTGTCATGTCCAATCAAATGCCTGGAACAGCATGAGAATAACACAGTGAGCCAGTCATTAGTAGATTAGTCCCAGCTACAAAGCCTTGTGTTCGGGATGAGTTCTTTTTTACTTGCCTGAAAAGTGTTTCTCTTGGAGAGCAATTACCTCTGATTGACATGTTTTCATGTGCCTCCAGCCCTGGTGCTTTTTTTTTTTTCCTTTAGCACACGAAACAGGCCCAGATCAAGGTTCATTATTTTACTTTTTTTCTCATGTTGTTTCATCACTATTAACTAAAATCAGGATGCCAGAGATACCAGAGACAAACTTAGAAACCTTGTAAAGTGCAACTTAAAACAGATTATAAAATATGTATAAAGAGTGGTGTGTTTTGTTGTGGTAGGTCACTAGACTACATTTGGGCTAGAATTGCTGAAAGTCAATTGAAAGGTAAGAAAATAACAGAGTTGGGCATGCTAATAAAAGAAGCAGTTTGTATTTTCTGTATAAATGTAGGCAATACCTTATTTCTCTAAAAGATTCATGGTGTGGTGTTACTAGAAAAGAAAAGAAAGGTTGGAATCTTATGTTCTCTCTGATTTATTGCTAGATTGCTGTAATTTTGAGCAAAACATTTAGCTTTATGGAATATTTTTAACATGTAAGAAAGGAGTTGGATGATGTCTATAGATTCTTCAAACTCTAACACTTCATGATAGCATTAGCCCTTTCTGTGATATGATCATCTGACCTCAACAGAGAAAATAAATATGGACAATACTTTATAGATACCATCGAGTAAATAGCCACCTCACTCTGACAAAAGTGGACATACTCCATACTGTGTATTTTTTTCATTTTACGGTTTTGGGGACAAGCGTGATGTCTATGCATGGCCATCACCCCAGAGATATTTCCTCACTTGGTTGCAATATAAGCTCTCCAAATTATTTTAGAAGCAAATTGTGGGTTTCGTGTCTGATAAGAGTCACTTTCTGCCTCTGAATAATTTCATTTCAGAGGAGTTTACTGCATTCATCACATGCTTAAGAGTATGGAGCTTAGATTGTTTGGTGGCTTCTGATGATCCTAGTAATCAGCATTATGTCTCTCTCTTTCTCCTCTCTCTCTGTCGGTCGGTCTGTCTGTCTGTCTGTCTGTCTATACATACAATGGCAAATCAACTTTAATTAATTTTATTTAATTAGGGTGTGATAGTTAAGCCTGGATGTCAACTTGACACACCCGGTCTTAACTAAGCTGGGCTGAGACCACGTCTGGAAAGGATCAACTGAGACTACTTGAAGGATACCCACCCTAGATCCCATTAGGACCTCCAAAGCTCTCAAAGGATCCTCCCAGTACTGCATCATATAAAAAGGAGCCACCAAGGAGAACAGATGCCTTCTTGCAGCTGTGCTAGGAATCGTTCTTCCTTTCGGCCGCCCGGTTCCTTCGACCTTCCAAGACTCCAGGAGTTCTCCAGCCTTCAGCCAGCACCTATTTGACTACCGAACTGAGCAACTAGCTGTTGGCAGCCATCGTTGGAACTACCTCGGCTACTGACAGCCTTCGCTGGACTACCTCGGCCATATCTGTAAGCCAACTCAATAAATTTCCTATATATATGAATTCTGTGACTCTAGAGAACCCTAACTAATACATAGGGCAATCTAGATAAAAAGATTCCAGCATCAGGGAGTGTTGAAGTTACCACATACAATTTGGCTAAGGGGCAGTTATTTGGATTATGGTTCCAGCGAGGATACCACTTGCTTAGCAGAAGGTGTGGATGGAGACAGAAGGTGGAAGCCAGTTTAGTTCAGTACAGTCATCAAAAATCTGAGAGGGCAATAGTACCAGAGAGAGCAGGGCAGGGTTGCAAAACCCCAAGGTCAGTCAGTTCCCTGTGACATGCCTTCCTTCAGCAAGGACCTGCCTCTTGAAAGCATCATAACCTTTCCAAGCACCAGCTACCTGTCTGGGGCAGTTCACATTCAGATGATGGGAAGAACCATGTTTTAGCTGTCTCGCTGTTTAAGTGCTCTGTGTCTTTCTTTCTTTCATCTTCTATGTTTCTTTGTGCCTTCTCCATGTAATATTTTTATTATACTTTAGAGAAAAGATTTATCAATGTTCATTAAGTGGTTAAGCATGCTATTCTGGTTCATATAAATGGTAAGAATGTCATCATCTGTGCTTTAAAATGGCAATTATAATGGATGCAGATGATGGAAAAGAGTGGTATCAGGGGCTGGAGAGGTGGCTCAAGGGTTAAGCCTCTGCCTTGCAGGCAGAAGGTCCTGAGTTTGGATCCTAGACCCAATGTATAGATGCCAGGCGGAAGCGGGGGCGGCCTGCGCTTCTGTTCCTGGTAGGGCGGAGCCTGTGAATCCCGGAGCAGAGTAAACGAGGAGGTGGAGGCGTCCATGGTGGTTCCCGAATTCGCCTGTGGTTCTACACACACACTCACACACACACGCACGCACACACAATTGAATAAATAATAATAATAATAATAATAATAATAATAATAATAAAAAAGAGTGGTATCACATGATGTACATGCAAATTCAAGATTTTTAGATTGTCTCTTGTATAATGGGTAATAAATATTCAGAGAGCGAAGATGATTCTAGGTGGCACACCCAGAAAAAGCAAGTGATTGTTCACAGCACCTCATTTTCCTGCATCTTCTCATCTTCAGAGAACTTTCAGTCCATGAAGACATTGGGGAGCTGAGCAAATTGCAACCTCTGCATAACCCTGTGGTGTCACCCAAAGGACCCTGGTAAAACTCAGTTCTCTCCTCTTGCTTCCTGTCCTGGTGGTTAGCATTTTCTATAGATCTTGGCCAAGCTACCCCGTGACAATTCCTGTGATGGAAGTCTGTTGTGGCTTCAGTTCTAGAAGAAATGATCTTTGCAGTCACTTGAAGAGAACATGCCACAAATCTACTTGTGTTTGGGGTGTACTTACCGCTCAGCGCTCCAGATGTCAACATAGGCTTGTTTTGTGTTTCTATGCTAATATGTCTCTGCAGGGTTAATTTAAGATACTGGCTCCTTTCTCTGTTGCTCAAATTAACTGCAAGAGTGATTAACAGGTATCTGAGTTGATTAATGTTTCAGTGTTGTTATCACTTCTTTAGAGAAAGCAGAATGTTGCAATGTAGCACCAAGCACTGGGAAATTGTGAGGAATAGTTTTTCTTTCCAAATTACCTTTACAAATTTTACCCTACTTTGAGTATTTTTTTTCCTTAACAGAAAGGTTAGGGGTTTGTAGTCATGGTGGCCTTTTATATAATGAGCTAAGTCCTTTCCCATCATGAAAAAGATATATTGTATATCTATTGTCTGCACAACTATTTATAAGCCTTGAAGTTGTACAGGAATGGTGGCCCGGGAACACACGTGCATTCTTTCCTGGAGCTCATAAGCTGACTATCTCGATTAATACATATGAACATGTGAAGGGCTGTGTTGCAGGAGCCAATTGTGGGCTCTGTGGAGGTTAAAATGATTCTATAGCTGAAGCAGAGACGATGTCCAGTAGATGGGTTATGGGTTGATTTTTACAATTCGTTCTTCCTGGACTTTTTTCTAACATTTGCACTAAGCTTGAAGAATAAGATTTTCTTCCTCAAGAAGAGAGAAAAGTCTAGGGGGAAGCAACGTAGTAATGAAAGCACGTGAGTGTTTGGTAAGTGGGTGTGGGGGGGCACCTTTTGGAATTGCTCGAAGCATGATGAGATGCTGGGCCAGGAGGCCCGAGGGTAGAGGGCCCCAGAGGCTGCTCTTCTGTTTCTTCCTTAACTTTTTACACCGGAAGGTTCCACGATGCAGAGGAAAAGCAAGCGAGATGAGTAGTTGATACTCAACACACCCAAGTGACTTTATGTCAATAGTCCTCCCTTGCAAGTTAATGTTTCTCCTCATATCAGTTAGGGATGACATGAAGCAATCTGTACATTGCTTTGTCAGCATGTAGTTGAACAATTTGCCTAGGATTTATAAAGCCTGAAGTTTCGGGTCCTCCTGAGAAGAACCAGAGATGGGAAAACACTGGGCCCCCATTTGAACACGAGAATACATTGGCAGAAGGCTCCTGGCTAGCCATGCAACTGCCTATGCCCTTGGGTCTGTGAACCTCTGGGTCGCTACCAGCTGGGTTTCATGGTACTGCAGTTTAATTCCTGAGTGTGGCCTCTAAATTTCTGCTTATTCTAGGAGACAGGTGTCAGTTTGTGGGAGTATTAACCTTCTGAACCATTTAAAAACATAGCAGGTATATTCATTCAATTTTCCTCTCAGTGGTTGTGTTTATTCTTAAAATTTGAATTTGTGGTATGAACATCTCTGTATACTCCACTTTTTTCAGTTACATTGCTATTTGATATGTAAGGATATTTTTATGGATATTGCTACATGTTAATAAAGTTGAGTAGTTTTTCACTTGACTTATGTCTTTTTTATGTTCTAAAATAACCTCTAAATAATCTTTCTATGTTTTCATTCTTAACTAATAATTTTGTTTTATGCATAATGGACTCTAAAATTGTATTTTATACACATGTGAAACTGTTATCCAGTGTCTAGCATATATTGTAGAAGATAATATATATAGATATATAGATATAGATAGATATGATCATGTTGCTATTAATAATAAGCATTAAATAATAAATTAACAGATTTGCAGTGCAGTATTTGGGGAAATTATTGGTTTTATCATTGTTAAATAAAATATCAGTTGATAAGCTTGAGTAAAATGTCATTAAAATAGAAAATATCCTATTCTTAAAATGATTATAGCTTAATTTTGTCGAAACTGAAATCTGCTCATAGTGACTGTTATTACTAAGCTTTCTTATTTTAGACCACTTTTGAATTCCTACAATAACTACTGTTTGAACATAAAAGATTAAGCTTTATTTTATGATTAAGTTATTTCTTGGTGTCATGGTTAGGTATTTATACCTTTACTGAGTGATATTTCAGGTGTGTATTTTTCAGCAGTTCAGTCAAGCACAGAAAAACTCAGTATGATTTTAAGGTCTACATAGGTCACTTTTTACCCTTTTTTCTTTTCTGAACTAGATCCTATGATGTGGAAAAGATGTGACCCTTGAAAGTTTAGAAGAACATAAAGGCACTGGCTCATAAATCCATTAGAGAACCCAGTTCCTTTTCTGGGAGCACAGATACGACTGAATCATTTTCTTAAAGCATTTTAATTTTTAACCTGCTATGCTAATGTCAACATATTTTAAGTTGGTTAAAGCATTACATTTAGTGAGGTTTGACATGCATCAATCCATATCTATGCTATAACACCTTCTGTTTACATTTTCGACCTTGAACTTTAATGCATTTTAATCCTTGCTTGATTGGTTTTAACTTGTGTGTGTCCTCTGAGCATTTTCACCCTGTTTTTGTGTATCATAGTTTTTTTTTTTTAATTTCAGCTAAGTAACTTTATTTTTAAGAATTTTTATTTAAATTATTATTTTTTATTTATTAATTATTTTTTGTATTGTAGTTTTAATAGAATTACGGTTAGGTAAATATTTATAGCACTTTTATAAGACCACATTGAAATAGCTCAAAGCATTGCACCAATTTTCATTAACTTGTTATTCACTAGTTTCAAAGTCTTACATATACCAAAGTGTATTGGCTATTTTGCAATGAAATCATTTACTCCTATTAGTACTGTGTGAATATTTCTGCACAGACAGCTTCAGCACCTGTGCACCAATGTAACCCATCAGATTTTTATGCTCTTATTCACTCACAATACTCCAGTTCTTTGATTGATGTGTTGGCCCAGACCTCATAAAACCCTGTATTTTAATTCATCGTAAGACACCTTCCCTAACAAGCACTCAATATGCCAAAAGATATCTGTCCTAATAAGCATACACATTTAGATGCTATCTTCATTTTTTAAAAAATGCAACGAGTAGGTGAGTTAATTAACTTGTTATAGCGCCACAAATCCCACTTCCATCCATGACCATCAACTCTTCCTCCCACTTTTGCCAGAGCATTTTCACTGATGATGAATTATCTCCTGCGTCCTCCACACAGAGCTGGGTGACCACGCAGAACTCAGGGGCAGACACAGTAACACACTCCATACCACTAGGTAACGCCACGCTTCCTGCTTCTACCACGTGTTGTCCTCTGCTTGGGCGGCTTTGTGCCTCGCTGGGACAGGACAGACGCTGATGGCAAATGAGAGGTTTCCTCTCCTCTAGATTTCAATTCTCTGGAAAGTAGTACCTAGGGTGATTTGTGGGGGGGAGATGTATGGTGTTAGATTCCTATTTCCCCCAATAATTAAACTGATCCTTTCACTATAAACTGAGGTATGGTTTTTATTATTGCTTTTTAATAATAATTAAATATAGGTTTTTTTGATTTACAACTAGAAGACATTCTTGGTAGTGCTTAAATTTGTGATTTTCTTTGTAACCTTGTCTTTATAAACTTACTTACATTGAATAATAGACACCAATGGAATTTTGGATCTTTATGAGTTTTTTCTTCACTTGGGACTTTATTGATAAAATTGCATAAAATTTTGTGACATAATTCACTTGAATCATTTTCAGAAACCTTGCTGTTTGAGAATGTTCCTTTGTTAAGGGTTAAATCATCCCTAAAATGATATGCTAAAGTCTAAATATCATGACCTCAGACTGCATCCTCATTTGGAAATAGGTTGAGATACAGGTAGCTGAATTGTAGTATAGTTCAGTGCTGCTAATGCTTACAATTCATGACATGTGAATTTGGACAAGAAACTGAAGCTCTTTGAACATCAGTTGTCCATCCATAAGACAAGAACATTGATGATGTTCTGAAGTGAGGATACGATGTTTGAATGTGCTTGGCAAGAATAGATAACTAATTCATCTATGTTTTGTCCACTGCTCAATATTCAAAGTCTCTATTGGGTCAAAGATAATGCAGAAGTTAATTATGTTTCCCTCCCCAGATTGCTTGCTACACAAAGCAGCCATTATTTAGAATTTTAAGAGGGTGTAAATATATGTGATCTAGTTTGCATATCAGAATGATCATAAGAATTGGGCAAATTTTATTATTATCTTCACTTTAAAGATGAGATAATCAAGGCTGTTACTGATAAAAAATCAGATACTTTACTCACAGCATTACACGGTACTCCAGGTATGGAATGCCTATTTCTATGTCCAGGAATACCATTCTTTCTAGTACCACAAATTGTTTCAAGTAAATCATTGTTCACTCTTATTACCTTTCATCATCAAATGTGAATAAATTCTCCATATTCATATCTTGCATCTATATAAACAAGAAGATCATCATTTTTGGGTTTTAAATCAGATTTATTTGTTTAACTAAATTTTCTTCTGAAATTCATAATAAAAACTCATAATGGGGCTGGCAAGATAGTTAGCAGATTAAGGTGCTCACTTCTAAGTTTGATGACCTGAGTTGATTCTTTGGAACCTACATGGTTAAAGTATAGAATGCTGAACAATAGTGAAGGCATGTACACACACACACATACACACACACACACACACACACACACACACACAGACATACACACACACACAGAGACACACACACACATACAGACACACACACACACACAGAGACACACACACACACATACAGACACACACACAGAGACACACACACATACAGACACACACACAGACACACATACACACACACAGAGACACACACACACATACAGACACACACACACATACACACACACACAGAGACACACACAGACAAACATACACAGACACAAACACAAAGACACCTATACACAGACACACACAAACACACATGCACACTCACGCACACATACTCATACATGCCTACACACACATACTCATACACACACACACACAGGCACTCACATGGTAAATTGATGAATAAATGTAAAAATTTTATAAACATTTATTGAACATCTGTATTGTTCCCAACATTTTACCCATTGAGATATAGTAATGAAGTACAATCATTTATTTACATATGTAATATAATACATATAATATAATAGTAAAGCTTACTGTACTTTAAAAAATTGCTATGTACACATTCCTTAAGTATCTTGTTTTCTCTGCTGCTTTTTCAAGAACACTTATTGATTAATTTCATGCGCATGTGTGTGCATGGTGCATCTCTGTAGGTCATTCTCTCCTCCATCATGCAGAATCTGGAAACTGAACTCAGGTTGTTGGGCTCAGTGGCAACTGCCTCTACCCACTGAAATATTTTGCTAGCCTATTTTGCCACTCCTATCTGTGTGAGGATTATATACATTCATTTTTGCAGCTTATTCATATATTTAAAGATGAAAACATATATTTTATGTCTTCTATATCTTTTTGCATTTCCATGTGCCTATGTGTGGGGCATCTATGTATATGTGTATGTGTGGTTACATGCGTGTGTGGCGTCCACATCCATGTGTAGGTAGGTCTAAAGTTGACATTGGGAACCATCCTTTATCATTCTTCTGACTTGTTCTTTTTGAGTCAGGATCTCTAATCGAACCCTGAGATTGCCAATAGGACTGGTCTAGCTAGTCAGCTTGCCTTCTGAGTCTAAAATTAGAGGAGGGTCACCAAACTCATCCAGCATTTTGCAGTGGGTTCTGGAGATCTGAACTCTGGTCCTTCTGCGTGTGTGACACGTGCTTTTACTGCTGAGCCATCTCCCTTGCTCATTTTTCTTTCTTCTCCCACAATTCTATTTCAACTTTGTTTCGGAGGTGTGTGGGCCTTACTTTCTGCTTATGTACCCAATCTACAGCTTGCATTTACTTTTGCCTTTGTATAGACTAGTTGGTCCCTTAGGAACTGACATGTATGTCTACGGTGTATAGCACCATTTCGGGAAGCTCTCTCTCTCTCTCTCTCTCTCTCTCTCTCTCTCTGATATGATGATGTTCAGCTCACTATACCTTTTCTCAGATTTGCCTTCATCTTCCTTCCTCTTGGTCTTTGCAACTTCCTGTCTTTATTTAAGACTCTCACTTGAGAGTTTCAGTTAACCTGTAATTCCAGATCACGATTATTATTCAGCATACTAAGTCCTATATTCTTGCCAAGCTCCTTGAAACACTATTCAGACATTTAGGAACAATTAAATAAATGGAGCCTAAGTGTTCTTCGCCAGGGTGAAGTTGACCATGGAGACAGATCTAGATATTAATGACCTCTCAGAGACAATGACAGAATTGGAGGCTTAGGGGCAAAGAGAAAATTGTAGCAAATCTTATTTGGTAAATAAACTGACCAATAAAATTAAAGAATATTACTGCATTTTCTCATTTAAAAAGTAATGCATGCTATAAAAAGTAGATTATATGAATGCATAAATATGCACATGCACATATAAGTATATGATTTGGGGATATTAAAATTTTCTAAATCTTTCTGTGACAATCACACTAGTCAAAAATAACCATTGCAATGTTTTGGTTCATTTCCTTCCACTTACCCTTATGCATATATCACCAAAAACAAAGCAGAACTCGTGATCTGAATATTTTGTAACCTTCTTTCCCCTTTTAATATACTATGGACATTTTTCCCATATCAATAAAGATCATCATCATTTTAATGATGCATTTCATGTGTGGACCATAATTCACTTAACTTTGCCTCACTGCTGGTCATTTATATCGTTTAGAAATTTTAATATTGTTGTAAATTTTATTATGAACATTCCAAAGAAATGTCTTTGCACACTTTTCTGTTGATTATTAAAGAGAAATATTGAAGCACAATAGCAGTGTCTAGAAGCCATGTTGCTCTGGCCATCTCCCCTTCTTGTAAGGTTAAGTCCAAGTTTCACAGCAGGCCTAAAGGATCTTTCAAAATCACGTCTTAGTCTGTCAGTCCTCTGCAATTACATCAGTACCCCTAAGATGCTCATTACCCTGAATTTCTCTTTCTTTCAAAACCTATCCTATTTCTATATCTTTCTACTTGCTTCCTGTCATTCTTTCTACGGACAGGATGGTTGACTCCATATTTTGTCATGTTGCTAAATTTCTAATTGTCCTCCGAAGTTCAGCTTACATGTTAATCTTTCTCTTGTTTTTTGTATTTTGCACCTTAAAATTCCTCATAAACAAAGTTAACTTCATCCCAACTGTTTCCCCACAATTTAATGATGTGTAATACTGCATATTTTTCAAAAGTCTTTCCTTCTCTTTGTTAGTCAATCATCACATTCTTAATATATGTGTACTAAGGGCTGGGTTGTGTCTAGAGGAGCAGAATAGTCGCAACTAGCTGATCTTATGTGGCTTGCATTGTTATATACTTTCATATTATGTTCATTGTACAGTGTGTTATGATGCTCAGAAAAGTAGAAACAACTACGTATTTTGCAGAGAGCTGATTAACTAAATTATGATCCATAACACAAGATGATTTCCAGACTATATCACTGGGTGGCCAGGATAAAAGACCTTGCCAGGACACCAGCATCACTGGGGTTAAGAATCATGAATAAGTCATTTTCATTTCACCAGCCAATAATCATAAATCATCAGCGACTGCTTGGCACTTGTGTTGGGAATGTTTCATGACTAGGCCATCACGTTCTATTTGATGGTCTTTCAGGGGTATGGGGGCAACAGAATTTGTTTTGCCTGGCTTGAGAGGTGTACCTGCAGCAAGAAGTTCCTCTGGAAACCTCAGAGGAAGCAGGAAGTGGAAGAGACAACAGAGATCGGTGGTTGGCACGGGGAAGTCCTAATGCCTTGGCTGGGCTCCTGGAATCTGCTCACGTTGGGGTAGTGGAGAGCAGGTGAAATCTTACGCTATCCGGTCTGGGTTTCTTTCTTTTCTTTTCATTCTCTTTTTCTTAATGTTGCATACATGAATAAAGTGAATTAATAATATTTTCAATTTTTATCCCTTAGTCCTAAGACCCATTCCTTCTTTTCCCCTTCAATCCTTCATCTCTCCTGCCAGACTCCTATTTTCAAACCTCTTCACTTGTGTGGCTCACTGTATTTCATCTAGTTCATCTTTGATGACATATGTCTGACATGAATCATATTCCACAAGTATCATAGATCAGTGGGTATGCAAAGCATCTTCCTCATCCCCCATCAGCATCAGTCCTCATCAGTCTCTCAGGGAGGTACACATCTCCTTGAGATCTTTCTGTATTCATGGTGAGATGTTGAGACAGATCCCATGCAATTCTAGTGTAAATACACACACGCGCACACACACACACACACACACACACACGCGCACACACACACACACACACACATATTCATGAAAAGTTTTATATCACAAGTTTGTCATGTGTCCAGGAGATAATATCTTCAAACTCTTAAAATTTCACCACCCTCTTTTCTGTGATATTCTCTGAGCCTTGGTGTGGGAGTGGATGAGGTATATATGTTCTGTTTAGAGGCAAACAATCCACAGACACTTACTTTCTGCTCTTTGGACTATTTGCTTGGTGTTTAGCTTTTTGAGCTCTTTGTATAATTTAAAGATTAATCCTTTGTCAGATTCATAGCTTGCAAATATTTTCTCCCATTTTGTGGGTTTTCTTTTCACACAGTTAACAGTTTCTTTTACAAAAACTTTTTAATCCATGAAGTCCCTCTTGTCTATTATGGGTCTCAGTTCCTGGGCATTTGGGGTTCTGTTTAGAGAATTTTTACTTAGGCCTATCAAATCAAATATACTCCCTATTCTTTCTTTTAACAGTTTCAGAGTTTAAGATCTAACGGTGAGGTCTTTGATCCATTTGGAGTTGCTTTTTTGTGTGTAAGGTGAGGAGTAAAGGGGTACAGCAATCAATTTTCATCTTTCTACATGTAGATGCCAAATTTTTTTCAGCAGCACTTGTTGAAGATGCTCTTTTCCCCAGTGTGCATGTTTGGCACCTTTGTCAAAAATCGAGTGACTGCGTGTGAGGGAGCTTATAATCTGGGTTTTCCATTTTAATTCATTGATTGATGTATCTGTTTTTTGTGCCAATATCATGCTGTTTTTATTACTATGGGTCTATAGTATAGTTTGAAATCTCATATAGTGGTAAATCCAGCAGTGTTTTTATTGCTCAAGATTGTTTTGATTAATCAGGGTCTTTTTTCCCCTCCATCTGAATTTTGAGATTGTTTTTTTTCCAGTTTTGTGAAGAACTGTGTTGGGATTTTGATTTGGATTGCATTGAATCTCTCTATATTCCCTTTAGTGGGATAGTCATTTTCACAATATTAATCCTACCAATCCATGAGCATGGAAAGTCTTTCCATCTTTTAGTATCCTCTTTAATTTCTTTAACAGGGTTTTGTAGTTTTCACTATATATGTCATGTATTTCCTTGATTAAGTTTACTCATGGTATTTTATTTTCTTTGTGGCTATGGTGAGTGGGGTTGATTCATTTCTTTCTTAGCTTGCTTGTCTCTGATATGTAAGAAGGCTACTGATTGTTATATGCTGATTTTGTAGCCTGTCACTTTACTGACAGTGTTTATTAATCCAAGTGGTTTCTTGGTGTAATCATATGGATCTCTCAATATAAAATCATTTTATCTGCTCATAGAAATACTTTAACCTCTTCCTTTCCTATTTGTATAACTTTTATCTCCCTCTCTTGCCTATTGCTTTGGTTTGGACTTCAAGCACAATATTGAAAAGCAGTGGTGACAGTGGATAGCCTTGTCTCATTCCTGATCTAAGTGGGAATGCTTCAAGTTTTTCCCCCATTTATAATTATGTTTGCTTCAGGCTTGTATACATAGCCTTTATTATGTTGAGATATGTCCCCTCCATTCCTGTTCTCACCTAAGTTTTTATCATGAAGGGATGTTGATTTTTGTCAAAGGCCTTTACTGCATCTATTGAAAGGATCATATGATTTTTGTTTTTGAGTCTGTTAACATGATGAACCCCATTTATTGATTTACATGTTAAACCATCCCTGCATTACTGGAATGAATCTAACTTGACCATGGTTATGATCTTTTGGATATATTTCCGGATTTGTTTGTAACTATTTAATGGAGGTTTCTGCATCCGTGTTCATTAGTGAGATTGGTCTATAATTCTCTCTTTTTTAATGTGTCTTCATTTGGTTTTAGAGTCAGAACAATACTGGATTCATAGAAAGCTTGGGATTATTCCTTCTTTCTCTATTTTATGGAAAATTTGTGGAGTAGTGGTATTAGTTCTTCTATGAAAGTGTGGTAGGACGCTTCACTGAATCCATTCAGTCCTGGCTTTTGTAGATGGGAGATTTTAAATTACTGTTTTTAATTTCATCACTTGTTATTAGTCTGTCTAAAGTATCTATTTCATCTTGAATCAATTTTGGTTAGTCATATATGTTTAGGAATTGTCCAATTTAGAGAAGTATAAACTTTTAAAATATGTCTTATGATCCTCTGTATTTCTCCAGTATTTGTTGTAATTTCCTCCATCCATTTCTGATTTTTTTTTAAATGTGGATATCCTCTCTTTTTCTTTTTTTAAATGTGGCTAAGAGTTTGCTAATCTTGTTCTTAATCTGTTCTTCCATAGTGACCTATCTTCTTCCCTTTTGTAGGTTCTTGTTCTAGCTAACAGTAACAAGTCAATCAGAAAGCTGTTAGTTGTCTCTTTGATACTTGTGCCACTATTACACTGGTGGTTAACCTGTCACTGTGGTGATTTTTTGAAATTCATTTATCTATCTATCTATTTACCTATTTATTTGTGTGTGTGTGTGTGTGTGTGTGTGTGTGTGTGTGTGAGAGAGAGAGAGAGAGAGAGAGAGAGAGAGAGAGATGGGGGCACTGTATATTCCTGCAGAGGACTAAGAATGACTTTGGGGGATCATCCTGGATTGCTTCTACCTCCTTTTTGCTTCACTTGGGGATTTCCCAGGCTCTGCCCACCAGGGCCAGAAGTGCAGGCTGCTGCCATTTCTGCCTGGTGTTTTTTACATGGAACCTGGGATCTTTTGCTTGTGAGGCAGAGTCTTAATCCCTGAGCCATCTTTCCAGCCTGCCATGGTGATTTTTATTATAACTTGCACAGGTTGATGAGGCCTTTCATTGTTTTTCTCCTCTAGTAGCTTCTACAGTATGTTCAAGGAATTTTTGAATTTCTTATTTTATTTCTTCCTTGACTCATTCAAAAATGTGTTATTTAGCTTGAGTTTATGTACTTTCTGTTGTTTCATTTGTTGTAAATGTTACCTTTATTACATGGTGGTCAGGTAGTATACAAAGTATGATTTCAATTTTTCTGTATTAGCAGAGGCTTGTTTTGTGTCCTAGCATATGGGCTATTTTTGAGAATGTTCCATAGGCTTCTGAGAATAATGTGTATTCTTTAGTGTTTGGTTGAAATGTTCTGTAGATATGTATAAAAGTCCATTTGATTTATGGTTTTATATAACTCCAATATGTCTTTGTTTAGTTTTTGAACCACTGACCCGTCCAATGGTGTGAGGAGATGTTTCATATTTATGTCTCATATTATCACTGTGTTTAGGTTGCTAAGTTGCTTGATGAAATTGGGTGCATCTCTGTGTTTGGTGCATATATATCTATATATCTATATATCTATATCTCTCTCTATATATATTTAGGATTGCAAGATCCACCTGCTGGAATGTTTCCTTAACTAGGAGGTAATAGCCATTTTATCTCTTATGATTTACTTTAGTTTGAAGTCTATTTTGTTGATATTAAGATGACAACTCCTGCTTATTTCCCATTTATTTTTCCTGCTTCCATTTGCTGGGAGTATCTTTGACCATCCTTTCACCTTGAGAAAGTGTCTATCCTTCACAGCCAGGTGTGTTTCTTAGAGGCAGATTCAAGCTTGGTCTTTGATTAAAGCTGTAAGCCTTGATTGTAAGTCTCTTGATTGTGGAGTTGTGCCCATTGACATTTAAAGTTATTATTATTGAAAGGTGCTTAATGTTTCCATACATTTTTTAAATATTGTGGTACTTGCTTTTACAGTCCCTCATTTGGCTTTTGTACTAGTACTGGTATTATTTATTCTTTTTTGACTTCTTTGGTATGTTTATCCTTCTCTTCTATCCTGTACATTCCTTTCAGTATTCTCTGTAGTACTGACTTAGTAGCCATATAGGTTTTTAGCCTGGGGTGCTTCTTTTTTCCCTGGTCATGTGGTGTTCTACATAACTCTGAAGTCTGGATGGATATCTCTTTTCTTAGGTCAGGGAAAATTTTCTTCGTTATATCATTAATTATGCATGATGGATCTTCCTCTTCTGTTTCTGTTTCTGGGATTCCCGGGATCCGTATATATTGTCTTTTGATGGAGTCCCAGAGTCCCTGCATGTTCTGTTCAAACATGTTTTTACTTTTATCAATTTCTCTGATTGACTTATCAGTTTCTCCTATATTGTCTTCTAAATATGAGGCCTATCTTCTACATGATCAGTTCTATTTTTGAGATCCTCTATTGAATTTCTTATTGCACTGTATGAATTTTTTAGTTCCAGTATCATTTCAGCCTAGATTTTTTTCAATGTTCTATGTTTGTTTGCAGATCATGTTGGGTTTTCTTTAGTGTTTCTAGATCTCCTTTCAGGTCCATGACCGTCTTTCTAGTTTTGCCTTATTTATTTGTTTTTTCTTGGTTTCCTTTCCTGAGTTTATTCTTCCTATTGTTTAGATGTTTATCTATGTTCTATTGGAGCTGTTTGAACATATTTATAATGGATCTTTGGAATTCATTTCCCTGATTATTGCTCTCTTGGCTACCTCCTGATGAACTATTTGTAGGAGATGAGGTCTTGGGATTGATGATTTTTGGAATGAGACACAAACTTGGCTTCTTGTGCTATTTCTGTTTTTCTAATATGATGTAGGCATCTGAAATTAGGTTGTTGCCTAATTTTTTGATAGATGTTATTTTGCTTGTGTTTACTATGTGAGTTAGGGTTTTTATTTATATATACTGCTTTTTAGGATGGGTAGACGTTAATTGAAGTTCTATCTGAAGTCACTGGGTACTGATTTGGTGGAATGATTCTCTTCTATTTGGGATGCTGAATTTTACCAATTGGATGATGTTCATGGGTCGAATGCATTTTACTATGTTACTTATTAGATGCTGCTAAAACCACTTGAGACAACAGGCAGCAATCCAGCATTCTCTGGCTGAAGGATTATAGATGCTTCTGAGATGAATTATCTGCAGTCACTCTTATGCTGTCTTGTTAACTGGAGGCCTTTTTTCTCTTTAGTCTTGGTGTTTGGTGTTATACGGGACCTTCTGCCTAGACTTATTTTGTGTGTGTATGATTAGCCGGGGTTGAGTGAAGGAACTGGGGGTGTTGTTGGTGGAGCGGAGTCAGGCAGAGCCTTAGGACCTCACCTCTTACACAGCAGGCTGAGGGAAGCCTTAGCTCAGCTGTTGGGATGGCGCAGCATGGGAGGGCCAAGTCTCTCTTCTGTTTTTGTTTGTTTGTTCTAGCATGTACATTTATTTGTAACTCAACTTCTGCATATATTCCCTGTAAGCCCGTCAAACTTTTTTTACATCTTCTTTATTTTTCTATTTTTACAAGTACATTGAATATTCATTCCTATTTCCCTTCATCCCCCCTCTCTCCCAATCCCTTCCTTCCCTTCAGCAATCCCTCCCACTCCCTCCCACCCTCCCTCCCTATGTTTCTATGGACCCCAAGGTTCTACTCCTGTGGGAGCTCAGGCCTCCAAGATATATCAAGTTACTTCTCTTCAGGCCACCCCACTGATATGTTCATTTCCCTTCACTCATCCAGCTTTAGACTCAAAGATTTCCACTGTGTGTTCCCATCTTTCTTGAGTTCCTAGGTAGTCTATGGAGCATGTTGGTGTCCTTCTGTTTCTATGGGCCATTGTTTCTCAGTGTTTCTTGTGTTCATCATTTGACTGGGGAGCCTGATGGTCTCAGGTGCTTTGAGTGTCAGTGTTCTGCCATGTTCCACCATCTCAGATCTCTCTTGGCCAGAGGTTGCTGTCCTTTCATTGTTTGTGTTATTCATGAACTCTAATCTGGGCCTGGGATATGTAATTATTAGCTTTTTCAGATATTAAAAACATGGTTGAATCTACAAACTTTGATGTTTATTTCCCTAGACCTGAAAGGATGCCTGGAGACAGGGAGACTATACCTCACAGTCTGCTGGAGACACTCTCAGGTTAAGACTGTCATTCTAGCATACTTATTAGCAGCACCTTCTTTCATCCAGCTATAGAAACTTGCCCACAGTATAAATTGCTTTGTGGTAAGAACTGTAGATATTTGTGAGCAGGGGGTCGTTTCAAATTGGCTTGGATAACTAAATGAAACAAAACTTCTTCAACACAGCCCTTAAGTCAAAAGAAATAGTAAAATAATTGTCATGACTGGGAATTAGGCTTTTATTCCTGCATAGGGAGAGGGAGCTATGGAACAGAAGGGGATATAAAGTATTTTTAATACAGAAATACATCTTATTAAAACAGTACATTTAATCATTTAAATTAAATCATATTGCACTATAATGACATGGTAACTACTCTGTTCTTTGGAGAAATACTATTGATTCAAGATTATTAAAAAAAAGTCTAGGAATCTCTCAACTGGTTTCAAAATTCCTTATCATATATTAGCATAAACAATAATTACCAAATTATGTGATATTCTTAGGAACAGTCCTTAAGAGCCTTAGAAACAGAAGAACTCCATCACTTTCAATAGATTGAACGTGTGGCTTAGTTTTAATTGCACTTAGGAGAACATATTTGTTTTTAACATTTGAAAGCAAGTCTAAATTGTGTCCAGTGGGGGCACTTAGGATGGCAGGCTTTGGCACCTGCCTCAGGTAAGAAAAGTTTTTGTTTATTTCATTAGTGCTTGATGTTTTGACAGAGTATGGCTTTCCACTTACTGCACGAAGAGTTGCCAGCCATGCCTGCTGGGAGAAGCTGGTATGGGACTAGCAATGAACTTTTGAAAGAAGTTATTATGCCTTATATGGTTGGTCTCCCATGCAAATAAAAGAAGCATTTCATACCGTAACTAAATGGAATTGGTATTTCATCCAATGTAAATGTGTGCCAGCATGCTTTCTGGCTCTGCTCAACCAGTGCATCTCTCTTCAAAGTAGAGTCCAAAGTCCATGTGTCCATAGGACAGTTTCAAAGCTGGGCTGGAGTACTGCAGACTCCTGTTTCTGTGTAGAAACAAAAAGGACTTGATCAGAGCAGCATGTATTAAGCAATAATACCTGAAGCCCTTGTCTCAATGACCATTCACGGGAGCTAACCTCACAACCTCTAAAGTTCTACACATCTGACCTGTACTACAGCTGATGTATTAACATTCCCCGTAGACTAGTGAGGAACTTAAAAGAAACAATTACATGCAAGGGGAACCTTAAGTGCTAGAGCTAGGCAGGTGAAGGGAAGTACTCCTATCAGTGGGTCTACCCAAGGAAGGGCTGCTTAATCTGCTATGGAGGCCTGAACCCCTCTGAGAGCAGACAACCTAAAGGGAACCCTGGAGCCCACACAAGCAGACAGGCAGAAGGGTGGGAGGGAGAGGGATGGATTGGTGAAGCAAGGGGAGGGAGGGAGAAGGAAAGGAGGGAGAACGAGGACAACCACTCAATATGTTTGTAAAACTACAAAAATGAAAAATAATTTTAAAAAATAGTTCTACAGGTCTGAGTAGATCGACATCTCTGAACCAGAGATGTCATTCTGACATGGAGACAGCGATTTATTTTTATTTATTTATTTATTTATTTATTTATTTATTTATTTATTTTACAAAAAGGTCCTTTACTCTACTCAGTATTGAGTCAAGCCTTATGACAGATGAAAAGAAGCAATAGATCCAAGTTTTCTCTTAGGAGGCTTGGGAATGCAAACATAGCCACAATACTAATAGGTAATGTTTATTACACTGTTTCTGGACCACATCAATTATTCTCTGCCTCAGGGCTTTTACCTTGCTGTTTCTTCTGGACCAATCACTCTTCCTCCAGAAACTGGTTCTACTTATTTCTTTGTCTCTGTCAGGCATGCACCAAAATGTCCTGTTCTTCATAGAGCCTCACTGTTTACATTCAAGACCACAACCTCGGCATACCTCACAGTCCTACCATCTTAATTTCTCTTTTACCACTTGCATTGTTTTATATTTATGAATGATCTGGTTTGTGTTATATTTTATTTATTTTATTAATTTTGTATTTGACTAAATAGACCCCCACGACGGCAGTTATTATCGTCATTTTATTTTACTTAATCTTGAGCATCCGACTAGTGACTAAAACAATGGACAAGTTAGGTGTGATGGCTCATGCCTGAAATCTTAGTACCCAGAGGCTGGGGCTGGAAGACGGCCATCAGTTTTGGGCTCACCTGGACTACATACTGAGTTCCAGTTGAGCCAGGAATATATTGTGGAATTCTGTCTAAAAAATTCCAGGTAAATAACTAACTCATAGCAGACTGTCAGCAAAGTCTACCTAGTACTCTGCTATCAGGTCTTAGGCACTTGCTAATACTGTCTTATGGGCCCTACATGTAATCATACATGTTTTCCTAGAAAGCCCAAGAGGTAAGAATAAGGGTCATTTACTTTCCACTACAGATAAGGAAACTAAAGCCAAATATTTCATGAGGTCATCTATTTGGCATGTGATTGAGCCAGACTTGTAGTCTATGTGACTGATTTCAGATCTCCTCCTCAGTCCTATGCTTTTCTGATATAGATGGCATCTTTTAAAATCTCTTCATGGAAAATTAAAGGCAGGGTCCTTTTTATTTTGTTTTTTTATTTTTTTCCAATTTCACGTGTATGTGTGTGTAATGCATGTGTATATTTATGTGCATGTTTGCATGCGTGCACAATCCATCATGATAGAAATTGCATAGCAGAAGGCATGGATGGAGACAGAAACAGGAGGCCAGTTCAGACCACTGCAGCCATCATAAGAAAGTAGAGAACTAATGCAAACTGTGAGGACACATAGCTGGGCTGCCAAGTCTCAAGGTCTACCCCCTGTGACTTGCCTTCCTTTAGCAAGTCCTCTTAAAGGTGATGCAATCTTCACAACAATTAATGCCTTCAAAAGATTCAGATATATGGGACTGTGGGGAGCAACTCACATCAAACCATGACAGGCTGATACTTGGAATCGCCAATTGGTCTTTTGCCTTTTTTCTTTATGAGTCACGTTCTCTGATCAAACCCAGAGCTCACTTACTGGGCTAGTCTAGCCAGCCAGCTTGCTCTGGGGATTACCAGTCTCCATCCTCAGAGGCTAGAATTGTAGGAAGGCTGTCAAACTTACCCAACATTGTACTTCGGATGTGAGGATCTGAACTCTTGTCCTTTGGGTTATACAACAAGCACCTTGACTGCTAAGCCATTTCCTAGGCCTGCCTCCCACCTCTCTTTTTTGACACAGGAGTTCATGTATCCCAGGCTGGCTTTGAATCTGTTAAGGATCAAGAATGACCTTGACTATCTGATTCTTGTGACTCATCCTGCGGTTGTGATGGTTAATAATAACTGTCAATGTGACATCTAGGGGAGTCTCCAGGCATGCCCAGGAGGTAATATCTAGATTAAGTTAACCTCTGAAAATGTATTCAGGGACTTATCTAGATTAATGTTGGTCTCTGTGGGAGTCTATAAGGGATTATCTTTATTTTGCTCATCGATGTGAGAAAAGCCATTTTAACTGTTGTGGGAGCATTTTCTAGGGGGCAGATCCTGAGTTTCATAACATGGAGCAAGCAAGCTGAGCACAAGCATTCATCCCTCTCTGCTTCCTGACTTGTGCTTCAAGCTCCTACCACCTTGACCTCCCCACAGTATCCACTGACCCTTGAATTGTCAACCAGAATAAATTCTTTCTTTCTTAGGTTTCCTTTGTCAGGACATTTTTATCACAGCAACAGGAAGAGAAAGTAAAGTTCGCAAGTTTCATGTGATGTTGGGACTGAATCCAGACCTTTGTGCATGTAAGACAAGCCTTCTGTCAGCTGAACCTTATCCCCAGAGGCAGAATTCTTATGTTTGTTTCTTGCTGTGACATTCGGGGAAAGTTGAAGGCCAAACACTATGTCAGAGGCTAATTCAGAAAGAATTATCCTGTAGGGCTTCAACTGTTGCTGCTTTGGCCTTCTAGATGTTCCTCTCAAAGACCCCAAATTTTTAGAAAAATTAATCAAGTTTTGTAGTTTTGGGCTTGCCCAAGACAGGAAATGGGAAGGTAGAGTATCCCTGTCATCTTATACTTCATAGTAAATAAGGTTGGCCTGGCTTTAAAATCTTCAGGATGAGGTTCAACAGTTGATGGGAATCACTGTACTAAATGAATTGGTAATACGATCAGTTGTATCACTTAGCTTCAGCTAGAGCATTATTTTTTTAATTTTTTTATTATTATTTATTCAACTGTGCGCATGTGCGTGTGTATGTGCGCGTGTGTGTGTATGTCTGTGTGTGTGTGTGTCTGTGTATGTGTGTGTAGAACCACGGACGAATTCGTGAACCACCATGGACGCCTCCACCTCCTTCTGCCCCGGGATTCACAGGCTCTGCCCTACCAGACCAGAAGCGCAGGCCGTCCTCGCTTCCGCCTGGCGTCTATACGTGGGATCTGGGATCCGAACTCAGGACCTTCCGCCCGCAAGGCGGAGGCTTAACCCCTTAGTCACCTCTCCAGCCCAGCTAGAGCATTATTTAAACTCAGCCTAGCTGCTTTTCAACTCTGGTAAATAATTTAAGATTATCTGAGTTTGAATAAGTCACTATACTGACCTCAGAGACCCAGAAATGTTGAGAGGCAGTCATGTGCGACTTAACAACAATGATATCTTCTGAGAAGCTATCTTTTAGTTCTACTCATCACCTGTGAGCATCCTAAGTGCATTTGTATAAGCTGAGACGGCTGCTTCATCACTGGTGATAAAATCTAATGTGTTGTCTCCTTGTAAGTAGTGGTCCATCACTGATCAAAGTGTCATCCTGTAACTGATGACTGCACTATTGGAATTAGATAGGTTGTTAGACAGTTACTAACTATTGATGACTATGATTCTAAATCCCTGTCTTTCATTACCTTGATAAGGGACATTTAAGGGAGAAAGGGTTAGGTTTGGTCAGAGTTGAAGGTTCATCATGGCAGGGAAGACATGGCAGCAGTCAGGGAAGGCATGACCACAGGAACAGGAAGCAGCCTGGTCAAATTGCTTCTGCACTCAGGGTGCGTAGAGAACAGGAAGTCGGGCAAGGTCTACCCACAGTGACACGTCGCTTACAGCAAGGCTCCTCCTCCTAAAGATTCTGCAACAGCGCCACCAGCTGGACAGCAAGCATTCAAACACATGGGTCCATGGGGCCATTCGCATTGCAATCACAATTCTCCATGAACATACTGAAGTTGAACTCCTGCAAGAATTTACTTCTCTGCCTTTAGGTTTGATTGATACTTAACTATGACCCTTGACCCATATTGCTTCCAACTATGAAGAACACATAGTGTGACTGCTAAGGAATGAAATCCATTCTATAATTCACATTTACTGTCCTTCTTGAGTTAATTTGGAGAACATCATAAGCCTTGTTTGACTTCACAGTGACTGAGAGCCAACTGATACGATTAAACTACTCTAGACTATCCTGTAAGAAAGGAAGATCGAGGTCAGGAGCTTTTAAATTCCAAACTACTTTCTAGTATTCCAGCCTTAAAAAAAATCTAAGTAATATATACCATTTTAGCAATCCCTAATATATAAAGAATGAAGCTGACAAAATTTACCTCATATTTCATGAAGCATTACTGTATTTTCAGAGATGTTATTAATACAAAGTTTTAATGTCCTTGTGGATCATTATCTTGCAGTTGGTCAATAGCAGAGTAGAAACATTAATAGCTAAAAGCAAGTTTGGAGCCCTCAGAGTTTCTAATTGTTGTTCATTACCAAAAACTACCAGGATCATCTTGAGCAGATTCACAGAGAATTAAATAGATTTGGTTTAATAAAATGTTCAGGTCTCTGAATAAATTATAAATGCATCTTGACTGTTAGGAGGATACATTGGGACATGGTAACTGAACAGCTTTTCAAGGTGGCGGGGAGGATTCTTCAGCTGATATGTTTGCACATGATTAAGAGTTGATGAAATGAAAGGATTTTTTGTGCGTAGATGTGCAACAAGTCATGAATTGTGGACTTCAATAATATATTTTCTTCACAAGCAATAACACAGCAATTAGGGGATGCTCATTGAGGTAGAAATAATGGTAGCTGCTGAACAGATTAGGTTTGCTGAAGGGAGCTCTCAGACACACACTAAAACAGCATAGTCCACATTCTTGTTGGTATGTAATTTCTACTTTATTTACTTATCATCTCAGTTAAAGAGGACTCTTGGCAGTAATGAGGCTACATAGAAGAGCTTAAGATGCTACAAATTATATAAAAGATAAATCTAATGATTACCTATTCTAATGACAGTGCAATCTTGTCTTTCCTCGTGGGGAAATTGTATGGTTGTGAGAAGCTCATAGCTGGAGACAGCACCATGGTACAAATGTATTCATTATTTTTCTGCCTGCTCTGCTTCTGCGTGGCTGTTCATGAAAGCTGGGTGATTCATCCAAGCAGGGGCCACTTACTGAATGGCTCACAAACCTTTCACTGGTGCCGCAGTGCTTGTAAGCAACCTGACAAATATATAAAAATAATATGCTGGAAAACACGATGGAAAATTTTTTCAGCAGTGGGAGATGACCTACAATGGTGTTACCAAAATAAGGAGAAAGAAAGGTCCGGCGAAAATAGCATATTGCTACCTCATGTCTATTCACTATAATTGCCCTAAAAGTAAATACTCATGAAAGCCACATAATGAAACTTTAGAAATGACTGTGTTTCTGAGGAAGCCTGTGATCTTTGAGAGCAGAAAATAGGCTTGAGTGGAGTTTTGAGATCTGTAGTTTGTTTGAGTAATGACTCCACATTGAAAAAGATGTAAAAAATCATTTATTTTTCTTTTTCCTAATTGTATCTTGTGCTCCAAATCAAATGAAAATGAAAAATTCCCCTTTCTGGTTTTTTTTCTGAATAAATGCAGACAAGCTTAGTTAGGACACTGAATAATAAAAAACAGCAACAGCCACACCCTCCTACTGATGAGAGAAGATGGGCGATAGAAATCTCCCTTCATGTGACTTTAAGTAGCCTTGTTGGTGAACTATGGGTCTTGGGACGCACTTTGCTGTTGCCATGAAGAAAGATGTAGACAGATATCTGATACAAAGTCTGGCATTTATCATGTGGTTAAAAAGTCAGTACATTTGTTAATTTTAAAGATTTTAAATTATGTTATTTAAATGCTTCCCATCACCTCTCCCATCCTGACCATACTGGTGGCTATACTGGGCCAACTTATTTGAAAATGTTGAGGTCTATAGCCATGCAATCCTGAATGTGCTTGATCTTGTCTGAAAATGATGTTTACTATATGATCCTACTTTTGTAAACAGTAGCAGTGTGTGTGTGTGTGTGTGTGTGTGTGTGTGTGTGTGTGTGTGTGCGCGCGCGCGCGCGCATGTGCGTGTGTGTGTGTGTGTGAGTTAGAACATGTTTCTTTCCTATAGGTAGAGTACACCATCTTGTCCTTCTGGGGTTCTTCACAGGTATGACAATAAACCCACTCTTCTGTCCTGAGCCCAGGGTGGCTGTCGCTTATCATCGGCTGCCTTGCAGATTTTGGTGATGCTTAATCTCCATTTGACTGGATGTAGAACCACATAGGAGCCACGTCTCTGGGCATGTAGACGAGGGCATTTCCAGAGGGGTTTAGCAGATGTGGGAAGACACATCCTGAACGTAGGCAACGTCGTCCCACGGGGTCGGCTAACACAAAGTTCAAAAGGACGAAGCACGCTGAGCACCAGCAACGTCCCTTCCTGCTTCCTCACACTTCCGCTGCCATAACTAGGTCACTTTGCTGCTGTGTTTTCTCTGCTGTCATAGCCTGTGTCCTCAACTGTCAGCCAGAATAAACCTTTCCTTTCTCAAGTAGCTTCTTGTCAGGTGCTTGGTGACGACAACCAGAGAGGAATTGATACATCATTCCCACACTTCAGCCAAACACTAGCCAGCGTCGGGACAGGCTGGGGAAAGAAAACTCATTTGTCATCCCTGCTCCCAGACTGTTCTATGTGCGAGTCAGCGCAGGCTGTTCCCAGCTCTAGACTCTGTTCTTCCTTCTTTATTCCTTCGCATTGCTGCCCATCGATCCAGATCAACAAGGGGAACAGTTCTGGACTTAGAATCAGAAGATTCACATTCTCTTTTCCTGGCGATTGTATCCAGAGCCTCGTGCACGCTAGACTGACACTGCTACCGAACTATATCGCCAGCCCAAGTTCTGATCATTTTTAAGCTGAATTGATTTCTTTAAACTCTAGGAAACTTAGTGGCTTACTAAAGCCAGAGCTTACTTCTCACGCAGGCAGTAGGTACATCAGTCTGTTTATCTCTGGCTCCTAGGCTGCCTTCCATTTAGAGGTTGAGAAATCCTCCACTAGGGGCTCTGAGCCCACAGGACAGAAGAGAGACTCCTAGATCACAAGAAAGGTTTAAAGGAAATGGGGTTTAGCTATACTTTCAGAACAAAGATCATCAACAATTTGTATCAATGACCAAATGGCTAATATTTTCTGTTTCATACTATTTCTTTTCAACTACTCAGCTCTGCTGGTGTTTCATGATCACATCCCTGATAATACGCAAATAAGTTGGACATGGCTGTATCTCACCAACTTTTTTTCTATAAAACAGACTTCATGCAGGTTGGAGTTGTTAAGCGAGTCATAATTTGACCTCATCTGATACAAGGAGAAATGGAAATTAGTTTGGCAGCACAAAGTCGGGTCTCTTCCATAATGATCCTGTTGTGTGGTATTGGCAAAGTCACTGGACATCTCTGAAGTTTAGTTTTATCATTGGTTAAATAAAAAGGAGATATTATCTGGCTTGATTTATATTTATATTGTTGCGAGATCAAATCAGATGAAGGATCATTAATTCTTCAAAAGAGTGTAAAGCAACGTAGATAAGTAAACTGAAATATCCAATGAAGAGATCCTTTTCTGAGCTTCAATAGACAGAATTCTTAAGGGGGAAATGCTATTATTATTTTAGGACAGTTGTGTATTAGTCAAAATTGTTGCTGAAAATCTAGTGGTCTTAAATGTGTCTAATTCTTAGTTTAATTATTCTATGCAAAGGCACAGATTAAATCTAACTTAAGCATTAGGTATAGTTAGAAAAATCACTTAGGATTGATTATGTAAGTCAACCTATAAGAACAAACCTTTATTTAGAGGACTTGCTATGGATGCTACTGGACTGTCTTTGAAAGGATTTTTGTTTATTGCTGTATGCAAAGCATATGACTTTGCTAGGGGTTCATCATAAAAATGCAGCACAGACTGAAATACCAGAAATGTATGTTCTTAGTATTTCAGAGGCGAGAAGTCCAAGATCAAGGTGTTGATGTCGTTGTTTCTTTGGAGGACCAATCTCCTTTGGCCTGCCCTTGCCACCGTTCAGTCACTTTTGCATGGCTTCCTTCTGTGTCATCCTCCTGATCTCTTTACTGGACAGCTGTCATACTAAGGTCTCAGCCATGTGACTCCATTTCTCCTTAGTGAACACTTTAAAGGTTCCATCTTCATTTGCAGTTACCTTTTGAGCTATTAGAGTTAGGGAGTCAACATTTCCAGGGAGTACAAGGAGAGAGGGGTTAAAGAATGGTGACACTAATCAGTTCACAACACAAAGTTTCTGCTTTTATTTCTTAAGACCCTGAACTAGTTTGGTTTTATGTTTCCTCTTGTAAATATGTCCTTCAAGTTTGCCCCTTCTCCTTAGCTGCAGTTGTTTCTGGCCTTAATAACCCCCCATCCTCTTCATATTATTAAAAACATATTCTTCCCTAAGTCTGTTTGCCACCCAGCAATGGGGTTGGGATACAGAGAGAAGAAATAAAAGAAAACCTGGTTCTTTGTCCCATTGGCATTTTCCCTTCTTGACCTGAGGAGTCTGATTCTTGAAAGGACCTATCCTTAGAAATTAAAAGAGTAAAGCATCCTTACGTGTCACTGCGATTACATAGGAATTGTTGTTACTGGTGTGTGTGTGTGTGCGTGTGCGTGTGTGTGTATTGTGTGCATGCATGCACGCACATGCACACAAGTGAACACTCAGGTTTCAGACCTCAAATTTGTGCTTCTCATGACTCTGAGTGTTGGGTTATGGGCATACACCACCAGGCTTAGACGCTTGAGTTGATTACTTCAACCTTCTATAACTTCTTCATGTCTTTCCTCTTCATTCACTCACTCTTCCATTCATTTATTTACCAGGTATATGTGCCAGGGTTCTGTAGAGGGGAAGACCAGTAGAAGAAATTGTGCAGTGTTTTATGTTATGTGATTTTTGTCACAGTGGAAAATTTAAAGATGCAAACATCTTTGCCTTGATGGAGTTTTCTATCTATTAGGGGAGAGAAATATAATGGAAGTTTTAAAAAAATTCTTCCATAAATAAACATGAAATTATAGCCACTTCATATTTTTATCCTTCCCAGAAATCTTTCCGGTGACTATAGTATGCTGCACATCACATCGCACCTCACCCTTTTCCCTCCCTGTTGCCACAATCATCTTCTTGTTAACGTCGGAAGACGTTTCTCAGTCCATTACATTGCTCTGCCCTTAGTAGGATTTGATACTGAGTGTTGCTCTTTACTTTTTGATTGCCTCTCTTTTATTTGTTTGGCCACTATGATAATTAGATTCACATGCCAACCTGACAGTTACAGGCGGAGTTCAGGGCACAGCTATAAAGCATTGATAGTTAGGGCAGGCCCTTGAATAAGCCCCCAAGTGATTGTTTAATTGATTGGGAGACCCAGCCCGTAGTGGGTGGTGCTTTCCAGTGGTGGACTGGGTAAGAGGAAGTGCAAGGGAGTCTTGCCCTCGCTCGCTTTGTGTTGAGTCTGCTGCTGGTCTATTGCCAACTTTTTCTGCTGCTGCTGCTGCTGCTGCCGCCGCCACTGTGACTACTGCTGTTCTTAGCTGACGTCACAGCCTAGCTTCTTGGGTCCTCCAGTGGGACTGAGGTTCAAGACTTTCCAGGAATCTGAAGCACTGAGCATCTCCACGCAGCTACTGTTGGCCTACTCTGACTTTGTTTTGTAAGTTAATCTAATAAATTCCTTTGCACAGCACCCATTCTATCTGTTCCGTTCCTCTAGAGAACCCTGACTAATATGGCCACCACCACAGTCTCCTCATCTTCTTCATCTCCCTTCATCTTCTTTCTAAGATTCCTTTGCAGACTTCTGTCAGTATATCCTTGTCATGCTGGGGTTTTTCAAGTTAGCTCTGAGGCCTGAACCTTTTGTGGTTCCAATGTTGTGTCCAGACCTTTGGTCCTGGTTTGCACAGTGGAGCTGCAGATTGAATGTGTGTTAGATTCTGAACTCAACTGATAGATCCATCATGGATTGCATATTTTTAATACCACACTTGAAAACACCTAAGAAGATTCTATGACAGAGTGGCCTGCAAATTCAGATAAATTTTTCCTTCCATCATTTGAATAGTTCGGTTTTCTTATTTGGATAATTGATGAAGTGTGTTGTCTTGCTGTATGAAATATCACTCAGCTTGGTGAGATGTTAGCAAGAAAGATGCATGAACAGAGACAGGTTGAAGTAATGGCAAATTCATGTGTCCCTCACATGGATGTCATGAAGAAGGGTGGTAAATCCAACTACTGGCAACAGTTTGATTGTTAGCTCTCTCCTACCCTTTTTTATTTGTTTTTCGTATTAAGTGGCTGAGACAGGACTAGGATGATAGTTCTGTGCACATACTGGACAAGTGTAAGGACTGGAATTGAGATCTGAGAATCCCCGTAAAATCTGGGCAGGTACGGCAACCCATTTATAATTCCACGGCTGTAGAGGCAGAGACAGGAATCTCCAGGCCAAGCCAGCTAGCTAGAGCACCTGAATCAACCAATTCCAAGTTCATTGAGCTATCTGGTCTTAATATATGTGGTAGAGAGTAACAGAGTAAGACAACTGACCTCGATCGCTGGTCTTCACACACATGTGCATATGCATCTGTGCACATATGAGCTTAAAACATGTAAACATATGCATAGACAGCACATATGTGTGAGAAAGAAAGATATGAAAGTATGATCCCGGGTTGGAGAGATAGATCACCAGGTAAGGTACCTACCTGCTCAGAAAAGTATGGTGTGGCTTTTCCATCTCTCTAGCTGCCTCCTCAACATTTCATATTCCCAGTCTCATAAATATATAAATAAAACCTGATAATTCAAGTTTCTAAATGTCCCTGAGGACTATTCCCACACTGGTCCGCAATGTCTTTTTCCTGTCAGTGCGATTGAGAATGTCACTGACTCCATGTCACCTGTTGTGCTTCTCTTCCACTTCCACTATGTATTTCTCCTCTGTAGCCAGGAAGTTTCTGAGAATATAAACTTGACCTGTCATTCTGTTACTTAACATCCTCCATTTCTTCCTGCTGCCTTCAAGCTCCATCTCGAATCCCTAATCATCCATGCTGTGGATGCAGCAGAGAGCAAAGTAGATATAAAACCTTGGCTCTTCTTCAATAGAGATGTTTCCAGGTAGCCATTAGTTTCTCTCACCTCTGGGCCTTTGCATGCATTCCAAATGTTTGGTGGTCTTTCTTTAGTCTCACTCTTCTGTGATTTTGTCTAATCAACTACTATTACTCCTTCTAGTCTCATTGCAGAAATTCCATGCTTGGAAAATTTGAAGTTTGGAGCTAGAGAGACAGCTCGAGGTAAAAACTCTGCCTCCCAAGCAGAAGGACCTGAATTTGCATCTGGGGGTCCCACATAAAAATATCAGGCAGAAATAGTGGTGGCCTGCACTTCTGACTCTGAAAGGAAGAGCCTAAGAATCCCAATCAGAGCAAAACAAAAAGGAGGTAGAAGCAATACAGGGTGATTCCCAAAGTCACCTTTAGTCCTCCACAGGGACACAGAATGCTCTCCCTCCAATGCATACACACACACACACACACACACACACACACACACACACACACTAATAAGAGGAAATTTGAAGATTTTTTTGTCCTCCAGTGTGTCTGGGCTACATGATCAAACATTCTAGATGTTTCTGGAAAGGTGTTTATTGGTTGTCATAATATTTGTACCCATTGATTGTTGGTGAGTTTCATCCAATCAGTTGAAAGAATATATAGAAAGAACTCTCCTGGTCAAAAAGTGATTCTTTTTGACCTTTAGACTTGAACTGTTATGTTTCCCTCAGTTTTCAGACTGCTAATCTGTGCCATCAGATTTTAGGCTAGCCAAAACCTCTGCAACTGTGTTGGATTCTTTTTTCTTCTTCTCCTCCTCTTCCTCCTCCTCCTCCTCCTCTTCCTCCTCCTGTTCCTCCTCTTCTTCCTCTTTCTCCTCCTGCTCCTCCTCTTCTTCCTCTTTCTCCTCCTGCTCCTCCTCTTCTTCCTCCTCTTCTTCCTCCTTCTCTTCCTCCTCCTCTTCTTCCTCCTCCTCCTTCTCTTCTTCCTTCTCTTCCTCTTCCTCCTTCTTTTAAAAATCCTTCTCTATATACATGCTATTGCTCCATTCAGAAAGCCAATGCTAATATAGCCTAACCTTAATTATTGAGTATAAGTTAGGGGGTGTTCTGTTATACCCCCACAGAGCCCTTGTGCATCTCAAGTCACAGTTATTACAGTGTGTGGCAAATGTCTGTTCACTCCTACATCTAATTCTTACATCTTGTGCACCATCACCACCAGAGCCCTCTCTGTTTTACTCACTAATCTGTGAACTTCAGGGCTATAAAACCTAATGTACAGTATGGAAGCTTGTCTCTTAAGGAAAAGTTTGAGAATGTTGTCATAGATACAGGTGTCAACAATGGTTGAGGGTTTGAGCTCTGGGCACATATGTAGAGAATTAGCAGTTGAGTTAACTGTGAACCTGCAGGAGATTGTCTAGTTGATGGGGAAGGCCCAACCCATGGTGGGTGCGACTAGGCCCTAGACAGGTGAATAAAGTACAGAGAATTAGTTGAGGAAGATGATATCCTTCTGTATCCTTGTATCTTCATATCTTTGTACACTGTATCCTTGACTAGACATGCTGGTAAGTAAAGATTGTTTCTCTGTCAGCTGTTAAATGGATATGGTGTGGCCAATTCCCTAGGCCCTTGATGTTGATGTGGACTCTCCTGCCAAGCTGGACAAGGGACTGTAACCAGACTATCATAAGAGAGAATAAACCTTTGCTCCTTTAAGCTGTTTTGTCAGGAACCATTCAGAGTAACTGCAACAAATGTCTTTATTGGAAATATTTGTAATTTGCCTATGAATCATTTCTGAGCAGTAGATATTAATCTTATTTCCAAACATGTCCCAGGATAGTCTGTATAAAGGGGAAGTCAGAGGGAAAACTAGAGGGAAACGATGTGGTACAGACCAAAATAGCTTATCATAATCCTTTACCTCAGCTTGTAAACACCCACAGTCTGAAAACCACGTTGTTTATTGTTTCTTCTAGTAAGTTATTGCATATGACTTATGAATCATCCTCTACCACTATGTTAGTTTTCTATCAGTGTGACAAAATATTGGTCGTGGACCAGCTTAAATGGGCAAAGGTGTGAGAGGTTTTAGCTCATGTTCAGCTGCTCCATTGCGAAACCAGTGGTAAGGCAGAGCATCATGGTACATACATAGAACAGACTTGCCTACCCCATGGATGCAGGGAAGCAAAGAAAGGGAGCTTTGTTTCTTTTATAACAGAGCTCTTACCCCTAATCCCATTAAGCCAGGAATCCACGCATGGCTGAATCTATTCATGAGATGAGAGTCCTTAAGATCCAATAACCATTCAGAAGTCCACACATCTGAGTACTGCCCCACTGGGGACCAAGCCTTCCACACATGAGCTTCCAGGGGACCCAGATGATGCACGCCTTGACAAGCACCACTTCTCTTCATGAGCATCTACTTTCCTATGGCCTCCGCTTGTACCCAAATCCTAATGCTGAGTCATTCCACCAATGTCTATAGCTGGCAAATTCTTCTTTCAAAAAGTAGCATGTTTTCTTGTGTCATTAACAACACATATAACTTTATCACTTTGAAGCTCGAGTCTTCCCTTAGAAACAAGCAGCTCCTCTTAGCACAAACAAGAATTTTCTCAAGAGTGGTGAGATAATCTAAATCTGTGGTTACTATTAGCTGGTATTTGCTATGACGGTTTTGAGAAGGAATAAAGCCGGGAGGTTGGTTGAGCTTGTGGAACTCCTCCATCTCTCACGCTGGTTCCCTGACTCCCTGGAACAATGCCATGGACTCAGTTTCCACTGGGCTCCCGAGAAATCTGCTCGCCCGGCTCCCTTTCCATGTAATGGGTCCCTTGCCTTGGCCACATGGCTTTCCTGTTGTCCACAGTGTCAGTCTGTCTGAACTCAGGAAACTCAGCATTCAGGAAACAAACATCAACCTTCTCTTACCTTCTTGCTGACTCCAAGTGATGGAAAGTACTTTGCCATGGAGCGGAGTCTGCTGCTGAATCTATTCAGCAGCCGTGAGTCATTCCTGCCAGATCTCCTGTGACTCATTTTCCTTCATTAAACAGAGCAGAGTCAATAGCCCTTCAGTTTTCTGAACAGTAGATCTAACTGCGGTAATGACTGGCTGTTGAACAAGTTTAGCTATGTTCTAATTTATTTATTAAGCAACAGTAAAACAAGTATAAAGTACCCATCAATGGATAATGGGAAGACATTAGTGTTTCTGCCCGTGAATTAGACCTAAAATACAACTCCTTTTAGTTGAAAATGGAGAAGGCTGAGCCTCACCCTGTCAGCAAAGCTAAAACATAATCATCTTGTCTTATCTTCCTCCCATTTTAGACCTTATTCCAAACTGTTAGCTGTCTGAGAAATCTCATTGCTTGGGGCCTCCATGTCAAAATGTGTCCACTCCTCCACCCCGCTGCCCAACCAGCCTATCACAGTAAGTTAGAATGAAGTTTGAAAAAGATTGTCTGTCATGATTGTATGAAATCTAAGTATATTTGTTTTCTGTCGAAAAGTATTTCAAGGACCCAGTAAGATGGCTTAGTGGATAAAGAGCCTGCTCACAAACCTGGTGGAGATCACTTACTTCTGAAAGCTGTCCTTTGACCTCGGCTTGTGTGTCATAGCATGCATGTATTCTCTCTCTCTCTGTTCTTTCTGTTTCTCTCTCAAATAAAATTAAAATACTGAAAATACTACAAAATAGTATTTGGAGAATTTCTTAACTCATTACATAGTATTTGGTGTTTGAAATGAAAGTCTGGCCACGTTCTTTTATTTATTTACTTATTTATTTATTTGCTCAGAAATCAGATGACAGAGAAACTGAACTGGTGGCTATGAATGTGGAGGAATTAACTTTTAATTTCCTTTCCAAACAATCATTCTTTCAAAAGATACTCATCGGTGCTATTATTAAGTAATACCTTGGTACTACTTGATGGTCCTTTATTACCTGTCTATGTGTTACTTTGTTTAGTCCGGGAAACAACCCTGCTATATTGTTTGCTTAATATTATTTCTCATTTATAAGAAACAGAGCTTCAAAGATAATTTTGCGTTCGAACCAGGATACCTTAAGAGTTAAAGAGACATTAAATTGGGATGATCTCAGGCAAGCTGGGATTTCTTTTCTTTTTATTCAAACAGGTTATGACTGCTTTCAAAACCCTCTACATGGAAAAATAATAGATTTAGGACTAGTAGGCAAGTCTTTCAATGACTGTGCAAGACCCTGCCAGAGTTTCTAGAAGATGATAAGATGCAGGAAATTAGTCCCTTGTGATCTTTATGAACATTGGTGTAAAGGACAGATAAAGCCGTCACATCAAACAAGTGCTAATGTGCTGGCCATAAGAACCATGGCCTGAAGTTGCACGATGAGATTCTCACTCTCCTTAGTCCATTGATTCATGTATTCATTTAACAAGCCAATACCAGACAGTCCCATTATCATTGATCTGTTGCTACCTAATACATTACACCCCACCCCAAGATCAGTGTCTTAGCCAGGAGCTGTGGTGCATGCCTACAGCCTGTGCTAGCTGAAAGGGTGAGTTGAGTCCAGTAGTTTGAGCTCAACCTAGCCAAGATATCAATGCTTCATCTTAAAAACCAATAGAAAAATAAGCTATGACTTAAACAAATAGCAATTTTATTTATTCATAGCTCACTGTGTCTTCAGTTTTACTGGATTCAATTGGGTGGTTCATCTGCTGGTCTCACCTGAGTAATTCATGTGGTTTCGTTGCATGTAGCAGTTCAGATGGACTTAGACGGCCTCAGGTGATCAAAACTGCATAGGAATTGCTTCTTGATGCCAAGAATCCTCAGCTGGAATGGCTTATGATGTCCTTAAATTTAATTAAAGAACTGACTTAGGCTTCCATATAAAGTGAGTTCATGTCATTATGAAAGAGAAGCTGCATGCTTTCAGAGGCTTGAACTTTGTTTCATTCCATGGTGCATCATCTCGATCAAATTAAAGTAAACCCTGGGAAGGAAACTCCACCTCATTCACTACCTTGCTGTGCTGGTGAACTCCAGAGCCTCATATGTGTAGACAATTACTCCATACACAACCCGAAGCTCATGTGTGTGTGTGTGGGTATGTGTGTTCATGTGTGTAAATATGAACATACATGTGCCACAATACACATGAGATCAGAAAACAACTTTCACTTTGTAGTTTTTCATTGCATACACCAGTCCAGCCAGCCCACAAGCTTTGGGATATTTTCTTGTTTCTGCCTCTCATCTTCTTGGGAAACACTGCAATTAGAGACACTCATGTTACAAGCTTGACTTTTACATGGGTTCAAGGGATGAGAACTGAGGTCTAAGGAGGCAAGTGCTTTTACCAATGAATCATTTTCATGGCCTGAAGCTCTACTTTTGGATGGTGGCAATAACAGAAAGCATTGTAAGGACACCGATGTCCAGTTGGATGGGGGAAGTGTCTAACATAGTCTTTGTATACTAGGTTGTATCCTGGACAACGAAGATGTGAAAACTGACAATAAGCATGCACTTTCAGGGGCGAGATAGACAAGAAATTAAAAATTAAATTGAGACATGAACATAGCATCGAGGTAATGGTAAAACACTATAGTTTTGGAACACAAGAATAGATAACTCAAGACTGAAAATTATTACTAGAAAAAATTCTTAGCGTTTATCAGATTCATTACCTTCTGCAGATCAGGGATTGGATCTGAAGGACATGGAATGGTTTCTTTTCCTTAAGACGATTGACAGGGAATTGGTAAGAGTGATAGAGGAATGCCATAAAGAGACCTGTTAAGAGGGTAAGTATTTATAGATGCTCCTTATTCACTTATGTATAGGCGTACATAAGATTGAAGACATTAAATTGAAACTAGAAGTACTTCTTTTGCTATCATTATTTTTAAGTTTTGAGAAAATTGAAACACATTCATATTCACATACACATGTGCACACACACATATGCTATTAAAAAGACCAGTCTCTGGTGGAAACCAGACATAGAAACAGCTAATATATAAGCAGTTTGGTACTTAACCTGTTCATTCTCAATTTAACATAAAGAAATCAGGTTGAGTTAGGGGTATTGGACATGAGTTCATCTCTTACCAGAAGCCTTTGATTGAAAAGAGAAGGGAAAAAAGTACTTGCAAGATAATAAAAGCAGCTAGATTTATCATATATATGACAGAAGGGAATTTCTTTAATCACATTTTCATAAGCCTTTGGGAACGTGGACGATAATAAAGTGTATGCAGAGAGGACTCAGTGACGGTGCTCCCAAAAGAGGGAAAAAGGATACTGAAGCTCAGCCCCAGTGTTTCCTGAGAGATGCAGGAGAGCAAATCTCTCATGTGCCCACACTGCGTGTGTGGGGAAGACTAGTTCAGAGTGTCTTCAGGAAAGCTAGGTAGCCAGGAGAGCTGGGTAGCCAGGAGAGCTGGGTAGCCAGGAGAGCTGGGTAGCCAGGAGAGCTGGGTAGCAAGGAGAGCTGGGTAGGTCGGGTCTGAAGTCGCTTCACAGTGTAACATGCAGAGATTCAGAAAACAGTGCTGAGCCAGGTTCATCCTCTTTGTCTCTTGTCTTTCTGTCTCTCTGTCTCTGTCTCTCTGAGTCTTTCTCTCTGTCTCTTTCTCTCTCTCTCTCTTCCCAAGTCTGGCAGAGCATTGCAGACCACACTCTCACATCTCTAGGGGTGACTTTGTGGTTTATGCCACTGGTCTTAGCTAATCAGGACCAGACTGAGGTCAGAAGGGGTTCCAGATGGCTGGGTGCAAATGATATGACTTAGTGGCCCAGATGGCTCTAGTAATCAAATTAAATATTGGCTATCAATCAGTGAGCACATATTTAGTATCTGCTACGTGTGCAACATTGAGAGGATATGTTGGAGATATGTTTCTTATCCCAGTTAACTCTGTAGTCAGTCTAATCTTGGGGTATGAGAATGGAAGAAGATAGCAAGCAAAGGTCAATGTGTCCTTCTTCTTCTCTGGAGACTGTGTAAATTAGACATGGATGGGGGATACAAGTGTTTAGAAAAAGTATTTCCTAAAATACTTCCTTGTGTGAAGTGTATCAAGCAAGTTACTGAGATAGAACCAAGAGATTTCTATTGGCGAGAGGATGAAGTGGTGTCACATAAGTGGGATAAAAATCACTGGCGTGAAGTCTCAGTCTTCTTTAGCCTTCCTTATTAGTTATACCACGGCATGGGCAGCCCACACAGGCTGCGTTCTGGGGTCTCCTCTCAGTGCTCTACCCTCACTATCTGCTTTAGTCTGAAATAGTTGCCGTCATCATCCACAGAATCTGAGGACACGCAGTCAAGGTTACATTGCCAGAAGGCGTCATAGGGTCTCCAATCTGGGTGATTAAAGCAAAGCTTCTTGACCCATAGGTCCCGAACCCATGCGGAGTCATGCAGCTGAATGTGGGAACGGTGCAAAACTGGTAACCCCAAAGATTTCTGAACGCGCAGTGACTGATAATTATTTCAAAATAAAGCGCTGAAGGAGCCCAGTGTTGCTGGCAGCGCTTGCCTGTGCTGCACGGCACAACTTCACTGCAGCCTTGGTCCGAACACCAAGCACGCATTCTGCATGGCGCATGCCACGAGGCCATGCTCACCAGTGAACGATGCCTGAGATGCTTCAACTCGGATTTGAGACTGTGGTTTGTCATGAGCGGCATGATTGTGTTTCTCAAATGTACACACCAAAAGTTTTCTGCTCTTGTAGAAACATAATGATTTAATCATGAATAAAAAGACAATATTTTCCTGCCATCGCTCCTCAGCATGTAAGTATGAAATTAGTTTACCTTTTGGATTGTAGAGTGTTGGACAAATAAGCACATACACTCCAGTATAAAATTTGTTTTCATCTTTAATAAATGGCAAAAGCATATATGTATCTAGGAATTATTTTAAGATGAATTTCTTTACAATTTATAGTCAATAACTATTTGACTCATATAATTCTTTTTGTACCTGTCTATGTGGACTTGTGTAAAAATTCCTTGGAAAAATAGGCATCACAAGTAGAAAAAGTTTAAGAAGTCCTATGGATCTCTTCTTGTGCTTCTTAGAATTTTTAGTTAGAAGTGAGAGGAATAAACTATGCAACTGAAGAAGAAAAGGAATGCAATAGAAGACTATCAGGGGCTTCATTAAATAGTCATAGAAACCTAAAAACTAAGCTCAAAATGTAGGCAGACAGAGCATGGAAATTCCACAGAAAGAGACCGTAGAAGCAGTGGACTAGGAAGTGACAATGGACACTGCTGCCACTTGCCCCATCCTTGGACCTTCTACCCAACATATCTGCCGCAGCTGCCCTAAATCCTCCATTTCCACGGAAAGCCTATGTCTCATGTCTCCAACCCAAGGAGACACGGAAGCGACTGGCTCTCATCCTGTGTGTTTTAGAACTGCCGTCCAATAAGGGAAGGGGTTTTCGCATGTTAAGAAAACACGTTGGACAAATGTCTGTTTCATGTCTCTTTAACATTTTTACTTCAAGTGACTGGAACATAAAGGCTGGTTCTTTCCACAGTTCCCAATACGGAGGTTTCCTGCCTCTCAATATCTATTGCTATTTCTCCGTCCATGCAGCAATTCTTGCACAGGTGAACCTCTGCCCTGGCTGCAATCCCAGGCCTCTGGAGAGGTCCCAGGCTGCTGATGTTTATTAAGACATCTTAAGATGGAAGAAAGTATTCTTCTCCTCCTCCTCCTCCTCCTCCTCCTCCTCCTTCTTTTTCTCCTCCTTCTTTTCCTCCTCCTTCTTCTCCTTTTCATTTTCCTCCTCTTCTTCCTCCTCCTCCTCCTCCTTCACACTCTTCCTCTTCCTCTTCTGTCTTCAGACTAATTTGCTTACTTAATCAATCTCAAATGGTCAGCTTTAAGTCTGCTTTAGCTTAGGAACTGGAAGGACATCTGAATAACAGTGCTTCATTTCACATGTTTAGTGAATCAGCTCGGTGAAAATGGTGTTGACACCTACCAAGTGCCAGCACTTTGTTAGTAAGTGAGGCTATAATTAGAAGTACGGTTCCTGATGTTAGTGTCGTAGTGGCATTATGTAATATAATTACAGCCATCTCTGCTGAATACTATGAGATTCTTTCTCATCTTTCTTGGTTAGGAGGATTTTACTATGAAACAAATGCATTCTGGGTATGTGTGAGACAGTGTTCTAAATGATTCATAATATTAACTCATTAAAATAATAATTGTTTTATTACAATCTTTATGATTCTGCAATATGTAGCATAGTGTTGATACAAAGTATATTCCTGGGCTGAGAAGACGACTCCGTGGCTAAAGTGCCTGCTTTAAAAAGTGCTTACTGTGCGCAGAAAGACTGGAGTTTGGATCTCCAGTCCTATTGAGTGTGTGGACTGCCTGTAATTTCATTCCGCAGAACAAGCTGGCTAGTTATTCTAACTTTGTTGAAGAGCTTTGAGTTGGTATTAGAGATCCTGTCTCAAAAGAATAAATTAGAAGAGCAATTAAGGATTATTACTAATATTAATCTCAGTCCTTCAAATTGGTGTGCACACGTGCATCCACATGCATTCAAACATCCCCACAAAGACATGTACATGTGAAAACAGAAAAGAAAATACATGCTCAATGAAATATTCTCTCACTAGTGATTACACAGCAGAAGTATAAAGCTACTAAACCTCAGGGAGCTAGCCTGTGCTCACACTGTCAGGGTTGAAACTCATGGAGCTCTGAAGGAAAGACGGTGGGAAAGAAGTAGCTCGAAATGCACCATTTGGCATCTGGACAGTTCTGCTTTCCTGTTGGGTGTCCCATCTTGGAAAAATGAAGACCACCCACAGGAGGGAGTCCCTGGGCAAATGCTCAAATTCCCAGTGGGAAAGACTGACCTTGAAGGGAATTAATCCTATGTGAGCTGGACTACCCTCATTAATCATTCGCAATAAGCCCTTATTTATGAACTAATTTCAAATAGACATATTGAATCCATTTTTTTCTAAGCAAAGATGGAGCTGGCTAAATCATAAACAGCTAAATTATAGTTTTGGCCCATACACATAGTTTTGTTTCATATTTAGAATCACTTGCCTCCTAAAGTAACCTAATACAATGGAAACACTTTGCAAAACACTGTGGAGAGTGAGTGTTTATAGAGCCTTACATCTGATTTACATTTAAGGAGCATAAAACTAATTGCAGGGAGACTGTGCTACTAAAGCATTAAACCTAAGGGAACAGCTACGTACAAATGCTTGTAGGAATGCTGATCTGACTGTTTGAAATTGAAACCTTCAAAATTAATTTCCACAAGCAGAAGTAAGGGTATCTTAGAATGTCCTCAGTGGACACAGATATATTATAAATGATTCCCAGACAAAGTAGCTGTTATATGAGAACATCTTTCTAATATGAGATTAAAATCTGGAATTGCAAGTAGTAATAAATATATCCATCTAGATTAGTGTAAGAAAAGCCTGACAGTACTAAGAGCAATAAACAGGTAGACAGCTAATGGTCAGTTCCTATGATTAATTGCCCTGTCATTATTGCAATTGCTTTTATTTTCACTAAATAGCCTAATTTTTCTTTTTCCTACAACTGCATATGTATGTGAGGGAAATTTCTCTTCCAAAGGTATTATGATTTTCAAACCATGTAAAATAAACTACCTAAACGGCATGCTTCTGAACTTGTGTTGTAGAAGTTAGCAAGTCTAGAAGACTTTTATGATGCAAAAAATTCTCTAACTTAGAAATTATATATTGCTTTAATATTTCCATTTTCCAACATTTTGTGTCATCTTTAGTAGTGGTTTCATGTAGCAACAGTTACTCCAAAAAGTAATAAAAGTAATATTTTATGTATTGAGAGTTTTATATTATTCATCAACTCCCATATACTGTACAGAGTCCTTTAAAACTACTCGAATGTGAATGTGCCTGTGTGTGCAAGCTCACAGAAAGATGTTTTCTCGGAGTGCTGTTTGTGAGCTATTTTGTCTTGTCTTTGCTGTGAAGGTTTAAATGAAATTTATGGCATGCATCATGTATTGTAAGCTGGTCTGTCATACAATAATCAGCATGCAAAAACGCCACATATTTGGACTGTATATTTAAGCCTAGCAAGTCATCGTATACAAAGCAATGCAAAAATGTGAACATTGTATGGCAATTAATAACATCGCTGCCAGTGTAAATACGTTTTTTTCCCCATAAATCATTTCCAGCTTGTCAAAATGGATCTATGCTGGCAAAGAAACAAGGGTAATGTTTCAATTTTCTCCATCTGGCAAGAAATTTTCTGTTAGATTTCTTCCTTCCCTTTTTCAGTTACAGAATTTATATGAGCAACTACAGGCGGGGTGATTAAGACAGGGTGCTGTGTGAAGATAAAGAACAATGCTGAATATTAGGGACTTGACTTTGAATTACTGCCCTAGATTGTACATTCATGTCACATGTGCATATCACAGAAAATATTTGGTTGTTGAAGCATAAAAATGATCCTCTTTGTAGCAAAACATTGCTCTCATTAAATAAAGCACAACTTTCTTTTAAAACATTTTCTGCTAAGGACTTGAATACATTTTAGCTTGTTTGGCATAATTTTTTTACAGTGATTGAGGATGCATTTAAATCTTAAAAATATTTTAGCATGTCATTGTGGAAATTCCAGTAACATGTACACACATAAATCCCCAGTATGGATGTAGGAAAAAATTTACCCTTTCATGACTCGATAGTTATAACATAACTCAATAAAGGCATGTTATATACAAAGAATGCTTCTAGATATCTAGCACTAATAGATACTGTTTTTTTTTCAATCACAACTCTATTTGAATCTGAAAACCATGCCCCAACACCAAAATCTACTTCCTTTTCTGTGCATTGAATGATCTTTTTCAACTTTCTTTGCTCAAGAACACCAAAATAGCCTCAGATCTCAGTGTGTTATCCTGCTTGGGTGACACATTATGAATAGTGTACAGGTTTGTTAAAAATGACATGTATTTGAGTGTTGTGCTAAGTCCTGCTAGAAGCTCAGCACGATGAATCCGTGCTGGAGTCTTTCGTATGGTTTCTTTTCCCAAATAGCTCTGCCCTCAGAAGGCAATGGATATTCTGGAAACACTGAAAACTTAGTATATCTAGTTTGGGATTATACTATAAAGCATCTTGGAAAGTTAATTTTTCTCATTTTTTTAAAAATTGTAGTTAATATGGATTAGTTCAAGAACTGTCCCCTTGTAAAGTAAGGAGGGGGAGGAGAGGGGAATGGGATGTGCTGGATTCTGGTTTGGGAAATTCACAGCAGGTAAGAAAACCCCTCAATAAATTTGCACTCTGAGTAAGCTGTGAGCATCCCTACCTTAGGAGAGATCAATTCAGTCTCTCGGGGTCACACAACCACATGACCTCGTGTGTGTGTATGTGTGTGTGTGTGTGTGTGTGTGTGTGTGTGTGTGTGTGACACTTTATCCATCATGTAGGTCGCTGCAGAGAAGGCTCCAGTGTGTTGATATTAATCACTTGGAGCCAGGGTGCATCAGTTGTCACTCACCCTTGATGCGGATGGTCTTAGCTGCGCATATGGAACAATATTTGTCGTGCGCTCTTCTGAGACCCCTAGAATGTCAGGACATAACGGGTGATTAAAGGATCGCGAGGCAACCTTCACTCTGAATATCTTTGTCTTAAATTGTCAGATCAGAGATTAAATGCAATTTCATGGTTTGGTTTTTCTTCAGTTCTGCCAAACTAATTTGTTCAAATTTTGACCTGAAGAAGTGCCTAGAAATAAAGGACTTGGAATGAAAATACAATCAAACAACTTCTTCCTCTCTGTTTTCTTTTTCCTCTTCATAGGAAGATCTACTATTCAATCTATTACTCTATCACCCATTTTTCTGTAGGGTTAAATCTTTTGTTGAGGGAATTAGGCTTATCTCTTTGGATCTTTTTCAAATATCATTCTGTGATATTCAAAACACTGAAGGTCTTCAGCTGTACAGAATTCTTCAGCCTATGCAACAAATGAATTCTTTGAGCTAGGTATAAATCATATCTCCAGCTTTTTATGAAATCATGATACAAAGTATCTATTTTAACATTTCTATAAAAGATTTCAGATTCAAAAGATAAATAACATTTCGTGAAATGTACCTTATTTTAATATAATTAAAAATTTTTTGCATGTGTGTGTATGTGTGTATGTATGGGGGCATGTGTATCAGAGGACACTGTGTGTTCTTGCAGACCCAAGGGTGACTTCAGGAATCATCCTGGATTGCTTCTACTTCCTTTTTCCTTTGCTCTGGGATTTCTTAGGCTCTGCCCAGCAGGGCCAAAGCACAGGCCATTGCCGTTTTTGCCTGGCATTTTTTGGGTTGGATCTGGAGTCAGAACTCAGGTCCTTCTGCTTGCAAGAGACCTGAGTCATATCTGCAGCCCCTTAATATGATAATTTTTAAAAGAAATTATCGATACAGCATTTGAGTCAAACGGAAATGTCTGAGCTGAACTTGCAGGTAAGCTTTGGTCTCTGTAGTGTGGTCACCACAGTGGGGAGCATTGATGGGATACAGTGGGGGAGGAGAGATGAGCCCGGGGTGGGCAACCCATTGTCCTTGGGAAGAGCCATTTGGTGGTCCCAGGCTGTTAGACAGTCTAGGGAGCCGTGTGCGCGCGTGCGTGCGAGGGAATCTTTGAGGATCTCAGCCAAGTTTTCTCTTCTCTCTCTTCATGGCCGTACAACAGTTCTGTAATGTCCCATTGCTGCTGCTGTCTGCCTTTTAAACACAGGGTTTTGTCATTTGGTCCCAACCAACCTGGGACTCTCTGTGGAGACCAGAAACCATTCTCCTGCCTGTGCTGGGATTACAGGCAGGACCCGCCACAGTGGGCTGAAGTGTTCCACTTTAAAAGGACCACGTGCCCTCGTCATTGGCTCCAAAGACTTTGACACTCTTTTGTTGTGGGTTCGGTCAAATGGGTTCTCATGGCTCCTTCTAGTGCTGTCGATTCTTCTTCTCCTTTACCCTGTCTTTTTTGTCTGTACACATGGAAAACTGACTCAGGCGTAAAGTCATAAAGAGTGGCTTTCTCTAACCCTAGGCTACCCGACTTGGCCAGTCTTTCTTCACCTTGAAAGTGTCGATGGCATGTGTGGGAAGGCATCCTTAGTTTTGGGAGGTTTGGCGTTAACATTGGATTTTCTTCTTGGTTTTAGGATGATAAAAACTCCTGTGTGGAGACTGTCTTAGACTTAAAAATATGCTGCTACAACCTTAGACTTCTGAACAGCAAGGGTACCATTGGCAATGAACTGATTACTACTGACCCATAAATGCAAGAAAATTCAGATACATTTTGCATAACAAAAATAAGAACACGTGAAAGATCGAGGCAGCCACGCACAGAACATCTGATGAATGAAAGGCAACACGGTCAGGTCAGTGTTTTTCACAACTGTAGCAGCTGTTTGGATCAGGTCTATCTAGGACTCTGCAGAGAATGAAATTCTGTTTTGTAGTTTTATAAATTATTAAGCTAGCGACAAGCAGTTGGAAGATAGAAACTAGAAAGCAATGTGATCTACTAAGGTGTGAACAAGAAGACTGTCTTTTCTAATGGCACAGTGTCATTTTTTGCTGCCCCATTTAGTCATAGCCTAAAGAAATAGCTTCTAGTTTTCCTAAGTACTTAAAACACCCAGGTCACTTGAGGAAGAGATGTGATGATCTTGCTATTTTTCACTTTCAAAACTAAGGCGCAAGGGGCCTGTATGATTTGTCTGAAGCCAGCATTTGAGACATTTCTAGACCAGATTATCAAAAAAGTGGAATGTGCACAAGCCAAGGCTTTACAGTTAATCAGAACCAGGCCCTGAATTCACATAATGCCCTTAAGCCTCTTGGTTTCCTCAAGTATAACATGGACGAATAACACTTGTAGGATTTTTGTGTGCAGGAACAAAGCAAGCAGCCAACCAAACAAACAAATGCTCTGGGCATAGTCATTGGTATATAATTACTAAATATATGTGTCATATAGCTTTGTCTATTAATATAGTCTTTCCACTTAATGCTGCTTCATTTAAGTGGCGCTGCTTAATTTACTGGGCTTGATTGATCCATTGATTATATCTTTTCATCATTAATAGTATTAATTAGACTAGAAGAAGAAAAAAGAATGAAACTTAATTTCCCCTAGAGTCCTAAGGGATTTGTGTGGGTCAATTTATTAATGAAATATGAAGAACATTTGGCAAATCCACCAATGGAGACAAAGCCTTGTGAAGATGCTTTAGAAAGAGCAGGCATCTCATGTTGATGCCTGTGGAATGGAGCTGTCATAGGATAATGGCCTTTTGATGGTGCACAAAATGCCAAGGCAGAGATAAGATATTTATTTTGAAAGCACTAGACAATCACCTTTGGGTAGTGTCCTTCTCTCAGGTCTTTATTACTAATAGACCAATAATTGATATGGATATAATTATTTTACTTGATGGGTTTGATGTATCAGACAGCAGCCTTGTGCATTGTGACAATCAAGTAGCTGATCTTTGCCAGCCAGTCGGGAGGACAAATCTTTTATCCTGTGTTCTCCCCAATCACAATTCTGCTTTGGATTTTTTCTCTCTCTCTCAAAACACCAGTGCAACCATTACATAAATGAAGAGATTCTCGGCAAGCTGGAGGCCCAAGCTTTGGGGCTGGGGGTGGGACTTTAGTGATGTACCTATCAGTTTAAGTGCTTTTTAAAAAGTCTCCTGGGAATAGAAAACTATATTCTGTAAGATACAATCAATATTTTAAGTGTGGAAAATCAAATTTTCTAGAAACTGATCTTTTTTTTTTAAATGTAAAGAAAAAAAAAAAAAACCCTTCAAATCCTTGAAAGTTGCATGCAACTACTACAACTGTTGCAAAAAAAATATTTCCTGTAGGGCCAAAGGAGCAATGGTAGAATCGGTTCTGTGAAGCTCATGAAATCAAAATTCTCTTTACACAGTGAGAAACTGTGTGCGCACATGCATGTGAACATGCATCAGCTGCGTGTATGTGTGTGTGTGTGTGTGTGTGTGTGTGTGTGTGTGTGTGCTAGTTCATGTGACAGCCAGACGCCCAGCACCATAACTATGTAGCTGGTTATTGCTTCTCTTTTACAGAGTGTAATGAAAAACTAGCAGAATGTCTTTGATTTGTTATTATTAATCTTGTTTCAAGGAAACATGAGACAAGGTGGATGGTTTGGATGGACTTTTTATTTGCTGTAAGTATGGTAATTTCACTCACACACTCTCTTGAATGTACACATTTTAGCTTAATGGATTTTTCAAGAGTCAAGCTATGGCCTTGGAAAAATGGGGCTCATCCCATGGTGCTGCAGGCTCATAGCACCCCCAGAGAAGACCTTTGACCTTTCTTTCCAGGCCTCTAGACTCCGACAGAGCTCCGATGGCAAGGGGAAGATTTCATCTTTTGTCTCCTGTCCTGAACTTCTCTGATACATGTCTTGAATTTTTATTCAAATTACTTTGGGTTTTAATTTATTCAGTCAAATGTCAACCAAGTGTTGTTTATCCTGTGGATTACATTCATGCTCACTGCAGAATTCTCTAACATTTTGATTTCTAATTATTTTCTTGTTTATCCATGTGGTAGGATGTTTTGAATATTACCTTCTGACCACTGACCAGTTGGAATCATAATTTTCTTCCCTTCTGAAGCATCTGGCAAGTATGCAGTCTTAGCAGACCAGCGACTGTATTGTCACCGCCTTCAATCCACACAGAACTTGGGATACTTATTATACTTGAAGGCATCAGTGCTTTGGCTATTGGAGCTGACCTTGCCCACAATGTGCAACTGTACTTTGCTAAGGTTCCTAAGCAGGAGGATGTGCACAAGGCGTCGATATGCATCTCAAAGATCCAAACTAATCCAAACTCAAGATGCTAGGAAGCTGTTCCTACAAAAGAGATCAACCCCAAACTCATGTCTGCTCCATTTTTCTGCTGTGGACTGTACTTTTAAAACACGTACCATGCCCTCTCTGGATCCAGTCCTCCTTCTCTTACTCCCTCTATTTACCAATCCTCCCTTTATTACTTTGGAATCGTGGACTAGTAATGAACCTCTGTCCCTGATATCCATTATGGCTGACTTAGGATGGGAAGAGAGCATAGAATTGACTGTGGCTGGGCCACCACTGAGGAAAAACTTCAATGAGCAGGGAGTCCAGGCTACATAAAAGTGGAGAGCTCCAAGACAAAGTCAACAGAGTAGAAGATCAAAAGAGAGTGATCTGTTTTGGTGTCTTTCCTGTTTTCTGGAAATTTCTTGACTTGTGGCAACATTGTGATCTCTGTGTTTGTGTGTCCTTTTGTATAATGTCTCTCTCTATATACTTTGTACTGTCTATATATATACAGTAATCTCTGTAGTAGAACCCTAACTATATTCCAGAGGGATAACATCTTCACTAATTACATCAGGTCAGACGCCATTTACACATTTATTTGAAGTAGTACTAGCACATTCTAGGGTGGGGGCTTTATCTCAGTGGCAAGTCAAGTTGTTACCATGCACAGGCCCTATGTTTGATTCTCCAGTGTGATGTATGCATAAATAAATTAGCCTATAACCATTTGCAGCACATAATCACCACCTGAGTTTGTGGCCTGTCGAATTTAAAATTAGGACTGGGATTTCAACTATTATCTGAGTTTATAGCCTGTCACCTTGCCCTGTGAATTTCAGACTTATAAACTTCTCAGCTCCAAATTGAGTGAGCAATCCCCTTTCCAAATAGACAGAGCCAATAGTGTGTAGACATAGATAGTCCACTGATGAATTCTTGGAATAATGTTATCTAGATAATTTCAAGGTAAGCCATACTGTTGGTGAGTCAAGAAGTTCAGAAACAGTTATGAAAGGCATGGCTGCTCGAGAACATCCTCAGATGGGCCTTGTTCTATTCATTAGAGAGATGCCAATCATATATGCCAGCCTGCCTGAATGGTATCTATCTATCTATCTATCTATCTATCTATCTATCTATCTATCTATCTATCTATCTATCTATCTATCATCTATCCATCCATCCATCTATCTATCTATCTATCTTCATCTATCTATTTCTAACTGTTATATATTTATCCATCTATCATTTTTTTTTCCTTTGGAATTAATCATGGTGGAGGAATCTACTTAGAAAGTTGTGCTTTTGAATACCATACATGTGACAAATGAAGTAAGATGAAGGTTGTGTGGCCAGTTTTATCGTTTCTGGAAAGGGAGGCAAACAGTGTGTAGGCCACACTTGGTCAATGCATTTAAGTTCACACACTTAAAGGAAGTAATGGTAATAGCACCGCATAGTTACCCAGTGCAGATGCATCAAAAACATAGTCTAGTCCCCGCAGTCAAATCATTCGATTTATTTCTCACAAAACACTGTGAAATTGATGCCATTACAGTTGAGGGAATTAAGAAACTAAAAAGTGACTTGCTAAAACAATGATTTGCCCAAGTGGTAGATCCAGAAACTGGTTCCATATGGGCTTCAACCCACGCATCTCATGCTCCGTTGCCCTGTGTGGTAGTTGTCACCAAGAGCTGACTCAGATGACAATCAGAAGTCAAAGTCTGTAAAAGTGGAAGCTGGTATAGATATGAGTAGAAGACTAAATACCAGAATAATATAGACGTCTGACAAATAGGCTTTCTGCTCCTTCTACAATGAGTCCTGCCCTTTTTTTATTCATTCAAAGTACATACTATATAGGGACAGAAAGATAATTCAGAGGGCGAAAGCCCTTATGGGAAATTTGCCCACCTAAGTTAGACCCCTGGAGCCCACATGGTGGAAGGAAAAACCAAACTTCTGAAAGTTGTCCTCTAACCTCCACACATACACTGTGACCTATGCTTGCCTGTTCTTGATCTCTCCCTCTTCCTCTCTCAACAGATGAATAAAACATTAAAAAATACTTGAAACAGTGATATGTGCCAAACATTGATCTAGGTAAGCCGGAAACATCTCTAAGTAAGCACAGCAGACAAAAAAAAAAAATCTCTGTACTTGAGCTTAAATCCTAGACAGGGAGACATAAACAAGTAATGTAATAAAAAGAAATTGTATAGGTATGCAAGACATAGATGTCTTAAACGCTTTTTCAGAGTCGATCCATATTTTGATTCTATAATTGTCAGTGCTGACTATGCTGCCTTGCAGAAGCATGTCACACATAATGGCATAATGGCGAACGTATGTGCAGGTCCATTTCAGAAATTGTTGGAAATTCTGTCCTAATCTTAAGCCCTAATTCACGGAACAATTTTTTTTTTAAGAGACTCAAGTCAGCAACTCAAATACAATTTTTAAAATCAAACTTTGTGACTCAAAAGAATCCAAGGTCTTCTGAAGTAAAACACTGCAGGAGGACAATAGAGACAGAATTTGAAGTCTTTGTTTTTCTGTAATTAAACCATTATGCTTTTGTAGGAACACAAAGCTTTGTAGGGACAGCAGAAGCACTATAAATTCAGAACACATGATAGTCTCAAATCTGAACCAAGGTGTCACAGGTAGTGTTTGCTGGGCTGCATGAAGATGCAGTACAAACTGCACGTCATATGTTCAGAACCAAGGATTCAGCGATACCATCAGATAAAGCACAGACACTCCAGGGTCTCATCCAAGCTCTTAGATAGTGCTATATCCTCTGTCTGGAAATTTTAAATTATTTTTTTAAATTTATTCTCTCTCTCTCTCTCTCTTTGTCTCTCTATCAGAGGGCACTGTGTGTGTCTGTGGAAGTTCACGAGTGCCTTTGGGAATCATTCTGGATTGCTTCTACCTCCTTTTTGCTTTGTTTTGGGATTTCTCAAGCCTCAGCCTTTCAGAGCCAAAAGTGCAGGCTGCTGCCATGTCTACCTGGCATTTTTTTTTTTAATGTGGATTTAGGATCTGAATTCAGTTTCTTTGCTTGCAAAGCAGAGTTTTGCCCCTCAGTTATCTCTCCAGCCCAGAAAATTTTTTCAAACTAGCATTGATGGGGGTGGAGGATAACGCAACGGGTAAGTACTCACTGCACAAGAATGAGAACCAGAGTTCAGATCCCAAGCACATATGTAAATGCCAAATGGGCATGTTGATTTACCAGTAATCCCAGCGCCTGGAAGGCAGAGGCAGGGACCCTCAACAACCTGCCTGGACAGATTAGCTGAGCTAGTGATCCCATCTTTGCCTGGACTCTGTCATTTGATTTTGAACGTTTATCATTAGACTTAATAAATCCATTTCTACGGTTAAAGAAAAAGGTCTGCCTTTCTTCAAGCTTGGCACTGGAATTCATCTGAAGAACTGACTCGCAAGTTGTGGTAAGTCTGAAGTAAGGTTGACAGCATGAATCCATTTTGCAACATATGAGCCTTGGACTATTCAGTCATTTGTGAGTTTTCGCGAAACAACGACGTCTGGCTGTCACGTTGGTTTCTTAGCCCACATCACACCAATCCAAGGTGGCTGCATTGGCGTTTAATGCTCTTTTCTTTCTGGTTTCCTTCTATGACTCAGCACCCTCGCGTTGTGCTCCTGCCCTTCCTGAAAGACATCTCATGCTCCCTGTGCAGCCTGTCTGCCTTGTCTTTTCTGGGCTTCATGCACGTGTCCCCATCTTGCAGTCCATTCCTAGTGTTCCTGTCCATGGCTGTGTCTGAAACTATAACTCCCATCATTCTCTGCTCCTTGCCCTGCTCTTTTTTCACCCTAGTATTTACAATGATTCTCTGTTTCTCCTCTAGATTGTCAAGCTGCCTGAAGAGGTTACCTCTGCCTTTTTCACTGCTGGATCCTAACACCTCCAATTATTTCTGAGACATGGTAGGACTCAACAAATATTTATTGAAGGAATGCTTAGGACCCCCTGGTTTCTCAAAGCCATCTTACCTCATCTTAGGAGAGACTCTTCTTTTTCCATGCTGCAAATACCACGGGGCTAACTAGAATGGGAGGTAAGCATCAGAAACTTTAGAAAGTCCATAGAAGATGCTGTGGGGGTAAGTGGCTTCCACATCTTCCCACCTACCCCTGATTACTTCTTTCATATTCCATTCTTCATTCAGTGCATATTCAATATATGCATGACATGCATTCTTAAAGTAATGAAGGAAAACACCCCACCTCCATCCTGCCATTGCATGCAGTGAAGTCCACACTCACACGGGCTTCTTTCAAAAGAGCAAAAATCCAGCGGCTGTTCTTCAAAACCTTCCAGGGCCCCAAAGGAGAAAAAGCAAGGCTTGTCTGCACTGCTCAATTTACAGCCGTGGAATCCATTGGGTTCCACATTTCCATTATTTTTGAGGTGTATTAACAATCACAAGGAAAAGTATTAAATGTGAAAACGGTTAGATATGTGTCAGTAGAAAGCCTGCCTAGGTTCCTGCCGCACTGCCTGGCGGAGTGCTGACTTACATGGTTTCATAAACTCGGTTACTCGCTCGCAAAGTTATCTAGTGCTTCAAATGTAATAAGAGTTAGGAGGCCTTTTTCTTTGTTTCTGCTGTGAAAAACTGTGTTTCCTTTGGAGGAGCTCACAATTTATATACTGAAAATATATAAAAGAATTATGTGTCAACAAAATGGTGTTTAAGGTTTTAAATCATCCTAACAGTCAGCCCTGAGACTTCCTCACTAGACATCTCAGAGACTTTATGAAAGTTTTATTCTACAATTCCCTGCTTGCCTTTCCTCTCCGCTGCTTCTTCCAGCTATTCATATAGTTTGAAAAATAGAGTTTATATGCTTTAAGTTGCAAGGCATTTAGAATTTTCATAATCTCTTTATTGTGGCTGAAGCAGTCAAAAAAAATGAAGTGTGCTGTTGGTAATATTTCACCATGCTGTTACTAGATTAACGGGGGCAAGGAGCTAGAACTTGGTGGAACTTTTTAAATGCTGTTTTTAGGAAGCCTCTATTATGAGCAAGGTGAAGGGTAATTAAATTAGTCTCTAAATACTTGGCAACATTCAGGAAGCAGGTTGCTGATGAAGCTTTATAAATATAGATGCTGAAAATAAGACTCTTGAGAAAAGGAATCTTTTACTTTTTGCTCTGTATTTTTCATTGCATGTGCAAATGTACTAAGCATGGCGGATGATTATTAGTTCTTGTTCAGTTAATCTGGAAAAGTGTTCAGAGGTCTCTTTAGTCAGAGGTTTACTCTTCATGGCTTATTACTTAGAGTCATCTTTAATGTGGAAAGATTCAATGATGTTACCAAATTAAATAATTTGTATTTTTTAAGTTGGATGCAATAGTGAATAGCGTGATGAAACTGAACACAGCCTTGTTCTCTCCTGTCCTGTCGTCCATGCATCTGTGATATAGTAACTACCCACCTGGTGGTCATTTTGCTGTCTTGTTATCTATTGGCTGTCACATCACAGTGATTGCGATGACGTATCCTTTTTGTCTTTGTGTGTGTGCATGTATACATGTTCATATGTGTGTAGACGTGTGTGTATGTGTGCATACAGGTGTGTGCATGTGAGTTTGGAGTCAAGCCACTGGAGGTGGGCATCTTCTTCATTCATCTCATTTTTTCTACATGTATGTATGTATATGTATATACGTGTGTGTACCACCGAGCATGTGTGGAGGTCAGAGGACAATCTGCAAGATCTGGTTCTCTCTACCATGTGGGCTTTGGGGATTGGACCCTCTTCTTTATATCATATCTTCTTACTTGTGTCCTTTATTCTATTAAAATTTATTCTTATGAGGGACTATGTTGGCCAGTTTTTTGTTGCTATGACAAAATATCTTAGATAATCAATTGGACAAGAGAAAAAGTTAATTTTTAGCTTGTGGTTTTGAAGGTCTCAGTTACCTGGTTACCTGGCTACTTTGGCTACTTTGGGCCAATGATGGCAACACACATCGTAGTGGACGTGCATGGTATAGAGCATGTGTTCACCTCTTGGCAGTTGGAAGTGATGCGACAGATGAAAAAGCCCAAAGTTCCAGTAATGTACACTCAACAGACTGGCAAGTTGGCACAGAGGGTACAAGCTCCCATGAGAACAATTGGCTGAATTTGATCTCTGGAGCCCACATGGTAGAAAAAGAGCCCCACCTTCTTAGAGTTGACCTCCATGTGTACTTCTGTGACCTAACTTCCTTCCATCGTGTGGCACCTTCTGAAGATTCGGCCACCTTTTACAGCAACACAGACTGACCAATTGGCCTTTTAGCATAGTTATTTAAGACTTAAATTGTGACACGAGCGGATCACAGCTTTTTCTCTTTAATGGGTTTTCAGAGCTTTGGCTCTGCTTCTAGCTTCATCCTTGTATCCTTTACTTCAAAATACTTCGAAAGACTAAAGTGGTCTAGCCCACGATTTTCAGAGCCCCCATGGCTGCCCTTGGTCACTCCGGGTCAGCTTCAAATGGAGAAGTGGATCACAATGAACTTGTCTGAGAGCTCTTTGTGCTAGAGGCTGTGGGTTGGGCAAGGAACAGGCACCGTGTTGCTTTGTCTAGTGCAATTTAGTGTTGTAAGTGCCAGAATGGGATAATGCTCAGAGTTACTTGAGTCTGGGGGAGTTAGAGCAGACCTTCTGGGCAGCTTGTCACCTAAGATTAAGTCAGAACAGTAGGCAATGAAGTGGGGAGCTGTTTCAGGCAGAGGAAACAGAATAAATAACAAGTAGGGAGAGGAAGACATATGTTTCAGGAATCGAGATACGTGTGGTTTAATAGTGTTCCTTAGAGTTAAGTTGTTGAGTTTTATTAGTAAGAACAGAGCAGTGCAGGGTCCATGTGAGAATGTGTAGTGAAAGTAAGGGGGAGTCTGGGCATTGTCTCAGTGGGTTTTCATTTTCCACTTACTATCCTGAAAGCCAGGTGCTAATATCTACGTATGTCTGAATTTATCACAAGACTTGAGGCAGAACCACAAGGCAGGACAGCTGAGATAATGAAGTATTTCAGCTTGAAGGCATAAGTGAGTAGGAGAAGAAGTCACAAGTTAAGAGGACTAATTCTCGAGCAGAATCAATCTATCTGGTGACTCATTATGATGTGGCAGGTAAGGAGGTTGGAAAAGTCTAGGTGTCAGTTTGGTGAAGCTGACGGATGTTGGAGTCATTTGTTGACCTGGGAAACAGAAAGTTGAGGAGGAGGCATTACACGGGGTAGTCGTTACTTTTTCTGATGCTGTGAGACAAAACTCAGATTCGAGTAACTTAAGGAGAGAAAGAAAGGTTTATTCGGCTTACGGTTCCAGAGAGGAGCTACAGTCCGTTAAGGCAGAAAAGGCCTGGTGGGCAGCAGAAGCTGGAAGTCTGCTTCAGGTCACTGCAGTCATCACAGAGATGAAGTGACCGAAGAGGCAAATGACAAGAGGGACCACTAGTAGAAGCCAGGCCGGGTACCCAACCTCGAGGTCCACCTCTGTGTACTGCCTTCTTCCGGCAAGGCTTCACCTCCCAAAGGTGCAAAGACCTTCCCAAACTGTAGCAATTACTCTTAACTATTGCTGTGAGAGATTACTCAGAGTCAATCAACTTAAGGGTGAAGGGGAGATTTATTCAGCTTATGGTTCCAGAGGGGAGATACAGTTTCTCATGGCAGAGGCGGCATGGCTAGCTGGCCAAAGCTGGGGGAGGCTAGGTCATTGCAGTCATCTTGGAGAGCCGAGAGCTGCAAGACTGCTTGCTGCAAAGGCAGACTTCTCCTGGAGATAGGGTGGGACTCATCCACCTCAAGGCCCACCCCTTGTGACTGCCTTCCTCCAGCAAGGCTCCACCTCTCAAAGTTCCATGACCTCGCCAAACACATGAGACTGTAGAGGACACTTCTCAAACCATGACACAAACATTCCCATCAGATCTCACATGTGGACCATGACACGCAGAAAGGCATGTGGGAGTATTTAATAAGTAGGTGTGAAAGAAGTCAGGGACTTGGATGAAAAGGAAGATTCGTCAATGAAGTCATATCATTGAGAAATAGTACCATTAGTGGTTGATAAGTTGGGCAGTATTAAAGGAGAAAAATGAAAGGTTCTTCCCCAAAGGGATTTAGATTTAGTCATACAATCATAGATGACCAAGCCTTCTGATGCTCCAACAGACATGTGGTTCACAACCTAATGCTTTCTGGACAATTTCCTTTGTCCCTGATGGTATGATAGGAGGATTAACATTAAAATAGGGAAAGGTAGGGTGGGGAAAAATTAAAAAGCTTTGCTGTTCTTTAAGCAAATACCTACTATGTGATTTATTCTGTTAAATGGTCTAGAAAAAATGTGTTCATTGTCTGAGATTGTCTTGATAAATTGGAGATTCATCAAAACATAGTTAAATCAGGAATTGTTGAGATTGATAAACAAAGAGAGTAAAAGAGATAAGCTACCAAGAAAGAAGAATGGGCAGATGATTGATTTACTGCGGGAAAGAATGACAGGAAAAGGATGGATCATAGTAGATTGCAGATCGGATGGGATTCAGCAGTATGAATTAAAACGAGTGTCCAATGTAAGAATAAGTGACCACTCATCTTCATAAGAAATGAGATTCCTAATCCAATGCTGTATCTATTATACTTCTTTGTTTCTTATCAACAAAAATAGATACTGGGTATTATCTATGGTGCTTTCACATATAGAGAAAGTCCAGGTCAGAATGACTTAAACAATACAAGAAACTTTCCTTACCATGTAGCTGCAAAGTTCAGCATCTTAAAATATCTCTTAGAACATGGTTACTTTCTTTTTCCCCCTATGGTTTCACAGCATTGGTCTTGTCCTAAGGCCAGCTCCTCTTGTGATAGAAGGGGTACATGCTGATACAATTAGGACTTCATGCTTTCTATCCAAGAAAGAACATATTTTAAAATGATTCCCTCAGAAGATAGAGATACAATTTTTCCTAGAATCCCCAATAGCTACATGTCAACTTCTGAACCATTCATCATGGGCAAGGGAAGAAGAGATGATAATTAGCTTTAACTAAGTGAGAGCCACTTCTAAGGAGAGGGAAATAATACCATATGGAATGCTGGTCCATTGTCCCAGGTCTTGTAAAGAAGAAAGCAAGGGGCCAGAGAATGAGTAGGTGGGACAGTTTCATGTAGGAGAGACAACCCAGTAAGGTTCACCAATTTTACTCAAACAGAAAAATGTATGTTTTGTGGAATCCATAAAAGGTACCTGCCTGGCTACAATTTCTTGATGCAAAGGCAGGAATCCATCACAGAAATGGGATATAAGTTTAGCCAAATTCTAGAGTCTAGGAATTGAGAAGACAGCAGCCAGAGGCAAATATTTCAGACCATACTGCTAGGAGGAATCAAGCCTCCTTGTTTTCCATTTTTGTTTCTCTCTGCACAATAGCCAACATTGCAGTGGAAGGAGTCGGCCATACTTGTGAATCATTTCAGAGTCATATCTTATAAAGGAAAGATCATTCTCCCAACGGCATTGGGACAGCTTTCTAAACAAAGGTGGGATTGTCCACTACACATATAATCAAATTCCAAGTAAGCATACAAACATATAACAAATTTAGAATAACAAAGTAATATAAAGAAGATAAGTTGCAGGACAAGCCCTTTATATGATTAAGAATGTATCAAATGAATATATTTTTATTGAATGCCTTGTGTATGCAATGTACTCTGCTAGTATAAAAGCCTGTATGATACTCTTTCTGCCTTTTGAATGATTCAGTGAGTTTTTAACCGAGAAAGAAAGGAGCTTACCCAAAGATTGTGCAGCTTACATAAAGACTGCGCAATCTGACATTAGCTTTAAGGTGTGGAGAACTATGTATTACAAGGTCAAATAGTGAACAGCTGGGGTTAGAACTTAAACTGCATTATGCTATTGGGATCTGTCTCTGATGCTATGTGGTACACTTAGTCACTAAAATAATCGTCAGACAGCTACATGGCAGAGAAAGGGCCCCAGCATTCTATCATGTTGGGGACCAAGTGGAGAATAGATGGAATGTGTTTGCTTATGATCAAAGGCATCGTGTCAAAACCATCACTGAGACCACATCCCTCTTCATCAGTTAGAGAGGCAAGAAAGCTCGCTCCAGTAGCAGGTCTTTTGGAGGAAGGAAGTGGCAATGAGGGTTGCTGTTGTGGGGATCTCAGTAGAAGGGAACAGGTAGTGTCATCTCAGAAGAGTGGTCTCACAGGTATGACCCCCTAACAGGGGTGCCCGGCTAGGGCCAGGTTCTCTGCCTTTTGCAGGGCCTTCTGTGTCTGACTTGCATGGCTTCCCTTTGATGCCTTCCTTCCTCATGCTGTTTTTAATCTGTTTGCCACTGTAGTACATTTAAGCATCAGCAGATGGGGCCCTTGGTTCCTTTGAAGACTGTCAGGGCTTGAATTTTGTTAACGTCTGGTGATCGGTACGAATTTTTCACTTCGCTTTCATAGCATGTGAAATTTGCACTCTTTTATAGTTCACAAACCTTTATGTCATCAAGAAAAGTAAAAGTCACAAATGACCCAAAGGTTCCTTTTCCCAATTCGCCTTCTGTCTTTCTACAGAGGAAAAAGCCGGATCTATGTAGAGAGGGAAAAGTGAATATAATCCGAGTCTCAGACAAGCAGCTTTGAAAGAGCAAGAGGAGGTAATGTCAAGATTCATGCTGTTCTCTTCTGGGAAGCCGAAGAACCCAGGCACCTGGCATCCGGGGTTATCCCGATTCCACATTACTCTCTTTCCTCTTGCTTGAACTTCACGTTAGGAAGACATTGTGTGGACGGGCTGTTTCTAGCACTTAGCAGTGGTGATTATTTTTCTAAGTGATGTTTGTCGATAGTTCATAAATGGAACAACCAGGCTCTTGGCTCTTGTACCTGTTCAAGTGGATAAGTTTTAGCTTCTTGAAGGTGAGATCCTTTGCCACCTTAAATGCAACAGCCCTCTGAGGAACGAATACAGAGGACTGGGCAGAAGAGACCGTGGCATTGGGTGTTCTTGGAGTCCTCTTTTGACTTTTCTTTCGTGACTTTGTTCTTGAGAAATAATCACTGTTTCTCTGTGCTTCATGCTCCACATGACCAAATGGGATGACCCAGAAATTTATTTTTGGTCCAATGCCATGAGATGACTCCAGCAAAAATATCTCCTATGTGTGAACTTATTGCAGTGCATTTCCAGTAGTGCGATGATTTTGTTGATAGACTACAATATTTTCCTTGGTGTAGTTAGTGTGTGTGCTATGAATAAGCTCTTGAGTGTGGACAGATTCTTAACAGTACATTTGAAACACAAGAATACTCAGGGTATACCAATGACTGGCGGGAGAGAGGAACCTGAGTCCTTTTTCTTGTCATTGAATTGGATTTAACAAATGGGTCTGTGGTCCCGTATTACTGTCACCTCTTAAGAACTGGTGTTTTAGCCTGGAGGAGTGTATGTATTTCCAGATACAATACGGATCACACTCATTTCCAAGTTCACGCCTTAAAGAGCTCATAAATTAGTAAGAAGGAACGCCTTAATCGATAACATTCTGGATATTTTTTATAAATTTGCATCACAAAGTAGTAAATTGGGATGCAGTTTGCAGATTTCCAGTTTACAGAGCTTACACTGTCGAAGTTAATGTGTTGCTTCTGGCTGGTGAGGATGCTTGTGGTTTGCCTGAAGCGATTTTTAGGGAGGAATTGTTCATTTCTTTCCTCCTTTTGTGCTGACATGCTAAGTGATATATACGGATATTGTGTGTGTGCACGCGCTTGCGCGTGCGACTCCTGCCTTAGTCTGAAGAACTGCTTGTGGGCAAATTTCATTAGCACTTGATTAGTACTTGTGCTAATTAAGCCAGGCACAATTTTGCTTCCAGACCTCATATGATGAGTGAGAGTCGGATTGAAAATGTGGCCCTAAATGCATGCGTCAGAAGCCCCGTGTAATCCCACAGAGAATTCTCCCTTGACTCCCCATTAAGGGTCTGAAAAAGTGGAACAGAGCACACCCCATTTCCAGTGCAATTTGAGTTCACTCAGATATGTGATATGCTAATGTTTGGATTAAGCAGATGGCGAGGAAGGCAGTCGTTAGTTGAGGATTGTTTTTTTCTTTCTGCATATTATTTTCAAACAAACAGTTTAAGAGGTAGGCTACATTCCCTCCTCCCATTGCTTCTCCCTGAAAAAATTATGTATATGTATATATATATATATATATATATTCTGCACAATATATATATTCTATACAAACATATGTAGAAATTTATGTAGAAATACCTGTCTATAGGATTATCGTTCTGTATGCCTATGGGTACCTGTATAATTGGTCTGTGATAAACAGTGCTTCTGCTTTTGCATGAGAAACCTTGCTATTTTTATTACTGTAGAGGAAAGGGATGGATGTTCCTGGATGAGGTGAGGTAAGAGAAGATAAGTGTGAAATAAAGCCTTCTTGAAGCAGAAGAACAGCTGTTATACCTCCATCTACATCCCAAATTTTTCCTCAGGGCTTGTTAATACTGTTCTAATTCTCCTAATTTTCTATGATATTCAGATATTCATTTAAGCCTTTATTTCCTCTTCTTCCTCCTCCCCTTTTTTAATCTCCTCTAGCTCCTCCTCCTCATTCTTTTTAAAAAATCTTAGTTTCTTTACACAACTTCCCTAGTGATTTCGAGCTCCCCATGTCTATTTTCTTTTTACATATAGTGTGATGTATTGTTTTAGTAACTTTATTTAAAACAAAAACAATCTCTGTAACCTTCAGAATTCCTCTAAGACTGCTCAGCTTCTCACAAATAAAAAGGTGAAGCTTAAATATCAAGTTCTATCATTTATAGAATCACAACCCTGTAGGGCCAGTGCTAGACATCATTTTATCTCACTGTGCTTCTTAAAAGACAATTTTTTTTTGGAGGGGGGATTTTGGAGTGGTGTCAGAAAGGCAGACATTGAAAGAAATGACGAGAAGAGGAGACTCCTAATAAGCACAGGAGGTTTTGTTTGTATTGTGTGTTTTGAATCCACTTTCCTCTGAGAATTTCTCTAGAGACTTCAAATAACAGTATTGAGTTGCTGTTAATTGTGTTTAGATGTTGTGCTGACATTTCTTTGTCCATAAGTTCTCGCCAAGGAAGGCGCCAGAGCAGCTTGGTTCAGGTGGGATAAGTGAACAAAACTGGGAACCCACACACACCCCCTCCAGGACAATGGACGCTTTCAGCCAAGATGAGCCTTCTCATGATCTCTGTTCTTCATTCCTTCCCGAGTCCTCAAGAGCATCAGTTACCTGCCTCTTGCTCCCGCTTCCTGCCAAGTCTTTCCTTCTTCAGTAGATTGCTTCCCTTGGCTTCCACACAAAGTGTACCAGATGCCTTGTAGGTGCCCCCCTCATTTCTTCTCCTCTTTTTAAGCAATAATCCTCAAGGGTGTGACCTACAAAGGTCTTCTTCGTTTTCTTACTTCTCATTTATTGTGTGCGTGCGTGCGTGCGTGCGTGCGTGCGTGTGTGTGTGTGTGTGTGTGTGTAGGGGTATTGTCTGTGTTCTTTACTGTATGTGGGCATATGTGTGCCTGTGCACGCAGAGATCGGAGGTAGGCATTGGGTGCTGCTCTCCACTATTTTCTGAAACAGGGTGTCTCATTGAACCCAGAGTTCATCAGTTGGCTAGACACTGAGCTTCTGGGATCTCCCTGGTTTTGCTTCCTCCCAATTCCCACACGCTAGGCTGCTTTGACATAGTTGTTTGGTATGTGAACTTAGGCCTTTATGCTTATGCGGTAGGCACTAGTCCATCCTGCCCAGTCTTCTCCTTGGTATACAGCCCAGAACCTTGAACTTCTAGACAAATGCTCTCCCACTGAACTACGCCCCAGCGCTCATTTATTCATTAAACCTTTTCAATCTAGCTTCCAACCCACTGGAATTACTCTTTATAAGGCATTGAAGTATTTTGATAATGACGTGTCTGACTCTTGTTTTTCTTCTTTTATATCTCTGTCTTCTCAGCATCACTTGACACCACCTAGTCATGACTAGATCATTTTAAGAAACTTTCTCCTGTCCGTGTCTCCAGGATAATACACTCTCCTGGTCACCTCCAACCTTTCTGGCTCTGAGGCTTTCCTTTGGTAACAAGCCAATGTCTATTTTGTTCATTATTCCCTATATAGTTGCTAGTGCTGCATCTAATATACAATAAGTTTTCCATAAGTAAATTGAACTTCAGTCCAATGAGTATCACATCTTCCCTTCTAGATATAAATTGTGTAATATGGTTGACATAGAATTTAAATAAATTAAAATTAAATAGAATTGGAAGTTTTGTCTCTCAGTGACAATAGCCATACCACTCAGTAGCCACCCGTGACTAGCAGTTATCATATTTCACAGTGTGACAGTTTGAGCACCCTTCTCAACACTGAAATTCAGTCCCTTCATGCTAGTCTTTTAATTTAAGTATAATTCCTGGAAGGTAGACCATGGAAGCTATAAAGTCATGAAGAAATTTTTACCAAATATGGGCTGACTCTGTTGGCAGTCCCATGAAAACAGAATACAGTACCCTAGTTAAGTGTGTGGGATTAATAATAGGCAGATTATGCACTAGTGCTTTCATGACCTTGGCCACTATGTACATCAAGAGCAAGGGTTTCACCCATCATGCCTCTCTGTACCTCAATTTCCTCAACTCTTTAGTAGAGTGATTAGTAGTACCTTTAACAAAAGGCTGTTGTAGAAATGGAAGTGTGTGTATGTGGTGCAGATAGAGTCCTTGGTACAAGGGAGACAGCCATAAACAAGAGCAGGCATTCCGTTTCCATTGCAAATACCTTCAGGATGGACGAATCATGGGCATCATCTTTGCTCTCATTCCACCACTGAGTTCCAACCCTGGAATATTTTTTTCTCCATATAATATATACAGTGAGTAAATGGTCATGAGTATAGCATTAGAATGAGAAAATTTTGAAGACCAGAATTTATCAGGAAAAGTTTACTCTGTAGTGGATTAAATCTAGGAACAACATTCATAATATTGATACTTGCTTTTGGGCACTTTTGTTCGCAAGTAGCATATAGGATCCACTTCCAAAGCACTGGAAAACTCATGTCTACCTTTATCCTAGACACTCTCCCACGCTGCATAAAAACAGCAGCAGTGTCTTGTGCTTTCAGCCCAAGGAGGGCAAAGAGTTGTCACTAATGCACATGGGGTCCTGGGAAAGCATGGAGAGTAATGGAGAGGCTAAAGTGTTGGAAATCTAGAGCCACATGGTTTTGGGTCTTATAATAGACATTAATTGCCCATTTCTGTATATGTGACAACATCCTTGTGACTAGATAAATCCCTTGTAATGTACAGACAGACCTCCCGGTTTCCACCAATCCTAAAACTAAGAATGTTGTCAGATTATATCTGAGCCTGTAATAGAGATACCATACTTTTCTGTAGTCCACCTCCCTGATCTACCCACCAATGTATCTAAAAAGTGTGTTGATCGTGACTTTCATTGTTCTGTCACTATAAAAGCTTCATGACATTGCTGCCACATTGGAGAATGGAATTAGAGCATGGAGCTTAAAATTGCTCTGGCTGTGACCAGAGGGAAGGGACTCAAATCTACATTAGGATTCATATTTAAAAGGGCCCAGTTGGCAGAGAAAGGCTAGAAACCCTTTCTCACCTGGACATCATCTGAACCACAGAGTAGGTGGGAAAAAAGCCAGAGGACACAGCTATGGGAAAAGGCAACGCTATTATCAGATGCCAGGTAAAGGATTGGGCTTCTGGCAGCACAGGACTTTGGGCGATTTTTTTCAGATCACTGGTGTATTCCCATTTTGGGAAACACCGTCTCCTTCCTTCCTTCCTTCCTTCCTTCCTTCCTTCCTTCCTTCCTTCCTTCCTTCCTTCCTTCCTTCCTTCCTTCCTTCCTTCCTTCCATCCTTCCTCCTTCCTTCCTCCCTTCCTCCCTTCCTCCCTTCCTCCTCCTCCCTCTTTCTCTCTCTCTTTCTTTCTTTTTCTTTCTAAACGAGCTATCTCTATTTTTATTTCTAATTATGCATACCTGGTGCAGTCTTTTGTGCTGTGAGACAAGAGCCTGGATCAGGTATCACTGTGAGTTTCTGGTTTTTCTGTAGACCCTCGATATCTGTGTCTGCTTGCCCACCTTTATGCCCAACGCAAGAGCCATGGTCATCTCTTTCTCTTCTCTATCTACCTTAGGGCAACTGCCAAGACTTGCAACTTGCTTACTTTTGTTTTCTTCCAAAATCCTAATAAACGGATCCTTTTGCTTCTTTCTGAGTGTGTTTTAAAGTGCCTTCTAGGACTAAGAATGTAAAAGCGAATTTGTCTCCCAGGTAAGACGGCCACTTACACTTGGCTCCAGAACAAACTATCTCTTTTCCCCTTTCAGGTGAATTCTGCTTCTTACATAGATATACTTTATAAAAGCGTTGTCTGGTCAGTTCCTTGAAGCATGCATATAATCAGCAACAATTGAAAATGACATTCCAAGAATGCTGGGGAAGTTAACAAAGCCTTCTTTGCAAGCTGCCAGTCTTGAAGAAGTACTGCAGCAAGGAGTTGTCACTGGCAGTTTGACATTTCTGACTTCCTGTACTCCATAAGCATAAATTTGGAAATTTCTTTAGAAAGGATTTCCATGCCACAAAATTTCAGAATTGGGCTGATTATCATTAGTCATCTCCTTTGTCATTTTCTTTCTGAGGGGCATTCAACTTGGCCCAGTAGTTGTTTCTATAACTGTTTGCTAGGTCTAACAGGGAAAGTGACTTTCACACCTGCTTTGAGGTTTACTAATTTCATAAGACAAGTCATTTGAATAAATCACATGTGAAACACTTAAAAACACAATCTGTTAGAAGCAAGGGCTCTAGCTCCTACATTCCTACCTTCTGCGTAGTACACGGCCCACTTTCTGTTAGTGGATTTCACAGTGAGATACTTCAGTATCCAAAGCTCTTATGGTCAGCTTTCTATAAATTGGAGTGTTTCAATTCAATTTGACATCTTCTGGAAACAGATGTTTGATTCAATTTCACATAGTCTTTTGCTTTGTTCAGATGTGATTACAAAGGACTGATTTCCTTAAATCAAGCTTTCCCTCTGATCTCTGTGCTAGTCAGTTCACTTGAAGCCCCCATCACATGACCCTAAAGGCCCCTTCAACTTTCCTTGGTGGCATGGCCACAGGCAGACACCTGGGTATTTGTACTGAGCAGGGCAAAGTGGTCCTTGTTCCTCCCAGGCTGGGCATCTCCCTTTATAAATAACAGCATATACTCTTTAGGCTATAACTTCACAAAATTGGGTTTACAATTGAATTATGGGCAGAACGTTTTTAACTGGGCACCATAAAAGGTGGCCTTTAGAAGGTCAGTGAAAAAAAGATTAATTCGTAAACCTTTGGCTCTTTCTTGTGATATTATTTCCATCAATGGTTGCCTCTAAAAAAAAAAAAGCAGGCCATGTTATGATTTCAGGAATAAAGAATGTTCTTTATATAAACCTAAACGATTCAAAAGATGAAGTGTTTCCCTCTCTATTACAGAAATAGGCAAAGAAAGGGGAGGATGACTGACAGACAGTAGTCTGTTTCCCAGAGGGAATATATTAAACACCCCTGATAATGAGAATGTTGGTTCCAGGAACAAAGACTTTAGTTCATTTAAATGATCATTACTTTATCTCACTTGCCTTTTTTATTTCTTTCACATTTTTTTTTTTTTTTACATTTTTCTTTGAGCCACTGTTTCTGTCCTTAGCAAGTATGTACAATTTCTTTCAACCAAGATCAAATGGGATTACACTTCCTGTTTCTTCTTGAGGGTTGGCTCCACCATTGAAAATTATGGGTGCTAAACAGAAAGAATCTGTAACCAAAGGGAGGTTTCTCTCTTTATAGAAGAGAAAGCTGCATTTCCCGTTGAAAAGGAAGGACAATGCAGCTGTTTTGAGGAGCTGACATCTTTAGAAATGCTAATGAGTGTGATTGAATGTCGGGAAAGCGGGTCTGAACAGTGCAAGTCAAAAAGGAACTAGTCTCATTTAGAGACAAAAATCGTATTTACAGTAACTTTATCCTGAGATCTTTGTTTGTAGTGCTCCTAATTTAAAAAATTTAGAAGCCCAACCAAAAAAAATGCACCTATGCTTTTGAATCTTCTAAGTTTTCACTAAATAACTTTTCTTTCTTTCTTTTTCCCTTTTTTTAAAATATTATTCTCTGTTAATCAGTACAAGAGTTTGTTGATCCATCCTTGTTTAATTGGATAGAGTGCATGAAACCAAGCAGCAATGTGGGCAGGCGAAGGAGACATTGGCCTTCCTGATGGACTCTAGCGATAACTCGGCAGTGAAGCCTCGAGTAGAGGAACTGTGTAATTACCGAGGATTACAGTTGTTACTCTTCATTATGCACGGATTTTTAAGGCTAACAATTGATCTATCCATCATAGGCAACAGCTCTCAGTCTTCTAGGACTTTGGTGGTGGTGGGGGGGGAGTTTTAGGTATGTATAAATGGTAAACTTGGCCTGTTTGGAATTCCTGGACTTCCTGCAGAGAAGCTTTGGTTGGCTGGTGATAAAAGATGGCAGAGAAGATAGAAACCCAGAGACTCTTGAGAGGAAAAGAAAGCATCTTTTTGCCATCCATCAGTAGATTTGGACCAGGATGCTGCTGCTGATATATATTGAGGATGGCAGGAGGGTACGTACTTTAATGATGGAGAGTATTTTCCCTCATTCACGGGGCTAGCATCCCAGATAATCAGTGGCCACCTAAGACACCTTTGTCAGTGGTTTCTGGGTCCTTTGTCTCTCAAACTCAAAGAATAAATTTCACAATGAGAGGATAAATTTGAAAAGGAAGTTTATTAGAGGATTGTATGTGAGAGTTTATGAGAAAGGAAGCAAGCAGAGTGGGTCTTCCCGTGGGGCGCTCTCTGTTTAGGGGATTAATGAAACTTTCTGACGCTGAGCCATGGGGACGTGGGCTAGTCCTTGCAGTCAGGATTGCATGTACCCAAGGGGTGTGCATCACAGTGTCTGAACACGCCTTACCTTGCTATGTAAAAGGAGAGGAAAAAAGGTAGATTAAAAGCAAGAAACCAGCTATCTTTGTTTATCTCTGGCCAATGCCAAACTGTCAGTAAAACCAAGGACATTTCCAGCTTCTGGACAAGACAGGACTGGTGGTCAAGAGCTCCTTTTTGAGATTGTCACCCAGAACTGTCTGAGCTGTTTCTTTCCCCTGTTCTTATCACTATGGTTTGAGAGCCTTCCCCAGTGTCTTAGAAAGCCAACCAGTTATCAGAGGCCTTTTCTGTGTCTATGAAGATGATTATGTGAAGTCTACCTTCCAGTTCATTCATGTGATGAATTACATATGTTGATTTACATATGTTGAGACATCCCTGCTTCTCTGGAATGAAGCCTACTTGATCATGATGGATGATCTTTCTGATATGATACTCAATTTGGATTGCTAGTATTTTAACAAGAATTCTCACTGGGAGATCTGCCCGCCATTCCGCCATTCTCTCTCTCTCTCTCTCTCTCTCTCTCTCTCTCTCTGTCTCTCTCTTGTCTTTATCTGGTTTTGGTGTTAGGATAATACTAGTTTTGTGAAAAGAATTTAGAAGCATTTCCTCTTTTTGTATTTTTTGAAATAATTTCAACAATACAAATGTCAGTTCTTTTTTGATGGTCTGGATGAATTCTCATTCTGGGCTGTTTTTGATTGAGAGACTCACTTTTTATTACTTATTCAATTCTGTTGTGGATTATAGATCTTTTTAAGTTATTTGCTTCATCTTGGTTTAATTTTGGTAGGTCATGTGCATCTAGAAATTCATCCATTTCTTTCAGATTTTTTCAGTTCAGTGGAATATAGACTTTTGAGGTACATCCTTGTCAGTTTCTGAATGTCCTTGGTTCCTCTTGGTCATATTTTCATTTTTATTCAGCGCTAGGATTTTCTTTCATTTCCTTCTTAATTTCTTCAGTGATATGTAAATCATTTAGTAGTATGTTATTTGGTCTTTAAGAGTTTGTATACATTATTCTATTTCTTTTGTTGTTTATATCTAACCTTCTCCATCATGCTAAGATAGAATACATGATGTTATTTCAATGTTCTTATACTTAAGGTTTGCTTTGTGTCCAAAAATGTGGTCTATTTGTGGAAGGTTCCATGCACTGATTGAAATAATGTATATTCTTAATTGGTTAGTTGTAATGTTCTATAGAACATTTGTTTATATTTGACTTATGTCACTTGATGAGAATATTTCTTTGAGCTGTCCATTAGTATAAGTGGGGTATGGAAGTCCCCAAAGTTATTATATTAGGGTTAATCTGTGGTTTCTACATCTAATGGTAATTGTTTTTATGAAGTTGTTTGCACCTGTGTTTGCTAAATATATATATTTAGGATTGTGATATTCTACTAATAGATTGTTCCTTTAATGAGTATGAACTAAGATTCATTCTCTCTTCTGACCAGTTTTGGTTTGAAATTGATTTTGTCCATTGTTGGAATAACTCTACCTATTTGTTCCTAGTTCCATTTGACCCTAGTTTCTAATTCAATATACTGGTCTGTGTCTTTTTATTAGAGGGTATGTCTTAATTTCTGTCATTTTGATGATTTTTGTGGAGTTTTCCTAGACATCTTTTGATTGAAGACCTACTATGGAGTTGTTCCTTCTCTCAAGCCCAAAGTATTTCTTCCTGTGTTCTCTGTGGAGCTGGCTTAGTGCTCATCTATAAAAATAGAGCTTTCTACTCTATTTTATTATGGGAAGATTTGATTTCTCCTGCAGTTATAGAAGATAGCTTTGTTGTGTATAGTACTCTGGGATAAGATCTTCAGGATTTGGAAGGCGTCTTTCTGAACTCTTCTGGCTTTAAGAATTTGCATTGAATATCCAGGATTTCAATTGGATCTTTCTTGAAATATTTCTTTATTGTGTCTATATCTCTGAGTGTGTGTCTCTCTGTGTGTATTAGAGAAAACTGAGTGCTTACGGAGGCCCAGGGCTGATTTTGGAAATCCTTCTGGATTGTTCTATGTCCTCTTTGCTTTGCTCTGGACTTACCCAGGCTCTGTGTTCCAGGATCCGAAGTACAGGCTGACGCCATTTCCTCCGAGCTCTGGACCATCTGTTTGTGAGGCAGAGGTTTAACCGGCCCTGGAACGCATCTTTTTGAACTCTTTTGCCTTATATATCCAGCTGTTATTCTAATGGAACTGCTTTTGTATGTCACTTGGTTCTCTCTTAAAGCTTTCAAAATCTCTCTTTTATTTGTGTTTTTAGTGTTTTAACCATAATATGCTGTGGTGAGATTCTTTTCTGAACCTGTCTTATTTGGTGTTCTGTTTGTCTCTCCATATGGCCATCCATGTTTTTTACATGCGGGAACTTATATTTGATAATTTGGATTCAAAATATTGCATATGGCTTTGACTTGTAATTCTTTTCCTTTTATGCCCATAATTTGTAGACTTTTGTTGTTGTTGTTTCAAGGACCTTGCATGGTCTAGTCATTTTTAAATTTGTCTTTTTTTGTGTTGTTTGTTTGTGAATGTTCCAATTCTTCTACCTTGTCTTCAAGTTATGCTATTCTACTATCCACATCATTCATTCTTCTGGCTGGCTTTCCAGCGAGTTTTTTTTTTGTTTGAGTATTTGAAGTTTTCATTTTTAGCTTTAGGTTTGGGTTTTCTTTTTCAGTAATTCTGTCTCTATTGAAATCTATTTTTGTATTGTTAATTGTCATCCCTATTTTATTCAGTTACTTGTTTGTGTTTTCTTGGTCTTTAATTAGTTTATTCCTATCTTTAAAGTCTTATAAACTCTTTGGACATGTTTCTGTTTTTTATTTCATAGTCCATGTCTTGAAATTTATCTAAATCAATATCCCTGGGGACCATTAACTATGGGACTTGTGAGCTTTGCAGTAAGCACGCTGACTTAGTTTTTCATAATGCTTGTATTTCTCTGATGAGACCTGGGCATCTGGATTGTAGGGCGGCATGGGGGAGACTGGAGAAGTTGAACACACTCCAGAGTGGAAGGGCTTCCACACGGAGTTTGCACCATGTTGGACCATATATAGTTTGCCAGCTGGAGAGGGCTTATGTTATGGGGGAGTGGTTGAAAAGTAATCGGAGAGAGAAGCTGCCTCAAGGCGAGACTGAGAGAGGCAGGTTGGCTAGAGAGGCCTCCTGGGCTGAGAGGAAGGGGGCCAGGATGTAGGGACCACATGTGGCAGATTGGCTAGAGAGTGCTTCTGGGGCAGGCAGAGATATGGGGGGGGGAGAGGACAGGGACCATCTTGTCAGGCTCAGGCTAGGTGTGTTGTTTGTTGTGAGTCTACAAGGAGGATCTACCAGGCCAAGACTCATGCACATGTTTGCTGATGCAGGACTGATCAGTATGGGGAACAGGCTGAGCAAGAACTGAGATCTCGGCGGAATCTTGCCTGTAAGAAAAGCGACAGGGCTTTTGTGAGGAGGACGGCATTGCTCAGCCTCCGTAATGGACTCCTCTCCAAGGACAAGTTAAATAGAATAAGTGGTGGTGATTCTCATCCCATGCAGAAAAACAAAGGAAAGGAACTATTCTATATATCTGGAAAAGTCTCACTGGCATATCAGATAATTTTTGGCTTTCATCCCTGCTTATAATAATTTATCCATATCCTTTTTGCTCTGATTAATTAAGAAAAGAGGTGAAGAAAGGATTAAAGAAGTCAGGGCTGTTATGTGTACTAAATGAATTTTGGAGAAAGAACGTTGGCTATAGGAATTCATGTTATTCGGCCAGATGTAGGAAGTGTTACATTTAGGGATGAGAAAAATAGCCAGAGTCTCTTTGTCTTCAGTGATGACAGAAAGGGGCCCTTGGACTTCGTGAAAGGAAGAATTCGGCATATACGGGAGTGTGAGGTCAGCACCCCTGCAGGGATTACTGCATCCCATCCGCGGCCATCCTTGAGATCTGGGCAGAGGGCTCAGTTAGTAAAGTGGTTGCCGCACAAGTGTGAGAACGTGAGTTCGATCCCCAGCAGCCCCATCAAGAGCTACATATGGCGGCCCTCACACTCTAATTCCAGGGCTGGACAGGTAGAGGACAAGTAAATCCTGAGAGCTTGCTGGCCAGTCATCCTATCCTATTTCAGGGGCCCCGGGTAGATCCTAGTGAGAAATGATGTCTCAAAACAAGATGGATAGACTCGGAGCAATGATGTTTGAAGCTGACCACTCGTCTCCACATGTGTACCCGCACAACTATGCACTTCCACACCTGCTAGCAGACACCCACAGAAGTACATGCCTGCAGTTGTATCACTATTCTGACACTTTTATGAATTGAAATTGGTGGATAACGACACCAGAAATCAATAAGGTAAAATGATCTTTCTTGAGAGATAACTTCAGGTAGAAAAGCAAGATCAAAAGCCAGGACCACCAAACCCAGCAGCAGGGCCCAAGCGACTGCCTAGACCCCTATTTCAGGACCTTGAACCACAGGGCCTTAGTAGCCTGAGTGAAGCTCCTTCATCATCAACATACCACTGTGTCTGAGTGAGCAAGAGTATGCTTACATAGCAGCTCCGTCTGGATTGGATCTTTGTGCTCTGGGCAGTCAAGGAAGATCCTCAACTCTGTCTGTGTTCATAGGAGGTGGGTGAGCTCTTCTAACCTCATAACCAAAACTAAGAGACCAGCTGAGTTTGCTATGTTCCACAGGCCTTTGGTGTTCTGCCACCAACCTTTTTCAACATAAATCAAAAGTCACAAGGCTTTGCCCCTTCTCCTGGTGTGTGAAAGGGTTGCAAAAAGCCATTGAGTTCACCTTTTTATTTTTTTTAAGAGTCCTTTTTATTCTTCACATCAAAGCTGTCAATTCAAAAAAAGCTTGTTATAAATGGATTAATTTATGGCAAGATTGTTGATTGACAGGAAAAAGTTTGTTATGTGTGGATTTGACATCACAACCGTGCATAGCCAATTTTCCCACTAACAGCTTCTTTATGGAAGAATTCTTCCAGCCATCTTGCATAAACAGCTGTTGGAAATACCTTTGCATCGATCATTTGTAATAGTTTATTAAAGTGGTGCCTGGCAACATGTCTGTGCAGTTAAAGGCTTGCTCATTACCAAACCCCATTTTTTCGGGACTTTATTACTCAAGCTTTTCAAATCTTATCAAACTCCAGCCTCATGTATGAGCACTTGTCTTAGCCATTGTTTCTTTTGTTGCTGTGCAGTTGGAGACGGTGGCCTCATTTCTCAGAGTGACATGGAGCCTGGTGGTTCTGCATCAGAGTTCTGAACAAGGGTCTCTGTTTAATCATTTTTTTTTCCTTTGAATATGTGGTTTTGTATTCTTGTAGCATTTCTTCTCCAGGAATAAATGTTTATGGAAAAGAGATGTTCTAATTATTATACGGATGCCCTTATGATTTTTTTTTTAAATTTCTTTCTTGTGATAGATTCCTTTCTTCCAACCCCCATATTCAGAGCAAAATCTCTGTTTGCTGGTCACTATCCTCCATTCCCCCAAAATGCACTTGCAAAGCTCATGCTTACATGATCTTTCCTCACATACCTTGTGGGAATAGGGCTGGGACAGGGACTGAACTCTCTCGTCTCTGTCCTTCACCCTGTCCCCAAACCCAGGAACTATAAAATCTCTGTATTGCCTTCAGGCGTCACTTTGCCTCCCTTTGAAAATTAGCCTATGTCATCATGGAATGATCGGTGAACTTTTTTCATCTCTTTTAATGGCATGACATCTTTGGGCTTTTTATCTTACACCTTGATGCTCTGGAATCATATTTGGATATCTTCTGGATCAGGTAGACGCGTGCCATCTTCCGTCTTTTTCCCTGTTAGCATGTCGCCGCTGTCTAATGACAAAGTCCTGTAACACTTGATCTTTTTCTCTTTGTCTTTTAGCTGAATGGCAACTTTCCTTCCCTAAAGCTACACTGTTCTACTTGCACAATGAAACTGTGGGTGGACTGTCAGCTCTTCCACTCACTTTGTGACCTCAGGCAAGCCCCTATTGTTACCATGTCTTCACTTAGTCTATAAAGACAATAACAGCATCAACTTCTTCATGGGCTCTTAAGAACAGGGAAGCAAGCTATGTATAACGCTTGGCACAACAGTAAGACCTGACGTTGTCCTCGCTGCCCTGTTCATGTAGGATGAGGTGGAATTAGGAGATGACATTAATTCTCCTGCACGCCTGGGTTCCCTCCCAGCCTTCCTCCAGGTCAGAACATACTGTCTTACTGGTACGGATATCCCTGAGCTCCTCTGTGGGATACTAGCAGCTGGATTTGGCAGCTCCAGCAACAGTGATGCCTCCTGCCCCAAACCTGGTATTCACTGAAGCTTCCTGATAGGGGGTAGAAGAGGAAGGTGGATAATGAACTGTGATACTCCATTAGCCTGGATAAGCCCCAGAGCATAGGAAGAGCTGAAGGAGCCAGCTGGCTCCCCAGTATGTTCTGGTCCTGCCAAGGTTCCCACTGATTGCTGACAAGGAAGCAAAGAGGGAATCTGGTGCTCGCAGGAGTAAGAGGGTCTTTCCTTCCAGTATGAGAAGTCGCAGCTCGGGCAAATCTTGGAGACTGAATGAACTAATGAATGCTTTGAAGTGTGACCGTCTCTTAGAATCTTTTGTATTAGGAATTCATGTCCAATCTTAGGGGTCCTTCTATTGGATGAGTGTAATTTTCTTGTGAGTGAGTTATAGGATTCCTAAACTGGCTTCCCACCTTCCCCCACACACTGCATAAAAACACCATGGTAAGCTTCCTTTCTCTAAAGTCATCACACTTCCATAGTTAGATCTAGTAAGGAGGTTTGTGGGGGAATCACTGATTCTACAAATGCTAATGAGAGAGATAGAGACAGAGACACAGAGACAGAGACAGAGAGACACGCAGAGAGAGAGAGAGATCTTTTCTTTGTTTTTAAAAATGCTTGTTCAGGATGAGAAGTCCTCTGCAATTGACTTTACTTATTTCTTCACATACCTATTTAACAAAAGACAGATATATGCTATATAAGTATTATTTTCCAGCAAAAAATGCAGTGTGTTTCCTTCTGTCCTCATGAAAACGTTGTCATGCATGTCAGTGACAAAGGGTAAATTGTTTTCCTTCCTTCAGAAGATGTTCGTTTTATTGATGATAAAATTAAGAAATAACAGAAAATAGAAACTGAGAATATTATAACCCACCAAATATGCTCATGGGAAGTAGCAAGTAGATTTTTTGGAGATACTCTGAAATCCTATGCAGAATGCAATTCAGAATCATGACTTTTGTCACTACTGTTTTAGTACATGAATCTGATAATGTCATTTATTTTATTTATTTCAACGAAAAGGATAAATCAAATCAGATAATGTTCACTCAATGTAAGCTAGGCAGTAAGAACTAAGGGCTCTTATTTTTTAAAATATAGGCAACTCACAGATTCTGTTGTCTTGAGATGGTTCAGTGTTCTTTTCTCTTATGATGTCATTCGCTTTAGCAACAAAAGGCAGGGAAATCAATGAGTTTTAACATTACTCCAAAAAGCACTCAGGAAATAGTAAAAAATAAAATTGAGATGAGATAGGTGGAAGAGATTGGCATTTTTCAAAAAACAGAAGTGTGTCCTTAGGATTCTGCCAACACTGCCATCTTTGAATCCTATTTGGACAGGTTGGACAGAAAATCACAGCTAATCAGAATACTCATCAATTTCATCCACTTTAAACTGGTGGATTGCCCAAGGCTTAAGCAATGGCTGTTGGACACCTCCAGGAGGTCATCTCAATGTCTTCTGCTGAATGAAATCACTGCTCGTGTGATTTGGGGGACCATTTTCGTGAATCTTTGAGGCTAACCCAAATGGCAGCATTGGGAGGTATTTGAACCAAAAATGATTGACAATGTCTGTAAGTACTTATTATGTCAAAGCTTCAGCCCGTCGATTGATGGGAAATGATGTATAATAAATTAGAATGATCACACATCATTTCCCATCGATTGAAATGCCAAATCCTTGACGGAGTAATGAGTTATGGCCAATACCACTCACTGTCTTAGGGGGAGATTGATGGCATATCCTTTCATTGATGTGATCTAACAACTAAGAAATCCTAAGTACACATCTAGTGCCCAAATTTTACCATCATTCCAATACGGAGCATAAAGTTAGTGTTGCCTCAGTGAGCACTGCACAGTACTGTGTGGGTGTTGGAGCAGGGTATTCTTCATCATCTGAGGCAGAAAGTGTCTCACTCCCTACAGAAATACAGATGCATCCCAAGTACAGAAAGACTCGATGGTACCATTAGCCACCGGCTGCAACAGAATTCATAGCTTTTGCAGACAAGGAAGGAAGGCTCCCAGGTCTCTCCATAAAAACAAAAGAAAGAAGCTGACAATAAACTCAATGGAATGGATGCTTAGTATACTTATAAAGCCAGTGGGTGGATATTTTTCTGTTTCTCTTGTGTAACTTGTTCTCAGCATTATACACTTTCTAAACCATTTCATTGGTTGAGATCAATTCATGTTTCTCTCAAGCAAGAAAAACCACTCTTTTTCATCTCGTAATCAAATGCCCAAATCATCTGCTTTGAGATAATATTATTTATTTATCTACTTATCTATCTATCTATCTATCTATTTATATAAATTTATTTATTTAGATAGCCAACCTGCCTATTTCTCCTAGTATAGGCAGAAGGGCTGGTATGATGCAAAATTCTTTGTTTCTCAGTCAACAAATGACAGACTTTGGGGTCTTGCTATGTTTTCATAGACATTTAGAGTTCATAAAAATAAATTGAAAAAAACTTTATTATTTTAATAATCGTTTTCTGAATAGTTCGTCTGTGTCAAACCTTGTGACAACTTTAAAAACACATTTTGGGAAGTAGCCCTTAGTGAAAATTCTTAATTACTAAATTACTTTAAAATACAATTGTAGAAAATGTAAACCATTCCCCAACTTGGATTTCTTCATAAAGTAAAGGCCACTAGAGTGAGTGTCTACTCTAGCATACATGTGTGTGAAGACCAGTGTCTGCCCATTAGCTGCTAGAACTACTTAGAACTGTGTCTGGCATCTAGTAGTATTCCTGAATGAATACCAAATATTGGTAATTACACGCTTTTGCAATTGCAATCAATTTGATCAGTGCTCTACTTCTATTTCACCTTTCTCTCAGATTGTAATTACAAGAGCTATTAATTTTATCTCCAGCATGGCTACATCAAATTCAAATGTTGAAGGAAAACAGAAGTGTGTGTGGGTGGTGGTGAACAGTCAGGTAGAAGCAGTGTTGAGTAATTCTCCCTTCTGGGTGATCTACACTTGCCTTATCACAACCCTGCGAAATGAGATTCCTTCCCATTTTACAGATGTGGGTGGGACCTGAAGTTCTAGGCTATTAGCTTTCTCCAACCCATTGATGCGGAAGGCTCAAAAGGTCAGTATGAATCAGTGGTAGTGCCAGCTAATGGTGGGGAACCAGAATTTGACAGGATGCCAGAGCAAGTGTCCAGGGCTGCCCAGAGTGGAATTCCTGGGACAAACTTAGGATGTCACTGCTTCAGATTCGAAGAAACAAATAAAACCAAGCAATCAGACAACAAACAAACACACACCAACAACCACAAAGAGAAAAATACTAGGTCATGAGTTAGCATAAAATATGTAACGACACTCAAGTAAATATTACAGGCACCAAAGCAGGTTGACAGTCTTTCTTTATCACAGGGATTCTCAACGAAACATCCTGGGGCAGGTGTTCACTATTACAGATTTACTAGCGAACACTCACTGATGCTATCCTTATGAAATTTAATCCTGGAGAATTTGCAATATAATGTATATGTGATTAGTTACATAGACAATCCTTAACTTCGATGGGACTCAAATTCTAAATGTTTATCTAACTACTTTGCTTGTATAGTAGCCATACTTACTCATGGAAGATGTTATAAGACATTGAGTGGATGCCTAAGAATAGATGGTGTCCACTTGTCCACATATTTTTTCTTTCAGCACATCTGCACATAAATTAAATGCCATTTCCTTCTTAATTAAATGCTCATCATACTATGACAGTAACTTTTGCCATATAACAGCAAAAATTACATGGACTTCTTATCTCTTTTTCATTATTTCATCACCAGGATCTTTGCTAATATGGACTTTAGTAATCTTAGTGAATTTTTTCTTTTAAGTTAAGAGCTTTAATCTTTTCCCCTAAAAGAAGAATTTCCTGATTTCACTTTAACATAGATAATTGTCAGCATCACTATTCTGGGCAATGTTAAATTGGGGTACACATTAAGGGAGTAAGCGTAGATTGCACCCTAGCCTGCAGCACCATGATTGTCGATCTAATAATCAGCTACTACACCACTAAAGGACAGGTAGACTCTTCTGTATGGAGCCAGAAGACAAAGGGAAGGAAGGCTCATATGCTAAGTGACACGAAGCAGGATGATACAAGACTTCATTTTATCAAGATAGACAATTTAAAATGTGTGAATGGCTTAACTCTGGAATGACCTTCTTAATTCTTTCGAAGCACAGTCAACCGTGGGCATCTGACGTCACAGCAGAAAGTAAAACTGGGTAAGAGGGGACTATTGTGCTGAAGACAGATTCTTCTACAGGATAGTGTCAAGTGTGATTGATGGGATCAGCAGTGGTCTACAAAGCCCACTTAAACCACTTGCACACATTTGGAAGCTAGATGCACTATCAACTTAGGCAAATCATATTTCAACTACCCTTATTGCACAGAACATTGTTTTGACAAAATAAGATGCCAAGTCATTTTGTGACTACCAGGAGCTACTTTCCCCAGTAGTAGCAAAGGTTCCTTCCAATTACCTATGTATAAGTTTAGAAACTCTCATCCCTCAAAGAGAAGCTCAGGAAGTTATCTTTTTGTATTTTTACATGCAAGGACAAGGGACAGCAATCTTCTTGGGTAATGGAAATTCTTGGTTCTTCTTCACAGTTATATACCCAGGCTGTTTATAAGCCACGCAAGAATGTACTCTTACATCAACAATGGCACGGAGTCACAGCACTGTGTGTTGTATCACTGCTAACCCTGGTTTAATTTGCTCATTGTATCTATCTAATGCATTCTTAAAGGCAAAAATTATAATACAGCTGACATTGTATAGTGATTTGCAATTTGCAAAGTACTTTCACAGCATTGTTCCATATAATGCCAGCAATAACTTTGAGTTAAGTGTTTCGTCTAGCAAGGGTAACTGAGACTGTGACATGTTGTAATATGCCCAAGAACCTACCGCTGTGAAGTGGTGCAGCTCCAAATCTAAGCCTAAGTTTTGATACTCAAGTTCACTGCTCTGTTTACCACATTGTGGGTACAACAAAAATTGATACCTGAAAAGACTAAAGGCTGAACACACAAAGAATCTTTGTGCATTTGTACAGGTCTTTCTTTCAGAAAATGGAGAATCCTTCTTGGTATTAACTTGGGGCTTCCTTAAGTCCACCATTACGGAAACAATTGGTTTTTCTGCCAAGAGACATTAGAGCTGATTTGACAAGAATGACGAGGCACTCCAAGAGTTGATTGACTGTTAGCACAAGGCTTTTAGAGCTTGCTAAAATTGTATCAACTTTAAGTAAAAGAAATGGATGGATCTACACAGAGATTCAAAAGAAAACCTGTGACATAAAAAGCAAATGGTAGATTGGTCAGATTGGTCAAGTAGATATACACTCATCCAGTACTTTTCAATTCCCATAAAAGTTCATTTAGTTCTTCTATAACTTTTATAGTCCTTACACTAAGGAACACTGAGAAATCAATCAATCAAAAAAAAAGCAACACCATTCTGAATTTATCATGAAATTTTCAGAAGAAATGTTTAGCTGAGACTCTTTTTGTGATATGTGTTTGCACTCTTGCCTTACAGCACCCAATATGAGATCATTTTTTTTTTTTTACTTTTGTCCCAATGTCAACAGGGCGTGTCAGTACCAGAATCCTACAGAGGGATCATTGAGGGTAATAGGTTTTCTGCTAGATGCTACAAGGTGAGTAGTGGAAACTTCTGTTATGAGGTTCTGCTTCTCAAGACTCCAAGGTGATGAGAGTAAGTTAAAAATTATTGAGATTTTAAAGACAAAAGAGAAAGTAATTTTTCCTTTCTAGTTTTTTTCAACTTGAACATCAAGCTACCATATATGTTAATGTAAGTTTATTGTCTTATAAATAAAGAAAGAGAAATGAATGAAGTATGAAGCATAATCTTTCATTTATGGTTTTCCATTAAGCTCATAAAACTCTAGCTTGTGAAATAATTTTTAAAAATAGACTCTTAATTGTGGATTTTTCCCTAATCTTCGTATTTAATTAATGACTCTTCATATTAGGATCTTCTCTGCTCCCTTTCAGGAATGTAATCCCAGGATGAAAATACTTTCAAGTAATCCTTGTATTACTGTAATAACATACTTGGCCATTGGCAAAGTTTAGTGTCTGGAAAAATAACCAAGCTCAAGGTTAAATATATAATGAAGGAAATGAGCCACTACTTAAAGAGACCTAGACTTAGGTAAACCTGCATTGATTTCTAATTCATGGCATATCTATGATGCTGCCATCTTCGGGGACATGAAATGTCCTATTGAAGAAATAGGATCAAGCCAGCCTAACTTATTTGCTGAGTCTCAGGCCAATGAGAGACACCATTTAAAAAAATAAAGACAGAAGTTGGATAGCCTCTGACACCTGAAGCTGTCACAATCTCTGATCTCCACATGTACATATACATACATGCATAGGCATGTGCATAGACATATACACAAAAAATGAGAAAAAAGAATGGTAGTGCTTAAGATATTTAATATTGCTTATACATAAATAATTTCACCTTAAATTAAGCAATTGTGACAGCTAAAATTAGTGTTTGATATTGTAGCTATTTCTAAATGTTTTCCATGTTTTTAGAAGGTGGATTTTATCAATCATAATCCAAACAAATTTAGACCTCAAATTTCAGTATGATGAGCAGTAATTAAGTTCCTATCTACAGTTACTGGAAGTTTCTCTTCTGTGTGGTGCAACTAGAACATAGTTTCAGTTGTGCTTCATTTTGTTCTGCCTTAGTGACTTTGGACTAGTTGATTTTTTTTTGTTGTTGTGAGCCTCTAGCCCACTGATAGTCCCAACTTCTGGGTTTCTGGATTTATCTTTACACTTTCATTTCAGGAAGCATCCTATAAAATCAGTTTAACCATAAACCACACTTCTACCTGATATCAGATCATCTTCTATATTTAAATGAGTTTCTCTTCCCTTCTGCATTCCTCTAGGTGATGTCTAATCAGCAGAGCCTTCAACAGGAATCATATTATGTCCTTTCAGGAATTTTCTACCTCTGACCTGTTCCTTGCTCCATTTGTCATAACTGTATTTAGAGCTGAGCCTAATCTCATTCCTTTCCTGCAGTCGCTTGTGCAGTGGTCTCCATACCATTGCAATAGTTCCATTCCACATTTTGAATAAAATGTCTCGTCATCTTTAACAAGTATTAGAATATTTTTTCTTTAATGCTGTGCATACGGTAATATGAAGTTATGGCTGCATTAAGATCAGTCTGTACAAATCTCTTTCCTGCACTCACCTCATTTAAGGCAGGAATTTGTTGCAAGTGTCCTGACATTTCAACATTTCATAACCAAAGATAGAAAAAATATGCCTGGCAAGAGCACTAAATTAAAGACAGAATGAACAGCCCGGGATGAGTCACTCTGCCAGGAAATGTGTACTTTAAGCCAATGGTGGAGGCTGACATCTTGGATCGTCCTCATTAGCCTTCTCTGGTCGGTCCAGACAATAATGGAAGTCCTCCTCCTCCTCGGTGAAGATCCTGGCGAGGAAGTGCACTGCTGCGCAGCCAGCTGTTAGAGGAACCAACGAGGATGCGAAGATGGTGAAAACAGATGGGATATCTTTTGCATTCTCTACTGAGATATGAATATGTACATATGATATATTAGGGCAGCTCTCTCACACATGTCCTTCACTCCTTCACACATTATGCTAACCATTCGTCACTTTCATGCATCAACTTTATCCAAAAGTTTCGTATGTCTTTTGTTTCCCCCATTTACCCTCCTTCTTTAAACTATTTTTACAGATCGATTTGGTTAAAACTTGTTATCTTTTTTTTTAAAAAAAGACACTTATAGCATGCAGTAAGGAAGGTACTTGGATAAAGGATGCATTTGTTTTAAATAAGTCTGTGGTGTTCCATTTGCTGACATCCCTACTAGTCTTCATTAGAGAGCAATTCTGTAAGCTTATGGTGTATGCACAACAGTGTTTTAAGAGAATTTTAAAAACTGGATGAGTAAAATGTATATTAGTTCATCCAACCTATCAGCAAATGTTGGTTTTTTTTTTTTTTGGTTACATTATAAAATACAGGAAAATACAAGGAAGAAAATTAAAATTGAACACAATTTCATCACCTGGAGGTTGCACTGCATATTTTTCTTCTGTCATATAGTACATATGTGGCACATTGTGTAGCTGTGTATACACTGTCATGGTTTGAAAATGATTGGATAATTGTTCCTCAGTTAGTGGCACTGTACAGGCAGGTCGCCTTTAGAAGGTGACACCTTGCTGGTGATAGGATGTCACTGGTCCCTGAGGTTCTATAGCTCTAGACTTCTTCTACTCTCTCTCTCTCTCTCTCTCTCTCTCTCTCTCTCTCTCTCTCTCTCTCTCTCTCCTGATGGCTGATCCAACACAAGCCAGCTTCCTTTTTCTGCTTCCATGCCTACTGCCATGTGTTCCCCACAATTATGGGCTCCATCCTCTTTGGAGCTGTAAGCCAAATAATAAGCCCTTTCTGCCTTAAGTGGCTTGGGTCAGACTATTTGTCACAGCAACAGAAGAGTAAGTGGGACACATGTATATGCATGTACACTTGTACATATGTTCGAGACAAAAATCAAGAGTTCTTACTACTTTTATTCATATTATCAGGACTAGTTTTGCATTTTAAATTGTATAGAAACCTCTATTTTCTTTCACCATTCTTTATTTTCTTGTGAACAACCTTTTTTTCCCAGTTTCATGCCTAGTATAATAAAGCAAAAAGCTAAGTAATATAAACACATGAATGGTACAAATGATTTTTTTATCTTTATCTTCCTGGTATGTTATTTCCTAGAAGTCAAATGCTGGGCCATAGACATATATAGAACTCTTAAAATACATTACCAACTTACCACGTACCAAATAGATTTGTTAATTTAAGTTTCTAAATCAGAAATGTTTGAGAGGACTTTAATTTAAGTAACAAAATATAATTGCTGGATAGACATCAACATCTAAAGACTCTAAAATATTTTTATGTTGTCCCCTCTCTCTCTCTAGACACTAAAGATATTTTCTTTAACATTAATAGCTTTTAATGAGTGGCTACTTTAATTTAATTTTTAAAAATCACAAAATCATTAAAGATATATGGAATATAAATATGAAAGGTGTTAGATATCATAAAGTTCTACTTTTTTATTGAAAATTAGTCATTTATTAAGAAATTCTTATATACCAGCACTTTAGTCCTAAATTTAGTTAGGGAAAACTGCATAATCAGGTATCCTATAGTATCATGAATACTAAAGAAAATTATGGGGAAATACAGCGAAAATATGCACCATAGAGAAATGTCTAACTTTTCTTTGGAGAATAGAGGTGAGAAAAACTTTGTAGAAAAGGTAGCTCCAAAAGAACTACTAAAGATTTTTAGGAGAGGAAGAAAAGAGTTTGTGAGACAGAGAAGTATAGAAGAGATTTAAGGTCAAGAACTTCCAAAACTTGTCCATTAAACTGTAGTAATGAGGGATAGCTAGCACATAGAAGGTTGTGGTATCAATATCAAATTTTCAATTCTGGGTTGAGAAGTTTAAGCTTACTCTATTATCAAAGAGGAAATGTCAGAGAGTTTTGAGCAGGAGGCATGGTTCTTTCCATATTTGGATTAAAGTTGGAAAAGACTAGAGAGAAAATGAAAATATTACAGCTGCTCAAGGGAGCTATTAAAGGCTAAGATAGGTAAGCTATGGAAAATGGGGTGTGTCAAATATGTGTTTGTTCAACCAATTTATCAATAAATATTGGTTGTGTGACGAAAGATGTCAATCCAATGTCCCAGAAATTGAGAGAACAAATGGCAAGTTTCCTCACATGAAACTTACATTTCATGAACAGAATTAGGTAATAAGCATGTAAATCTGATGATGATGAACATTGTGGATGAAGTGACCAGGGCACAGAGGAGAGAAAGTATCTCTCCAAATTAGTATGACATCCAAGTTGTCACATGAAGAAAGAAAAAGAAATCAGCCACATGAAGATCCAGAGTCCAAGCAAGAGTCCTTGGTGAAAACTTCCTGAAGGAGAACTGGGAACAAATGTGAATTATGTCAGCTTTGGTGTCAGATAACCTCGGACACATTCCAGGTTCATGACATACCGTTCTCTCATGTTCCTGCCAAATGGGAATGATAATGCACATGGGAGAGAAGCACTGTAAAAATCATATCAAATAATGTTGATAAACTTTATCACACTAATTGAAGAGAGCAAAAGAATCAATGGAAAGTGCTGGCCACCTTCATTATCATCACCATCAAGAACAGCAGAGAGAAATGGACACTTTATGCTCTATCTTGGGCATTTTGGGGTGTTCATAATGAATCTGCTTTGATGGGTCTAGTGAAAGACTAAGAAAGAGGTTAGCGCATGAGACTTGTGAGAGACACTTGCTCAAAGAAGTTTATAAAGCTCAAAGTGAGAAAACTTGACACTTCCCCACATATGAGATGAACACAATGAGAAGAATTACCTTTTCTTCTTTATTCATTTTCATATACATTATATGTATGGGCTGCATGTATGTGGACACGTGTGTATGTATACATGTACAAGTGTGCATGTGTATATACAGGTTAGAAGTTCATACTGGGAATCATCCTCGGTTGCTTTTTTGACCTTATTGTTTTTGAGACAGGATAACTAAGCAAATTCAGAGTTTACCATTAGGGCTAGTGTGGCCAGTCAGCTCACTCTGGGAATTAACAATATATACCTTCTAAGGCTATAATTATGAGTAGACTGCCAGACCCATCCAGAATTTTATGTAGGATCTGGGGTTCTAAACCCTGGTCTTCTTGTTTGCGCATCAAGCACTTTAATCTCTGAGTTTTCTCCCTAACTTATAATTACCTATTTTAAAGACATTTCTGACAAAACAATACTCTTTCAGGTGTTTGAAATTTACCTGCACTTTATATTCATTGGCCTCAGTCATGTTTTTCAGAAATATGCAAAGTAAAATATCTGAAAAATCTGTTTGATGTCTTTTCATCCATCTGGGGGAAAAACAGCCACAAATATTTCATATCTTCCTCAGACAGGGAGATCTTAATGTTCCCTGTCACTATAATGGGACTTGATTGCACTTCATCATTGACCAGAGCAAAACCCAATGTTCCAAATGGGATGCGTGGCACCTTGTTAGTCTTAAACTATTCCTTTCATCTGTCAGGTGCTTCATAATCTTCATGCTATCAGCTAACACATTAGTGATTCCTGTCAACATTGTGAAATTTACCAATTTCGTGTGCATGGCTTCTAAATCCTTATCCAAGTCATAGGTAAAGATGTTAGAAGACACAGGACATGGGCAAGCTGTATCAACTGGAACTGGTCTGAGAACTTTCCCCTTGATGGACAGCTCATACCAAGGAATAATGTAGAAGCTACTAGGGGAGAGAAATAATCATAGGTCTCATCAACTCATGAGATCTGCAAGTTGCAATAAAAATCACCATGGCAACAGGTGACCACCAGTGTAATAGTGGCATGAGTATCAAGGAGACAACCAGCAGCTTTCTGATTGGACTTAAGACCTACTTGTCCAAATGGAACACATTCCTGTTACTGTTAACTAGAATAAGAACCTAAAATAGGGAAGGAAATAGATCAACAGCAGAATAAAAACAGCCAATGAACCTATAGGTAAGAAGACAGTACACCAAACTGCTCTGTAAATAGCTGCTACTATACCCAAATAATTGAAGAACATTTAACACTCAGCCTAGAAGTCTTCTTCTATAACAGAGGTAGAAGATCTCAACATCCTGACAGGATGCAGCCTAGGGCAATAGAAGAGCTGTGAAGTGGATAGCAATGACCAACCATTATGTAGAGTACCAGTGACCCAGCAGGGCTCACCTGGAATCAGGTCAGTGCAATCTCTCCCCATCCTAAGGCCTTGCAAATGAACCTCAAGGAAGAGGGGGTGGTGAGAATGTAAGAATCTAAACATATTAAGGTTCACCATTAGACAAGACATTCCATTCAAGGCAGGACTGCTGCATCTAGGAACTCACTGCAGTGAGACTTGTCCTTACCAGACCTGCACAATAATTGACATACCAACATGACCCCCATGGACTATGGAGGAACTCAAGAGACATAAGAACATACAGTGGAAACCTTGAGAACTAAAGTTGGATGAATGAAGGGAAATTCTATCTGTGGAGTGGCATGCATGTCTGAATGACTTGAGTGAGAGAGAATCAAAGTAAGCAAAATGAAAGTGAAATATGCAATAAAAATCACTTTAAATTCTTGGGATGTCCTCGTTGAGAGTTACTGAGGACACCAAAAGACACAGGTGGGTAAGAAGCGGCAAATTGTTTTAGTTTCCTAGCTCATTTCTATGATGAGTACCTTTCCCATTAGCTTAGGGAAATATTCTGGCTCACAATTCCAGGTCATTGTCCATCATGGTAGGAGAGTTATAGCAGGAAACTAACAAGGCCACATCCAAAATCAAGGTCAGAGAAAGATTAGCACATCATGCTTGCTTGTTTGCCTGCCTGCCAAATGTTCAGCTTCCCCTCTCCATCATTATCCTCCATGTGCCTGGTGAATGGTCCCATCCTCTCAGGACTGGGTCCTCCCACATCAGTTATATGATCAACAGAATCTCCAATAAGCTTCCCAGTGTCCTGACTCAACTAGGTAATTCCTTGTAGATTTGTCCAGGATTATCTCTTAGGTGTCAAATTGATATTTGAGACTAATCATCACAGAATGCTTCAGGGCTTCTGAAAGTGACTGATTGATTCATTTTTAATAATACTGAAAAAAGGAAGTACATACTTTGCAAACAAAGCACTGGAAAGGCTATACCTGGAGTCAGGTGGCCGTTATCTGGCAATGTGTGTACTAGACTCAGCTAATGAATCCACATATAGAATAAATCTCTAGTCCTGGGAGGAGAATCAGAGAAATGAATATACAGGAACAGACGCTCCTTCTACATCTTTCAGCATAATCGAACTGAGGATTCTCTTAGGTCTCTTTCAGAAAGGGTTATTGATCAGAACTAGGCAGAAGAGTAGCTGTAGAAGTTACTTCCTAAGAAAAGCAGAAGGGCTGAAATTCTAAGACCAACTATGAGTGAATGTAAAGAATTATTGTTCTTGGAGGTACTGAGTATGGTGTGGGGTAGGTGTGGTTAAAGTCAGGGGAAACAAGAACTCAAGAATAGCTCAATACCATGTTGGTGGGGGGCCTGTTGAGTTCTCCAGAGAACAGGGACCAAGGCTGTTTTGTAAATGTGTTTTCATCTTCATTATCTCGGGAAGTAGATCAGGCCAGAACACAAAGACAGATTGCCAGCAGGCTTAATGGCTCCACTTAGAAAAGGAGGTCAGACCATGTACCTTTAGTCATCTTCGTGTGTATGTGTTTCCCAGCGAAGTGCGATTGTATGAACAACACTACAGGAGCCCTCCCTTCTCTTAACAAATTTCCTTATACCAAGGATACCTAATAACAGAACATGTGTGATATAAAAATGAAGAATCGATCTTGAGATCCTTGAGAATAATTGTGATATTTCACCTCTATGATTTCCTCTGGTTATTGAGAATGATGATGATGATAATGATGATAACATCAATATTTTGCTGGATTGTAATGCAGCCTAATCTGATAAGTGCAAAACTCATTTGATTCTCACAGAAATTTTCTGGAGAAATACTTTTGCTGCCCCCTTTTTAAGATGAGGAAATGGAGCATCAGAGTAAGTAAGACACGTGCCAGATTCATGCAAATAGAACTCAGATGATATGATTCCAAAGACACTGTATGAGGCAGCACCTTTATTTTGTGACCAATTATGATGCTACTCTCAATGTGTCATTATTTTTCAAGGAATAGATTTTTATTAGATACATAAACCTACTTAGAAAACAACTTAGCCTGAGGATTCTGAATGTTTGCCCCAGTTCATTGGCTAAGATAACTCTTTTTTTTCTTGCAGTTTAGGAATGGGTGTGAACAAAATTTTAATGTACCTCCTCAGGAATCTTCATAATAAGTCCTGAATAACCAAAACTCAACCTATGCGCTAGGAAGATGGTTCATAAGCGTGAGGATCTAAGCTTGAACCCCTAGAACCCACATGAATTCCAAAGACAAAGCATCTGTCATCTCAGTGTTACTCCAGGGAGATGAGGGTGGAGGCAGGAGAATCTACAGGAGTTCATGAACCAGCTAGTCTGGAATACGCAATAGAACAAAGCAGTGGGTGGGGGTAGGGGGGGAGGACAGAATGTTTCAAATAAGGTAGATGGTAAGGACTACCACCCAAGGTTATCCTCCGACCTCCATGCATATCTATACTCAACCTGTGGATATCAACAAATCGATATCTCTATTTGGGGAGAATGGTGAAAGAAAAAATTTAAGTTACAAAGATCTTTGTCTTGAAAATGTTTGCTAATTTTCATGTGTGTGTGTGTTTTATGTTTGGATTGCTGATACACAATCACTAGCGTCTCACATATTCATCAAACTTGGAAAGGGGATGTGTTGTCTAGCAAGTACCTATCTGATCATGTTAATAGATTCCAAGACTATTCACTATATGCTCTAAGATTTAGTGTTCAGATGAATCTATTGACATGTTAAATGAGTTAACCCACAAAAGAACTGGAGCAATTCTTGTAAAGATAAACTGGAGACAGAAACCTCTATGGAGAGAGGTAATTCCATTTTGTTCCATAAATAATTAAGTGTACACATTCCTCATAAATGTCTGTACTTAAAGGAGAGAGAATTTTCCAAGATCCTTTCAGACGGATATTATATTCAACTGGACAAACGGGGAGGGGTGGGGTGACCAGGCGCTTCCTCTCAAAAGCTCTGCTGAACTGAAAAGAGTCTGTCATTCAAGAGACCCATCTAAAGCTTCTTGGTGGAATTTAAATAACTTCATTATTTCTTACCTTTCTCTTCAACCCACCCCAAATATTCTAACTATAGGTGAACCCATCACTTGACCAATTTTCTATATAATTAAAATCATGGGCCTTCAGAACTATTTGTAGGAGGAAATGCTTCTGAGAGGCCTAATTTTATCCTTTATATGTGCGTAACTGAAAAATGACCAGGCAGAAGATTTTTTTTTCCTTTTCCCCTTTCTTTAAATTGCTTTGCCAAGTTTCAGATTTGAGCACATTTTTATGACTGATTTATTAATCTTAGAGGCTAGAAGTTTATTGTGGAAATTCTCCTAAACCCTTAATGCCCACATTGCTAGCAAGTATTCTGAAGCATGGGACAGCACCGAGTCCTTACCTGTTGCTTACAGGATTTGATCTCGATTCAATCCTGCACATTTAGGTGAATCACCTCCCACAGTTCTTGTGGACATTCTTATTCTGTGGCCAAAAAAAAAAAGGGATATGCAATCAAAGACTATGAACCATGCCTTCTGCTGTTGTGATTAACTTTAAAGACACATTCAAAGCAGTTCCTTCTATAACATTGCATTCTGAGAAAAGGAGAGAGAGAAAAAAAAAGAAAGTTGTGCTCATCATCTAGGTTGACGTCGGAGATTTATTGCAAATAAAATGTTTCCAAATTGACTAGTGAGATTTATTGGAAATGAAATTATTAGAAATCCCGGCTCCTTTTTAAAGATATTTGGAAATTATACCTAAGTGGAACATTTTTGCTTTAGTTTCAGAAACACGAACTTCTGGCATTGCTCATCATTAGAATTTTTCCCCTGCAGGCTCTGGCTTTATTAGCAGCTTAAGAGTATATTTAGCACTGTCATATGCGAAATCTCTTCACTCTGTTAAACTAATATGGGATAAAATGTCTTTTTTTACAGTGTTACTCATTCATTATATAAAAATGAAAGCAACTACTTGAGTGTGGATCCAGAAACACTAACTATTTTTATGACAAAAGGGAGGTGACAATACATGTCCTGTAGGCACATGAGAGGATTATATAAGAGTCATTAGTATAATTGATATCTATAGAAAGAGTGTTTCATCCAACGTGATTAAAATGTGCAATACATTATGCAGGTTCCAGTGTTCCAGCTGCTATGTTGTAATCTCGTCTTTGATAGATATCTAGTGAAAAATAAAATTATCCTCGTTAAAAAGATAATAGTTTCCTACTCAAGGCTGTGTGGAATGCGAAAGAGTTGCCTGTTATGTGTTCAAACATTTCCATGATTTGTTTTCCTTCCTGCATGCTGTGTTTTGTGGGGGGTCCCTCAACCACAGAAAGTTCAAACAGTCTCTTGAAGATGAATCTTTCGGGATAAGGATATTGTTCTACTTTTGGGGTAGAGTGCCTCTGCCTGCCGTGTCCAAGGTCCCATGTTTCATCCAGCCTCGGAACACCAAAAAATGTTTCTTTTACCTAGCTGACTAGAGAAAACTCTGGGTTAGAATGTATGTGTGTCTCTGTCTTAAGTTGTTGTCATTGGATTCAGCTTCAAATGCTTACAGTCCTGGGGCCAACCAGAAAAACAAATAATCTACAGGTTTTTTTTTTTAAATCTTTTACCTTTTTCCCATTTGTATTAAGCTCCTTCATCCTTCTAAGTTCTTTCCCAGCATCATTCCCATGGAATGATTGTTCCCAGGCGAACTCCCATCCTTTTCAACCCAACCCTCTCTTCCCTACCAGATCCCCCCGCCCCCCGATGCAATACTTTTGGTTTGATTTTGTCACCCATTAGGGTCATCTGTATGACCATTGGTGTGGAAATCTTCATTGAAGCTTGGTGTATATTAATTTCCCTGACTCTATTAGTAAATTTGTTTTGTTTTATTTGTTTTATTTATTTGAGGGATAGGTAGGGTCTCCTGAACCCATCCTCTATCCACAACTGGCTCTTAAAGGAATCATTTTTATATAAAACAGAGAGAAGGACCTAATATTTTAAATTGACTTTAAGAGGAGAACGACTTCTTAAATGCAAATGACTAAATAATTATTCTAAAATTATTGTATTTCTGTACACAATTCACACAATTATTAATTGGTTATTCATTTTCTAAGTATTTGCTATTTACTTGCTATTCATGAGATTCTTTAATAGATACTGGGGACCCATAAATCCAGAAATCCTAAGATTTCATTTTTAAATAGTGAACTACCTAAAGAAAAACCAAAGACCATGGAGTGAATTCCATTTTCCTTGTTCAGTCCTCAGAAGCATGCTTTAATGAACCCTATAACTAGAACAAGAGATAATGTTGTGTCTACATAATGCACGCAGCAGAGGAGTAAAAGCAGGTTGTATACTACTATCTTAACACCTATAATAGCATCTCTGAGTTACTGTCATTTCTTTTCCTTTTGCATATCCACGTGATAATAGCAATGCTAAAAGCTGAGAAAGAGGTCATACACAGAGGATACTGCAACACATCCAGGAAGGTAAAGTCAGTGGCAAAAGAAGCAGTATGTCTAATTCTTAATTAAGTGTCATGTCTGTTAGGGCAAAGAGGTCTGTGGGAAGCATCCTTGGTAATTAGGAGTTTCATTTTCTACTCTTCAACTGACCTACAGTATTGTTGAGAGGATCAAATGAGATATTATGTTAGAAATTGCTTTGTAAATAAACCATAAAGTGCTCTATAGACTTGTGACATAGGTTTTAATTTTGTCAGCCACCTTCTGTAAGGCGTAAGCTTTATCTATAAACAGACAATTTTGCTACATGTCTATGTTATAAATGCACCATAAAGGGGGTAAAGAATCAGCTGTTTTGAAAGATCTTGGGTAGTAAGAACTATTAATGATTAATACTATCAAGTTATGCAAAATAAACTATATAGCCATGTCATGGTCTTACCTGTCTTTGAATGGTTAGGATAGACAAGATAGTAAGTCATCAGTGTTGGAGAAGACAAATCATCTATAGGACAGTGGAAATAAGGGGCAATGTTAGATTAACCATGGGTAAAAAGCTTATAGGAAGAAATAGTGATGAGCTAAAAGCATACTAGGTAGGTCTCTTTCTTGTTTGGGAGCATGTGACTAAATGGTGTCATCACTAAGAATTCACATTACGTTTAGTCCTCTCGTCCCACGATCATCAGATTTATTAGGTCATTAGCTGATACTCCATCTCTACTACTCCATTCCAACCACTACATCTATTCTTTTGACAATGTTGTAGTACTTTGGTGCTTCAGTCTTTACCTCAGTTATACAACAGCCTCATTTCCCTTCAACCTTCTTCTACTATTTCCTGTGAATTTCAAACCTGAAGTATAGGACCTTGTTTTCCTCCTCTGTAGTCTAAAATAGTGGCTTTCTCTACCGGCTATTTCTTTGTCCTTAGTTATACCATGTGGTCACTATTGCTGGTGGTCCCTAGATTAGTTGTCATGTGATGGTGAGGTTTCTTGGGGGGAAGGTCTCAGAATTCCCATCTGATGACAAGGGTCTGTGGTCTTCTAAAAGTTGCAGTAATGAGATTGTGATGCTAATACTATCTACATATTGTTATTATTAGCACAATAATAATAGATGGGGATAATAAAGACTTGGCATGGTCCTTTCCTCAGAGTCTTCAGTGATTCCAAAGGCACAATTGATGCTATCACTTAATATACTTGGAAGATACGTGATCATTCTGGAGCCATTATCAGACCATCATCAGACCCCCATTAGTGTCTTTCTGAAGCCAGTGCTTATTGTGCATGTTATGAATAAGGGGACAAAATTATGTGTGCAGGGCCAAATTCTCATCTTGCTCTGGACCCCCACGGACCTCCCTTTGAAGTCAATAGGCATTCAGCAGGGGGTGGTGCAAAAACGGAGTTTGGAATATGAAGAAAAAGAGATAATTTCCCCCAACCATATCATCATTTGGTGTGTGTTAAATGCTCGCACAGTGCCTAACCCCAATTCCTTTTTCACTTTTATCGCAGTAAAATTGCACATAGTTTTTTTTTTTCCTCCACATCCCTGTGTGTATATACTGTAGGCCATTTCAATGGGAAGAGAATTGGATAACTTCAATTACTCTCCTGTAAGTTGTTATTATTGAACTGAGCCTGGAGTGCTTTATCTTCAATAAAGCTTTATCTTCAATTAATAATACAACTTTCATGCAAATTTAGATGCTATAGGTTTTCAAAGAGTTTCCAGAAAGACCATTTTTTTTTAACCAGCCCAGATAATTAACCACTCGTCTTTGTGTCCTAGCTTTCATTCAACTAATTTCTGAAATTATTTTGTCCACCATGGGATGGCTGCATGATGTGTGCTCTCCAAGGAAAACATGGTATGAAATCAACAATGCAGGTTTTTTTTTCCTGCATTCTAATATCCACCCCCTCCTAGGATTTGAATTGTTTTGTAAACACAATGGCAAATGAATGTCCAGAACAGAGCTTCACAAAACAACTTTCCAGGGAGCTAGAGGCCACACCTTCCACATTCAAGGAAAGGATACCTTCCTTTGTCAGATTGACAGCATCTTTTTAACCTACCCTTCCCTTAGAAACTTGGCTTCCAAGACAGAACTTATTGAGAGAGCGCACCGTTTTCCATCACCAAGAAGCCAAATTCAATCAGAATTTCACACCTGGATGTGTGTTGATGAAATATCCTATAAAGTAAGGCCATTAATATTCATGGAACATCTAGCATAATTCGTGATGGCCTATGATATATGATAGCAAATAGTATCATTTACACTGAACCTTAAAAATATTGACAAAGACAAGTTCCTAAACACTGAGGAAACCTTGTATTTTGCGTTATGACTTCTTGGTTTTATACTTGGTGCAGTTTTTCAATTAACTGCTCTGTATTCAGAGCAATTATTCATTTATTATAGTCAGCTTCGATGCGGTGCAGATTAGAGGAGTAAAACAAATCATTTTAGTGACACTGGCTAGTGATACATTGTTATTATTCTGATTTTTATTTATTTATTTATCTGGCTCTAGCAAGGCAGGATTTATAGCACCTACTTTCGAATGCCAAGTCTTATTCCTTCCTGGTCTCTATTTTTATGGCTTTCAAATAAGCAAAAACAGCCATAAGATTTGAACTGGAGTTACCTATCTGATAGCGGTGTATACAAATACTAATTTATACAAACACACAAAAATGTAATTTTAAATTACTTTTTTTGGTCAATGACAAGATTTTCTCAGTTGTATGAAAAAGTATCTGGTGTCTTTTAAGTGTGAAGATTCGCAGAAGTGCTGAAAACAGAACTGAATTTATGTAGTGCATAAACTAGGCATCAATATATGAAAAATCTCATAAGAAATAACATGCCATTTTAAATGCAAGTAAACCAAGGTAACTCCACATAGTGGATATTTGGGAGTTAATGGCACGGTGCACAATGCTTTCTGTCAGTCTTACAGCGTGGCTTTCTCTGTCTACTGCAGCCACATACCCTGTAATGTGTCATTTTGCTTCTAAAGGGGTTTTACATGCTTTTAAAGTGCTTCAGATTTTGGCAAAGTTTGTTTTATGCATTATGCATAAAAGTTGTCATCGGGATTTAACAAAACATTTTGCACAGAAAGATTAGAAATAAAATCTCTGCACACCAAAATGATTTGGATGGCTTTCCTAGATGGTGTGAACTTAAAAAAAAATGAGCACGGATCTTTTCCCCTTTTCCAAATTTCATAAAGATGAACAAGGCCCACGGTGAGGAAAAGGATAATGTACGACTCTGGAAGAGAAACTTGCCAGCGCGATTTTATTTTGCTTTCCACTGCTATTCTTTTCTTTATTGGCGATAACATTAACAATTCGGAATCTAACTAAGCTGCAATATTTAGACAAGGAATTGTCGGATTCAATAATATATGTGGAGCATTTTCTATTTGAGAAGTGTGGGTATTGAAAGAGGCAACCATTTTTTTTTTTTTTTTTTTTTTTTTTGTATATTTGGGTTTTAAGATGTTGGTCCCCTGGTGGAATAAAACAGAACTTGTGAGAGAAGAGAAGAAATTGGTGGAGAAAGCTGACAGGAAGTAGAAACTGTTTAAGCTTAAAATGACTATTTTACATCTTCTGTCTCCTAACACATTTTGAAGTGAGGCACATGGTACTTCCTTCCATGTTTAAAGAGATAAATGAGATTCCAAAGGAATGAGCAGAATTCTAGAGGAGCTGTCTCTGTGTCACCAAGCTGCCCTGAAGATGTTTCTCAAAAACGGTATGGAGGAATAACATTTTTTAAAAAATTAAAAACATGGGCACATTTTGTCGGGAAATTTGAGCCTTGAAATGTCTTTTCTGTAGTTAGATTGAGAAGCTGACTTCTGGTCTCTTCCCCTCGCTTCACAGCTCTGACTCTGCTCCTTTGGTCTTCCTGAGTGGGTTCTAACTTCTGCCTTCATGGAGATGTTCCTGGGTTCTTGAGGTCTGCCAGCCTTCTTAGTTGATGGGCACTTTCACACAAGTGGATTGAAGTCTATGCTTTCTGTGCTTGTTAGTTGGAGGTGTCATGGCAGAACTCTGGCTACAGTACTTGGAAATTCATTTTGGGGGCAACCGCACAGCAAGAGTTCTGAAGAACCCTGACACAGCAATTGGATATGTAACCTGTGAGCTCCGCCCATGGATGGAGGCGCCTGCTTCTCCCCTTGCTGTCGGGTTTTAGAGTGGTAGGACCGTCCCAGGAAACTACGAGCATTTCATGCGGTTCTGAAGCTTTTTCTGCACTGAGAAGGTTTTAAAAATATACTGCAACTTGCTTTTTTATTTTGGTTCTTCACTTCCAGAAAAGTCAATTGGATGTGATTGGGTTTATTTGCTGACTTACCAAGAACCACAAAAACCAGACATAAACCAAGAAGCATTAGGCTTTCCACTGTCTGCCTCGCTTTTTCAACTGTGATTCCCTTAGCCTGTCATTTCATTTATCCACAATAGCTATCTATCTATCTATCTATCTATCTATCTATCTATCTATCTATCTATCTATCTATCGTGATGTATAGGTGTATAATGTCTGGATGATCAAAGAGCTTAAGTAGAAGATTATAGTCATAATGCTAATGCTTTACATCTGCATAGATCTTTAAAATTCTTCCACGCATATTCATCGCTATTATAATTAGATTTCTACAACAGCCCTTTAAAGTAGAAAAGAAGAAAAATAATACTTGCCGAATTTCTCCTGTGCCAAGTGCTTTCACCACATTATTTCGCTTAACACTTACTACAGAACTGTTAAAGGCAGAATGATTTCCCTGAATTTCGGAAGGAAATAGGGGCTCAGACACGCTGTGATTTGGCCCCACATTCCATATTCAACAAGCAGCAAATCTAAGGTTTAAACCCTGATCTGTGTGGTTTTCAAACTTTTAATTCAGTCCACTTCACAGATGGAGATCATTGTTATCTTCATTGTATGAATATAGCTTGTAATTCTTGGTCCAATTAATGTCACCATAGATCACAATGTGTCTATAGTCAATGGTGCTTCCTCCTAGACCTTCACACTTTAGTAATTTCTGCCTTTCTCTAATGTCTGGTCATAGTAGAAGGTCAGCTATGTGGATCCATTTTTATTTCTTCTGCTCCCTTGTTCTGCATGAAAACTCTTTTATTTTTGTTTTAAACATATTTTGCTTTTTCTTTATTTTAAATATTTGATATGGATATTTAATACCCCTGCATATTAAACAACTAGAAGATTCCCAACTTCCTATTTCCTATCATACATAGTTCAGTGCAAGAATGTACAAACTAAAAAACTAAATACACACAACCACACTATGCGTGAGTTATTTCTGAAACTCCTATAAAGCAGGTTGATTTATATTTTGTTAGTTCTTCACATTTGAGGGCTCAATGGTGACTCTTAATCAAGGTGAGATTGTTAAGCTGGCAAGTCCTATTTCAGGGAAATCTTAAAGAACAGAGTCCCCATAAGCAATAGTGTTATGCTCACATTAGTATATGAGGATGTTGGAGGTACGGGCATGAGAACTCCCTAACAGACCACAACAGGTATAGTGAGCGAGGCAGACCCAACAGATACCTTTTCTATTTTGTGCTGCTATAACAGAATACCACAGACTTGGACATTTACAAAGAAAAGAAACTTATCCGTACTAGTGTGCAAAACTGCAAAAGAAAATTAACAAACCACAATCCAGAACTTCAGAGACTCTATATCAACCACCTAGAACTAGGCCAGACTAATCTCTCCCCATCCTGAAGCTCAGGGATATTTGCGGAAAAGGGGGCAGTAAAGTGTAAGAGCAAAAGGATGAGAGGAGCAATGATTTGCAAGATACTCCACACAAGTTAGGGCCGAGGCAATCATAATTGGACTTTGCATGCCCTGCGCAATGTCCAACACACTATTGACCTCACAAAGTCTAGCATCTGCTAAAGGCACCAAGATCCTTGGAGGCAAGGGATTGACACCCACAGTAGTGTTCCTATGCTTAAGGGGAACACAGGAAAGGGTTCAGGGAAATGCCACTGGGTCCTTGTACGTCATCCGAGAGGAGGGCCCAGAGGAGAGTCAGGCATGCACAAGAAAGGACTCTCTGGGAATCGGGGCGGGAGGCACGGAGAGGGGAATGGGGCGGGAGGGGTGAGGGGAGGGGGAGCAGGGGATTCGAGGGGAGGAGGAGGGAGGGAGGGAACTGGTGTACCTATTAAGTTTGTATGAGTTGAAATAATAATAAAAAATGTAAAAAAAAGCTGCAAAGTATGACCTCAAAATTCTTGGCTCCTGGTATGAGCTTTTCTGTATCATCCCTGCTGGGAGTTTGGAATGAGAGAGATGCACAAAACATGCATATATGCATAGAAGGGAGCTGATGGGCATCAGGAGAACACTGTTGTGACAACCAACCTACTTTAGCCATTTAGGAATCCATTTATGAGCGGCCTACCTGATCATCCTTCAAACGCCACACCTGTCTGCTGCTTTGCCAATTAACTTTCCCTCACATGAATCTGGGAACACAGTGACACCATAGCAGTGGGGGATAGATAGATAGATGGATAGATGAATGGATGGATGGATGGATGGATGGATGGATGGATGGATGGATAGATAGATAGATAGATAGATAGATAGATAGATAGATAGATAGATAGATAGATAGATAGATAGACTCAGTCCCACTCTACTTATCCTTGTGCATTGAGGAACTGTATTACTTCAAGGGGGGTTTTATATTCAACACTGCTGTGGGTCAATGTTGTCCTGCAGCGTGGCATAGCTAGTACTTTTTTTTTTTGCGAGAGCTACCTCTAAAAATCAGATCAATACAATTAAAGTTTAAGCTAGTGATCTTACTGTCTTAATGCGAATAGCTCCATACTTGACACCAGAGTTGATGTTTTCAGTTTGATATACTGGAAAGAACAAAGATCTTAGGGGAGCGCTAATGGGAAGAGAAAAGAAATTGGGTAACACTGGTCAACTGGTCCGTACCACAGTGATTGCTCCAGAACAGTCAGGCACTGTAAAGTGCGACCATAACCCTCGGAGAAGTCAAAGTACCACCACTGGTATTTTATGCTTGAAGTTCAAGATCCTTGTGTTTCTGGGTACTTTTCTTTGCAGCTTTCTAGAATAGGATGGGACTGAAAAGAATTTTCTTTTCTCTCTGGTGCTGACATCAACTGGAGAAAAACTTTGAAGAAACTGTCTTACTGTTTTACTTACCAGAAGGTATTTTCAAAGTGGTCCTTCTGAACGCTTCACAGAGGAGGGAGCTTCAGAACGGACAAGGTGAGATAGTTATAAATTATTCTCATTTGTTCATTTTCCTTGCATCTTTCTCAGTACCTTTCTATTTCCTTAGTCTCACAGCCTACCTTTCCCCAATGCATACTGCATTAGTACAAACCTTCTTTCTTGTTTGGATGAGTCCAAGTAGCCTTCCGCCTAGTCCTTCTCACCTTATCTTCAACATGAGTCGCTTACTTTTTCTGGTGATTAGATAGACATGGCTTCCTGGCCAAACATATCTGCAACTGTGTAGAGAATGAAGTAGAGATTTGTTGGTATATGGGCCATATCTCTATGATCAGCATCATGGAAACATAATCATGATGATGGCTTAGCATTCTTCTTGTGGTATTCACAATTCTGCAATTTAGACATAACACCAGCCCTTCAGAAACATCTTGAGAGTGCAGATTCAGGTTGGTGAAGAGCTCTAGAACCTACTACACACACACGCACGCACGCATGCACACACACACATGTTGAGCATGTTGGCTTCTCTAATCCTCAAGTTTCTCACTGTAATGAGAATAAAGTGGTCCAGTGTAAATGAGACACGAAGTATAGTGCTTGGTTCCTTTGACCGTTATTTACCCATTCCAGCCATCTACTCATTGTCTGGTGTGGTTGGAATGTAAAATATCCCCACAGATTCATGTACTTGAACACTTAGAACCCTGGCTAGGGGTGCAGTTTGAGAAGGTTGTGGAACCTTCTGGAGGCTGAGCTTCCCTGGAGAAAGTGAGTCACTGGAAGCAAATCTTGTAGGTTTATAGTCTGGCTCTACCTCCTCTCTGCTTGGTTCTTCCTGACTGCCGTGGGCACGTGTAACCAGCTGCCGTCAGCTACTGCTGCCCCAGCCTGACCAGCTGTGATGAACTGCATCCTTCTTATGCCTTTTGGTGTTGTTGGAAGTGCTACTATGAAGTATTTTTTAAATTAAGAATTCTCCTTTCATACAAATACAATGAGTAGTACTCCTCTCTCCCCCTTCCTTCCCTCTCTTCTTCTCCTTCCCTTCCCCCTACCCCACTTCCTTTTATTCCTTCTCCTCCCTTCACTAATCCATCCCTCTCCTTCCCACCCTCCTGCCTGTCTGCCTGTTCCAGTACGACTCAGGACTCTCTGGCAGTCTGAGTGGCCCTTCCTTGAGTACATCACAGATAGAGACCCTTCCTTTCACCATCTAGCTCTTGCCCCTAAGTTTCCCACTATGCATGGTGATTTCTCCTGAGTTCCTCATTTGTCTGTGGGGGAAGGTTAATAATGTCAGCCACTGTGCAGGTCTGGTGGGGGAAGGTCTCATTTCAATGAGATCCTGGATGTAGTAGCTCTGAGGTGACTTGGCTAGCAGTGAACCTGGAAGTAGTAGCTCTGTTGTGACTTGGCTAGCAGTGAAACCTCTTCAACTTTAGGCTCTTACAATCTCTCTTTCATGAAATTCCCTGAGCCTGGGAATGGAAGGAGGTTTGGTTGTTCTGATTTGGATTGTTTTGGCATCGCTGATATTCTGTTCTCTGGTTGATTTATTGTTGTCTATGTCACTGCTCTTCCATTATCTCAGGCTGCCTCTTGTTTGAGTGTTGCCATCTTTTCTTACCTGAAGATATAATGAGAGGTGTTTAGATGTTGGTTTACTATCAGGTGTTTTTGGTTTGAACTAAGACAGCCAACCCTTCTCAAGTTTTAAGCAAAAATAAACCCACCCTCCCTTAAGTTGCTTTTTGCCAATAGTTGATTACCCACAATGAGAAAAATAATTCACCATCTAATGCTTTGAAAGGATTAAATATGTGTTGCGTACCATGCTATATGGTCTGTGCCACTTGAGAAGTGATGTATTATGCACATTATATACATAAAAAGATGCATTTAGAGACATTAAGTAGTTTTTCTTAAGGTTGCAGAAGTAGTTAGGAATAGCAAGAATTAGATTCCCAATCTCCTTACGCTAGACCTTGGTCCTTAAACTAGAACACATTTCCATACATGCTTCTCTGCCTTTACCCATGCAAAGCCAAGAATTCTCTTGCCCCATTTCATATTTATGAGTATTTTTCATATGCATCAAGGCTCAAATTGAGTCTGCTGCTAGGTAGCAGCAGAAGCAGAGCTGAGGAAGTGATAATGGTACTAAAGTGGTTGTCAGAGGACAGACAGCATTAATTTATATTTATCTTCTATATATGAACATTCTAAGTTCAAGTTGTCTTACACATATCTGGTTTCTTTTTTGGGGTTGTTCGCCCACACATACATTGGTGACTCCTTGAGATTCTCAGTTTTTAATATGTATATTTTTCTGTATATATTTGATACACTCGTGCACTGAGATGGATTCCTCATATTGTTCAGAAATCTCTTTTCCAAGGACATGCAGCTCAGTAGACTCAATGGTCCTGATGTAGGTTAGGGTGGTAAAGGTGGGAAATTCTTTGAGCGAAGCTCAGATGTGTATATTACAGGATGCTGAGGTTTGCATGTGAAAGGCTTCCCACGGACTCTTGTCTCGAGCTCTTGGTTCTTAGTTGGTCCACTGTTTTCAGAGGTTGTGCAAACTTTAGAGGGTAAGTCTGGCTGAAGGAAGTATTATTAGGTTGCAGAAACATCCCTCTGAAGGTACACGTGGTCTACTTTTTTTTTGTCCACTGCGATGTAGATGCCTTTTCCACATGTTTCTCCTGTTACAATATTCTGCCCAAACATGTAAGGCCATGGGAAAAAAGGTCTGAACCCTCTGAACCAGGAGCAAAATAGATCTTTGCATCCTTAAGTTGTTCTCTCACTTATCTTTTTTTTGTCACAGCTAAGTAAAAGTAACCAATAAACAGAGAATTTAAGCAGCCATTGAAGAGGATCTGCAAGAGAAGCTGTGTGTGAGAGTGAGACTAGTGGGATAGGGGTGTGGTTTAAAGAGTGAGACCAGTGGGATAGGGGTGTGGTTTCGAGAGTGAGAATAATAGGATAGGGGTGTGGTTTAAAGAGTGAGACCAGTGGGATAGGGGTGTGGTTTAAAGAGTGAGACCAGTGGGATAGGGGTGTGGTTTAAAGAGTGAGACCAGTGGGATAGGGGTGTGGTTTAAAGAGTGAGACCAGTGGGATAGGGGTGTGGTTTAAAGAGTGAGACCAGTGGGATAGGGGTGTGGTTTAGAGAGTGAGAATAATAGGATAGGGGTGTGGTTTAGAGAAGGTGGGGCAGATAGAACTCCACATGTGAGTAACAGGAATCTGTACAGTTAGAGGGTAACTTCCGGAAGTCAGGGTGTTAAGAATTAGAATACTTCTGGATTCTCGTGAATTGTTAGAACTTTGGACAGGAATCTAAATATTTGAAGTGATATGGGTTAAAAATACACAGCTTAGCTCCAATCTTGGTCAGAATACCTTTGTCTTATTACTGAACAGTTTTATGTTTCACTTCCAACATATGTACAGCAATATATGTAGATTTGTAATTCAAAAAGCGAAATATTTTTATTAGGGAAAATCATTCCTAGTCGTATTAGTGAAGAATAGGGCAGTAGCCTTCCCTCAAAGCTTCAAGCAGAATTGCAGGGTGACAGTACCCGTTCGTCGAGCAAGGAAAATGACAGGACAAGGTTCTACCTTCCAGGTGAAGGAAGCTGAGACCATAGGATGGAGACAGGACTTTACAGGGAAATCAAAAGTGGCTAAAGTAGAGCGAGATTGTCGGTTGTCAGGGAGCCTGCCAAATGGAAGCCGAGACTAGAATTAGACTGAGAAACAAATTAAAACTAGAAAGTGAGAAAGTAGAAAATGATGGGCCTAAGATACAAGGACTGTTGGCAGGACGGATGTGGACCAAGCTATTTAAAATGAAGGGAGAGACTGGAGAGGTGCTGGGTATCAGCTGCCCACGTCTATGAGGAAGTACTGGGGTAACAGAGGCACCTATTCCCTCCCATGAGCATAGCCTGCGCACCTCAGCCTGGCTGCTCAAAGAAATTTAATTTTTTCTCTTCTCCTTTGCTACATTCTCTTCAAAACTTTGTCCGGAAAAAAATTAGGGCTGTATATTTTCTGAAATAAAGAGCTTAAATTCTATCAACATTGTGTTTGGTACAAAGAAAAAGACCGTATGAATATTTGATATGGGGTCAAAAAGAGGTCGTGTAGATTAAATATTATGCAGGGCTTAAAGTCTCCTGAAGAAAGCTAATTTTTGAAGGCTTTATTAAATTGTAGCCATAGTCCTCATTCCTCTTATTCTGTTGTGACTCTTGAGCTGCAATTTGGAAGAGCACTGGCCTCGCAATTATCCAAATAATAATCATTGGCTCAAGCATTTTAATGGTAAAAAGATGACTTGATTCTCTGAAGAAGTGAACAGGCAACATTTTCTCATTGCTGTTAATTATAATTTAAGACAGACTCAATTTTGTATTAGTCACAGATGTTTCATTTCTCAGTTCATATATAATGTGGTACATGGAATATCTCCAATATGATTTTAGAAGTGTTTGTAGTCTTGTCCATCTCTTTACCACTTGGTGTGGTCTTTTCCAAAAAATCATGACATTTGGAAAGAAACTAAGAGAAGTTTTGTAGACATTTTCAAGACATTTTGCTTTCATAGGTCTCTAAAAATATTCCTATTGAAAGTGAAAATTGGGAACATGCTCTGAAAAACAAAATCAAAATATATATTGTGTCTGTGGAAAGCCTGGTTTGGGAAGGGACTGGGCCGTGTTCCAGCGGTGGGGGGAAGGAGTATAAATGCACCATTTCTGAACTGACTTTGGTCCTGGAAATCTTCAAGAAGCTCCTATCACGTTAAGCAAAATGAATCAGACCAAGCAGCCCGTTCCCAAATCACCACACTGTGGATTGTTCCAACCAGGGCGAAGGGATCAGTAAGACAAAACCGCTCATGAAATTGTGATAGGTTTGGGTTGTTCCCGGACACGAGGTTTGCAATGGCAGCCTTGCAAGAGGCTGGGCAACTTGGGATGTGTCTGAAGACTGTTAAAATGACAAGTTATCTTTGTGGCATAGCAACGACCTAAGAAGGATTTAAGACACAGTAACATCTGTATTTTCTGAAATCGGAGAATGATATTATTTAGCCAATGAGAGGGAATCAGTATGAGTTGAAAGAATTGTTCTTGTTATGTTAGATATCAAACATTGCACTCAGAAGAAATGCCACATTGAAAGAGTAACCAAAATATAATCACGTGTTTGAAGTTTTAATCAAAATTTCTTATTGCGTGTGTTGAAAATATGCAATGTGGTGTTGTAGATCATATGGAGGCAGTGGGAAAGTTAATATAATGAAGCATTACACCATATATTTTATCTTTATCATTTTGTTCTTTGTGGTAAGAATTGCTAAAATCTATTTCTCTTCTACAAATTTTATTTTATTATCTGCACTCCTCAAATGTTACATTAGATCTTGTTCATTCTACATACTTGCTATTTTATATGTCCTGTGACTTACATCAGCCCATTTCTGGTTCACTCTGCCTCTATTAACAACTATTTTAATTGCTAACTTTGCATATTTGAATTTTTTTCCCAGATTTCACATGCATGTGAGCTCAAGCAGATTTTTTTTTTCTGTGTCTGGCTTATTTCACTGATAGTGATGTGCTTCATGTTCGTCAAGTTGTTAAGAAAGAGGAAAACTGTTGCGTATGTGATTACCTCTCTAATAATTATGGGTTGTATTTCCTTAGTGATTGAGGGTTTTGAATATCTTTTCATACCTGTTGGTCACATTTTTCTTCTTTAAAGAAATGTATGTTGAGGTATTTTGCCTCTATTCAGAATTTTTCCCATTTTTGAGTTATATGTGTATTTTTAAAATAAAAATTGATATTAAACACTGTCTTAAATACTTTTTCTGTTACTGTAATCAAATACCCTGGTAAAAGCAACTCTGTGTGGATTCACAATACAAAGGTTCAGTCCTTCTGGTAGAGAAATCAAGGCGGTAGGAACTTGAAGCTGCTGGGTATATCAGTAGCTGGTCAGGAAACAGAGCAAGGAATGAATCCTACTGTTCACTTCACTTCTCTGTTTTGTATAGTTTCCTACCCAGAGGGTTGTGTAGTCACCTTCAGTGGGCAAATCTGGTCAAGATAACCTCTCACAAGCATGCTCACTGGCTAACTTAACCTAGATAGTACCTCCTACATGCACCTGGGGACTTGTATCCTTGGGCAGTCTATGCCCTGCCAAGTTGACATCACAAACACTTATCAGATGGTTAGTTTGCAAATATTTTTTACCCTAATCCATAAGCAAATGTTTCATACTTTAGTTTTTTACTTCACTGTGGTTTTTTTTTTAGTCTAATATGTTCATTTATTTTCTATGTTGTAATTTGAGCTTTGCTTTTGATGTGACATGAAAAACCAAGACAGACAGACAGACAGACAGACAGGCAGGCAAAAAAAAAAAAAAAAAAAAAAAAGACAGTCTCAAAAGCCAATGTCAAAAGTTTTTCCTCTGTTCTCATCTAACAGTTTTATGATTTATGGTTTTATATTCAGACCTTTTATTCAATCTTGAGTTGATATTTGTACCTGGCATATGGTAAACATCCAATTTTTTATTCTTTTGCAAGTTCTTCTTACATCATTCATTACTTGTCATTACTTGTCAAAAATTAGTCAATCCTATATGTTTGAATTTTTTTCTAGACTGTGTATTTTTTTCCCTTTTTGGATATTTTTATTTTTTGACACTTTCTTTTTCTTTAAATTTTTAAAAATTTTATTTATGAGAGAGAGAGAGAGACTTTCTTAAACAAATACAGTGAGTTTTTGTGTTTTCCCCTCTTATTATCCTTCCTGTCCCACTTCATACTTTCTTCTTTCCAGCCTGCTCTGTGCCACTGTTCTCACGGCGTGACCAGTTGTGTAATTACTATAGTTAGACACTGCAGTTTAAATTTGAAAGTGTGATTTATTTTTCTCATCAGTGTTTTGACAATGCTGGGTCTTTTTTTGGTTTCATGTAAACTCCGGAATTTTTTTTTTATATTTGTGAACAATGCCATTGAGATTTTGATAGTAAACATGTTAAATCTATATTTCCTTGGACCATATAGTTTTAACTTTTCTGGCCCATGTGTCTTTTCTAATTTGACTCCTAAGCATCTAAGATTTTTTTACCATATGATATTTCATATACTTGGCTAAATTTATTCTTAGCTTTTTCTTTTTTTTGTTGTTGTTGTTGCAATCATAAATGACTATCATTTCCTTAATTTTTTGAGGAAGACCACTATTTGTATACAAAATACTTCGATTTTTTTATTAGTTGATTTTGTGTCTTGCAACTTTATTGAATTCATTTAGTAAGCCTAAAATTATTATATGAAATATTAGATTATTTTAGAAATGCATAATATCCATGTGCAAATAGAGGTAATTTTATTTATTAATTTCTGATATCAATCCCTGTTTGTCTTATCATTCTTTGTTTTCTATTCAAAGAATTCCTTTAAGCATTTCTTGTAAAGTAGATCTAGTAGTAATAAATTTCCACAGCTTGTGCTTGGTTATGAAAGAGTATTCCATTTCTGGAGGACAGCTGTGGTACATACTGTGTTCTTGGCCGGCATTTTTTCCTGTCAGCATTTTGAATATATCATCACATTTTCTCTTGATTTACAAGAAACACCTTGCTTTTCTGATGATTATCCTCTCATATGTGATGTGATGCTTTTATCTTGCTGAGTTTAGTATACTCTTTTGATAATTTTATTAGAATCTGCTTTGGAGATCTTTTCAGGTTGTATCTGTGTAAGAAGTTTTGGACTGTGTGGAACGTGATAGCCAGATCATTCCCACAACATGGAAAGTTTGCATGTCTCTTTGCTCTTGTCTTTCTGGACGGAATTCCAAACATGTATTCACTTACCAATATCCACAAAGCTCTGTAAGCTCTCTCTCTTTTTCATTCATTTTTCTTTCCTTTCAGTGAATGAATCATTTCAAAGCACCTGCTATTAAGTTCTCTGATTCTTCTGCTTGATGTAGCCTACTGTTGAAGCTGTCAATTGTACTTTTATTTTACTGATTAAATTCCTTAGTGCCAAGATTTCTGTTTTATTGGAGGTTAAATTTGGCTTCGGATCATGAATTGGTTTACTGAATTCATGGATGGTCAGTTTGCATTCTCTTTTATTGAACTGAATTTTCCAAGGATCATTATTTTTAATTCCCTTCCTGGAAATAAATAAATTTCCATTGGTGGGGTTGATTACTAGAGAATTGTTGTGATCCATTGATGGGTGATATACTCTTGTTTCTTTATCATTTTCACATGCATGTGTGTGGTGTGCATGCATGTATTTATTATGCTCACATGTGTGTGGATGCACGTGGATGGACGTGCATTTATAAGTCTGAAATTGATGTTGGGAACCATTATTAATCAGTTGTACTTCCACTTTATTCCTTAAGGGTTTCTTAATCAAACCCAGAGGTTGCCCAAATTGCCCATGTGACTGGTGTTGCTAACCACTTTACTCTAGGTATCCCCTGTCTGAGTAAATACATGCAGGATGCTCCATCACACGGCACTTGAACTTGGGTTCTTATGTTTGCTCTTTAACCATTGACCTCTCTTCCAAGATCATATTTTCTTTTTAAGTTTTCTAATTTCCTGCATTGATTGAGCCTCTTGCGAGGTTATTACGAAGTCACTGCACTGCTAGATGCTCAGCCAAGGGAGGGGTCTCATCTGGAGCTAAATTTGATATTCTGCTGGTTAGGCGGAATGCAGCGGTTGGTTCTCAGTAGATTCCAAGTTGTTTCTATGTGTCTTTTGACATTTTCCCTGGAAGAAGACACACAATTGTCTGTTCACCACAGATAGGGATTCGAAAGCAAGTGAATTGCTTAAACTAAATATAAATAATACAAGCTTCTTATCAAATCATGATATGAAGTATGTGTTTTAAACATTTCTATAAAAGATTTCAAAGTCAAAAGATAAATAACATTTTATGAAATGTACCTTATTTTAATATGATAATTTAAAAATTTTTCTTTTTGTGAATGTGTGCAGCGTGTGTGTGTGAGAGTGTGTGTGTGTATCAGAGGGCACTGTGTGTCCCTGTGGAGGACCAAGGGTGACTTCAGGAATCATCTTGGATTGCTTCTACCTCCTTTTTTGCTTCACTCTGGCATTCCCCAGGCTCCGCCCACCAGGGCTGGATGTTCAGGTCACTACCATTTCCACCTAGTGTTTTTTCATGGGACCTCGGATTTGAACTAAGGACCTTCTGTTTGTGAGGCATCCCGCTGAGCCATCTCTCTAGTCCCAGATTGTAATTTTTCTTAGGAAGAATTTCTTAGGTAGAATGAGCTAAGAAGGTCTTAGAAGGTTCCCCACCCTCACAAATAGATAAGATCACTAATTCCAGCAATTTATACCCGATCCCAGACTATGTTTACTATAAACAACATTTCTTGATCTATAAGAACTCTATTTACTGTCTATCACAAAATGAAGTAATCCCTTCATCTACAGAAGCTTGTTCCTGATTGTGTTTACTCTAGCAAGTTCCTTAGTCACCAAGAGTTGATCCAAAATACAGAGAGCAAAAGTCCCACTAAGATTTAAAGAAACTAAAACGAACCAACAAGGAAAAGGCACCTTTTAAAGTTCTATCTATCCCTGTAAATATCTCAACCCTGCCCATGTCCTTCCATCTGATGGCTCTCTTGTCCCTCACAGATTCCTTTCCAGCGAGTTCCACTCTTTTTCTCACTCCATAAATCCTGTCTTCAAACCTCTCACTGTGTTCTGGTTTCAATCTTTGAATCTGGGACACTGGATAAAAACTCAGTTTCAAGACCAAAGTCAAATTGGGGTTACTTCCGTGCAGCTCGTTGGGGTTACTTCCGGGAGTATGGGTGACAGAAGTAGGGTTGACGCAAAGGCAGTTAACATCACCGAAATGTCCACTTCAATCTGGTGAATCTCATGAAACCCTGGAGCTCTCTATGTGCCTTGTTACTTGGAGAGTCTTCTGGCTTTTGGATGCTTAGAATTTCTTCTAGACCATGGGGCTGGCCTAGGAAGTCTCCTCCAGCACTTATGCTCTCTTTACCCTGGGGAGATTTCTCTCAATCAATTAGTTTCAGAAACTTCTGGAGACTGACATGCTATTTGTTTTCTGAGTCTTCCCGGAAAATGGAATGTTTCCAATTGCCTCACAATATCCTCCGTATAAGGCAGGATTAGAGCAGCTATGCAGGGATGGGTCTCTCAAGGTCTTTGAAGGTCTTTGGAATTCTGAAGGTCATTCCCCACTGCTGCAATCACCCTTAAGGAACACCCCTGCTGAGGAACTGACTCCAATCCTCCAGAGGTTGTGGATATGAACTCTTCTTATCAAACAAACAACTTGATCTCTACCCCACATGGGCCCAAGAGCAACTGGGTTGGGCCCCAATGGGAGCTAACAGGTGAGGAAAAGCCAGTCTCTGGGGCTTGTCCAAGTGTACAAATATGCCTGGCCCTGGCAGCCATCTTTGACGTTCTAGCCCCTCGTGGCACTTGTGCCAACTCTAGCTCCTTGCCTTGCTCCTCATGGATTCCATGCCTAGGCTCCATGATTTCTCTGTTGCCCTAGCCCCTCATGGCATTAGTGCTATGAGTTCTGTTGCTTGCCTGCTTCTCATGGAGGTTCCCTAGCCCCTCGTGGCACTCCACATCTAGAGTCCGTGAGTTCCAACCTTTCTCTCGTCTAATAAACTCTACCTTAATCCTCTACACGTGTTCTGGTTTCAGTCTTCAACTCTGGAACACAAAAGCCCTACAACATTGGGACGGTCGATTTCCTGTCCCTGTATCATTTGGCCACCTAGATAGGACAACCAAAAGATGGATCCCTGCATCACTAAGGTTAGACTGGAGATAAAGTCCAAAATGGCCTGTGTTATGCCTGAAAAAAACCACCAGAGGACACGATGCATTTTCATCACTTCTGGTCAACAGTAGCGATGACTGCAGGTAGCTCCGTGGTCTGAGCTGTTCTGCAAGGGAGAAAGCAGTGTCGTTTTAGAGCTGACCTTGACTAGGAGCCGGAGTGGGGGGGAGGGGAGAAGCGAGGTGTATCTTTATCTTCATCATGCAGTTATCCTTGTTGCAATGTTCTACATAAATTTTGCTGCATCTTTTTGTTTTCTAGTATTCTTTTTAATTATTTTGGTAAAAAAATGTAGCTGTTTATTCCTTGTTTGGAGCGTGTATGGATGGGAACTTCTAGGCATCCATTTTACTGATGTCATCCCAATGGCTTAAATATAAGTGTATATGAAAACATTTTTGAAAAAATAATAGAATATGTTACTTAAAATATGTGATGAATTCATATGGGCCTGCATAAGAAAGTTCTTTAAATACTGTTCTTATTCATTCTACATCTTTTTATGTGCATTAACTTCACCTAAAAAGAAAGGCATGTGAATTTGCATATTTGAATTTTGTATATTCTAAAATTTACATCATTCTCTGTAATCCACTTGCTATATCCAAAGCTGATGAAGTTCAGGCATTTAATCTTTTCAATATAGTTCTTGAAAACTTTCTCCACGAGTGTTGGAGTTCTTCTTTCTAAAGTTTGAGACCCATTTGAATAAATTCTTCAGGAATCAATTTTCTTTTTGAAAGTAGCTAGAACCCTGAATACTATGTGACACAGTTGAAGAGAGAGCTGGAGGCAAGGGAAGGAGGTAGGGGAGGGACACAGCGGGAAAAGAAGAACAGGAGAAAATACATGTTTTATCAAACTTTAAAAAATATTTCAGAAGTGATTCTGTTAGTTGGCTCTTAATTCTCTAAAAGAGTAACAGAGATGCATCAGCTTCTAAAGAGGAAAGATTGATTTTTTGAATCACAGTTTTGGAGGTTTCTGTGTACATCCAGTTGATCCCACTGCTTTTGGGTGAATCAGTGAATCATGGTGGGAGTAAATAGTAGGAGAAATTGACTCACTTGACCAGAATTAAGGGAGAAGAGGAAGAGTCTGGAGTCTCCACAACTTCTTCTAGGACACGCACATCTTAATGATTTCACTACTTCCCACCTATTCCAGAGCACAACAAATGAGTTTTGAAGAACAATTATTAAAATCATAGCAGCTATTACATGGAGGAATACTGTAGTCAAGTGCTCATCGGATATACCACTGGTCCAGAAAAGCGTTTTTTTTTTTAACATTATGGAGTAGTATGATACCATTGATAATTGTACTGATATTATTCGTGGTAACATATATTCAGGGAACATATATATTCATGGTAACAACACTTGACTATGAGTTGTTGTCAAATTTCTTTCGTAGTCTTGCTTTTACTTTGTTCTCAGGGACAAAACCTGTTTCTGTTCTTGGTTCCTATGATGATAAATGAAAGTGGAAACATGAGTCTATTTCAGTGAATGTGAATTGTCAAGGGGAGAAGCAATTTGAAGGCAAGACTATTGATGAGATCAATGCACCACTGGAGGATCTTGATATTCCTAAATGAAGGTTTCGTTGTCAAGTGGACAAGATCGGACAGAACAGTTTTGCTATTCCTTTTATTTTCAAGGGCTATGAACTTTACTCATTGTGCTTCCAGCCTGCGAGACACCTACTGTCTCAAGCAAGCAATTGAAGTTTAAAGGTATAGTTCAAGGTCCAAAAAACATGGCCTACATCGAGCACAGCTCTTTATCGTGCTGGGGAAAGTTGCTGAATATGTAGAGGTATCTTGTCATCATTGAGGGTTTGTCCCTTTGGTATTGAGATGCTCCGTGTTTGAGGCTTCAGTGTTTAGACTCTGGCAGATAGCTACTGGTTTCAACTTGGCAACTGAAGGTTGGCACTCTGGGTGTATCTGCAAAGAATTAGTAGTTGCACTAAGCCCTGAGAAACCTGCAGGAGATTGTCTGATTGATGGTGGAGACCCGGCCCACAGTTGGTGGGACCACTCCCTAAGTGGGTAGAGAAAATAGAGCTGGTTAAGTAAGTTGGCATTATTCAGCATAGTCAGACAGTCACGCTGCCTGGACGGGAAGTATGTCCCTCTCTCAGCACTCCTGTGGATATGATATAGACAGTTCCCTTATTTCCTGGCGTTGACACAGACGCTCATGTCAAGCTGGAGTGAGAACTCTCATTGGACAATCTTAAGCCAAGAATAAAAACCCTTTGTTCCCCTTAAGTCATTTTTTCAAGAATCTATGAGCAGCATGCAAAGTAACTGGGACAGAATTTGAGCACCAAGTGTAATCCTGTGGAAGGTGTTTTCACACAGGAGAGAGAGAAAAAGCCACCTACCTCTAAGATGGTATGGTCAACGCATCTTCAGACCCAGGGAAACTACAGGAAACATTCTGGGCACATTTCATTGCCAGTTTTGTTTTTGGCCAGATCTAAAGACACATGAGACCCTGCCGAAAAATGTTAGTGTAGGGGTACAGCTGGGGGTACAGCTGCTTTACTGTTCCACTTTGAAAGTTTTGCATGAAGGCTCCTTCCATTGCTTCAAACAGTTTTGTCTTTCTTTGAATGTAATCTATTTGCTTAGGACAAAAAAAAAAGGGAGCTGAATGATTTTCAGAGGCTGTTTGCTTGCTCAATATGGTAAAGTGACATTTAAGGAACATTCTAAATTAATATTTTTTCCCTCAGAAGTTTCATAATATGTTACTATGTAACTGCAGAAGAGAATTTTGTACTGACAGATTTCAAGGCTAAATTTAGGCATTGTGAATTCTATTGTCTGGCATTCTATTAAACTCAAAACTCTATTAAGCAATTCTTTAATGCATCAGATCTCTATTGCAACAGAAACTGTGGTGAAACCACTCTAAAACCTGAGAGGCTTACAACAATGGGTATGCATTTTTAATTATGAGTCTGTTGTGTTGACTGGCCATTCTGAACATGTGAAGTGGGACGATTGGAGCAGTCCCCAGCTCCTCGCAGGTCAGTTAGGAAGCCACACTTTCCAGTGTCTGGGGTGCTGGCTGAGAAAGTAACAATAGCGTGGACCTTTGCCACGCGTCTCTTGCTCACGGTTGGCCAACCTGGAAATACTCACATGGTGAAGACAGAAGAAGAAGAAAACAAACATAAATACAGTGGAACTTTCTTGAGTCTTCGCTGCTGTCAAGTTCATTCCTGTCTGCAGTCGAAACTAGTCACATGACTGAGCCTGGAGTCAGTTTAAAAGACTACAGCATCATAGAACAAAAGTCATTATTTTGTGCTAAAAACAAAACTTGCCGCTACTTTCATTTATGGCATATCTATCTTCATGACCCTTCATGAAAATGAACTTGTGATTCATCCTATTTTCAAGGTACATTTTTGATAAATAATGGCAGATTCATTTTGATTTAAAAAATAATCTTATTCTCATTTTATATAAATTGTTAGCTTGCTGGTAAACATTATTTATTAATGTTATGGTGGCTATTTGTTTGACCACATATTGCATTTCATAACCAAATCATTTAATAAGGACTTTTATTTTACTTGGTGTTGATAGGCTTGAGGAATCACATGAAATTGTAAAAATTTCCCCAATTGAATCTTGCTAGCTTGAGAAAAAAATTACTTTTTAAACAAAAGAAGAATTGCATTTGCGAATACATTGGTGTATGATTAATGAAAGCGGTCTTAATTAGACAGTCACTCTAGGCACTAAGGCTAGTGATGGAATGAGGCATTAAAATGGGGCCAAGGAGAGTGCAGTAAGTGGGAAATCAAAATGAGAGATGAAAATTCAAGGTCACTCCAGATGAGCACCGATGTTATTTATGAAGTTTTGTGGTGTGACTCCCGTCTCTGGTCCACCTTTGTTCTGCGCCTTGTAAACATGGACTAGTTGGCTCTGCTGACTGTGGGTGGTAATGAGTTATTGATGAGAGATTGCATTCTGTGAGTACCTCCTCCTTTGAAGATCTCTTCAGACTATGATAACTGGAAGCAGCACTGAAGGAAAAATTGATGGCCCATATTCAGGTTTTGAATAGCAAAGCTTGAAGAGCTTTTAGGTATAGAACGGCTTGAAGAAAGGCAGGATAATGGAGCATAATTGTTCTGATTATGCAGTGGCTGGTATGTGAAGAAACAGTGGCTAATTCTGCAAGCTGACATTTTGTAGCTCCTGTTAATATTTTTAGGACAGCAACAAGAGATTCATTTACTGAATCTTATTTGGAAAGATGATCTTTCCTAATGGTTCTAGTGTTCAGCCCGTCAAGACTCTTCCTTCACAGAGTCACACTCACTCTCCTGCTTCTCCCTGCTGTGGACCTGGGCGTCACCCTCTTGGGAGTAGGAAACCAGAGTGAGCAATATGGGAACTCGCCTAAGGTTATGCCTAAGTGAAGCACTAATTTCTCTTCCATGCTAAGCTGAGCTGAGATTTTTTTTTCTTTTCTGTACTCACATTAACTCAAGAGGCTATAAAGCCTGCTGAGATAGAACATTTTAGAACTAATATAAGAAAAAAAAAGAGCTAAGCAGTAAATCATTTTATTTAAAATGTGTTTCCAGATTAAGTTCTGTCCTTTGGTAAATAGCAGATGTGGGAATGAAAAAAGAACACTCTTGCCAAAATATAAATTTGATTTGCTTTTCTTCCTTTGGGTAGACTCTGTTTCTTCACGTCTACTTTTGTGAAATGCCTGTGGTGTTGGAACATTCTATGTATGAATCGATGATGGGAGCAAAGATCCTTCCTGTGATTTGCTGACTTGTCAGTTGTCAAGTCCCTAAATCTTTGGCCTGAAGTTCATTCCCACGAAGTTCATCCAGTGCTGTTTCTCAAGCACATGAAGTTCACTTTCTGGCTTTATAGTGAGGCTGAGTTTCCCACCCTCTGGCATTGGGAATGGCTGTGTGGTTCTCCTTCGGTGTGATATCATGCCCAGGAACTTTGAGTGATTTTCCTATATCCTGGGATCCCTGAATGACATAAAGAACAGAATATACCTGACAATCTTCAATAGTATTAAAACATGAACAAAAATATCCCCTCTGTTTGTCTTAGAAACTTAGGGTCCTTTGTTTCTACAACATAACCTAGTCAACCCCAAGTAACATGAGAATTGGTACCTAGAATTTTGTGGGCTGTTCTGCAATTCCAGGAATCGTAGTATATATTTTTCCTATTGAATGCGATTGTTAAGGCATTATAAGAAGTATTTTATTATTCTACTTTTTGGGAAGATGAAGTATATTTTCAAGTAAGAATGAAAAGAGATAGAAGCAATACAAAAGCTGAGGGCTTTGTGTGATTTCTTTGCTCTAAACAGTAGAAGAAAAAAATTGAGAAATTCTTTAATTGCTACAGTGTCTAACTATTATTAAAGATCTTTGTATGGAGGAAGTTGATACCTAGAAAATTCTTCTAGAATAAAGAGTTAAAGAGAAAAGGGAAAAAGAAAGTACAAATCTGGGCTGTGAGAAAGCTCAGTGGGTAAGACACCTTCTTGCAAGCCTGAAAATATGTGTTTGGTCCTTAGAAGCTCATAGGATAGAGAGAACTGACTTTCAAAAACTGTACTCTGACCTCCACTCGTATACCGTGGTGTGCATGTATGCTCCTTCTCTATCTTTGACAAGTAAGCAAACAAACATATATATATGTATTGCAAACCTATCATTTGTCTGAAGAAAGAAGCAAAGAAAGCCAACTGTTCCATGCACCAGCCACAAAGATAGAAATCAAAGGGTGGTAATTGCACAAGGAGCACCACAGAAGCAAGGGTTTGATCTAGGATAGAGAAGAAACCTATGCTATCATGAGCCTCTAAAAGTTCAATACTGACTGAAATGACACTTGGAATTAGCACTATCTGTGTGTAAGAAGATGGCTGAAAAGCTGTTCAGTCCAAAATCTGGTTACTTTTCTGTGGCTATGACAAAATACTTTGATCCAGCCACTTAATGCAGAAGGTTTATGTTTTGGCTTACGGTTCCAGGGAAGATAGATTCCATCATTGTGGGAGAGCACATGGCAGCACACAGAGAAGGCATGGCGATGGGGCACTTGGCAGCAAATTAGTTGTTACCTGCAGTCATGCTCAGGAAAGGAGAGAGAGAGAGAGAGAGAGAGAGAGAGAGAGAGAGAGAGAGAGAGAGTGTGCCCAGGTTATCAAACCTCAAAGCCTGCCCTAGCGACATGCCTTTTCCATCCAGACTCCATCTTCTAAACATTGGATACTCTTCTCAAATTAGTGTTCAAACACATAAACCTATAGGAGATGTTTTACTTTAAAAATGCAAAGCCACCAAGAATGGAATATTCCCTGATGTTATCTTATATGTGTCCAAAGAATATGATGGAAAAGAAATCACAATCCAGAAGACAAAGCAGGAAAGAGAAATGAATGGACAAGGAGCAAAACAAGTCTTTCTCATCTCCCGGACAGGTACCTTCAACTATCTTCCCAGAATTTAAGCTTGTGTCAGGATAGTAACTCTCTTCTCTACCTTTTCTACTCGACATGAACAAAATGATAACAAATGATGGGACATTATCTGTGCATTACCCTGAGGTCCTGGGTCTTGATCATGATGCTGTGTAACTTAAGCTTTTGAATCCAAGTGCATGTGAGAACAAGAATGAACCAAATCCTTGACACTTGGGAAGACAGACTTTGGTATTCACCAATTCTATTTACTAAAAATGTTCTGGGACTCTTTTCAGACCCATGGTAGGTGTGTATTTTCCCTTTAGTAAAAGACATCAACCAGAACAAGAAAGCTTAAAAACCAGTGACTGGTTAATATGCTCTTTCTTTCTTTTCAGTATGGATACAGAATCTTTCCATCAGCTCCAGGCTCAGTGGATCATGGATCATGACATCTTAGAGTTTTCAGTGGATTTTTTTGTGTTTGAGAAGTAAGACATCGTTTCTTTATTGTGGTACTGTTTATTGCTGCATTATAGCCTATCCTAACCTGGAGGCTATATCACCTGTCAGAAAATAGAGGTATCAAATAAGTACTGAGGAAGAACATATTTCTAATCATGCCACTATTTAGTATTGGAACAATGGAACAACAATCAAAGTATTAGTAGCAATTTAAGTCTTATTACCTATGTTGTGATAAGACACTTTCTTGACTGTGTGCTAATAGTACACTATATTAATGTATGTGGGCCAGAATTAAACAGAAAATTCACACATGCTGAATCTGGAAGTATTAGTTGTTTGTAAGTGTATAAGCCAAGTTAGAGAGTTAATCAAAATTCATTATTTCTGATACCGAAGCTGATTTCCTACTGGGATCAGAAAGAATTATAAACTGAACAAGTTACTAGGAACATAATGCATACAGGGTGTCTATTGAATGCTACTGAATCACTGTGCATAGGCTATTCTTGGGGGCAACTAGGACATGAAAGAATCATGCTTTCATCTGATATGCAAATGCTGTGTTCCAGAAAAATTGTGAACAGGTGAATGCAAATTTCTCTTACAAGAGCATGAACCCAGATTCCACCCAATCTTTCAAAGGTTATTAATAGCATCCAATGCTCAGATCTTATAGTTAGCAACATAAAGGTACATTTATTCCTACAAAGCTATTTTATAATGTCTCTTATTTACTTTACGATATCCTGCAATGCCTAGGGAATAGCAACTTCCACAGAATCAGCCAGCCACAGTAACAAGCAAGGCATGCTTTATTATTGCTCTAATGACAGGCTTTTGATATTCAATTACTCAACAGTTGCCTAGTGCTTGGGTTTGAGATTACTTCAAGCAGTTGATTTCTGCGTCTGCTTGCCTCATGTCCTCCTTGCATGGTATAATCAGCAATCATTTGGTAAATGCAAAATTTCACTCCGATAATATTGGTTTAAGCTACTTTCTTGGCTTCTCATCAACTAATAACAAATTTATCTGGAAAAAAAGTACGGTGTAGTGCACCGATTCTCTAATATATTTGCAAATTGCTATCACCTGTGAGTTTTATACAGATGCTGAATTGTGTCCTCAGAAATTTTGAGTTAGTGTGGAAAATTCTCCAGATAATTCTAACATAAAAAAAATATGGGTTAGAGACATGCAAGCATGGAGTTGCATACATGCTTTCTTTTTCCTTGCTGTGTAATATTGAAAAAGTCTTTAATTCTATAATCAGAAATTTTCATTTTTTTAAAAAAAATCTATTTATTTGTTTGTTTGTTTAGTGGGAAGAAGAGAGGAGACCGTATCATGGTGCATGTGTGGAGATTATAGGAGAGCTTTCAAAAACCAGTTTTCTCCTTCGACCATGTGGGAATCTGGGGGTTGAACTTGGATAATCAGATTTGCATGAAAATGCTGGCCCTTTAGCTCCTGAGCTATCTCATTGGCCACCCCTTACTGTTCTTGCCTTTAAAGTCTGAGGATCAAATACAGAAACTGTGGGTGTTTGAATGACTTACTATATGAAAGGAGTTTCGAGAGTTGTTGGCACATATAATGCATTCAATAAGTATTTTTAACAGTTTATCCATGATTAAATTCAAGGTTTGAGTAAGAATTGACTTGAAGAAAATTACTTCTACCTTTAAATGAACAGCTACTTCAAGCTATGGTGGAACGACTGGTACTTGACTCTCCTTCCCACCATAATAATGAATAAACGACTAGAGAAGTGGATGGGTTTGTGAAAGTATTATGAGACACTCGGCACTGGGCAGCACCGAGCAAGTTTAGCCTTGTTACCACTTTGCTTTCTCTCTCTGGGCGTTTATTAGAACCTGCAAAGGGAAGGCAGAACTCAACGGTCTTGCTGATTTTAGAGACAGAAATTAGACTTTGGGGAGCTGAGGATGCCAAAACTTGTGAATTATACATCTAAAGAGTGGGAGCTACGCAGAGAAGGAATTTTAAAAATATGCCTGTGCTCCGTGAAGGTTGTGTGTGTTAGTAGGACTTGACAAAGCTTAGCAAAAGATTAACATTGAGGAAGAAAGGTTCGTGAACCGCACAGTCAACAACTACCAGACTCCATCGGGAGCCTATCGTATGTGTGCAACCAGAATAGACATCTCACAGAACAAACACGGAGGGATTCGATAAAGATCAGAGAAAGCACAAACCTTGGGAGTTTGGCCAAACCTTGGGAGTTTGGCCAGACGAAATAGGCTTTCTTTAAGAACAACTGCCGCAACTACGAAAGACCTCCAAAGAATCAAGTTGATCTGCAGATGAATTAGCTCTCTACCAGGTCAAGGCTAACACTGATAGAAGGAAAAACAAAAACCTAGGCACTCGACACCAAGCATTCAGTGTCTAGCTGCAACTGGTAATTTTATGACATATGAAATAAGAAGGAAAATATAAATCATCACGACAGTAGAAATAGATTAAGAAATAGGAGATATGATGAACCAACAAATAATCTAAAATACTTATAAATACATTGGTATTTATTTTTTATCTTTTAAATGACTTTATTATGTGTTTGTGTGTGTGTGTGTGTGTGCCTGTGGAGGCCCAAGGTTGACTTTGGGAATCACCTTGGTTTGAGCTACATCCCTTTTGTTTTGCTCTGAAGTTTCCCAGGCTCCACCTTCTGGGGTGGGAAGTATAGACTATTCCCATTTCCACCTGGCATTTTTATGTGGGATCAGGGATCTGAACTCAGGACCTTGTGCTTGCGACCCCTGAGTCATCTCTCTAGCCCTATGTTGGTAATCCCAAGGAAGCATAAATACAAAAAACTGAGGAAATAAATTATGTTAAAGAACAAATAGATCTTTTCTAAAGATGAAAATTATAACACTTGGAATGGAAAAGTCTCTTAATTTTGTGTATTTTAATAATAGCCCCTGAACAATTAGGAGGGGTGAAGCAGTGATAATATTTCAGGCAATAATTGTTCAAAAATATCCAGATTTGATAAAAGCTAAATGCCAAAAAAGTTTAACAAAATAGAAGCAGAAGAAACACAAAGAAAGTACTACACATCATAATAAAGTTGCTGAAAATCAATTATAAAGAGAAACATTTATGAGAAGCCAGCTAGAGAAAGAGAACACATCACTTACAGGAAAACAAAGATATGAATGACCAAAGACAATGCCAACCAGAAGACAAAGGAACAATATCTTCACAGAGTTGGAGGACAAACAAACAACAAGAGCGAGCCCAAACAATGAAAGCCAATGACATCTTAGAAGGCTTTATTGCACAGAAGTAGTTTTCAAAAATAAAAACTAAGTAGGAGCATTTTGAGAAAAATCAAGAACAAATTACTCATTGCTGGGATACATCTTGACAAGCAATGCTAACGGGAGTTTTTCAAGCTGTAGGAGAATGATCTTTGATGGAAACTAATTTGCATAAAGGAACACAGAGTATCAAAAGAAGCATATGTATAAGTAAACAGTAAAACACTTTTTCACTAAATTTTTCTTCAAGAGACGATGTTTTGGTTAGTCTAAGGCAAATGCAAAAGAAGAATGTGAGGCAATGAGAAGGTAATGGAAGGAATGAGAAAGTTCACTTGTCTGGTCCATAAATTATTCACGAAGCATTGTAATATTATTTGAGGGCAGATTTTTAACAACTTAGTGGTAGTGTAAACACTAGAGCAACAACTGAAAAAATGAAAGTAAGAGATATGACTAATAAACTCCAAGAAGAGAATTTATTGCTTAAAAGGAAAGTCGATTTTTTATAAAGATGAATAATAATAAAGGAAAGCAAAAAGGAAGGAAAGACAGAAGAGAAAGTGGCAAGCTGGGAGATTTAAGTCCCACCTGTACAGATTATAATGTACATAGAATAAATGTATCTGCTCAAATGCAGAGACTGAAAGCAAACTAGAGGTACTCAACTATCGTTCATAAAAACAAACAGGAAAATGCAGAAAGTCATATCAGTTTATTTGCAACAGAAAGAATAGGCTTCAGGACAAGAAGCAATTAGAACTTCCGAAGCAGCCAGGTTTGGAACCAGAATGACAATGGAGCTTGGAGGAAGGGTTGACAGATGAATGGGTGTTAGAAGAGAGATTTGCTTGAAGAGTGAGCTGTTCTCCAGGGCAGGTTGGTTCTCTGAACTGTGTGATTCAGAGTTATCTTGGGACATCTTTTTATTTATTTTGCACACACACACACATACACGTGTGCGTGTGTGTGTGTGTGTGTGTGTGTGTGTGTGTGTGTGTGTGTATCAGAGAGCCCTACATGTCCCTGTCGAGGACCAAGAGTGACTTCAGAAATCATCCTAGATTGCTACTACCTCCTTTTTGCTTTGCTCTGGGATTTTCCCAGGCTCTGCCCTCCGTGGTCAGAAGTGCAGGCTGGTGTAGTTTCTGCATGGTTTTATGTGGGACCTTGGATCCGAACCCAGGACTTTATCATTGTGAAATTCTCCTGAGCCATCTCTCCAACCCCAGGGGAGACTTTTAGGTAGGTAAGTGGATTTTGAGATCCAAACTTCCAGTTCTGTGAAAAATGATTTAAAAAAAAAAATCGTCCGGTTTCAGAAATTAGATTATAGCACCAGAAAGTGGACTAAGAGACAATGAAAAGTCACTTCATTAACTAGACACAACAAATGTATCTATAAACATATACACTCAATGACAGTTTCAAAAAATGTGGAAGAAATCTAACAGATCTCAAAAGAGAAATACAAAATGTTGATAATAGTAATAATGGGTGATCTCAATATTTTTCACTCAGCAGTTGACGGAACAAATAAACAGAAAGTCAATAAGGCAAAAATCTTGAAAATTGTTATCACAATATTAACTAGCTTGACCTCATTGACATTTGTAGAATGCCACACTCAATGGCAGATGTAAATCATTTCCAAGTGCTATTGTGGACTATATTATGTCCTGTAAAGCAAATCTTCACATATTGAAAGTGATTAAGATTGAACACTGTATTTGTTGATCATAATAGAGTTAAATAAATGTAAACATAGAAAGGATGTCTGGAAAATATCCAAATAATTGGAACATTAACACTAAGCCATGCATGGATCAATTAAATTAGCAAAAGAGAAATTAGACAATGTCTTAAACTAATAATGGTTATGAAATGCAACATCAAGTTTTTTTGCCTGAAATTGCAATGAGAAATAAATATTTAACATTTAACACAGAATCTCACAGAAAATGTTATAGCTTTTTACGTGCTTATTAGAAAAGTAGAAAGATTTATAGTTAATAATTGAAATTCTATCTTAAAATCTATAAATTATAAATAATTAACTTCAAATTAGGAGGAGGAAAGAAATAATAAGTAGGATACATATGACCTAACATTAATGCTAAAACTCTGAAGCTTCCAGAAGAAAATTTAGCAGAAAATCTACACTATCTTGAGATAAACAAAGATTTCCTAAGGCACCAAAACGATGAACTAAAACATTGAAAAATTCGATTTTATCAAAACTAGAAACATCAGCTCTTTAAAAGATACAAGTAAGAAAATGGAAAGCTGGTTGGGAGATGTTCACAGAGTGTAGTTTTTGTTACTCAGGCGTGAGGAGCTGAGTTCAACTCCTAAAACCCACGTAACCCAAGTGAGGGTGGCAGAGACAGTCTAGTGGAATCAGCACGCTGCAAGTCCAGTGAGATACCCTCAAAACATGAAGTGGAGAGTGATAGAGAAAGACAGCTGATGTTTTCCTGTGATCCATGTAAACATACACATGCACACATACACACAGAAAGGAGTGAGAAAGCAAGCAAGAAAGGAAGAGAAAGACAGAAAGAAAGAAAGACAGAAAGAAAGAAAGACAGGAAGGAAGGAAGGAAGGAAGGAAGGAAGGAAGGAAGGAAGGAAGGAAGGAAGGAAGGAAGGAAGGAAGGAAGGAAGGAAGGAAGGAAGGAAGGAAGGAAGGAAGGAGATGTGTACTGGAATGTACACATTTGCTGGCAGAAGATGAAGTATGATGAAGTTCTACTTCTGACTGGGTTGGTGTTGAACAGGTGCGACTATTTGTCAGAACGCAAGAAAGACTAGCTACTGACAAGTAAGCTTACAATCTATACAGGACTCATGTAGAAGATGCATTCTGAAAAAAATCTTAAAACCCACTATTATTATGAACACTAATTTTAAATAATCCAATTAAAATGAGCAAACCATTTTACATCAGACAAAAGAAGACACACAAAATGGCAAGAAATTTGAGATGAGGTTTAGCCTCTTTGTGTCGGGAAATGAAAATGAAAGTAATTGGTGGCACTAAGAACAGACTTGCATGGTGAGAACCTGAGGAAACCAGAATTGTCATGATCGCTGATAGCAACATAAAGTGGTCCAGCACTTTGAAATACACTTTGACTGTTTCTTATAAAATATGGATAAGCAGCAATTCAGCTGTTAAGCTATTTATCAAATAGAAGTAATAAGCACATATTGTATACAGGGATAGAAATGCTTCTCTAGATCGTAAGTAGCTACCAATTAGAAACATGAAAATGTCCACTGTGGGGCAAATGCTATATCCATTAAGCCATCTCACACAAAAATGGAAAAAATGTACTGACATGCGCAATAATATGGATGAAGTTCAAAACTGTGCTAAGGAAAAGAATTTACATTCACATGCCACAGGCAGCATCAAGTAGTCAGGTTTTCTGTCGTCACATTTCTCTTCCATGGATTCAATTAAACTTAGATTAAAAATGTTCTTTGAAAAAACTACATCTGTATGAACATACACAGACATATTTCTTGTTGTCATTCTCTAAACAATATCATCCAGCTACTTACACAGTGTTTGCTTTGTTTCAGGCTTCTAAACATTGTACAGATGATTTAAGATACGCAAGAGTTTTCATATTGCTGCGCATGTTCTGTGCCATTTCATAGAAGGGATTTAAGTATCTATATATTGTGGTATGTGCAGGTTTTGGAATCAATCCAATGTGTACACTGAGGGGAGATGGTGTGCTTCAGGGCATGAAATTCTGGAACATGCACATTTACTGGGAGAAGAAAATTTGCTAGCATCATAGAAGTTCTACTCCTTGACTGGGGTGGGGTCGAGCAATTGTATTTGTCAGAATGCATCAAACTGTTCACTTAAAGTGAGTGATTTTAAAGAGGTGTACAAGACAAGAGAAGACGCATGTACCTATGCACCCACTGTCAACAGGATCAAGGGCATTCTGTCATTCATGATGAATTTATGATAGTCAGGGTATAGGTATGCCATATCATTGTGTAAGTATCACAGCATCTAAATATATAAATTCAAGTACATTTTGTCAAGAAGATATAATTCTCAACTCTAGTCTAGCATTCTCTTCAAAATAAATACCTATTTTATTGTAGTGAAAAGATCTTTGACACTATTATAGAAAACTGAACAATGGCTGTCTGTCATACACCTTAACATTTTTTTTTGTAGTGTCGCCAAAGTCTGTCAGCATTTGTGGGAATGTGTTTTGCCTTTGAATGGCATTTATGCTGAATAGTTCACACCAAAAGGTTTTATTAAACCTGGATGAACATGTGGACAGTTTACAGCTTTGTAAGCACTGGGCAGCTTGATGTCATTTGTTTTCTAGAAAAGAACTGATGACAGTATAGACTAATGCAGGGATAGGTTAGCATGAGGAAACCCCGTGTGGAAGCTTCTGGTGAGATTAAGTGAGAGTTTGAACCAAGTAGTGGGACTACAAATCAGAGAGCATGTTAAAGACACACTTGTTATTGTTTGCTTAGCCATAAATTTCATCATCTTCCATGGACTCTCTGGTATCTCATTTTATTAAAGATCAAATTCATTGTTCTTCTTCCAGTCAATAAAGTTCCTGCATATTTTGGTCCTTTCTTGCTCACCAGCCTCATTTCCCAATAGTCACTGCTCTCCTGTCTACTGAGACCAATCTGGGTAGCCTTCTCGGCTTGAAACACAAGATCATGCTCCTTTAGACCCTTAGAAGTTGCCATTCCCTTTTCCTGCAGGCTCTGCGGCTTAATTTTTTAGTGACAGGCCCCTTCTTACAGTTTAGGCATCAGCTTAAATATCAACTCCTTGGACAGTTCTTTCTTGACACTATCCCTGCCCTGCCTCTAGCATATGATCCTGTTGTGTTTCCCATGTGTCACTGTCATAGATAGGCATAGGTGTCAACTTGACAGTTGAAGGTTTGAGCTCTGAGCACATTTGTAGAGAATTAGTGGTTGAGTTAAGCCCAGAGCAAACCTGCAGGAGATTGTCTAGCTGACGGGGAAGGTCCTGTCCATGGTAGGTGGGACTAGGCTCTGGAATAAAATACTGAGAGCTGGTTGAGAGAGTTGGCATCCTTGTGAATGCTTGGCCAGACATGCTGCTCTGACAAATAAGGAATGTTCCTCTCTCAGCTGTTATGTACAGATAGTGTGGCCAGTTCCTTTAGCCCTGGTATTGGTGTGAGCTCTCCTGTCAATCTGGATTGAGAACTGTAACCAGAAAATTGTAAGAGAAAATAAACCCCTTGTTCCTTAAGCTGCTTGATGGTGATTTACCAGCAACCATGAAGCTGACTACTACAGTCACTAAAGTTATTTATTCACTTCTTTGTTGTCCACTGTTTTCATTGTCACTAGAGCACCTTGGCTCTTACTCCCTGTGAAGTTCCAGTTCCTAGAACGGTGTCTGATACAAAAACTTTTGAATGTTCAAGTGGAGAAAATCTGGACATATATTTGAATGTTTGGAGTCAGCAAAGAATGATAAATCATTAAAATTTGCTGTGATGATATAGAATTACACATATTAATGCACAAGCAAAAGGTCTAGAGTTCAGACCCCTAGATCCCACACAAAATGCCAAATGGATACAGTGGCCCTTCTGTGATTACAACCTTGGGGGAAAGTGACTGGGAATCCCCAGAGCAAGCTGGCTAGGTCAGACTGGCTCTATGTGAGAGCTATAGGTTTGACTGGAGAACCTGTCTCAAAAACAGTAAGGTGGGAGAGTGATTGAGCCTGGTATCAATCTTGGGCTTTCACACACACACACACACACACACACACACACACACACACACTACATACACACAACACATATACACACACTACATACATACACACACACACACACACACACACAAAATGGGCAAAAGATGAAGACTTGCACAACCAATAGATACAACGTAAGGTCCTTGAGAAAATAGGATTTAAACATGGGAGAAATTAATTCTAGGAGGAATGAGGAAATGAAAAATCTTTGAAAAAAATTGGACATTTCAGTTTGGCACCTAAGTGATGATAGAGATGCATCGAATAGAGAGACGAAAAGACATTGCAAGCAGAGGGAACAACTTAAGTGAACAGCTGTCGCAGCTGATAAAGTAACTTGTATTTAAAGTGTAGTGTGCATTGGGAAGTGGTCTGAAGGAAGATGGCATTAGAAAATTTCTTGAAGTCTGATGATAAAGGATATTGAATTCCACACTAAGAACTTTGTCTACAGGTGACTGAGAATCGATCAAGGAATTTTGTCTAGAAATATGACCAGGTTTGTGATTTTTAAAAGAAATTTTAGCAGCAGTTAAGTGAGTGAATTTAAAGGGCATAGAGATTATTAGAACCATCACTAAAAATTTTCAAGTAAGAGGTTGATTAATATCTAAGGCACAGAAGTGACATTTTAAATAGCTGAGAACCGACTTCAGGATTAGAATTGATGGATCTTAGGAACCACAAGACATTGAGAAGGAAAAAAGAAAACCAAGCTGACTTTGAGTTTCTTGTGGGTGGGATAGATGCACTAATCATTGATCTTCTGTGACCTTTGATTGATTGGCCCTCAGGTATAGCTCATTTCCTTCATTGACCTTTCTTCCCATCCTTAACTCCTAAACTTCTACTTTGGCTTCATTAATAGTTCTTTTCCTGCACCAGGTAGAGAACCTGCCTGCTAATCAATCTGCATGAGTAACCTTTCCTTTTTCTCTGTGTCAGCAGCTAAGTATCTTACAGATTGGCTCAATAGTCCCTCAACACTGTCAAAACTTTGACCAGGTATCTGAAGAGCTATGTCACAGTGTGGTTGTTCATCCTCTACCAACTTGTTGTATGCTCTAATTTATTCAATTTTAACCTACTGGACCCTTATGTCCACTTAGACCAGCCCATAGATGCTATTACAGTTAGATACAGGTATCAACTTGATGGTTGAGGATTCAAGCTCAGGGTACATTTGTAAAGAATCAGTGGTTGAATTAATTCCCAAGCAAGTGTGGAAGAGATTGGCTGATTGATAAGGAGACCCAGCCTATGCTGGGTGTGGCTGGTCCCTGGGCAGGTAGATAAGATGGAGGGAAGTGGGTAAGGAATTTGGCATCCTTTAGTACACCTGGCCAGACATGTTGGGATTGTCCTTCTCTCAGCAGGCATGTGAATGGATAATGGTATGGTCAGTTCCCTGGCCCTGGTGTTGGTTGAAACTGGACAAAGAACTGTTACTGGATGATTATAAGTCAAAATAAAATATCTTGATCCCTTACAGGACCTTTGGTCATAGATTTATCAGCAGCAGTACTTGCCAACTGCATCAGACGTTCTTACCTCCATCTTCGATAGCCACTATAGATTTGTTTTTAGTCTTTATGTAAGATGGACTTCTGATTACAGATTCAATATTGGGAAGAATACTGGGAGAAGGTAAATGTTGGTTGTTTCTTTTGCCTGCGGAATTTATGTCCTATACAAAACAATGACAAATGTCATCCTTCCTTTCCTTCTCTTCCTGATATTGCTACTAAAAAGCAAATCAGATGTGTTTTCTCAGAACATGAAAAGAGATCATGGAGAAAGTCCATCTTCCTAAAAATCACATAAAAGTCAAATGGAACATTCAGTCCTGTGTGTGCCTTAGGTTGAAGGCCCACATGCAGACTAGAGTGTGAGAGGACCATGCTGGGCACCGCAGAAACCATAGTGTAAGGCAGGGAGAAAAACCACAGAGCTCTTCAACACTGTGTGAAATTGCGAAAGAATAGATAGACTTATTTTTATTGTTCGGAGGGAATATGTCGATGACTAGAAATTTTGGTGCAGTAAATTTAGACTCAATTTATAAAAATAATCTTTCTTTATTTCTTTGTTCTCTCTCTCTCTCTCTCTCTCTCTCTCTCTCTCTCTCTCTCTCATTCTTTCTTCTTTCTTTGTTTTGGCCGTATTTGGGATTGAATCCAGGGCCTCTTGTGTGATAGGCAAGCAATCTACTACTGAGCTACTGTCTCATTCCTAAGACAATTTTCGATTATCAATTCTGTATACAACCAGAGTGGTTTTCATTCTGTACACAACAAATGTCCTTTCAGTGAGAGTGTTCAAAGTCTTGAGCAATGGTCAATGATCAGAAATGTCACTAAAGGAAATCCTATGAGATGGAGAATTGGTGAGATGAGACACACTTTGTTTTTTCTTCTGAAGCTAAACCCAGGTACATCCTTATTTTATTGCATATGGTGTACATATACATGTTTGTGTGAATATGTGAATGTATGTATGTGTATATTTGTGTATGTGTGTGCATGTATGTGTTTGGAGAACAGAGATCAACACTGACTGTCTTTTTGATTGCTTTCTAGCTTAATATTTAATGTATGTGTGTGGATATGTGAATGTATGTGAATATTTGTGTATGTGTGTGCATGTATGTGTTTGGAGAACAGAGATCAACACTGACTGTCTTTTTGATTGCTTTCTAGCTTAATATTTAAGACCGGGGTCTCCCACCGAATCTGGGGCTTGTGGATTTTGCTGAACTTGCTGGCCAAAGATCTCAAAGGGTCTGTTTGTGTCCAACCACAGCAGAGTTGGGAATCCAGATATGTTCACCATGCCTGCTGGGAGGCGGGGTCCAGACTCAGAGCCTCATGCTTGACGGACAAACAGTTTTGATGAGCCATCTCCTCAGCTTCTAGCCTTATTTTTCATCATCTCTTAACGAATAAATAACATGTAGGTAGTCCTCTACAATAAAAAGGATATTTTCAGACAAAAAACACAATTCAGGCCTGAACTAAACTGTAATACATACATTTTCTTCAGGCAAAATTATTCTAATTAAAATTTAATGTATTTTAAAATAAATTATTTGATACATATACAATGTTCATGGATCAGAACATATAATATTGCTCTCAAAACTAATCTCGGGGACAATACAATTCATTCTTAATCCAAACTAAATGTTTGAGAGTCTTAACAAATTCTAAAAGACATATAAATAAAGTGCTAGCAAACTAATAAAATCATCCCACATACTTTCAAAATAATGCTTTAGTGCTGACAAATTCCATCTCTAATTTTGTAATTATGTATGTATTAAGATTACCAAATTCTTCTCAAAATCAACTTTCAGTTATTTCAACTGCTATACAATCTGATATAGGGATAATAACAGGGACCAAACAAACACAGTGTATATATAATTTTTTTAAGTTGTGTTCTCTGGTGTAGAACCTGATGAGTCTGTGAAAATGTGCAACATGTGGTGGTACCACACCACCGCCAGAGGTTGCTAGTTGGTGTTGACTAGTATCATTGGGACCGCATCCAATCCCTGAGATTTAACTGATGATATTCTGCAGATGCTGTGCTGGATGAGTCAGTGCTAACGCATGTTTCTGCATTGCCAATCATAGATTGTAAGAACCACATCGTTTTTACTTCAACTTGATTTAGCCAAAGGCAAACAAATTTGCATGAGTATTTTTCTCCCTCTGGTTTGTGAAAATAACTGTGGCATGTAGGGTACTTAAAAACGCTTAATTCTGTCTGTTATATGGCATTTAATAATATGACCATCTTTATAGACTGGCAAAATGAGTTAAAAATTTTTAAAATGTATTATTTCTATAATAACTATGAAATAGCTACACTCAAAGGGCGAGCTCTCCAATACTCAGCTTGAAATGTAGGGCAATGGAAATGAATGGATGAATCACAGCAACCATTTGGCTCGTGGCACTGACTGTCTGGAAATAAAGTACCACGGGAATGGGAAAAAAAAGCAAAAAAATATAAAGATAAAGCTTCATTTTGAAAAACGATGGAGTTGGTGTGTGAGTGTGGCCTTATCAACTAAGTAAAGATAAAACTTCATTGCTTTTTTCATGTCTGTGAAGATAAATTAATAACTTAGAAAATTCTCAGCAAACATAAAGTGTCCCCTGTATGCTAAACCTCAGTATTTGTGGAACAAAATAACTCATCCAAAAACTTAACACCTATTTAATTTTTAAAATACTTTCCACCCTGGCAATAAGTCAACTGTTTCAGAAGGATGTTCAGTACATATTACCAATCACTTTTAATTTTGATAAGAAGAATGAAGCCATACAGACGAAAACTTTAATTATATTTTCTGTGTTTCTAACTTTTTTTTTACAATATCCATTTTTTTCTGTACTTTATCTTTTTATTTTCTATCAACAAGTTTTTGCTATTGATACTTCTGTTAATATATTTTTTAGTGTTTCTTGGAGGTTTTTGCATTCAAAATTATTAATAGTGTCTTTGCAATTAAAAACATCCATGGAATTCTTAAATCTCATTATACATTTCCATAGTTTCTGGTTTTTATAGTTTCAAAATCTCTGCTAAAATTCCTTTCAATGCTTTAACTCCCTTATTTGGGCTACTTGTGGATCTGTTTCTATGCTCTGTTATTTCTCTCAGATTCCAATTGCATTTTCTTGCTGGCTTATATTCCCAATTTTTTTCTGCCTCCCTCTATATGAAAACATGGTTTGGTGCTTGGAGTGATGTTATCTTCAACCAAAGAGAATTTCTTTTTATTTCTGATTGGTGGCTAAGGAGACAGAAACTAAAGTTTTCTTTACCCCAAATAGACTTTTAGTTCACTTAACGTTAGCTTTGCGTTTATCGTTATTCCAAAGTTTAGGAGATTTGCCAGTCCCTCTACCTTAGCAGGCTCTGAACGTGAATTTCTCTCCATTTAGTATCACAAACCTGGTAAATTCTCTGTTCAGTTTCTCGGCTTTTCAGCCATTTATGGCAGAAGTCCACAAGAGAAACAGAGTCAAGTGAGTTTTGACCTCGCGATTGTTTACCTTCTTGTAACTTCAGCGAATCAACAGGTATTATTTAAATTCTTTCACCACATTTATTGTTTTAAGTGTTGATTTGAAATTCCTAGTCCATCATTACAATAGATAGAACTCCCATAGATTTTTAAAATTCAGTGTTGTACTATTTAAACATTTATATTTACTTATTTTTCATATCTTGCTGTCTATATTTGATAATCTCTTGTTCCATGATCACATACAAGATTTTTTCAAACTGTAAATGCATGGACGTGGTTTGCTCCTGTTTATACTCATGCATGGTGAAACATTTCTTCATATGCATGGGAATATGATTTTGTTATGGCATATATTGTTGAGCTTCTATGAGAACTTTTTAGGTCTTTCTTCCAGAAAGAATTTGGTAAATAACGGATTACTTTTTTTCCAGAAAGTATTTGGTAAATATTATTTAGCACAAGTGGGAACCATTTTAGTAACCTGTCTACAGACAATATATATGCTTGAAATTTTGACCTGTATGACAACATTGTAGGGCTAATTCTCAGGAGTGATTGTATATGTGCATGTGAGTATGGTGTGTTTACCACCTAAACGCCTGATAAAGACAGACATTTTCTGATGGGTTTCCATTCTAGTATACAGTTATTTTCAATCCTTTTTACTGATACAATGGTATCTTCAATTTCTTAAATTAATGTAATCCCTGTCTCAAGGATCTATCAGTATATCACAACTATGACTACATGAGCTGATGTATTGAGTGAAGAAGAAGATACGTAACACATTCCAATGCAGATTAAATAGATATTAATAGGATCAATACTGGGATCAAATGAAAAATATGAAGACGATGAATCCATAAAGTTAAAACAATAAAAACTTGTGGGCATAGTCTTTGAAACTAAAATTTCTAATTTTCAATTAAAAATTTCAATCAAAATTTCAATTAAAAATGTTTAAAAAAAGAAAAAGCCTTTCCTAAAAGTATCTCATTCAAAGACTGATAGTCTTGACCTTTACCACAACCTAATTGTATGAGTTTATATGAATGTGGTAGATAAGTTCATCACCGAACTACTTAGGGGAATAGAGGGTTTTATTCTTGCTAGTTGTGAGTCTTGGTTACATTTCTTAGTCTAGCTTGGCAGGAAAGTTTGTGCCAAATCAGTAGCCAAGGGACCTGATCACATCACATCCACAGGAATTGCTGAGAAAGGCAAATTTTTCTCTCCAGACTGCAAGCCTGCGAACATTTGCTGAAGTATGTCAATTACTGAACGAGCTTCCTTCATCTTATTCACCTGCTTTATTCATTGTGGGGTGGATCTCCCCAACATCTATTAGATACCTTCAGGCTTGCTTAGGACTTGCCTCAACTACCAAATATTCACAGAAAGCTCAGACTTCAACTGTCAAGTTAATACCTCTATCTAACTAGAACAAGTAGAACACTAACAAATACCTTCATAGTGTGCATTAAATATATATGAATATGTGCTATTATGTCCTGATATAATTTGATAAGAATAAATTTCATATTTATATATAACCTGTAATAGTTTAGCTTGTTTAGGCTTATATATTTTCAACTATGTTTTTGTATGTAGTCTTTGTTCTACATTTTGAAAAAGATATAGAAACACCTTTAGCGTCCATCAACATGTGGTCATGAAACAAGGGTTTTCTAACAACAGCAAAGTGAAGGAGCTTGGATAGAGAATCAGTGCTACAAACTAGAGATTCCAGAGGTTAAGTTTGTATGAGTGGAAATAAAAAAAAATTAGTAGGACTCATCACTTAGAGAACAAAAGTTATTATTCAAACATCGTGCATAAAATACCACTACCACTAATCCATATTATATGATGATGAGAGACATTAGGTGAACTAGAAGATTAATGAAAGAATCAATGATAATTTCTGTCTCCATCCTAAATAAGAGTTGTGATGTAGCATCACTATTAGCATCTAATATAAATGGGAATAAGATCAGGTCTAGAGGGAAAAGTTGTGTTGAATTTTATGACTCAATATAGGCAAAGAACGATACTTAATTCCACAGCTTTCCACTTATTGTGTGATCATATGCTAGTGTTTCCATACCCAGACTAGAAACACTTTCTATATATCAAGGAAAAGAGCTGCAGAAATATATTTCTTATTTAATTTCTACTATTCTTTAAATGGCAGTTTGCAGAATGCATCTGGGTGTACAGCTAATGACCCATGAGCAATAAGCAACTGTTTAAGTAAAATGCACTATGAAAAAGCTTTTACCAAACAGCATTTTAATATTTTAAATAGATTTCCCATTGCAGGCTCTTTGTAACTGGATTAGTTCTCTGATGTGTTCTGACAGAGCTGTGGTTAGGGATACTCCATTAACTTTGTCTGTCATCTTATTTTCCCTAGTATCCAGCAGAACACCCTTATATTTCATAATTTGTATTGCTATCAGTGCTGATTTGTAAATGTGCAAATTATAATTAACAACGGCTACTACTTCTATTAAATATTAAATCATTCTTGCAGCTTATATTTTCCACAGCAGATGGAGCCCTGTGGTATGCAAATCTCCTTTCCTTACATCGTCAGCAATTTTTAAGCTATATTTTAGCTTAAAGATCACACTTTTCCCTGTTTGCTTTATGTTTCCTATAGTATTTAGGTTAATATTTATTCACCACAGATTCCCTTTCTACCAATAAGAATTTCATGGACTATTACATTCCAGCACTGTGGTTTTGTTTCCCTTCATTAATAGCTCCTTAATCATCTAGCCTCCCTATAAGTACAAGTGCTTGTTATTTGTACCGGCACAGCAGTATTGCGTAAGAAGCATTTAGTTATATTTTAATAAGTACAGCAGAGGCAAAAATGGTGGGTACGTCATCGTAGGTTTTAAGTTGAAATCCAATCTGTGTGCACATTCTCTCCTCCAACCCCCCTTCCATTATAAGCAAAAGCATTTAAGGTTTTTATATTGTATCCTAAACATTCTATTAAATGTCATCAGCTGATTCAGGAAAATGTATTGCAAAAATATTCAAGAAATATAAAATGTGTAAAAGTAATAGATGCTTGGGACGTGGAGAGGAATGTAAAAGTCTAACATTTATCAGGTATCCATAAACCACTAAGAAACACTGATAGAGAGTAACGTTCATATGATATATAGAACCTTTAGCATGGACTCTTATTTCTGGTGTCTATTGCAATGTTACTACATTTTTTTTAAAAAACACTAATCTAAAATTATTGCTGCCTTTCCAAACTGTGAATTCCTATAGTGTGAGTGTTTTGGCTGAGGGTTGACTTCTAACTTTCTTAGTAATAGAAAGATATAGGCATTCTTTAAACCCAGTTGGAATCAGAAGGTTGTATTTTCTTGACAGGTTTTTAATGTCAAGTTAAGTCTGCTAGTGAAACTGTAGAACTCAAAGGCATTAACCGACAAATTAAGCAAAGAGTAATGAAAACTTCGATGTGTTAGACTCATCATTCATTGAACTGTAATTGCCTTAGCAGCACAAAATTAAATTGTAACAAGTAAGGGTCCTGACATTTCCCGTAATTTCTTAAAAAAAATTTGTCCATGGCATGGAGGATAAACAGCAGTCACATGAAATACTGGATGTGAGTCTTTCTAATTAATTAATTTTATTTACTTATCTAAGAATTGGCCCTTCTGTAAGACACTCAAGGTTACTGTGACAGCCTGATTTTTGGACTCATTATCACTGAAAAAATCTGGTATATAATAGATGATATAAGTAAAATCAGACTCAACATATAGATTCTGTTGGTTGAGAGAAAAGACTGTCATAGAAGTGATGTGCCCATTTTGTGATCTTCACATATTCAGGGGGGAAGAGTAGAGGAGGAGAAAGATAAGGAACCTGTATGTAAATCCTAACAGGTTTCATGTCCCTTCAGGACTAAGAAGTTCCCCCTCCCAACGCAAAAGACTACAGGATAAAAAAAAAAAAAAAAAAAAAAAAAAGGATCTTTTTCTGTAGGTGTCTTAGCAGAGTCGAATCAGATAGCAGACAAAGGCTATGGGGGCCAAAACTTTGTGTTCTTTGAACACTGTAGCTTGGACAACTTTGTTCTGCGCTTTTGAGATTGTGAATTTCCCGGCAGCTCATGCCTGAGCTTGGGTGGGAAGCTGTGACAAACGTTTGAGTGAGAAAATATGTATCTGAGTTGGAGCATCTGCTTCTATTACTGAGGCTTCGAGAGGACTTTGCGAGTCAAGGAAATGAGTGGGTTTTATCTGGAGAGGAGCCAGGGGAAGCCAGATCTTCTGAAGACAAAGGAGGAACGGCTCTGCGAAGGCAGCTGTGGGCGAGGCTGAGGGGGTGAGGACTCGCCCGGCGGGCCCCTGGCTTGCTGTGCTCATCTGGAAGCAGGGAACCCACCCTTAGCAGCTCAGGTCGCCTTCAAATGCCCCTGTTAACCCATGGAAACGGCCCCATTAAAAAATCTTCCCAAGTGGGATGTCTTGGACAGTGCCTTTGTCTCAAGTTAACTGTGCACAAGGGCCATTGTGAAGCCTGTTAGACTCGTTCACAAATGTCTTCATGAAGAAGCACAGGGGTAGAGATAACGGAACCCCAACCCAAGCCCAGACCAAACCAAAACCAAAACCAACCAACCAACCAACCAACCAACCAACCAACCAACCAACCGACCAACCAACCAACCGACCAAACAAACAAACAAATAAACAAAACTGGATTCTAGCATGGGATGTCACATTTAAAGCTTACCGAACAGTCTCCATAAGGAGTCAACCCATTTCGTTAACAATTTGTAAAAACATCTTCATTCAGAAGAGGAAAGGATTTGTGTACTAAGCAAACAGTCTGCATATTCTCTGTAGCTTGAAAAAATAGGTTTTAGATTGTATTGTTCGATGGCGATGCTTGTCTTTCGGGGGCTACATTAAAGATGGTGGTGTGGGGCGAAGAGCAGGGGTGTGGTACTCCTGCAAGAACTAGATGGAAGTCTGGATGTGTTTCTTTTCGACCCCGCCTACGCCTTGGTAGCTTCTCATATTTGTTACTCACATTAATTCCTTCTTTGTCAATCTTTGCGTCTTTAGCCAATAAAATCTGTTTGCTATGGACACTCCGGTACTCTTGATAGGTTTCTGTGAACTAGTCACATGGTAGAGAGAGAGAGGAATTCAGTTCCTTCATCCCTGTGAAAGTGGGTTGTCCTTCTTCGATGACTTTCTCACTTCCTGGACCTAGCCACCATGACAGCTCCCTGGCTGACCATCTTTCCCTATTTGGCCTCATCAAAGTGTAGAAGTTCTGTGGCCTTTGCCCTCACTACTGTGTCAGGTTTATTTCATCTTATCTGGTAAATGGAATGAAATAAGAAGCCATCAGCTGATAAGGTTCTGTGGATAACATTTGCCTTTCCATAGTAAGTTTGCACTTCTATAGGTCAGAGGGGATGCTCTTGATCTGTGAGGTGGGTGAGAAAAAGGCGTCCAATTCTATTCCTGCCATTGGCTCAATGCCTTTGCTTACGAAGAGTTTTTGAATATTTGGGGAAGTCTTTGAGTTGTGTGGCAATTACAATGGGAAACGACTGAGAAAATAGATGAGCCGATCTGGGTAGCTAAGCAGCTTGCTCAAGGAGCAAGAATCTGCAGGCTTAGGCACACTGGTATCAGGCGCAATAGGCAACAAATAGGGCTGGAGAGGTGGCTGAGGGGTTAAAACTTTGTCTCACAAGTAAAAGGTCCTGAGTTCAGATTCCTAGTCTCATGAAAAAACTCCAGGTGGAAATGGTAGTGGCCTGCACTTTTGGCCCTGTGGGTGAAGCAAAAAGGAGGTAGAAGCAATCCAGGATGATTTCGGAAGTCACCATTGTTCTTCCACAAGGACATACAGTGCCCTCTGATATATACACACACAGATACAGATACACACACACACAATAAATAAATAAAATATTTTAAAAATGGATAGCAAATAGCAAATGTAGGTAAAGAGCCCTATAACATCTAATCTTAAACACTTGTGTTGCATATATATTAATTTTAATAGATTAGATATTTTATAGATTAGTATTTTTATTTTCTGGTTTTGAAGATCCTTCACTGTATTCACTCATTATGGGCAAATGTGTTCTTTGGAAAAATTGACTTGAAAGGAGCTCCTTGCAAGATGATGTTTTTGGGGGAATATTGGGGCTTAGGAGAAAGAGGACGGATCTCATGAATGGATACGCTGCCTCCGAGACCATCGGAATTGTTCATTGGTGTACTGAAGGCTCTGAGAAGTCCTGTAGTTGAAGAAGCCTGCTTGAGTTTGTTTAATTCAACATTTCCCAAATGTGTAAATCTTTTGCTCACAACATTCTGGGGAACCGGTTTGCCAATTAACGCAACCGTGGAGGATGGGAGGGGTGATGGTCTGCTGCTGTAGACATCTGCTTGCGCTCTAATTACTAGTAGAGAAGGGAGGAGAATATGTTGGCTGCAGGCTGCTGTAGGCAGCACCGGTAAACACACCCAGTTTTTTCACTCTTAGTTACTCATTAAGAATTTACTAAAGCATCAGTGATGTAAAAAAGATGAAATAAGGAGTTGGAAAGCACCAACGGGAAGCTCCATCTCGGCTGCAGAGATGACTCAGCCAGTAAAGTATTTTCAGATTTGAGGTGATCCCCAAACCTATATACACAGCCAGGTAGAGATGAAATCCCGAGAGCAGAGGAAGCAGAGACGCGCAGATCCTGGGGTTCCTGACCAGCTAGTCCACCATGATCCCCCAGCTCTGAATCAAATCCCCCAGTTCCAAGTCACACCCCCAGCTCCAAGTCACACCCCCAGCTCCAAGTCACACCCCCAGCTCCAAGTCACACCCCCAGTTCCAAGTCACACCCCCAGCTCCAAGTCAATGAGAGATCTTGTCTCAACAATCAAGGCAGACTGCCCTTGAGGAAGACAGCAGAGGGTGACCTCCAGGCTACACACACACAGCCTTACATCTGTGCATTGCACAGATAAACACACACATGCACACCCATGTACACCCTTATATCTGCGCACACACACACCCTTACATCCACACACACGCATACATACACACACACACACACAAATACACAGCCTCACATCTGTGCATGCACACACTCATAAACATACACACACATACCATGCACACCCTTATATCTACACACCCACATACACACACATCTATACTTTTACATACATACATACACACACACACACACACACACATTTACATCTATGCCTCCATACATACACACACAAGAAAGAAACTCAGTTCTTTGTTTTGAGGTGTATGGAAAGATGCGATGGACCATTTCCATCTTAACTACCTTCTAAACATGTGCTGAAGTCGAAGCTCGGTGGTGAGTGGTTATCGGGCTCTTGAGATGCGCAGGACAGTCATCTGTGCTGACTGTCAACCATGGTCTGTGCTGATGTTCAGACTCAGGAAAGAAAGAACCAAACAGAAGCTTCATTTAAAGGCCTTTTGCTCCGTGAGACTTGGAGATTTCCTTTCTCTGACACGGACAGGAGGCACAGGACCGGAATCAGAACGTTGTCTTTTGGATCCCACCTCTGTTCTTCACGGTGTTGTGTGCAGAACGTTCCTGACACTATCAGTTTGAGGAACTGGTTACTTCTCTCTCCCTGAAGCAAAGCTGAAGCGAAGCAAAGCTGTTGGGTAGAGACTGATCATATCCTTCGTAAAAAATAAAATTCTATCAAGTTGTTAGATATTTTGTCAAATATTTTATTTCTATGGCTCTTTTTTCCTTCTTCCCTTCCCATCTCCTACCCTTCCTATCCTTCCTCTCTTCTCCAGTTCCTTCTAATTCCCTCCCTCTCTTCTGTTTTCTCCTCCCCTTCTCCCCGTCCTCCTTTGATACTATGGGCTAAATATAGGGCCTCATTGATTCCAGGTAAGCATTCTACCACTAAGCTGTATCCACAGCCTTCTTTCTACTTTTTTTTTTCTGGGACAGGGTAGGCTAAGTTACCTAGGCTGGCTGCGAACATGTGATCTTCCTGCCTCAGCCTCCCCGCCTCACCAGCAGAGATCACAGGACTACCAGAATCTGGCTTGCTCTCATTTTTCTAATTCCTATATTCAAAATAATGAACTTACATACAAGAAGCTGTCTTAAATGCTTTCCATTTTTTTCTCTACTTCAATTTCTACCACATCTCTAAGAGTTAGTGTGATGATCTCACTTTACAGATAAGAAAATGGAAACTAACAGAATATAACCACGATATTACACCACTGAATTTCCAGTGCATTAGATTTCTGCTGTGCTTAGCAACTTGGCTTCCATTCATTCATTCATTCATTCTTCATTCATTCATTCATTCAATAAGTCTGATACTATGAAGCTCTTTCAAGGTACTGTGTAGCTTAGTTCTGTGCACACAGTAACTAACAAAAGGAACTAAAATTCGTGTCTGTGTGGAGTTTCAATTCCAGTGAGGAAGAGGGGGAATGGCCATGATACATATGTAGTCCATAATACTGCTAGCAAAGGGGGCGCCAACATGTGAGGAGCCAGACAAGGCCACCTACTCTTATTACATCTACCCTTGAATGTGCTATTACAACAAGACTCCAGTTTAACAGCTTTTTGTCTCTGGCCAGGGGGTGACATACAGTGCCCAGCAGAATGGAATGAAGGGAATTGCAGGAGCAGCAAAACTGCAAAAGAAAATCAACAAACCACAATCCAGAACTTCAGAGACTCTATATCAATCACATAGAACTAGGACAGCCTAATCTCTCCCCATCCTGGAGCTCAGGGACATTTGCGGAAGAGGGGGCGGTAAGATTGTAAGAGCAAAAGGATGGGAGGAGCAACGATTTGCAAGATTCTCAACAATAGTTGGGGCCAAAGCAATCATAATGGGACTTTGCATGCCCTGCGCAATGTCCAGCGCACTGTTGCCCTCATAAAGTCTAGCATCTGTTAAGGGCACCGAGACCCCTGTAGGCAAGGGATTGACAGCCATAGTAGTGATCTTATGCTTAAGGGGAACAAGAGAAAGGGCTTATGGAAATGCCACTGGGTCCTTATATGTCATTGGAGAGGAGGACCCAGTGGAGAGTTAGGCGTACACAATAAAGGACTCTCTGGGAATTGGGGGGGAGGCACTGGGGGAAGGGGAGGGGGAGGAGGGGGGAGGGAGGGAACTGGTAAAAAATTTTAAAATGTATAATTAAATTTTTAATAAAAAAAAAAAAGAAAGGGAGAGAAGGGCAGAGGGATGGAACTTCAAACTAACCAGACAGGGTTGGATGGTGGCTACCAACTGAGTATTTTTGGGCAATGAGTGAATTGACATTTTACGTATAGGGAAGAAGGGCTCTGATCAGAGGGTACAGGCAGAGCAGGGTCCTGAGTTGTATCCATACAGCTTGTATCTTTATATGTGGGTTGTGTCTTGGGGTGTGTCCTGGGGCTGTGTCTGTGGGTGTGTCCTGGGGTGTGTCTGTGGGGTATGTCCTGAAGTATGTCTGGGGGTGTGTTCTGAAGTGTGTCTGTGGGGTGTGTCCTGGGGCACATCTGTGAGGTATGTGCTGAAGTGTGTCTGTGGGGTGTGCTGAAGTGTGTCTGTGGGGTGTGTCCTGGGTATGTCTAATGAGGGTGTGCCTGGGTGTGTTTGTGGAGTGTGTGCCTGGGTATGTCTATGAGGGTGTGCCTGGGTGTGTTTGTGGGGTGTGTCCTGCGTATGTCTATGAGGATGTGCCTGGGTGTGTTTGTGGAGTGTGTGCCTGGGTATGTCTATGAGGGTGTGCCTGGTGTGTTTGTGGGGTGTGTCCTGGGTCGTATCTGTGGGGTGTATCCATGGAAAGTATGTCATGAAGTGAGTCTAAGATGGGTGTGTCCTGAGACATGTCTGTTGTGGGTGCCTAGGAGAAAAGGCATATCCAGTGGAGCTAGAGCAAAGCGTGAGGGAGGGTGGGAATGGATCAGAAGTCTGAGGCACGAGGACCTGCACACCAGCCAGGGCTCTGGCTTCTCTGTGGACCTGGGGCACAGGGGAGCTGTGAACAGAGGGGTGACATGATCTTATATTCATTGGCCATTTTGTTGCTAATACACAGTAGGGTTAAGGGAAGAAGCAAGGAAATAAAAAACCTGCTCACTTTTAGTACAGAAAGAAGTGTATTAGAACTCACTTCCAAATTTCATTGTGTGTCATTAACCTTGTTGAGTTCATTTTCCATATAGCAAAATGAGTGTGCTGGGGAGGCCTTTTCCAACACCTATTTGTCTGGGCCAACTACTTTCTTTTAGCATCTTGAAGCCATTTATTTGTCCATGTTGGTGCTATAACCAAAATGAGTTTTTCTATAATAGTGACATAAATCCTGGAATTCCAATAGAAGATTGTATTAAATAGGATTTGGGGAGCAGTAGGTGGTGTATTCTGACTTCTTATCAAAACCAGTATAGTTCCTGGCATAAACTGGTTAGTAATTTGAAAACATTACCTGTACAGTTTCCATCAGAAGGGACAGCATGCATCGAGTACAATCTCATTAGAGGCTGCACAGGCTTTGAACCACAAGGCCTGAAGAGGCAGCATTATGGAATTATAACTTATTTATTCATTTCCTTTATTCTTTGACAACTTCATATTTGAATAGAATGGACTCATTTCATTTTAGCTCCATCTTTTCTAACCCACTCCCTATCTTTCCCCCCTTCAAAACCTTCTTCCTGACCAGTCTCCCTTCTATTTTCATGTCATTTTGTGTGTCACACACTGAGTTTAGTAAGTGTTGGTGGCAGTATCTTGTGCCTGAGTACTTGCTCGAACATGGGGAGTGGTGTGTGTACCAGTGCCCCCACCACTGAAGAAAGATGCTCCTCTTCCTACAGCCACCATTAGTCCCTCACCGAGGAGTGGTTCTATAAACCAGATCTCATGCAGCTCTTGTGGAGATAAACAGAGCTGGAGTGAATTTAGTCCTGATATATTCAACACACACTCTTGGGCTGCATCCCTCTCTACCCTCCTCGTTCACTGTAGTTACTGGCTTTATTGCCCAATCCTTAGCTCTCAGACCTTCCGCACCATGTGGATGGGCAGTTTGGTTCTGTTATTCTTATTGGGTTAAAGGAGCTGTAAATCACATAGCCTTGTCATAAGCTCATCTATGGCTATTCGAGTAACTTTATGGGCCATGCTTAGGTTAATGATAGAGCAAAACACATTAAAATGGAGTCCTATTAATTAATCTGGTGGTGACACACATTGCTGATACGTGAAAACTAATAGCAACTATTGGGTTTTTAGTTCATCTCCTATTAATACATACAGGCATGTTGCATGAGTTCATTCTCCCATTCAGCCTTAGGAATGGCTCAGATTCTTTCAACTTATCAAGTGACAATATTCCAGAAGGCTTTCTGCTAGCAGAATACAACTGCCTCGTTCTTTCAAGATGCAATAGCACTATTGTGAAATTTCAGGTATGCTGTGTGACCAAGCAACATTCTCGGTTGACATAAATGTGTATTGTGTAATTTATGGGAAGGTGAGTCATGATTCCTATATTATTCAAGGGCTCACTATGGATAGTGGAAATGCAGCAAAGAGGAGATTGTTCAAAAATGATCAGGTTACTCTGAGGTTCTCCCCCATCATATTTGACTTATTTGTTTTTACAAAGAATTGGCCAGCCCTTTCATGAGGATGGGGGATACAAGGGGAAAGGGGAGGAGCAGCCATTCTCCCACTAAAAGTTTGTATGTCTGGAGATTGAAGAGTGAGTCTGATACACTGACGGCTGTTCTGCATTTCTAGACTAGTTAGCAATTAAACAATAAGTCAGAAACATGCACTGCTGCATGTGTACAGGCTTGAAATCCACTATCATTTTAAGACAAAGTGGTTAAGAGGGTATAAATGTTAGTATTCTGTCGCCATCCCTGCCACCACAAATCTCCAACCTACTATTTTCCTACCATACATTTCCTAATGATGCTTCTGTTGATAGAAAGCCCCAGTCATTTTTTATTAATGGATGCTTTGACTTCTCTCCACTCTCTTTCCATTGGCACAGCATTTCCTGATTAAGAATGCTGGGTGAGTCAGAATATTCCTTGCATAATGATTGGTTACTTGGAATGGGTACCAGCTCTTCCTTTGTGATAAAGAACAGTGTATATAAATAAGGGTAAGAGATTTTCTTGATGTTCAAGGTCTTTGGTCTCTGAGTTACAGACTATAAATTTCCCAGACCACATTCCAGAGGCCAAACTCGTGCTGAAGTAAACAGAGGTTATTTGAACAAAAATAAATAAAAACAGTAGGACAATGCCCTATTATTATTTATTGTTGTTTATTTTTGATGACCCTGAAGATAATGCGGGGCTTAAAGTATTGAAGAAGTTTGGAGATTTTCTGGTGACTTATTCTCATGCAAATGTTTTAGCACATGTCTGGGCATTGTTTTCTTCTATCACATATATATTTCCAGCTTCCATGGGTAAATCAACATCTTTATCCATACTGCACGTTCAACGGCTGTAAATTCAGTCTGTATTCTCATTAAATGTTATGAATATGTGATTTTCATTTTTGATTTCAGTGGGTGTTTCCACAAACGATTCTCTACCACAGCATCTGGCCAGGAAATGGTGTCTGTGAATCAGAATTACGACAAGTAATTTTATTTTTCTTTTGTAGGCTCACTTCTGTAATCTCTCCCAAGCAAACAGGAGGCGATTTGGATTCCACTCTCTCTTAATTCTCAGAGAGCCCACTGGTGAACAGACTCTAGGCGTGATTTTGCATTTCCTGGTATGAATGCTTTAGGAACAGATGGAAACATGTCTTGGGTCCTTCCACACCCACATTCAAGCCACTACCATGGCTTCATCACAGGGCGTGAACAGCTTCTAAGAGATTTTTCACTGCATTCTGTTTCTATAACAGCTGTTGCTAGAAAGATCTCTTAAAAATGCAGATAGTATTCTACCACTCCCTGTTTCAAGCCCTCCATATTGTTCTTGGGATAAAGATGAAATTCCTGAGTGTTGCTCATGAAGCTCTGCTTATTCTGGTCCTTACCTGCTTCTCCACATAGTTATTCCACCCTTTCCTTCATGCCTCATGCTCTCACCACAGAAAGGAATTTGGGGCTCCCCAACTGTCTTCGCTTCACCCCAAGCCTTTGTAGGTGCCTTCCCTTGGCCAGAATCACCATAACACTCTTCATACTGCAGAATAGATGCTTCTCAACCGGCACATCTGTTTGAAGGTCTTTTCTGCAAGAGACTCTTCCTTCCTCCATGGATGGACTCTGGATGTCTAAGATTTCTGACCTTTGACTTTTCAAAACAGACCATCCTTGTGAATCTGTCATGTCAACTTCTCCCATTGTGGTGGGAGAAGTTGACATGACAGATTCACAAGGATGGTCTGTTTCGTGAGATTACTGATTGCTGGTATTTCTTATTCGTGTATTCTAATACTTTGCTCTGGACAGGCATGTGGGTATGCTACAAATATGCAAAGAGAACAAACTGTCCTGATGAAGCAGTCTTCCATTCTAGTCACTTCCAGTTACACCTTTATTCTTCTTTGTTTAATGAATCAGTACATCTACCGTTTTGCAAAACCTGGCTCAGATGGCATGTTTAAACTCTGACATTTATGTGTCGGAGACTTGGCACTACCAAAGAGACACTGTACATCTGTCATATGACTTTTTTTTTCTGAGAGCCATGAATAGGACACCAACAACAGACCAAAGAAATGATTCCGTGCAAGTCTAGCTAAGTGAATGGTGAGTTTATTGGGCGAGGGGTTACTAACAGGTCCACTGATCATTCGAATGTGATTGCATCGCTTGTACGGGAGCTGGCTCATGAAAGCTACATCCCTGCCATGTGCTAGATAGCCTGAAGGTAGCTGAACTGTTTGGAGCGTTATCCCTTACATAACCTTGGGGACCTTATATAACTTTGGGGAGGGTTCTTGTAACTTCCTGAGACTTGTGTGTGTGTATGTGTGTGTGTGTGTGTGTGTGTGTGTGTAACAAAGCACACTTGAGAGCGTGTGCCTATGAAGGCCCAAGGTTGACACTGGAATTCATTCTGTATTGTCCTCCCTCTATATTTCTTGGCTTTGGGGTTTCCGGGGCTTTGCCTTCCAGGCTGGAATTACAAGCTGTCTGAGGATCTGAACCCAGGTCCTCTTACTTCCAAGGCAAAGGCCCTAACCCCTGAGCCAGCTCCCGTTCTGAGCTTTTTGTTTCATTTGCTTCCTGAATCTCAAGGCGCCTTCCCCATCTCTCTAGATATAAGGTTTCACTTCTGAGGGATACTTGCCCAATATCTGAAATCAGGCTGGAGAGATGGCTCAGGGGTTAAGACTCTGTCTCACAAGCAGAAGGTCCTGAGTTCGGATCCCAGATCCCAGGTAAAAGCACCAGTTGGAAACAGCAGAGGGCTATATTTTCAGCCCTGGTGGGCGGAGCCTGGGAAATCCAAAGCAAAGCAAGAAGGAGGTAGAAATGATCCAGATGATGCCGAAGTCACCCTTTGTCCTCCACAGGGACACAGAGTGGCCTCTGATACACACACACACACACACACACACACACACACACATGCACACACACATACACACACACATACACACACACACATGCATGCACACACACACACATGCACACACACACACATAGATACACGCGTGGGCACACACGCATACAGGTACACATACATAAAATAAATAAAATATCTAAAAAAGAAAAAAACTAAAAAAATCTTAATTTTCTTCCTCAAATAGGATCTTGCTTTATGTTTCCTTTTCAGTGGGCCCAGGCATGATGACAAGAGGAAATTAAGTTACAGCATTCTAAAGCCTGAGTTTTAAAATAATTTAGTAATTTCTCTTACTTTCTGCCATAGATTTAACTTCAAATGTTGACAAAAGTTTTTGTATTTTGGGAATTTAAAAATATAACAGGTGTGGGTACTTAAATATGCTCACATATGCTATTGCCAGAGTGTAAAATTGGCAGAGAATTTCTAAGTGAGTTTTAATAGGTATCAAAACTTTTGTTAGTACTCTTGAACTGTATTAATTCTCCTCCTAGTAGAACTCTATCCTATGGAAACAAGACTGCCTGTGACCAAAGACTTAGAGTAGCTTAGTTTTAAAGGTGAAAAGTAAAACAAATGAGGAAGACTTGTATGTTAATACTAGTCAAATTCCATTTACACTTTTAGGCAATATTAAGAGACTTTTACAATATTTGTGTTCATATTTATGGGTGTCTAGGCACAAGTATGCACTTGCATGGGGAAGCCTGATATCTTTGGGTTTCCACAGGCACACACACAGTGCCCTCTTCGTTACACACACTCATAGACACAGATATGCACACCCCCCCCAAACACCCCCCCCCACACAGGAAAAATAAAAATGAACTGAAACTATATGTATTCAAGATGGAGAACATACCTGGGTGTCTTCCTCATTATCTCATCACCTTATTTTTGAGACAGGGTTTCTTGGTGAACTTCGAGTTTACTGACTTGCCTAGATACTCTTTCCAGGAAGCTGACCCCCCGAGTCTCCATCTTAGTGCCGAGATTACGGGCATGAGGATCTGAACTCAAGTCCTCTTGCTTGTGCCTCAAGCACTTCACTGAGTTACCGCCTAATTGTTAAAAAGGCTATAAAACAATAAGTGCCACGTGACTGACATTTATAATATATGTGGAGTGTAAGCATGTGTTTGGAAGTGTACAACAAAGATACTCAAAACAGTTCTTCCCTGTGGGATTACAAATGTAAAACAAAAACAAAAACAAACAAAAACACTCCGTTGATGTTGACGCCCCATTTTCACCCCATCATTCCTCCTGCCTCACAGTATACACTACAGCCATGTAATTTGATGACGCTGGCGTTCCATAAGTGGGTCATCATTGGGTCAAACGAGTCAGCACCGTTCACAGTTCACTCCTTCCAGATGTGGTGTTTGGGGTATAGGCAGATATTTAATCACGGCTTCTTTTAACCTTTAAAAATTATCTGAGGACTGGACAGATGGCTCAGAGGAGAAGCTTTTGCCTCCAAAGCAAAAGGACCAGAGTTCAGATCCCAGATCCCATGTGAAAACACTGGATGAAAATGATGGTGTCCTGCGCTTCTGGCCCTGGAAGGCGGAGCCTGGGAAACCTCAGAGCAAAGCAAAAAGGAAGGACAATCCTTTTTGATTCCGGAATATACCCTTGGGCCTCCACAGACATACACAGTACCTTCTTCTACAACAAACATAGGCAAAAATAAAAATTAGCTGAAACTGTATACATTCAAGGACAACATTATGTGTGGGTGTACAAATATATAGTGAATAAATTAATTCTCTTGGATTAATTAGCAAGTTGGTCTCTCCGAACAGGTTTTTGTTTTGTATAATGAAGCATTTGTGATTTATTATTTCAGCAGGTTTCCAGTCCGCATTGATATACTCGGCATGCTCCCCATGTTCCGCTGAGATCTCTGGAACTTCTTCATCCTGCACATCTGAAGCTTTGCGTTCTGTGCCTATATTTTCCTAGAGCCCAGTATTGACCTTGTCCTTAATGTCTGATTCAGAGGAAAGCATATGGATCCATTTGCTACAATTGAAGAGAAGTAAAGACTTTATTTAGTGCTTGGACTGCAGATCCCCCCCCACCACCACCAGCATCAGTATGTCAGCATGTAGTGCTGGGTGGTAGTGGAAAAGAATTTGTGAACATTAAGGATGCCAAACTTAGGATGGACACATGGAAGGCAGAGCAGAAGTGTTATAGAATAAGACCTTTAATCTGGTGACATCACGGCCGATTTATGAAGATGGGTGAATAACTGGATCATCTAAGGTCTGCCCTAATTTTCCAGTGACTTTACATAATGTAAATGATTTAAGGCAGATGGCATTGAGGTTTTTATTACATGAATATAAAATGAATGAAACATAAATGAAGTAGTTTTAACTTTTGGTGAATTCCAGTACTTTTTGAAAGTTATGCACTGAATACATATTACTTTTATAATTAGAGAAAGTTATTTATTTTTAAAAAATGCACTATTAGCCAAAAACTGGCAAAGCTCCTTTAAGCCGGAGTATCTCCTCTCCTGAGTCTCCCTCTTTTTTCTCTACTTCCTGAAATCCTCTTCCACATATTCCCACAAGAGCCAGAGAAGCCAACAAAATGTCAAAATTTTGTCACTCCATTAATTAGGAGACTCGAATTGGGTGAGGCACAACCTACATTCTGTGAAATTGATTGGCAAGTGACTGGCAGAGCCACCCTGTAGCTAACAGGGCAGTGACAGAGATGGGCTTGATTACTGTTTATCATTCTGTGACTCATGTTCAAGGCATGGAATCATGGGAGGACTCAGAGACAATGGCTCTGTCCCACTGATGTGAGAGGATTCCTAGGCAGCATCTAGAACGACCCTTGCTAATTGGGCAGAGTGGTCAAGCAGAGTGAGCATGGGTCATGTAGCTCCCTAAAATTAGAAATAAATGTAAGCTAGGTGTGTACTGACAGGGCACCAAATTGCTTAGAATGTAAGGTGTGATAAGATGGGGAGAGGTAAAGAAGCACCCCATGGAGGGACACTCTCTTGTGGCAAGTGTTCAGGCAAATAAATGGTTAACAGTAAGAGAATGAAGCCAGTATTTTACTGAGAAGGTGTTTATACCTTGTTGCAACTTCTTCACCGAAACACTTAAGGGAATAAGGTTCCTTTGCACTCACAATTCCAAGTTTCGCTCCATCCTTGTGGGAAAATCATGGCGACAGGAGTTGGAAGCAGAGGATTGTGGGAAAATCATGGCAACAGGAGTGGAAGCAGAGGATCACATCAGATCTGCAGCCAGGCAAGAGGGAAGGAAATGCCGGCTGGTGTGCCCTGCCCAGTGGGAGGTCCCACCCACACTGGCCTGGGTCTCCACCCATCAGTTATGCTGGAAGACTCTCTCAAAGGCATTCCCAGAAGCAAACTTTAGTCTAGAGAATCCAGAGACCTGCCTCCTCTGTATCAGATTGACAGTGGATACTAACTAACGGAACTAGAGGGACAGAAAGGGCCCAGTGGCCAACACCAACAGCCCTGTGGACTGTCCACAGGCGTGATAACTTCTGCAGGAGGATGAAGGCGTCCAAGTGATTCGGCCAGCACCTCTGTCTTTGGTCCATATCTTGCGCTGCCTGGGTCCAGGTGACAGGCGCTAACTAGGCTGTGGTTGGGCACATGTGACATCTTATGGGGGCCCTTTAGGGACTTTGTTCATGAGCTTCACTTCTACGAATGTGTTAGAAGTTGGGCCAGGGATCTCTTTGGGACTCCAGGAAATGTAACGGCTTTCAGATCCACGACTGGCCCGCGTGTCTGTCCATCTGCACACACCAACCAATGGAGAGCTTGTGTCTCTTGGAGGGCAGTGTGGACTCCCAGGGGATGGAAAGGTGTCACTCTCCCCACCCCCAGAGTGGCATTCTCAGGGGAGCCAGCAGCCTTGGAGGCGAGACTGCTCTCCTGACAGCTGCTCTGCAGAGGGATTAAAAACCTGGATTTTAAAGAAGCAAATGATCTTTAAAAAAAAAAAAAACTTAGCGCACAGCTGCAAGCAGCCCGATGAAAACACATTTAAAAATAATCAGATGCGTTGAGGGTCTGTCTGCTGCCAGCACTTCAGTCCAGACTTCTGCCGGCTGCCTTTCAAGGCTGCAGCCTCAGGCGACAGGTGTCCGGGACTGAAGAAAAGAGGCAGAAAGTTTTATGATCATGCAGGACCTACTGGCCTTGGCTGTTTGTTTGTTCTGTCCTAATTGGGGTGCATTGCATAGCTTTGAATGGTACCTGGCAACGAACAGGTTGTTTCGAAAGGTCACCTAGTTAAAGAATAAGCACTTCTCAGTGATCTTTTCAATCCCATGAAATCAACTGATCGCTCTGCTATAGAGGCAGAGAATGCGGCAAAGGCACTTGCCTAGAGTTCCAGAGATGATGAGGCGCTGAGACAGCTACCTTCTGAACGGTCACTAATGCTAATGAGAGCGCCTTGCATTTAGAGGGCGCTTCTGATACTCTACCCTGCTGTGAATTCCCGCCTCTTGGTCAGATCCTTGAAATGCTCTTGGAGTGATAAATTTCCAATGGAGACGAGTATCTCCGGAAAGGCCTCATAAAATACATAAAACATAGGAAGAGATCAGCGCCATCTCAGAGAATTAAAATTCTTCATCATGAGTTGCTGAAGTCCAAGAATCATGCCTTTCCCCAGAGCAGGACCATAGCCTTCAGGACAGAGTCCTTCCAAGCCAGCTGCTAACAGCGTGGCCTTGACCAGAACCCTTCTCTCAGATTTCTGGCCCCTGAAATAGAGATAGTCATCTCTACCAAGCCTGCTGTGATGAGGTCAAGTAGAGGAATGTAAATAAGGTGAGCAGTGTCTATCCAGAAAACCATTTATTGGGCATTGAATAGGCTTTTAAATAATTGCTTTATTTCAAAGTACAAATTAACTCCCAATTCAGGAGGATGAACAGCTCGCTGAGTCTTCATGAAACAGTAGACATAGGAAGAAAATGGAAAGCAATGCTGGAGAGAAAAAGAAGAGACTTTTTATTTTGAGGTTGAAATCTCACTGTTTAAAAAACATATTTTTAAAGTATTTTATTATTCAGTATTTTATTACTAGAAAGAAAGAAAAAAGAGAGAGACCACATATGTGGTGTATTTATCTATAAAATGATATATACATATCTAATATATATATATATAAATCAAATTTAAGAATGCTTGTTACTGAACTAACAGTAGAGAATCAGGGAGAAAGAATGAGATTGGTCAAATTTCTGAGATTATTGTCCTCAAGGTCACATGTGTTTTCATCAGACCTGGAAGTCTAACTAGGGCTGAAGAACAGTTTCTTGTAATCAGTAATGGAGTTGAGAGCATAGCTCAGTGATGGAAGGCTTGTCTGCCTTACTTGAGACCGGAGTTCCTTTCCATAGTGTAACAAAAATACTAACAATGCTATCATACAGCAAATGTTGAAAATGGACAGCTGTTGTCATTAAAAGAACCATTAAGTATAGCCACATGACACTCTTAAGGCTTAAACATGTCTTTCCTTAATCTGAAAATTGTTATAGCAATAAAATATGTCAAACTCTGCTCTGTAGTTACAATTACTCATCAATATTTTCATGCTCATAACAACTTCATGCTAGGTACCATGTTTTAGTCCTTTTACAAATGAGGGAACTGAGATGCAAATGCACTATGACTTGCTCAAGTTCATACAACTTTATATTAGAAGAAATTTCAAACCAGGCATCTGGCTCTAGACTTCACTTACTACATAATCATTTTCTTAGTTATGAATCAGGTATTGCCACAAGCTATCTTGAAACACCACATGTACCTTAAGCATCTAAAATCTAGGGTATGTATTACAGTTTGCAACAAATACTCATCTTGAAATTTGCTATGTTGACCAGTATTTTTCTGTTTAAAGAGTGCTGGATTTGGGAATATAAAATATTCTGCAATAACAATAAGCATGTGGACTTTCAAGTGGAATGTAATATATATATATATATATATACATATATATTTATCATTCTTTATTGTCAAATATTTATATGCACACATATGTATTCACACATATATATCATTACTTATTTATCTTCTGGATACTGCCCTCCTCTTTCCTTATTGAGGAATGGTCCTCTCACATCTGCACTTTTGTAACACTTTGACTAAGATACAGACCTTTTGGTGTGCCTTGTGACTAACTGTAGTGCATGTCAGTCTTTCTCACTGCAGGGAGCACTTCGTCATGGTGCCCTCCTATCTGTAGTATCTAGCACTATGACTGCCACACAGATAAAGTGTTTGATAAATCATTATAGATTAATGAATGCGTGGGAGGAGGGATGGTGGACCAAATCATATTGGAATTTTTCTCTATTTCTTTACCAAACTCAAATATCACTTCAATTGATGTACTGATTTTACATGGACTAGAGACCATATAGCCAATTGGGGTAGCTCCCATCTTTCTGCTACTGAATCTGTGCCCTTGGGCAGGTCTTTGAACAATATCTCCCTTTGGAAGAGGACACAGATATTGAAAACACCAGGCTGCTCTCAGAAAGGAATGAAAATAATTCATGTGCAAAATGCTATTGAATACAAATGTTTAAAGACTTTTTAGTATGGCTTCTCATGACCAGACGTGACTATTAGGGAAACAGTAACATGCATTTGTCCTGTTTCTATCTCCTGGTGTTCTGCTAGTAGCTGTGGATCATTGTAGAGGCTAAAGACAGTTATATTTAGTAGGTCTTTATGCCTATAAACAGAAACTGGGATTGTAAAGTGAATCTTACAAAATATAGGACACATTAGTTAAAAAAGAGTAAGCCTGTATTAGACCATCAAAAGTCAAAGATGTAATTTGAAATGATGAACATATCCATTTTAAGTTACACATCACTTTGCATAGTTAATATCACTGTAATTAGTCATAGTTCCTATAATTTATTGAAAAAGATGCTCAACCCCTCTAGTGTATTACAGTGATGAATGTTGGGAGAACAACTTTGGAAGCTGGATTCGAGAAAATGAGTAACAGTTGGAGAATTAGCATGTAAATCAATAATACTCTTTCTTCTTCATGCGACAACCAGGATTTTCATCACACTTTGCAAAATCAGAGCGCTCCCACAAGTTAGACCTGTCACCACATTCCCCAGAACCAGGCAGGCTACGCATACTGTAGGAAATGCTTAAAATCCTCTCAAACATTTGAGTAAATCTCTAGTAAATATTTAAACTCTGTATAACTAGTCACAAATAAATTAAGCTGATTTTATGCAGTCTCTCTAATTAGAAGGGCACAGCATTTGTTGAAACGTGATTAGTATTATTCATTAAGCAAAAAATTCTCATTTGTATCTTATTATCACTATTCTGCATAAACCAACACAATTTGTCATGAACTCCCTCATTTGCTGTATCCTCAAAAAGCAGATTATGCTTATTTTTCATTTGGACAGTGGGACATCAAGCCAGGTGTTTGGCAGCCGCGGACCGCTCAGGTGTAACTGTGCCAGTGATAGCACATTACGTGCAGCGTGGATGAAGAATGAGGCGTGGAGAAGCTGGGGATCCGGGTGCCTGGAGGCCCATCCCTTCCGCGTGCCCCCGCTGATGAGACAGGTGTTCGGCTGGGCTGCAGGGAGGCGAGGGGGAGCCAGAGAAAAAGGAAACTTTTCTGTCAAGTCAGGGCTTTTTGCCTTCCTTACATCAAGAGGACCCCAAAACCCTAGTGCACACGCTGCGACACTCAACGTTAAAGGAACGAGCCACTATGGGGGCGGGGAGAGGGGTTCGGGAACAGGACCTGGGCTTGGAATAGGTACAAAGCATAAAAATTCAGCTCTGGGATTTGTCTGGACATGTCTGTCTGTCTGTGCAGATGCATAAGCACTGTACATATTTCATTTATTAGAATGCTCAATTTTGGCAGTTAAAACAAAGACTAGCATATGAATGGGAGCTGAGGGGTGTACCCCCCTCCTCCTCCTCCACCTTTGCTTCATTCCTTGACACAAGGGAGAGGATCCGGGAAGGTTGTGACGCAGTGATTTTATGATTCTGAAAGACACACAGTGGTGTGTGCTATGGGGTTTGCAAAGTAGTGGACCAGTAATAGGAAATTTCTATCTTTTAAGGAAGCAATACTCTGAAATATGCTCCTTTGTATTGTCTGTTGTATTGTGACGTCACAGCCAGGAAGGTTTGCGCACTTGCTGTTTGGCCTCTCCCTTTGCGCTCTCTCTCTCTCTCTCTCTCTCTCTCTCTCTCAAAGCAATTTTCTATTTTATTTTATATATATTTTAAGAAATATTTATTTATTTATTGTGTGTTTGTGAGAGAGAGAGAGCGAGAGCGAGAGCCAGAGAGAGAGAGAGAGAGAGAGAGAGAGAGAGAGAAGGGACATTGTGTGTGTGTGTGTCAGAGGACCGAAGGTGACTCTGGGAATCATCCTGGATTGCTTCTACCTCCTTTATGCTTCACTCTGGGATTTACAAGCTCTGCCCACAGGGCCTGAAGTGGAGGTTGCTCACCTTTTCCACCAGGTGTTTTTACATGGGACCTGGGATCTGAACTCAGGACCTGATGCTTCCAGGCACAGCATCTCTCCAGCCCCTTTGCTATCATTTTTTGGCTTCTGTAGACACTTGGCCTATCTCAGGTCTTTCTCCTGCTATTTTCAATACGGCTGAGAGTCCAGGAGACCACACACAGGGAATGGTGTGACAATGAGCCCCTGTAAGAAAATATTGGCACAATAGAGAGATTTCCCTCCAAACACACACGGCACAGGGGATGGTGGTCTTCTGGTGTGGAATGGCTGCTCGAAACTAGACAAGCACATGAGGCCGAGTCTTCTCTCCAGCCAGAGTCAGTCTGGTTACAGGTAAGCTGAGGAAGCACTGTTTGCCCAGAGCTGTTTGAGACATGAAATAGAAGCAGTCAAGCACTTTATAGTAAGTCTTGAACTCAAGAAGTTCCAATTTCCTTGCCAACAATTACTCTTTGATTATTCTCTATCTGTCTGTTTGTCTGTCTGTCTGTCTATCCATCTATCATCTTTTTGTCTATTTGCTATCTCTCTATCATGTATCTATCAATCTATCTGTCTATCTATCTATCTGTCTGTCTGTCTGTCTGTCTGTCTGTCTATCTTTCTGTCTATCTTTCTGTCTTTCACTCTCTCTTTTTTGGAAAATCTATATCCACCTGCCTTCATCAAGCACATTGGGAGAATCCCCGTGATGGTAGAATTCCAGAATGTTCAGGTTCTCTGCACCACATTTCTCCCTGTTATGTTACCTAAAATCATCCTACCAGTATGGGGTGTGGAAGAAAGAGACCATGCTAAGAGCTAGCATCTTGTATGGCACTTAGGAGGCATTTTTTAAGGGTGCTCTTGTGAGGGTTTCAGGCTGCCCCTGGCCCACACATGCAGAGCCCTCTTTTCTGCTGTATGGCCCATACACAGTGACAAAGTTAATGTCTTGTGCACAAGTCCCATCCTACGAATTCATTTTCCTTGTCCTCTCTATGAAAGAGGACTTATCCAAACATAATCCCTTACTAGAAATATAGTTGGTCTACTTTGGAGAATTTTATAAAGTTAAAAGGCATTTACGATCCCCCAAATAGAGACTCTCAGTGTGAGGTGGAATTAATTGCAAGTTAAAGAGACATGTACATTATCTTGCCAAATAGGAAACTACTTTGAACCTTGCTTACTGGACAAGCAGAATGAAAATTATAAAACTTTTTGGATGGAGTTTCTTAAGTCGTGGTTAAAGGAATTTTACTTGTAGGAATGCAGATTCCTGGGCCCAGCCCCAAAACTTTTCAATTAACTTTTCTTATTTTTTTTGTGTGTGTAGCAAGTGATTACTAATATAATAGTAAAATGGCTTCAATTCATAACCTCATACTTTTGAATGTCTGAAGTCCAGGTGGACTTTGGCGGGTTCTCGTCTCAAGGTTTCGTGAGGCCAAAAACAGTATCTCTTAAGGCTCCATTCTTATCTGAAGCTCTGGAGAGGAAAACGTGGTCCAAATCCACTCAGGTTGTTGGCACAGTTCAGCTCCTTGCTGTCGGCTGGAGGCTGCTCTCTGCTACTGGAGGTAACCCACATCCTTTCCACATGGTGTTCTCCACCTGAAGCCAGCAAGGGCTTGCGGTATCCTCACACTTGGAATCTCTCTGATTTCTCCTGCTGTCGGGATGTCAGAAAAAAAAAAAAACACTCCTGTTTCACAAGTGTCTACCAAATTCGATTAGCCCCATCCAGATAGTTTAAGACATGAGAATTTAATTAAACCTGCGACATCCTTGCATAGCTTGGCTTAGTGCTGGACAAAATAAATAGGGCACAGAAGTTTCTCAGAGGTCCAGCTTAGAATTATACCTTCCTCGTCTATTAAGTCAGAGTTGCTTCTAGGTAACCAATGTCATTTGTCCTTTTAATAAAATTCTAACTGATTCTGATGCATGATACACACTGACAGCTGTTGCTAAGAAAGATAATAAGAAAGGCAGTGGAAGCTGACCAATTAGCTGGGTGAGGCAGAAGATCGCTTAGAAAAGTGTCATGTGAGAGCCACTCAGTTGTCCAAAGTTGTCACTGATTACAGCATGTTCCTGGGGACACCAGGACTTCCGCTGGCTGGGAGGAAGGGAGACACTTCAGAAGCAGCAGAACGAGCTCCTTTGGCGGCAGGAGGGGTGTGAATGTGCAGACATGCAATTGGTCTTGCAATGTATCTGGAACTGAGTCTACTCAGGGTGGAGGTCTCCAGTTGTGACTAGAGCGAAGGTGAAAGGTTGGGGTTATAGTCTTTGCTAAGTTAATGACTTTAAATCAAACACATTTTGAAGAAGAAAACTATTTAAAAGCAACAAGCATTTTATTAATCATTGGCTAGTTTTGAGAGCTGTTAGCCAAGAAAGATAATAAGAAAGGCGGAGAAGGTAATGAATTAGTTGGTGAAGCACAAGATTTGAATTTGACTGTAGTTGAAATGGTAGGAATCTTTTTTATATATTTGTATTAAAATACATTCATTAAGTTAAGCTATTTAGTGCCAAAAAATAATTCTAGTTTGATTCCCTTTCTGCAAACTCAAAGTCTTGGTTACTGTCCCAGAATATGCAAACCTTTTTATTTTATTTTCTTAAGGGGATTGTTGCGATTTGGAAGCCTAATGAGCTATTGAAGGTGGTCTAAGTGGAAGAAGTCAGTTATTGCTGTGCCTTTGAAGGCTGCATCACGTCTCCTTATCTTTCTTTTTACTTTCTCTGCTTCCTAGTTGCTGTGAGGTTTTGTTCTAGTACATGTTCTCTACCAGGGGACAAGTGACCAAGAACCAAAACCTCTAAAATAGTGGGGTCACAGACCTTTCCTCTAGTAGGCTGTTTTTCTCAAGGATTTTGTAACAGTAGCAAAACACTAACAAGAGGATGGAGAAAGAAAAGGGATTTCAAGACAGAAAATGAAGTAGGTAAAGTAAGGAACACCAGTTGAAGGAGAGAGACAGACACTGATTTCTTTTAAGAGCCTCTGATTGTATTCTGGTTTCTCCACTGTTTTCTGTTCAACATCATCCAAAGTTTATGTGCTGTTCAGAAACCTCAGAGCTGAATCCTGAATGGGGTGTATACTAAGGAGCTAGTAGTCACCATATTGTTAGAAAACTTAGGGGAAACGAAGGAGCCAGGGGCTAAGTCAGGCCACCTGGAGCCAGAAGAGCAGAGGAAGGCTACACACGCAGGTGGGTGGTGTCTGATGAACAGGCGCACACAGAGTGGGCGCGCTGAGAGTGTGTTCATGTAATGACTCCACACGATGCTCCCTTCCTTGAAAGGAAGCTGTTGGGAAGCAGCCGACCAACCTGGAAGCAGTGAATTTTAGACCTCTTGTGGTTCTAGACAGAGAACAGGGACTCTACCTTTAGAAGACTCCATTTGCTTCTCAGAAAGCAAAAGTTTAGACTTTCTCAATGTTTTCTCAAGGTTCCCTCCAGCCAGGAAAGTGGGGGTTCTCTTCATTTTAGTGATGATTCCATCTTCAGGGCCCCCCAGGAAGCAAGACGCCCCCATCTGCCCTAATCAGCAATGGCAGCTTTCTCCAAAAACAGTCCAATGAGTTGCATGTTGAACGCACTGAATGGATTTTATATTGAAAAATGTTTCAGGTTTTTTTTCCCCTAGTTCTGTTGTGGGAAAACCTTGGCTTTCTAAATTACTGATTGGACCATGCACTTTGATTGTTGGGTATGCTTTAGTTACACTCATCTCTGTAGTCTCAGGACTTTGAGTCCTTGAAGTTCCACTAATCCATTACCTCTTAAATTATCATTTTACTTATTTAATCAAAAGCTACTTTATCATATTAGCGAGATTCTAGGGATATGAAAATGAGCCAAATGCATTCTTGTCATTGAAGAGTTTTAGTCAGTGTGCTCTAGAGAACCAACAGCAGAGGGGGCTGTGCAGCGAGCTGAGCCCCCTCCCCAGTCACCCCCAGCCAAGAAACTCTGGTGGAGGTTCACAAGGGAGACAAGGATTCTTCTCCTCCTGGAATCCATGAGCCTGGACAAGGTGGTGTGAATTGAGCCGGTGAGTTCTAAGCTTCTATCCTCCCTGATACTAGCAGGACACACAGGAAGCAGAGCTGAGCTCACACCCCATCTTGCACTTAGAGGGGTGGAGTGAACGGAGCTGAGCTCACACCCCATCTTGCACTCAGGGAAGTAGTGTGAGTAGAGCTCACACCATATCTCAGACTGAGCTCACACACCATCTTAAGCACAGGAAGCACTTAGCCAGAAGGGTGTGTTAGGGACTGAAGGGAAACTGGACTTTCTGCCCCTTAGAATCACTGCCAGACTCCATCCTCAGTGTCCAGCAGGGAGTGAAACACACCTGACCTAATCAACAAAGGCAACTTTCTCCAAAAACAGTCCAAGAGGATCAAAAAGAGTCCATTGCTACAATATCCAAATGTCTAGTTATTTTTGAAAAATTCATACTTCCTGCCAGGAATCACAAAATATAATTTTTTTGGATAATTAAAAGTTATTAGTAGACAAGGACACCAAGAAAGTATCAGATGCTTAAATCATCTGACAGGAATTCCAAAGGAGCCAGCGTAAAGAAGCTTCCAGTAAATTCTCTTGAGACAAATCAAAAATGAAAAGCTCAACTATAAGAAAAACAGTATCAGTTATCAAAAAGTATCCAGCAGAAATTTTATATTTGCTAATCATCAAAAGTAAAATGATGGGTGAGTTGGATAGACTCAGTGCTAGAATGGAGATGGAAGGGAATCTGAGAATAGAGTCCAAGAATTTACAGACTGAAAGATGGTGAAAAAAATAGACTGGAGCCAAGTGAGAAGGGAAAGAGGAGAGAGGAAGATGGAGAGCAGGAAGGGGGGAGAGAGACAAAGATTGAGAGGATAGAGTTGAGTTGAAAATATTTAAAGAAATAATGTCTAAAAATTTTCCTAAATTTGCTGAAAGACATAGACTTATACATTCAAGAGGCTGAGCAAATCTTCCTGAGACTAACCTGCAGAAACCCAGATGATGGACATTGTGATTACAAAGAAACCAGATGAGAGCAGCCACGGAAAGAGCCGAGTCCACATGCACCACATTCCACAAGTCATTTTAGTCAGTTCCAGGAACCAACAAGTCTGGCGAGAAGATAAAAAGCTACAAGTGCTGGAAGAAAGACAAGCCAGTCTGGCTTCTGATACCCAGCACAAATATCCAGGAGCAAAGACGATATCTATCTGTTTTCAGACAAAGGGTTGCTGTAAGAATTTATAACTGATAACTCCTCTTTTAAAGAATAGCTACAGGAAACCCCCTGGACAAAAAAGAAATGAGGAAAGGGGAGACAGGTCAGTGGGTAAAGTGTTTGCCATGCTAACGTAAAGACCTGAGTTCAAATCCCCAGAGCCCATGTGGAAAAAGGTAGGTGTGGTAACACACATCTGTAATCCCGGTGCTTTGGCAGCAGGATGGGAGGTAGAGACAGGAGAATCCTCAGAAGCTCACAGACCAACTAGTCTGGTATATGCAGAGATGAACAACAAAGAGAACCTGTGTCAAAGAAGGTGGAAGGTGAGGGTCGGCATAAAGGTTGCCTGCTGATCTTGTCACGCACCCTGGAGCACATACACTCAACACACATATGTCACACGCACAGAAATGGAAGCAAAAGAAGTCTTGGAACTCAAGAAAGGATGGAACGTTTGAACAGCTGCAGCTTGTAGCTACAATGAACTTTTTTTCATGAATTCTTAAACTGCATTTGATGATTGGAGCAAAATTAGTAATATCTAATATGTTTCTTACTATTTGTGAATAAACTAGCTAAGAAAATCATGTTTAAAAGTGAGGAGACAGACTAAATGGAAATAAGGGTTGTCCTTTTTCTCTGTTTGTGTATGTGTGTGTTTGTGCGTGTATGTGTGTATGATGTCTATGTGTGTGTATGCATGTTCTCATACATGTGGACACACAAGGAGGTGTGCATGCTCATGTATGGAGTGTGTATAAAGGCCAAAGGCGAACCTCACCTCTCTTCCTTGATGTCTATCCATCTTTTTTAAAAAATATTTTATTTATTTATGTGTGTGTGTGTGTGTGTGTGTGTGTGTGTGTGTGTGTGTGTGTATGTGTGTCAGAGGGCCCTGTATATCCCTATGGAGGACCAAGGGTGACTTCGGGAATCATCCTGGATGGCTTCTACTTCCTTCCTGCTTTGATCTGAGATTTTCCAGGCTCCACCCACCAGGACTGGCATTTTTGCATGGTACTTGGGATCCAAACTCAGGACCTTTTGCTTTCAAGACACAGTATTAACCCCTGAGCTGTCTGTCCAGCCCGATCTCTCTCCATCTTACATATTGAATCTGTGTCTTTCACTCGAACTCAGAGCTTGCTGACTCGTCTAGTCTAGCTGGCCAGCTTGCTCCAGGGATTTCCTCATTGTCACTCTCAAGTCTTGGGATTTCAGATGATCTGTCACTCTCACAGTGTTTATGTGCATGCTGGGGTCTGAATTCTGGTCCTCACACTTGCGAGTCTCACACTTTGTCAACAGAGTCATGCTCTCAGTCCCAGACATAAGGTTTTACACCACCTAACTTGCTACTGCAGCTAGGAAACTGATAAATTATGGTCCAGAATGACAAAAATGTTTTATTTTTCTGAAACTACAAATCCATCCATCAACATAAACACTCTCACTGGTTTGCACATTCATAAGAAATAAATTTTACTGTGTTAAAAACAATGTTCAAGAGCAACCTAGTCCCACCACATTAGAGTTAACTCTGTAAAGTTCCGAGAGGCTGAAGAAAGAAGTGGGCAGACTTAGGATTTGGCAAAGTGCAGTTTTCTAGGGTAACTTATCAACGGAAGCGTGGTCGCAGACAGTAGTCAAACTATGGTAGATGCTGCAAGGTATGTAGGTTAGAGGTAAAGTCATATCCAGCTAGAGTTGACCTGGTTTATGTTACACTAATACCAAAGACAGAGGCACACACTCCATGCCAGGGTTTAGACTCACATGCCACTCATGCTTTGCCTGTCGTTGCTGGGAAACCAAAGGCAAAACCATTCAAAGTCACTCTGGCACAATCATAGCAGTTATAATTCAGTAGGGCTGCATTCATTTCTACCCAAATCCTCATAGTTGAGAAAGGCAGAGAACATGGTCAAATGTGAATCTATTCAGTGGATCCAAATAGAGATCCTTGGACATGGCTGGAAGCAGGGAGAACGTTTCTGGCTGCACACAAAGCTCCTTACCTGGCTATCATAGCTTAACTGCATCTGGCGAGGACCTATGGCACCTGTTGTTCTTTCTTTTTTTTTTAAACATTTTTTATTATTATTTCTGCTCATACAAACTTAATAGGTACACCACCTCCCTCCCTTCCTTCTCCTCCCCCCGAACCCCCTGCACCCCCTCCCCTAACCCCTCCTTACCCATCCCCCAGTGCCTCCCACCCCAATCCCCAGAGAGACCTTTAATGTGCATGCCAGACTCTCCTCTGGGCCCTCTTTGATGATGATGTACAAGGACCCAGTGGCATTTCCCTGAACCTTTCCTGTGTTCTCCTTAAGCGTAGGAACACTACTGTGGCTGTCAACCCCTTGTCTTCAAGGATCTTGGTGCCTTTAGCAGATGCTAGACTTTGTGAGGTCAATAGTGTGTTGGACATTGTGCAGGGCGTGCAAAGACCAATTATGATTGCTTCGGCCCTAACTTGTGTGGAGTATCTTGCAAATCATTGCTCCTCCCATCGTTTTGCTCTTACAATCTTACCGCCCCCTCTTCCGCAAATGTCCCTGAGCTTCAGGATGGGGAGAGATTAGTCTGGCCTAGTTCTAGGTGGTTGATATAGAGTCTCTGAAGTTCTGGATTGTGGTTTATTGATTTTCTTTTGCAGCTTTGCTGCTCCTGCAATGCCCTTCACTCCATCCTGATGGGCACTGTATGTCACCCCCTGACCAGAGACAAAAATCTGTTAAACGGGAGTCTTGTTATAAGAGCACATTCAAGTGTAGATGTAATAAAAGTAGGAAACCACAGTGAGGGAGGGGTCAATCACCCATTTGCAAAATGGTTACTTTTTATCTGCCAACTATATGCCCTCCCCTTCTGGTGAGATCATACCCCCTCAGTTGTGCATGATCAGGAACAAAGGTCTGTGAACTTAACCAGGTGTCTCATTACTTACTTGCAGTCCTTGATGGAGGCCTATTTTCTCTGCTGTAACATGGTCCCCTCTCTCCTTGTTTCTGGTGTGGCCCTCCAACCCCATCCCTCCTGTTCATAATCCTTGCAATTACTGTAGGTATTACATAGATTTATCTTTGAGTGTCTCAAGGTGGGCTGGGTGGATTTGGTACTAGGAGCCACCTATTAGGGAGTACATACGGCACTTAATTTTCTGGGTCTGGGATACTTCACTTAATATAATTGTTTCTAATGACATCCATTTCCCGGCAAATTCCAGTAATTCATCATTTTTGATGGCTGAGTAGTACTCCATTATATAGATGTACCACAGTTTCCTTATCCACTCATCAACTGTTGGACATTTGGGTTGATTCCATGACTTTGCTATTGTAAACAGTGCTGCTATGAACATGGACACACTTGTGCTATCGAGGTGAATGTCTGCTGCATGAGGGGGTATTCCCAAAAGTGGAATAGCAAGGTCATATGGCATTTCAATCTTTAGTTTCTTTAAGAATCTCCAGACGGCTCGCCAGAGTGGCTGTATGAGCCTGCATTCCCACCAGCAATGTAGAAGAGTTCCCCTCTCTCCACATTCTCTCCAACATTGTTGTTGTTTGTATTGTGGATTTTTGCCATCCTGACCGGGGTGAGATGATATCTCAGGGAAGTTTTGATTTGCATTTCCCTGATGGCTAAAGAAATGGAGCATTTTTAAGATATTTGTTAGACATTTTAATTTCATCCCTGGTAAAATTTCTTTTAAGTTCCAGGGCCCATTTTTTTAATTGGGCCATTAGTTTCCTTGGTGTTTAGTTTTCTAAGTTCTTTGTGCACTCTGGATAGTAGAGCTCTATCAGATATGTGGTTAGTGAAGATTTTCTCCCATTCTGTGTGTTGCCTTTGAGTTTGTATTACAATCTCTTTATCTGAACAGAAGCTCTTTAATTTCACCAGATCCCAACTGTTGAGAGTTGGTAGCAGTGACTGTGCCATTGGATGTCTGTTTAGGAAATGTTGGCCTAGCCCAATCAGTTCGAGGGAGTTCCCTATCTTTTCAACTATGGTTTTTATAATCTCTGGCCTTATATCAAGGTCCTTGATCCATTTGGAATTAAGTCTTGTACATGGTGACAAGTATGGGTCTGGCTTTAATCTTCTGCATGTGGAGATCCAGTTTTGCCAGCACCATTTGTTGAAGATACTGTTCTTTTTCCATTGGATTTTTTGGGCCCCTTTGTTAAAGACCAAATGGCTGTAATTTTGTGGGCTTGTATCTGGGTGTTCAACCCTTATCCATTGATCTGTGTGTCTATTTTGGAGCCAGTACCAGGCTGTTTTTATAACTATGGATTTGTAGTATAGAGTAAGGTTTGGTATGGTGATACCTCCAGCTGTGTTTTTGTTACTCAGGATTGTCGTTGCTATCCTGGGTCTTTTGTGCCTCCGTATGAACTTTGAGATTGTTTGGTCAACTTCTTTGAAGAATTGCTTTGGGATTTTAATTGGTACAGCGTTGAATTTGTATATTCCCTTTGGTAGGATGGTCATTTTTATAATGTTGATTCTGCCAAGCCAGGAACATGGGAGGTCTTTCCACCTTCTGGTGTCTTCTGCAATTTCTTTCTTTAGGGTTTTAAAGTTTTCATTGTAAAGGTCTTTTACCTCCCTGGTTAGGTTTATACCAAGGCATTTCATTTTTTTAGGGGCTATCGTAAATGGGATTGAGTCTCTCAGGACTTTTTCACTTCTTTCATTCTGGGCATATAGGAAGGCCACTGAGTTTTGTACATTTATTTTGTATCCTGCCACCCTGCTGAACTTCTGTATTAATTCCAGGAGCTTCCTGGTGGAATTTTTGGGATCACTCAGGTAGAGGATCATATCATCTGCACATAGAGATAACTTGACTTCTTCCTTGCCGATTCGAATCTCTTGTTTGTCCCTTTCTTGTCTTATGGCTTCAGCTAAGACTTCAAGTACAATATTGAAAAGAAGTGGTGTCAGTGGACAGCCTTGTCTAGTTCTTGATCGAAGTGGGAATACTTCAAGTTTTTCCCCATTGAGTATAATCCTTGCTGTGGGCTTGTTGTATACAGCTTTTATTATATTGATAAAGGTTCCTTCCATTCCAACCTTCTCTAGAGTTTTGATCATAAAGGGCTGTTGGATCTTGTCAAAAGCTTTTTCTGCATCCATTGAGAGTATCGTGTGGTCTTGAACATTGGACTGATTTATATGGTGAATTACATTTATTGATTTGCGTATGTTGAACCAACCTTGTGTGCCTGGGATAAAGCCTACTTGATCCCCGTGAATGATCTTTTTGATATGTTTTTGCATCCGATTTGCTAAGACTTTATTGAGAATCTTTGCATCTGTGTTCATCAGAGAGATTGGCCTATAGTTTTCTTTATTAAGTGTATCTTTATTAAGTTTTGGCATTAAGACGGTATTAGCTTCATAGAAGGAATTTGGTAGTGTTCCTTCCTTTGCTATTTCGTGGAACAGTTTCAGGAGTATTGGTGTTATTAGCTCTGGTAGAACTGTCTGGTAAAACTCTGTGCTGAATCCATCTGGTCTAGGACCTTTTTTGGTGGGAAGATTTGAGATTACTTTCTCAATTTCCTCATATGTTATAGGACTATTTACATAATTCACAACTTCCTGATTCCATTTAGGTAAGTTATGTTTACTTAGGAATTCATCCATCTCTTTTGTGTTGTCAAATTTCACAGAGTATAAGTTTTTGAAATATGACGTTATAATTCTCTGGATTTCTTGGGTATCAGTAGTGATAACTCCATTTTCATTTCTAATTTTGTTAATTTGGGTTTTCTCTCTCTTGCTTTTAGTTAATTTAGCTAGGGGTGTATCAATCTTATTGATTTTTTCAAAAAACCAGCTTTTCGACTGGTTGATTTTCTCTATTGTTTTCCTGATTTCGATTTCAGATATTTCTCCCCTTATTTTGCTAATCTCCTCCCTTCTACTGCTTTTGGGATCAGATTGCTCTAATGTCTCTAAAGCTTTTAGCTGCATTGTTAATTTATTTATTTCTGATGTTTCCATTTTTTTAACGTAGGCATTAAGAGCTATAAACTTACTTCTTAGGACAGCTTTCATTGTGTCCCAGAGATTTTTGTAAGTTGTATTTTCATCATTGTTCGCTTTCAGGAAATCTTGAATTTCTTTTTTAATTTCTTCCTGAATCCAATTCTCATTCAGCATCATAGTGTTAAGTCTCCAGGAGTTAGTGTATTTTCTGTTGCTTGTTGTGTTGTGGATGTCAAGCTTTAAGCCGTACTTCTTGTTCTTTCTATCTGGGGAATGTGACAGGCAATGGAAGGCCTCAATTCTCACCCATGGCTCTGGCTTTCAGAGTATACGTTGTGTCTGACATTCTACTTGGAGACACAAGCTGTTGTCCTAGGGAAATATTAAGTCCTGGACAATAAAGGGCAAAGGACTCTAAATTGCTAATTTCTCAACCCTATCAAAGATCCCATGGGGCGCTTTTCTGGAAGACTAGAATTTCCCATGACACTGTTAAATTAGTCATAAGACCATATGGTGAACACAGCAGAAATACCCAATTTCTATTCTTTCCTCGATGAGTCTTGCTGGCCACCTGTCTACAATCCTCAGAACTCAGGTGGCAGCCAGTTAGCTGAGTCATGTGTGGGTGGAGTCCAGTCTCCACTTGTCAGCCCCCTTGCTTCCCAGTGACCAGTGTGTGAAGACAGATGGATGCTAACTTTGGAGACTCATCTATGCTCTGTCACTTCTGTCTTGCTACCACCTCTTTATGGGAGTTGGCACTGTGGACTTTCTAGTTCTCAGCCCCAAAGGTCATTTTTATAACATATGCTGGTGTCATTCTCTCTTGAAGTGTCCATGCATGTTTTCTGTATTTGAGCCAATTGCTGCCAAAGAACTCAGTTATTGAATAGGAAACCCCACACTGGTAACTTATTTCTCATGCTGAAGCAAATACTGAGACAAAATTTATATCCCAGTGCTTCTATAGAGGGGGTCACAGAACAAGATTTGTTTCTCTTCCGTGTGACAATTCTTTCAGTATCCCAAGACAGACCTTCATATTTTCACAGAGTCCTCTTTCATTAACTCTTTCGATCCTTATCCAGGATACTTTTCATGAAGAAGTGAAAAAAATTGCTTATCTACTCAACGTGCAAAAATAATGGTTCTTCTGCCTTAAAATATCTTTGATTGCTGCAAGCAGGTTTGCTTTGACAGTGAGTGTGCTCTCATTCATTCAATGGCTCATTCATGGAAGCCGCACAGTGAGGTGAAGGTTCTTCGTACCCCATCCTCTGCTTCTTCATTTGGTTGCTGTTCTGGGCTTGGAGCAGAGCTTGGCCCCTGAAGGAATGTTCAAAGTGTGCCCATGGGAGGAGAGAGGTCAGTGGGCAGTGCCCCCTATTCTTTCCAAGGTGACATTTTCCTGCACTTCTCCCTCACTATTGACCTGTGCTGATGGCTACTGCCCACCTGGCTGGGGACCCTTCCCAGCATCCAGAAGCTACATCGTGAAAGACTGTTCCCTCCTGTTCACCTTGTGAATGCATATCTTTCCAAATGAATTGAAGTCAACTGTTCTGAGCACTAACACAGAGCTTAGCACAAAGTGGGCATTTGATAAATAGTGGAGATTAAATGAATAGGTGAGTGATGAATGGAAAGAGCTCAGAGTTGTTCTTTTTTCTTCTTCTGTGTTATTGTCTGTCATTATCTACATTACACACTTGAGTACGACTCTGTCTGTCTCTCTCTCTCTCTCTCTCTCTCTCATTCTCTCTCTCTCATGCTTTTCTCACCTGGAAAGACTCAGCAGCATAGCACGGCCTTGCACAAATCCTTTCCCTACCAGTCTCAGGGTCTTAGCATCACATCACTCCCCTGACAGCTAGTGTCCTGGGAGACTGGGCGCTTGGTGCAGGAGCTAAGAGACCATTTATTCCATTTACCCCGCTAGGCTGCTGTTTCTCATTCTTCCCACCATGTCTGTTCATAGTTACCTGCTTAGCAGGAGACTGAGTAGAATAATTCTTAGAGTGGGTCCCAGACACCTACAGTTTGATCCCCCTGGTCCTAATTACCCAAACGTCTGCTCATTATTTACCTTTGTTTCCTTCATCCACAGCACAAGCATCGACTAGTGCACCTATTCTGCGTCTGGGACAGCAGTGGCTGTAATGTGGGCTGTGTTTGTGATATAGAACCTAATGGACCCCTCCGTGGTCCCACTGGCTCTTCCTTCAGAGTTCATTTGGAGTCCTGATGAGGGGTGCCCCCTTAGATACTGTCTCCAACCTGTTACCCTAGCAAACACTCCCTTTTTTTTTCTCCTGGGTATTCCGACAGATGCCTTCTACGTCTATATTGGAAGCCTGGTTTTCCAAGTCATCAGTCCCCCCCACACACACTTTTTTTAATTAAGATTTTTTTATATACAAGCAAAATGAGTTTCTGTCCCTGCCCCCTGCCCCTCCTCTCCCGTCCTCTCCTCTCCCACCCTCCTTCCCCTTCAGGGGTCCATCTCTGGTCCCTGTCCCTTCCATTCGCATGCTTCTCTGCATGTGTGGCGCCCTTTGAGGCACCATAAAATGCCAGGCCTGTGTGGGAGTGTAAGTGGTCCTTCAGTGAGTGTCATAGTCAAGCACTGGTGTCAACTTGACTGAGGGTTTGAGCTCTGGGCACAGTTGTAGAGAGTTGATGGTTGAGTTAAGCCCAGAGCAAACCTGAAGGAGATTGTCTAGCTGATGGGGAAGACCCAGCTCATGGTGGGTGGGACTAGGCCCTGGATAAATGTGATCACAGAGAGCTGGTTGAGAGAGTCGGCATCCTTCTGTTCACTTGGCCAGACATGCTGGTCTGGCAAGTAAGGATCGTCCATCTCTCAGCTGTTATGTAGTGATGGTGTGGCCAGTTCCCTAGGCCCTAGTGTTGGTGCATGCTCTCCCATCAAGCTGGACTACAGACTGTAACTGGACTATCAGTAAGAAAATAAATCCCTGTTCCCTTAAGCCATTTGATATCATTTATCAGCAACCATGCAGGCAGACTGCAACAGTGAGTAAGCCCACAGGTGGGGAAGCCCCCCTTCATATGTCCATCGCATCTGCCCCTAGGATTCCTACTGAGTGTGGTTGTTTCTCCTGAGATGTCTTTGCAGGAGTCCCACTAAGCGTAGCTCCTACTCCTGAGTAGTCCTCACTGGTTGATGGGGGAATGTTGACGTATCACCCATTGTGTAGATCGGTGGTTGCAGATCTTACTGCAGTGTGCTCCTGCACGTAGCAGCCCTGTCACAACTGGAATGTCCCAGCAGGCAGTACTGCCTTGCTCCATTTAGGCTCTTATGACCTCACAGTGCCCTGTAGGAAAAAGTTCCTTGAACCTTGGGATGGCAGGAGATTTGAATTGCCTGATTAGCATTGAGTACTCTAGGGCCGCTGATACTCTGCACTTTGCTCAGTTGTGGTTTTCTTCCACTGCAATAGAATGCATCTTGGCTGAATTCTGAGGTCTTTTCTTATCTAGGGATATATAAAAGGTGTTTAGATGGTGGTTTACTGTCAGGTAATTATATTTAATACTAAGACATACGTTCCTGTCTAGTGTCCATTTTCACCCCTTCCACTGTTCTGTTTGCCTGTGTTCTTTCATCTTTGGGACCATCCTCCACCCCATGACTTATGTTCCTATGTAATTTGTGGGTGTTATAAAAGTTTCTCTTTGATTACAGCATTCTGAAGATTGAATGCTATGATCTCCTTATAAGGGAGAACATGTAGTATCTGTCTTTCTGCATTTGGGATACTTTCCTCAGTATGATTTCTTCCAGCTCTATCCATTTACCAGCAAATTTCATTAATTTACTTTTGTTGACAACTGAATAGTATTCCATTGTGTATTTGTATCCCATTTTCATTATCCATTGGTGTGCTGTTGGACATCTTGACTGATTTCATTTCTTTGCTATTGTAAATAGAGCTGCAATGAACATGGATGTGCATGTAACTCTATAGTAAGATGGAATATTCTTTGGGAATACTCCTAAGAGTGGTATATCTGTGTTGCAAGGTATTTCTATTTTTAACCTTTTTAGGAACCTTTACACTGATCTCCAAAGGGTTTGTACAAGTTTGCGTTTCCACTAGCAATGTATAAGAGTTCCCTTTTCCCCACATGGGAAATCAGCAGTATTCTTGCCTGGTTGTCCAAAGTCTCCTGGGGACATCATTGTACAGACAAGGTGACATGTGCACATGCTCAAATGCACACACCCATACACACACATTTATAACGTTTGATATAGTAGTTCTATTCGTTATCCTTTTTGATTTCAAGACTTCCTGTTACATGTTTTCGAATTCTGATGTTTGCATTTGACAAGGTGTCTGGGGACACTGATGAGCTACCTGATGACCAATGCTACCGTTGCCAGGTTCAGTTCACTAATTCTGGGATGGACCAAGATGGAGGACAGGAAGGAGGGCACGACATACACATTTAAATTTCCCTCTGAGGATCCCAGTGATCGCATCGGGGTGCATTTTCATTGCCACACTCTCTTTGGCCACAGTGCTGTACACATGGAGAATCAGATAAGGAGAAAAGGCTCCATCCTTATGCTGAAAATGAATACACCTGGAACAAAGAACCCCAGTCTCTGCTTGCCAGCTGCCAAGGAAGGGAATTCTCCAGGGCCCGGAGAGTTGAAGGGGTGCATTCCCATGGGAAGGACGAGCTTGGCTCTACAGCCTGGCTGCAGATTTCACCCTCAAATGCCCCAGAGGAAGTTTTGTGTGAGTTCTTTGACTTTCCACATTTGGGAGTAGATTGAAATTTAATTTCTGAGTAGGAGGACTAGTGAGAAAGAGTCAGTGTTCTGTAAACTACAGGATAAAAGACAGAGACAAAAAGACAGATAATAAGCATGTGTTTTATTTAATAATGTTCTCGGCAGTTTCAGTCATTTTCCTGTAATTTTCATGATGAATGCAAGCGATACTTTTCTGCATATCCTTAGTGTTGAGAAAACAGGCTGGGGAAATAATTTTTTAGTCAAATATGAAGCCGTACATGATTCTAATACCTTGGAGGAGATTTCCTTCTACTTTCCATTGTTCTGTAAATGAAAAGTAAATTATGCTTTGTTAAGAAACTTTCCGTTGAATAGTTTTATAGCAAATGTTTCATTCACTCTTCAATAAATAAATGTACAATATTTTTTGAAAATTGAGACTCGAGCTTTGTAAAATTTAACAACTCTACAAAATTAGTCTCTCTGGTTCTTATTCTGCAATAGCAAATTACACTTTTTAACTTTTAGTTAAGTAGCATTTAAATAAAAATGTCTAATTCACTGCTGAGCCTTTCTAAGCATGAGATCTGTGATACACAGAGGTATAGTTAATGTTTGGGAGTTGAAGCATTTTTAATGCCCAAACTCTGTCTTAGTGAGTGGGCATCATAATGAGCAGCAGGATCCTTATGTGACTAGAACATCACCCTAGAGTTTAGGCTTCCAGAACCTTCCTCACTGGCCTTTTCATATACCATTCTGTAGCTCTTGGCAGATATCTTAACTTCTCTGGGCATTTCATATTTTGGTCTATAAAATGTAAATAATAAAGGCTTCTACCCCCCAAATTTTGGGGGATCCTTTAAAAAAAACTTTTCACATGCAAATGATACAGTAAATTATGGTTTACCTAACATGTAGCCTACAAGATACTTTCAGAAAAGTTTATTTGTGGACTATTGGTACACATGAAAATTATTTTAGGTTGTCACTTAAATCTGATTACGGTATTGTCATTTCAGTTTATTTGGGGGAATGAGTGTGTGTGTGTGTTGGGGGGTTAAAACTGAATTTTTCCCTCTAAATTGGAAGATTAGATTTTAATCAAAGTGCTAAATGCACGCACCTCTATTCACAGAATACGATGAAAGGCCAAGAAACTTCAGAAAACCTGAGTCAGGTTTGTATTTGGTAGATGTTATTTGCCAGAGATCATATTTGCTGATTTATGTCTTTCTTGCTAATATGCTCTGTACTCTTAAATCTTATGCCACAGTGAATAAAGACATTTTTATATGTTGAGTCCCTTCAAAACTGAGCAATGATTGTTGTTTCAACCACAGGCAGTTGGCTGCTTGGGGTGGGATTGGGTTGGGCACTGGATTTCTTCCTCGGAGATCAGGGATGTTCACCGGAAAGATGCTGTTTAGGAGACCAAAAGCCTTCAGAGCAATAGGTGCCTGCCTCGGGTTGGTGTGCTCTGAGTTTCCTCAGGGAGTTGCTGTGGTAAGAAACTTGGCAGAGATGCCATTCTGTGGATGTTCTGCAAAACTCTGTAAACAGTGAGGCCTAGTGTGGGGGTGTCCTTAGGTCACTGCAGCGTCCTGTGGAAGGAGAACGTGACTGGAGTCCATCCCTCTGACTTCCTGATTGACAGTGTAAGCTCTTCAACACAATGATCTCTGTCATGATATGATGAGATAGAAAGGAGAAGGAGAGAGAAAAACAGGAGTAGTGGAGAACTCCCTAGAAATGAATTAATGTTTACTCAATACCTATGTACCTGCAATATATGAGCCAAATAATTACTTTATTTTTTTATATTTATATATGTACTTATTCTGTGTGTGTGTGTATGTGCATGTGTGTTTGCACATATATGTCTGTGTATTAGAAACACTGTATGTGTGCCTGTGGAGGCCTAAAGTGACTTTGGGAATCTTCCTGAATTGTTCTACCTCCTTTTTGCTTTGCTCCAGGGTTTCCTTAGCCTCTGCCTTCCAGAGCCTGAAGTACAAGCTTCCATCTTATCCACCTGGTGTTTTTATGTGGGATTTGGGTTTTGAACTTGGGTCCTTCTGCTTGTGAGGCAGAGGTTTACCCCTGAACCATCTCTCCAGACCTATTTTTTTTCTTTCTAAGGTTATGTGTCCTAGGTATTTTTTTTATAATGGTGAAAAGCTAATACCTGTGTGTGTGTGTGTGTGTGTGTGTGTGTAATTTGTTGTGGTAGTGTGGGAGTTAGAGGAGATGTCTGGTTGTTATGGAGAAATCTGGAAATTTGTTTCTTAGAAGGCAAGTCTGTAGGAAGGGACGAGGTCAGCAAGTCATGAAAGTGCACGACCCAGCCCAGTGTGAAGCTTCACAGTCTACTCTTGCATTTTTAGGACGATAGATTCTGAGGTCATAGAAATCTAGACCTACCTCACTGACCATGTAAGTTAGAGAGAGATTATATAGCTTTCCAATTCTTAGTTTCTGCTTTTATAAAGTAGACTTAATAAAAGCATTGGATCATGTGAATGGTCAAGCCAGCAGTATTTGCTAAAAGCTGAGTCTAGTCCCTGACTTTCATTAGTACTGGAAGACAACATGTAGCTCCAGCCCAGGAAGACAGATAACCAGCCAGGAAAGGCTGATTCTTTTTGTGTCTAGTCAGAATCTATATTGACAACAGCCAAGAGAATAGACAGATCCGAGTGTGTTCTAGACTCAGGCTGTTGGAGTGCATTTGGGCCTGGGAAACAGACCAGAACTTTCTGCTGGGATGTAATGTGCGTATATGAGAAGATTTACATTTATCTGGAACGTTGGTTTATGGTTGTTCACCCATGGATCTCCTTTACCTACCACAGCAATAAGTATAAAAGAATAAAGCTACATAGAATGGAAATATGGTACTAATGGCTAATGAGTCATACACTCAGAAGGTAGATGTAGAACTCTGGCATTCAGTATTTCCATCTTAAAAAGATTCTTGGCTGGAGCACTCAGCTCAGCTCTCTGTTGTCTATTTCGATTTCACTTATTAAGAGACTCAGATTAAGAAGTGACCCTTCAGCTGGGGAGACAGCTCAGTGCCTTCTAGCTACAAAGTACTGAGTGTGATTCCCAGAACCTAAAGCAGAGAGAAGCTGGGTACTGTGGAACACACCTGTAATTCCAGAACACAGAAGTTCTCTGGCAATCCAGCCTGCACTACTTGAGAAGCTTATCTCTGAAGAAAAGTGGATGGTGCATGAAAAATGATCCTTGAAGTTGCTCTCTGACCACACACACACACACACACACACACACACATTCATGCACACACACATAAGTCGAAATGATTTAGTTGTGAGCAATATGTGAGAATATAATATGGGGTCATCTTGCATATATCTAGCTAAGTTTAGTGGGTACTTGTGGAAAGCATAGTATTCCAAAGGAAAAATGGCTAATTCATCTTCTACTTTAAAGCCGCTTCCTCCTAGAAATGTGGTTTCTTTATATTTCTCTGTTACTGATAGGGCTAAATTATAAACAAAATTATTCCTGCAGTTATGTGATATTTCTCAGTATCTCTTGCCTGGCACTTCCTCTGTGTGCCACACTTGATTCATTGGCTGGGTTTATCACAGAGATAACAGTAGATACTGGAGGACGAGACAGAGCCCAGTTTGCAAGGAGTTTGGGAAATCTTCTGTGGGGCTCAGACAGAATGTATTTGCATCCCAAGTGTTTCTTTGAGTTTCCACTGAAACTTATCGAGTTGCTCAAGGAGATTTTACAAAGCCAAATCAAAGAAAATCATCAGACGTTTCTGCACGGAAGTGTAAATCTCTTGCAAATTTCTAATCATAAGGGGAAGTATTTGCTCAAAGTTTATCCCCAGGGACATTCAAAACTTGACTCAGATTTTTCTAATATCATACCAAAGTTCAATGAAACTGGGTTGCTTTTAAACAAAATTTGCAAGTGGGAAAATTTTGCCTAATGCATGAATGCAATGGGAAGTTTTGATAATTGAAAATTATTTCTTGACTTAGAACACATAGCACACATACATGTTTACATACTAATTTTGGGTCTTGTGTTTAGCACATGAACAAGTCTGACTATCAGCAGAATGGTCTGGACTGTCTTTAGTGCCATGAGCTTTCATTCATTCTTTTGAAATGATATAGGGCTTGGGCATAGATAGGTGTAGCTCTCCAACTAGAGAATTATTTGAAATATTTTTTAAGTAGAAGTGTCCAGGCAATATCATCCTGTTTTCATAGCTGTATTATTCTTCAGGATTCTCTAGAAGAACAGAACCTATGGAAAGAATGTATATTATAAATGAGGAGTCATTAAAGTGACCATGTGAAGGTACGTGGGTCATCCAGCAATGGCTGTCTGTGCACTGGACAGGCTGAGACCTCAGGAGCTGCTCAGCCAGTAGGGTGGGATTACCTCAGCCGCCCCAGTCTGATGCTGAAAACCTGGGGGAATTCTTGGAGAGTCCCTGGTCTTCAGTTCACCTCAAAAGGCCAAGAAGGTTCCAAGAGAAAGATGGTGGTGGTGGTAGCAACAATGGGCTGGAGAGATTTGCTAGCAAATGAGACAGGCAGGCAAGCAGCAGGGCTTTGTCTCAGCCATGCCTGGAAATGCCTCTGGAAGAGACCCTTCCAGAAGTGTGCCTCTTACTTGACTTCAGATCCAGTTGAGTTGACAGTCAAGATTAACCATCACATCTATTGTGATGTGCCTAAGAAATGTTCTTCTTTGTACCTTTGACTACTTTGTAACCATGTACCACAACACCTTCCAGAGATTCTGTGTGGTTGGATGGCCACACGTGACTTTGGAGACTAGCACCCCGCCACCTGCACGAAGGCAGTGCTTTGGAGTGAGACACGTAGCTCACTCTACACCTAGTCCCTACCTTAGACTAGGCACTTAGAAGGTCATGCTCTTTGTTGACCAGCTGTTGCCGTGTGTCCCACTGTAGTCCACAGGTTTCTGTGTATCGAGCCTCAGAAGATTTGTGCTACAGCTATGCTCTGTCCCGGGTTTCTCTCTCCACACTGCTTCTGTTGCTCATTAAAGACCCAGCATGTGATAGCTCTAATTCAATAACTGCTCTTAGTTTAATCAGCAGTTCATAAGAAACCAAAAGATGAATGTTTCTATATGGAGAAACACTCCAAGATTGATGGGATCATCTCTACAGGACTTTCCGTTGAAGATGGGACTGCATCTGTCATTCTTTGTCCTGTGGTTGTACCCAGCATGCAAATGGGCATGGCTCTCCGAAGCTCACCTAGCTCTTCAATGACCGATCCACCTCCCTTCCATCTGAATCTCATCTGCTACCTGCTCCCCACAGACACTGATTTGAAGATTCTGATCTTTTGCTTGGGAAAATGGGATGTCCAAAGGCCCATCTTAGGATCTTTGGAGATCTAAGGAGATGTGAGCATCTCTTGCACCATATCACCATGGACAATTAATTCCCTTGGTTTCTCTGGGCAGTAGAGTCCAGGGGGTGTGTAAGAGGGAGAGGATAGACACATCAACTAAGACACAAAAAGAGAGACAGATATATATATATAGAGAGAGAGAAGAGAGAAGAGAGAGTTAGCTAGTTAGCTTTCTAGGCTAGCAAATAACTCAAACTCCTTGGGAATACAAATGTCATCACTGGAAACCATTCATAGAATCTACCAGGTTGATTTTAGCTCCAGCTCAAGTGGAAATGTAGCCTCATTTAATTCATAGAGAATTTTTTTATCCGATTCTTTACTTTGCTGCATCTTCCATTTGAACTCTAGGTTATGTCCTTGGAAAGCTTCAGATGTCTTCCTCCTGCTTCAGTTCTTGCTCAGGTATGGGTTACAATCAGCATCATCTCCTTCACTGTCTCCTGTGTGGAAACCATCTTAACAGTATTTGTTTCAAGAGAAGGTCTGTTATTCAAAGTAAACACACAGAACTTGGATAAAGAAAAGTTTTTGAATAATTTTCATAGAACAACAAAACCTTGAAAAGGTAAGCATAGAATGTAATAGCCATGCTTAGAAACATTATTCACATACTTTCCTATATGTTTGTGGACTAGGAGATAGCTAATCATGGAAGAATCATAGTCAGTCCTATAAACATGTTTCATTTGAGATTATCAAAGCACTTTTTTTTTACTGGAGCAATTATAATACTTGTTCATAATAACCATTCTTTTTCTCACCACAGATGACACATATATGTGAGAACATTGATTGTGAGGACTCCAGTTTTATTTCATAATCCTAAAATATAAATTGGGTGATTCTAAAAGCATAGCTTCTTTCTGGGCAAATACAGAAATTCAGTTCTCATTCCACTCTTTCTAGCCAGCTACTCAAGGTTATTCACCAGCATAGTCCTGATAGAGAAGATGAAAGGATGGATGGGGAATTACCTCCCAAGGCAGCTATTTGAGCATTGAGATAGTGTGAAAGTAGGTACTGGAGAGATGATGCCAGGTCAGGGTGCTGGCTGTGCAATTGTGAGACCGAGTTCAAATCCCCAGAATCCACGTAGAAGAGCTAGACATATGCTTACCTGCTGTAACCCCAGAACTGTGGAGTGGAGACAGGAGCATCCTGGGGGCTTGCTGGCCACTGACTTAGCTCCAGTATGGACTTTTGGTATGCTGATTCACAAGTATAATTCGCGGCTGACGTGAGCTTGCTACAGATATTGTCTTACAATGCCGATATCAAGGGGTAATGAATGCACTGCTCCTCACCACAGTGTCTCATTTGACATTCAAAGTTCTGGTGGCAAGGTCACTGCCAGCTGTTGCCAGTGCAGAGGATATGGGCCTCTCTGCATAGCTTCCTCAGCCTCCTGCACAGTGCCCACTGACACAGGCATTCCATGAACGTTTACTATGTAACTTTTACTGTCTTGCAAGCAAGACAGTACAAGCAAGGTAGGGCTTGCTTTTCCAGAGCAGTCCCACTGTGACTTGAGGAATCTACAGAGAAGGGAAAAACAGCTGCCCAGAGTTACTTGTGCTGAAGACAAAGCGCTCCTGAGACACGGGTCCTGGTGACACGTGACTCTGGCTGTGCGCTGCTTCACGTTAGGCAATCTGGTCCCGAGCATGGTAATTTCATGCCAGATGTTTTAAGGCCACACACGGAGCCCAAGAGATGTTAGACTCTAAGCTCCAAATGGCATTAATATGTTTGATACATCATTTGAAGGTCACGGGTGAGAGTGTGATCAGCTCTGCCCTGAACTTCCTCAGCCTTAGATTTTTATAGCACTGCTCAACGTTGTGTGATTTTCACTTTCTTCAACTTCAGTATCTCAGTACTCCCCCGTGAAGGTGCAGGCATAAATATCAATGTCCTTAATGCCTTCTGTTGTTCTTTGACTTCTGGGAGGTACATAATGGATTATAGACTGCATGGGGGCACTGATGCTTTTGAACTAAGTTAACGATGGGATGGATTAACAATGCACATCCCTCTTTTTGACTTCTGGATGGTTTGGTCTGTCTCTTTTCCAGCACACTATAAATGAGATTGAAAAGGCAGATGGGAAGGGAGTTTTAGCATCCATGGATGCTCTCTGTCGATTTCCCATCTACCCTTAGGAGCACCACTGCTGACTTCCATTGCAGGGAGTCTTTGGGGTTTCTAGGATATTCCCGGACAGGTCATTTTGGGACCCTCTCCATCTGACTCTGTATTATCTCTCCTCTAGCCTCCTCATGACTCTCGGGAGAACTCTGCCATCCAAAGAGGCTTCTCCTTAAGGTAACTGCTCTATATTTAGCCAAAGATCTTTTTCCAGTGGAGGTTAATCACACTACTTAAGGCAAATTCACAATAGTTAAAATAGGCCATTAGGAATTCAGTCAGGTGTGGCTCCTGTAAATTGACTTCAAAATTTGCAAGGGAAGAGACAAATGCTTAGCTCTAGCACAGATCTGTCCAAAAAATCATGTTACGTATCAGGAAGAATTATAGTCTGCTGAAAGCTGTCAGATCTCAAAAAGAATCAATTTATGTTTGAAAGGCTTGCTGAAATGTAGAGAGTAGGTAGGGATAAGCCTAAATAATCCTTTTTTTCTTGCTCAAATAAAACAATGTGATAGTGTTAGTTTTGTTAGACTGCATGTTCCTTGAAGGCAAAAGGCCTTGATCAGCTTAAGGGTCTCTTTGAACATGGTACTTCTTACACAGAGACAATGCTTAGTAAGTTGGCATTGGGTAAAGTTGGCTACTTTCATTTAGCTCTTGGTACCAAAGAATATTAGTAATATTAGAAAAAGCACAGATAGATGGCGTTATACAAAGCTGGGAGGCTGCAATACAGGAGGTTCACCTCGCCTTCGCAGCTAACCAGCCATGTGTATTGGCTGGTAATAGCCCTTGAACTTAACAAAGTCTAACTCTAAGGAAGCTGCAGCTAAATGCCTGTTAGGTCTAGAGTTGATCATTTGACTGATTATTTTACTCATCTTTTCTGCTGCTGGGGATTGAACTCACAGCTTTGCCTGTGCCAAGCAAGGACTTTTATCTCTGAGCTCTTTCCCTAGATCTACTTTGTTCCATTTGCTTAAGATTCTTTTTCATTACCTACCTGTCTCCTTCTCCTGGGTCTTCTTCTGATCCCTGTGCTGTGTAAGTTTTCCTGGGGAAACATGAACAAATGTGTGTTTTCTTTGGGTGGGGGAGTCATCCGCAGAACCCGAGTAGCAATTCTACCAAAATCCAGTTTGACAAACCAGTGAATTAACTGGGGTTCCTTATAGGAGTGGGGTGAGAAGTTAGTCAAAGGAGCATGAGTGGCTCAAAGACCAGCACATGACTGAAAAGCCCACCCCACATGGATGACGGCCCACAAGAGCGCATCCCTGGCAAGTCAACTGGTCACAGAGTCTGACCTCCCTGAGCGGTTAAGCCTGGGAAGGGGCTTGTTGAATCCTGTAAGCTTCAGGCACATCCTGAGACTTGTGAGACTTCCCGAGCCTTTTAAGTTCACTTGATTCCTGAGCCTTCATAAGCTCTTTCCAGGATGGAATGTCTCAATTAAAGTAAACTGCTTTGTAACACCCAGTAGTTCCCTTCTGTTACATATAAGAAGCATGTCTTTCTTATGTCATCTTCTCTGCCCCCACCCTGTCATTTCCTTAAGATCCCTTATTCCTTTCTCATGGTTCTTTTCCTTGTTTTATGTTATATATCTATCAACATACACTTTTTATTTTCAATTTTATATATGTATATATAGACATAAACATACCTATATAAGTTTATAAAAATGTATAAAAATATGTGCATATATATTTAATATCTAAAATGTTTTTGCCTGCTTATTTTACTCTCTGTGTGTGTGTGTGTGTGTGTGTGTGTGTGTGTGTTTGTATATGTGTATTTGTGTGTGTGAGCACTGTGTATCCCTGTGGAGGACTCTGTGGAGGATCATCCTGGATCATTTGTACCTCTTTTTTTTTTTTCTTTGCTCTGGGATTTCCCAGGCTCCACCTTCCAGAGCTGGAAGCCTAGCATTTTTATGTGATATCCGGGATCCAAACTCAGGTCCTTTTGCTTGTGAGGAAAAGTCTTAACTCCTGAGCCATCTCTCCAGCCCTATTTTACTCTTGTTGTAAGTCTAATTTTACTTGAGTTGTTCTTTTACCTAAGTAAAAATATCAATTCATTCTTAGCTCCAGACACTAAATTTTATATCAGCATCTGACTCACCTTCAGATTTCTCAGCCTAGGAAGAATTCTTGGATCAAATGAAGCATATCCAGCAGATCTGAATATCTGACACTTCAGAGTCTTGGAAACTTTCTTTTGAGAACTTGTAAAAATAGGTCATAGTAAAGACACAAATGGCTGTCCTTGTTATACCCAGTTGAAGTTTATGGTATTCTAATTACAGTGGACCTGCACCTTTGGTGAGCCAGAGTAATTAAACTATTCAGTGGGAGCAAATCATTACAGATACGAGATGAATTTGCCCTTCCAGGATGCTGATCAGAACACTGAATGAGGGAATTTACTTAATAGTGCCTGCGAAAGTGAAGGGCATTTTAGTTCCAGAAAGTAGCCTGTTCACATAAAATCCAGTTGGATGCCCTTTTTTTCTTTTCACTTTTTTTTGGGTAAACACTTCAGTTTTACTAATAATATGGACTTCAGTTGCCAAGAGAGCAGAGTGGTTATCTCAGGAAAGGTGAGCAAGTCCAAATAGACGCATGAAGCCAAGAGGTCATGTGTTGAACACTACTTCACTCCATTGAGAAGCTCGCTGGGGTCTGGGCTGATAACTCAGAGCATAAAGCACTTATTCCATCAACATGAGAACCATGGTTCAGGTCCTCAATACCTATGTAGAAGCTGGACAGGTTCTGCAATCCTAACACTCTGAGGGTAAAACCAGGGAATTTTTCTGGGCAAGGTGGCTAACACACCTAGCTGATCACAAGTTCTGAGCTCAACTGAGAGACCCTGCCTTAATTATAAAAATGGAAAGTAATTAAAGAATACCCCTTGCATCGACTCTGAGACTTTACACATATGCACACATACATGTTGTACTAGTCCACACACATGCAAGCACAAACACACATGCAAAATATCTTACATACAGAAATTATGTTTATTGATTACAAAACAAAGAAGCAAAGAAATCCTGTTTTATAACTGAAAGACAAAGGACTCTGTTGTTGAGTGGGGATTCTCCATCTCCTGAGACACAGGTGGTTGCTAACAACTCTTCTTACCAACCTGGTTGGCTGAGGATTTCTCCTCTTTTTGCAAGAAGAAGCAATTCAGGATGTGATTTGCTATCAACAGAGATGCACACTACTAGAGAAGCATTAACCATGTGTCAAGTCAGGGGAGAAATGTCCCATTTTTGTTTAGGAATCCTGAGAGCATCCTGAAAGTGGATGCTGTGGAATAGAAAAAGGGTTTTCCAAAAGAGCATCTAAGAAACACGTGGCCAGGCCTGGCCACTGTTGCTGAGGTGGTTCTATCATTGGGGACAAGAGATGATAGGATTGAAGCCACTGTGATTTGTTTTTTTGCAAATTGTACAATGTGTTTTGGCTTTAAATATTCTTCTGTAAAATACTGGACAGTATGCTCATAATTTGGACTGTGGATGACTTTGAATCATGAACTTTGATGGGAAGGTCCCCTTGTGCTTAGGATTGATCCCTCATCAAATAGATGTGGGGATTGAGTACAGGCTTAAGCCATTCTGGGCACTGGACTAATCACACTTTAGAAATGAGGACAGTTATGAATAGACTGGGCTCAGTCATATGCATGTAGCAGTAAAGAGCAGGTGTATTTCTCACAGTGTGGCTGAGAGGATTTAACACAAGTCAATGTTACAGACGACAATAGAGAGTCAGTGCCTAAGGTACGTACTTCACAAACATGAGGACCACTAGGATGGTGCTCATAATATAGGATGCTCACTCATAACAGGACCCGCCATGCTTTACTTACTGTATGTGGTCTACAAGGTATGTTGGGAAAGGCCAACTGGAATGTCAGCTGTTTACTAATCAGCATATGAAATTGATATGATATTAACTCTAACTAGATAAACAGGGGGTTGGAGAGGTGGCTCAGGGATTAAGCCTCTGCCTTGCAGTCGGAGGGTCCTGAGTTCGGATCCTAGACCCCATGTATAGATGCCGGCGGAAGTGGGGGTGGCTGCATTTCCGGTCCTGGTAGGGTGGAGCCTGTGAATCCCGGGACAGAGTAAAGGAGGAGGTGGAGGTGTCCATGGTGGTTCCCGAATTCGCCTGTGGTTCTACACACACACGCACATACACACATGCATACACACACAATTGAATAAATAATAAAAATTAAAAAAAACCAGTCATGAGATAGAGAGAGATGAAGCTAGATGAAGTACTTAATCCAAAACCTGGTGTGTAGTAAATGTTTAATCATCAGTCACTTCCACTATCGCTGATGCTACTTCCCTTCTCTCTTTCTCTTCCCTACCCTGTTTCTCCTCTTTCCTCCTCCCCTCTTTTCTCTTATAACAATCACAGACCCAATATATGCCTTAGTGAGATAGAACACATGGTTTCGTTTTTAATCCAACCTTTGAATTGCTCTTTATACTAAGTAAGTCATCCAACCCCTTAAGAAGTAGATCTGTCATAGTCGAACATTGGAAAAACATAATACACAGAGAGTGAAAGGAGAACTCATCTGTGCTTCACTACTAAATACAACTGTTTACTGATAGGCTGTGTACACTTGTCAAACTCCTCAAGAGCATTTCAAAACCTGGAGTCACATGAGGAGCTATCTCTTCATTTTGTGTAAGGAAATTTGTGTGTCAGATCTTGGCTTCTCTTTGAGATGTTTTCAAAAACCTTTACCAATAATTTCTTTAAGTTTACATACAGGCATATATTTATGTTGAACATTTTGCCCTTCATATCTCCCACTCTCCCTTTTCTCACCCCTCCCCACTCTTGCTAGTCTTGTTTTCCCCACTAGACAGTCTTACTTCAGCTTTTGGATCACTTGTGACTTCCTGTGTCTCTACAAAACTGAGGATACACAAATGAGAGAAAGCCTTGAGATCTGTCTTTCTGAGAAGGCTTAATTCAGCTAATACAATCAGGAAAAGGTATGTGGCAGGAGAAACCTTTCTAAAATAAAGTTCACATCCCACTGATGATCGCTAGCACAACTCGAGGTTGGGACCAGAAAATGCCTTGCTGTCGAGTGGGGTGCTTGAGGAAGGTGGTTATGAGGCCTGTGAAGTCACTCTGCTCTTCCATGGAACCAATGGACTTTTAGGAACCGTGAGCACTAATTCAGCCAAAGAGCAAGGCAGGCACAACTCAGGGGATCAGTGACCACTCTTCGTGTAAGTACATTTGCCCCAGTGTTCCTGGGACAAATGGTGGTTTGGGATGATTGCCAAGGACATATCTGATTTGTTGATCATGAACTTTCCAAAGAAATGAGAGTACCTTGCGTGGCGAAGCCGGCTCTTACTTGATGTCATTCTAACGGCCTTTCTCTGCTTGCCCAAACTCAATTAGGCACCCAGAGGAATGCAGTGCTCTGTGCTGGTTATGGAGGGAATTAATGTGTAGATTACTGAATTGCTAAAGTTCATTCTCCATCCCATTCCTGACTTGTTCTTTTTCTATCTTTGCTCCATGGTTGAATTCCATCTAGATCTGTCTGTCTTCATCACGCCTTATCTTCTATTTTGGAGGAAGGAACACTATTTTTGGTAGAGTTACAGATTCTAGACTAAGAAGGAATCTCTAAATAACCTCTCTCTGCCTCTAGATTTGGTGTTGAGGGGAAGTTGGGTGACCTTCATTGGGTAGCAAGACAGGAACCCAGCTGCCCCCCTCCTTTGCCGTTATCTTCATTGACTTTCTCCACAGTGCCTTCTTTAAGGGTATTCTGAAGGATTCTCTCTCCCATCCCTGCCATGCCTGAAGTCTCAAGAGCTTTGCTTGTGGATTTCCTTTCTTGAGCATTCACTTACTGATTGCTATAGAAGGGCTGGTGATCTCAATGCTATATACAGAACAGCGTGCGGTAATGACTTATAACTTAGCAATGAAACATGACAAAGCTTAGGAAGGCGATTTTCAGTTTTTTGTTTTTTGTTTTTGTTCCTTGTAGCCATTTTCTTTATCAGTGGGCTTTAATCTATTTGGAATCACAGACCTGTGAAATGATCTAAATGGCATACAGTGATCCTTCCTTCCGAAAAGACCCATCACATGAATGCAACTGAAGACAGTTAACGGGGATGGGGTGGGGGGCGGGCCTCGAAACACCTCTCTTGGTTAAGAACCTATGCAAGTGGTAGAAAGTTCTGGAAACATTATTTACTCCCAGTAGTTACCTTCTTCGCTTTTCTTGTTAAAGTGTGCAAATCCCATGTTTTCGTCTTAAGATTTAGGAATCTCTATTTAACAAAAGAAAGAGAAAAGATCACTCATGGCTTGTTTCCAAGTTTATGAGAAATTATAGACATGGTTTCTCTTGAAATGAAGGGTCGCCAGTTTGAGGCCTTCAAATCCAAGTGTCTTTCGCAGGAGTCGATGATGGGCTCTTGAAAATAGACAGACAGCCTTGAGCTCAAGCCGTTGTGGCTCAACGGGCAAAATTCTTGCAGAAGAAGCATGAGGAACTGGGTGTGGATCCCAGCACCCATGTACAGAGCCGGGTGTGGCTATGCAAATCCGTAATCTCTACACTGGGGAAGCAGGGACAGGAGACTCCTAGGGATTTGCCAGTCAGCCAGTCTGTCCAAGATGGCAGCTCCAGGTTCTTTCACGGCGAGGCTCTGTCACATAAAGTACTGGCATACTGAGTACACACCCCTGTTTCCCTCCATCACCCCTCCTTCCCATCCTCCGCCCTTCCATTCATCAATCCATCCTCTACCCTCCTGCCTAACCACATCTATGGAGCCCAGGGTTCCCTCTGGCTTGTCTACTTCTATGGGGGTTCAGACCTCTTGTGGCATACCGGGTTACCCCTTCTTGGGCCACCCACTGATAGGGACATTTACCTTCACTCATCCAGCTTTATTCCCCAAGGATTCTACTATATGTTCTTATCTCTCTTGAGTTCCCCCATATTCTATGGGGGCATGTTGTTAAGTCAGGTCTGGTAAGGACAAATCTCACTGAAGTGGGAAAAAGAAACAAAACAAGCAAACAGATAAATTCAATTATCTTTCCCACAAAAAAAGCAAAAAGTAAGGTGCAGAAAAATTGAGGAAGACACCTGGCTTCCACTCTTCCTCTCCACCTCTGGTTTCCATATTTACACACAAGCATGTGGATTTATACACATGCATGCACTCATACATGCAACATACATGTGAACCTGTGCACACACATGCATAGAACCCTGCCCAGGCCCAGCCTTGGGGGAGCACCTGATGATCCAGGAGGTGTGGATTAATATGTGACATTGAATGAACCAGATGGGTCTGAAGCACAGACCCCTGAAATCTCGAAGTTCAGGCTTCCTCTGAGGCTCTGGAGGTGCCAAAATCAGTAACATAGCTGGGAATTTATTGTAAGACCTGGGGCCACCTGAATCAAATACACTTTGTTTTTTTAAAACACTTTTATTAGGAAATATTACTACCATATAGAATTTTCTAGAGACCAATATAACAACTAGCAACAGGCTTGATGAAATGCTGACGTTTGGATAGACCCTTATTATCACACAAAGTAGAGATATCCCTGCCTTATTTGGCTCATTGCCATAGTTTCTTAATTGTCCAGCCTTCCTTCTGGGCTAATTTATATTGTTCTGATATTTTTTATTTTCCTTTGCTTTTTGACAGTCCATATGAATTTAGATAAGTTTAGAAAGTAATGCAGTTATTTTCTAAGTCTACTGTGATGACTTCTTATTTCTATTTTCATTTTTTGTGAGTACCTGATAATTAACTTCATTTTTATCTACTTCTTCTGGGTTTCCATTTGTGCTGTTTGGCTTCCTTCTCATTATTAACTTTTATTTGTTTATGTTCCCAAAACTTATTCTTCTCTCTTCCCTTTGTATTGTCTTTCTTCCTTTCCTTTCTCCTCTCTCTCTTTCTCTCTCTCTCTCTCTCTGTATCCCTTTCACTCTTTTCCTTCTCTATTTCTTTTAGCTACTGAACTTCATTTCTGGAGTACAGACGTGTCATACAAAGTTTTAAATTATTCAGTATTTACAGTCTTCTCTTTAATACAACCACAACCCAAAGAACTTTATCTAGTAGTGTGGTAATAAATGTTTAGCTGTCAGTTCTCTGAAAGAGAGAGAGAGAGAGAGAAAATAAATGTGTTGTCATTGAATGTGGAGATGGGGAATCACACCCAGTAGCACCCCATCCTTAGTACCCCAGGTGTCACAGATGGGCCTCAAGAGCTTAGATGATTGTTAAATGTATCAATACCAGCAAATCATAAGTAAGAGAGTCATGAGTTTTGAATATTCCTTTTCATTTTAATAATAGATTTATGCACTTTAATTTTTAAAGCGATCACTGTTTTTGAACTGGGTTGTAATATTTTTAAAATATTAACAACTTACTCACTGAAATAGTTCAAGCATACTACTGATATTATGACTTAGATATCCTCCTCAGATTGCCCTCCCCAGAGACACATTCAGTATCACTGCCATAAGCAGTTTTAACTTGTTCTAATCTGTACATGCAGAAATATCATTTTCCAGGACTGAGGAGATGACTTGGGGTAAAGTACTTAGCACATATTGCTCACAGCCTGAGTTCAGATCCTCAGAATCCATATAAAAGCCAGACATACTAGCATATGTATCTGTTACCCAGCATGCGTCTGTAGATGGCAGGTAGAGATAGGAGAGTCACTGGAAGCTTGTAGGACTGGTAGTAAGATGTACGTCACTGTGAAGCAGAGACTATATCTCAAAAAAGTTACAATGTGGAGACTAACATGCAAGGATTTCTTCTGACTTTCACATGCATGCATAAGCACAAAGACACACATTACATAACTCATGTACGTGCACACATGCCTGTACACATACACATACAATACACATGCACACACAATCACATACACATACATGCACATACACCCACAGACATGCGTACTCACACATTGTCATACACACATGCACACTTACACACACAATATGTTACCTTTAGGTAATCAGTGATTGTATTTATTGGCAAACTTTATCAATGTTGGATTTCACTCTACAACTTCCTCTTGTGATCACCCGTCATTTCCCTGAAAAGTATTCTTTAAGAGCTCTTTTAGTGATGAAGAATGCCTTTAAATTTTTCTGTTTTGCATTTCTCCCTGAAAAAAAATAACTGAACTGAGTAAAAAATTGCAAAGTTGACAGTAATTTTCACTGAGTACTTCTGAGAGATTCGCTCACGGCTTTCTGGCATTTATTATTACCGCTGAGGAGTTGGTTTTCTGTGTAACTGTCATGGCAGCCTCTTTTCTCTCCTCCTGTTAGCTTTTAAGTTCTTTCTCCCCTTCATATCTTCAGTGTTTCAGAATTTCATTAAAATGTCTCTTGGCCAAGTTTGATCTTTACATAGCCTGCAAAATAATCATAAAAGTACTTAAAATCTAAGTACTCATTACTTTAATATCACAGATATCATTTTCTTGGACTTGCTTTTCTTTTTACCATTTTTGCATTTCCCACAATATTTACTAGACATTAACTGGATCTTTCAATTTGTTCTCCATGTCGCATAGCTAGAGCTTTGTTTAAGAAACCAAACTAAAAAAAAAGTGCACAATTAAACTAACAACTCTTCATATGCAATGCATTCTAAGAAAAATCCTATTTTATTTTCTAATGTTCTACTTTTTTCTTCAACTACTTCCAGCCTAGGATTTACAATAAGGTTAATATCTTTTTTTAATAAAGTATTTCTCACGTCTAAGATTTCTAATTGGCTGTTTTTCAGAACTGTAGGCTTAAGTTTTTTTAAAGAGATGATTTATTTCTAACCAATGTCATTATTTATTTCATAAAGGATTCTCAACATTGTATCCTTAGAGTAATTTGCATGCTGAGTATTGACTTTTTTTATCAATTTTTTTCTTCACTGTGTATGTTAAAGTTCTTTGATTTCACAACTCATTTTGAGTGGAATTTTGTAACTATTTTTTCTTTCTTTGTTGTTGCTTTTGGGATGTTCCAGATTGAACCTTGGGCCTCAAGCATGCCAGGCACCACTGAGCTAGATCCCTAGAGCACGGCTGTGTCTCATTCGTTTGTGACTGCTGTCTCTTGCTCCTGTGAGTCTACCTCTATTTCATCCATATCTTTAGATAGGGACATTGGTTATCTCCTGCTGTATTCACTCAACCAATTTAGTTCTTGGCTGTGGCATACCATTATTATTGTTGTTGTTACTTTGTTTGTATATTTTGTTTTGTTTGAATCCATCTTCACAGAGTTCACAGCTGGGTTTACCTTGGGTATATGTGAGCAGTGACTGGCAAAGCTCACACCCTCCTCAGCCATTCGACATCTCGCGTGAACTCTTTATCCCATTTTCCCCCAACTAGTGGGCTAGCTCACAGCTAGCATTGTTGTTCCATTTGTGGACCAAGTGATCTTAGACTTGGTTTTTGCTTTTTTGTTTTCATATTATCTGCTTTTGGTAGATGAGGGAGTCTGGCAAGCAGATATCTCACGGTGCCCTTCTTTACAGTGTCTCCTTCATGGGCTTAGCCCCCAAACAGCAAGATTCAGTCTGGGATTGCTAACCATATTCTTCTTATGAGGACACCTTTAAAAACATTTTTTTTACAGAAATGTGGTTTTTTTGTTGCTCAAAATTTTATTTAAGCGCTATTACATAATCAGAGCTACTCTGGGCCTTTCTATTTCAAGTAAAGACTTAGATAAGAGACACTGCAGTGGCCTGGAGATACTGGAGATAATATAACATCCATATGATAGTCTCCTGGGATGTATTGTCTTCCTTGCTAATTTCCATGCAACTCGAAGCCTTCTGAATGATTCTATATTACATACAACACAGTGCCGACTTGCACACATTCTATTGGTTACTTTTATCCCAAGCTTAGGGAAAGTAATTAGTACCATGTTGTACAATGCCTAGTTGCTATTTTGACCATTTCTGACTACAGACACTTCTAATATCGAGAACTTTTTAGGAATAAAATAAAAGACAAGGAAGCAATAGACTATTTTCCTATGGTTGATCAATAGAAGCCTCAGAACTCAGATTTTCTAGTAGGTTCTTTCTCTAAATCTTTGTCCTTATATTCACAGTAAAAGTCTTTATATTTTGGTCCAGAAAGCATGTATGAATAAGAACTAATATCTCCCAGTCAAATAAGAAACAATAAAAAATATTCAAAAGCATTCTATTAGATTACAGCATGTTGAATATACACGTAAACCAGGGTATCTGGATTTCACACATGTGAAACAACAAAAGCAATTCGACTTAAGTTTCTTTTAGCATTATTTGATGTAATAATTGGCAGATTATTAGTGTGAGTTTTAAAGGCACAGGAGCTATCCTTTTGGCACTCTAAGCAAACCTAAAAAGATTTGATTGTCATACTGGCCAGATTCTAAATGTTTCTTCTAAAACTGAAGAGGAAGAGGACTGACCTCTTCCGTCTTTCAGGAAATTGGTGAAATGCGTTGCATTTAGAGGGGAATCAATATGACCTTACTTTAGGCTTGTTTTGTGGGTGAAGATATTTTTCTTCCTGAAGAGAGTTTATATGTGTAAGTGGAGTAAAATGGACATTTCTGTCATGTAGTGGATTGATGGAGCCTGGGATTTGACCCCTGATGTGTTATAATTTCACTATACTTGGCAATCCTTTGAAGGATGGCTCTCTCTCTCCATCACACACGTTCTCAGGTTTGTCTGCCATTGGGCATGGCTCAGCGCTTTATGTGGTCACAAACCCACGAATCCTTCTGCTTGACTTATAGCCACCATTATAAGGCTTTCAATAACCCCTTAGGCTGGGTGTGAGACCTTTTCCACATATAGCTCTAGTGCTGTATGCATTGTATCTCTACTAATCCACACTTTGAACTCAGAAACTTTTCTCCCATTATCACTCTGGACATCATGAGAGAAGCTAAACCTGTCAGCTCTGTATTATATCTTCTGGAGAAAGTGCTAAGCAAATGAATGCACACACTCCTTGATGCTGACCACACGCACACACTCCTTGATGGTGACCACAAGCTCAGTGTTTTCACATAAGAAAGACAGATTTTTATCCTCATGGATTTTGGTGAGTGTGGGAGAATGAAGCCAGGCTGGCCTCCTGGGCATTGTGATCTCTGGTGAGAGTCACGTGCCTAGCTGTGTCCTCTCTAGTCCCGGGTCTCTTGTGTACATTCAAGTAAAGGGTCACTGTGTTGCTTGGCTCTTCCATTTTCTCAAGCCTCCTGGAGGCAGGAAACAAGGCAGAATGTAAACTATGTGAATGCGCTCAGATGACTTCAACAATATTGTGCCAGCAGTATACATTCTGGTGAATGCACCTTTAGGAAGCGCAGTCTAGTTAGGTGCCAAGAGAGAAGAAAACAAAGTTCAGTCCCTCAGGCCTGCAACTGCCAAGCTGCTCGCCAAGGTAGTCTCGAACCTATTCCATTGTGCAGTAGTTTCCTGATCTCAACTGTTACATTATTTTGTTTTCCTATTAAAACAGATTGACCGTTAACTACGCAGTATTTAATTGTCGACATGTTCCTGGGCTTCTAAAAGTATACCATTTGCCAAGCTCTCTTGATAGGAACAGAAACTGACAGCAGTATTTGATTGACAAATACATTATTTTTAATTTGAGAAGGAACTTTTTGCCTTAATGACAGAAATAAGTCATGTTTCTAAAAAATTATAATGCTGAAAAAGTCTTTTTAATAGGTACCTGAAATTACCTACTTTAGTCCAAATCTCAGCAAGGAACACTTGTCCATCAACCTTTATTTTCTATAACGGTAGGCAATGGAACGTGTAGGTCTCCTGCAATAGAAATCATTTGAAGAAAATAACATCATTTCTGTTTCATTAAGTGCATCTTTTTTTAAAGAGCACCCACTTCTCCTCCATCACTAATCTTTCAACTACTAACTGGCCTAGGATTATTTTCTTTTAAATGAAACAAACCAAAGTAGGCACAATTAACTTACAATAACTAGAGGCAATTCAAATGTTTTTCTTTTTTATTGTGGCAAATCTGCTCTAGCAATTCCTAAGAAATGACCAATTTAGCGCTTGCTTTGAAGTGTGTTTGAATGTGAGTTTCAATATAAAAATGACTGTTCCTTGACTTTTGTAAATAAGGAAATTGAATTTTCTCTATTTCTTCTGTCCCAAACGAAGGAGTCGTTTTGTGAATAAGATATGTGTTTCCATTTTATAGGTTTTCTCTGATTTCCTGGGTCTGGGGAGTCAACTGAAAGGGTTCATTCAACTCAGAGATATAGGCGTACTTTTATAATGTGAAGTAGAGTTTTCTCAACTCACATCTGTGGCTGAGAACTTTGAGTGGAGATTTAAGAGAGTGAGTTTGGGGAATGGCTGGTCTCCTAGAGTTTTAGCTAACCTTGAAATATTATTATCTCAAAAGTCAGCATTTCATCGCTCCTTGTATCCATAAAGAAAATTAAAATCATATGTCGCACAGCAAGCTCACACTATTCAGAATGCCCGTAAACATATTTAATGCCAAAATTACAATTGTTTCACAACTCTGTGTGCCATGTATAGCTCTAGAAGCAGCATTTACATCGTCACATGCCTAAGTTGTAGGAGTAATTACTGTATTTTAAGCACTACTCTATTCCACAGAGCATTTTTTGGTGACAGTACTGCAACCTGGTGACAGAGAGTTTCTCCTGCACTATACAATCCCTCCATAAGAAAAACACTGTATAGTTTTGTCTTTGTTAGACAATGCAATAGCAGTTTGTCTTGAGTATTATGCAACCAATAAAGGAATATAAAGCATGCTGTGTCCTAACCCACGGACATCCTTTTCTTTTTTTTTGGTGCACATAATGTTAACTGGAGGTCTAGCTGGTGCCGTCAGTCATTCTAAGCTTGGACGATCTTCCTTTCTTGTCATTGCTCCGAAACAGAGGGATGAGTCAACAGTCAAACATGAACCTAATTAACTCCTACTAGAACATAGCATATGTTATATACAAAGATGTAGGAAGTGTGAAATCCTTTACAAAATGGAAATTTCTCAGAATCTGACTAAACAGGAAGAAATCTATTATTATTTCCACCATTGTTATATTATTTCATGTGCTCTTTTTGTGGTACTAGGATTGAACCCAAGATCTTATGCATGCTAAGCTAGGCAAGTGATTGTTCACCAACCTACAGTTTCATTTTATGTTTTTATTGTCTCTTACTCTCAGAGTTTGAGGTAATTAGGCTAGCCAGTGCTTAAGGAGAGAACACACTGTATGAGATGGGACTGTATTTGTTTGGGCCTGACTACATTTCTGTAATTGTTTATCTATTCAGATGCTTCAAGGAAAAAGAGCCAATGAGACTTGTCATAATCTATACTTACAGGGCTGGTAAAGGTGCAATTCTGATTCTGTTGATGGGAATACTTTGCACAGAGGGCAACTTAGTGGCTCAGAGTTTACCAGTTTGGACCAAGGACCATCCTGTAGGGATACCTGTATCAGGATGCTCCTCAGCTTACATCCCAACTCACTGAATTATGAGAAGGAGCACATCTCCCAGTCTACTCAGTGGACAATTGAGATGTTATCTACCAGGAATCCTGTCCACCTGGGATGAGAAGCAAACACAAGCACAGGTTATTTACTTTGTCCTTTACACTCAGGAGAATGTTTCTAATGATGAATCTTGTTGAAAGTCTCCTCCATACAGCCTGTAGCTATATATTATAAAGTCTGCAAATAAATAAAGTTAGCATACTTGAAAATGGTATTCCAAAAGTCCATGGCAGAGTCATTTCATGGGTTAACTTTCCTCTCCCAGGGTCTTTCCTTGAAAAGGATCTCACAGAGCAAACATGTCTTCAGCACATGTCTTCCAAAGACTTCTATTAGGCAGGGCCAATAGTGTAACATTGTTTTGGCTTGGAAAGAAGTTAAAAAAGAAACTTTCAAAACCCAAACAGAACCAGGGGAGGCAGGCGGTGTCCTTTGTGTCTTATCTTCCCAAGCCTCCTCTCTGGAAAACTTGGAACTTGTAGCTGCTACTCTAAGCATGATCTGAATAACACTGTCTTGAGATTTAGACCCTTTGGGACTCACTTTCTTGATCCAAAAAGAAGTCACTCTTTACTCTCAGCTGTGTCTGGGGGCACGGTAGAGACTTCATGCTTCAGTATGTTCAATATTTGATAATAGTCACTTCCCTAGAAAGAGTGGAATTTCTGTTTAGATAAAACAATAGCTAACAAAACACACATATTTCTGCATATGGAAAAGGAAAGTCTGAATCCACATATGTGCAGTGACTTGGTGATGGAGATGTTTTTGCTGTGTGGTTGGAAAACACATCCTCAGACAACAGACACCTTCCACAGTTGCCGCTGCATGCGCAGAATTTTACATTGCTCGCTCCTTTGGGTAATTCCAGTTTTGAAATTGAAATAGCACCTTGTGATGGCCTAGGTATTCTCCATTTATTGTCATTTTTTATTTTACTTTGAACCACTCCTCCAGGTCAAGTAAGATACATAAAGTTCAGAGAAGAGTTTGGCCTTATGCAGGCAGGGCTCTGAAAGGGAGAGTTGCCGACTAGGTATTGACCTGGGAGTGTCATGGATTTAAAAATCAAAACCAAAGGCAGGCTCCGTGAGACAGACCTGTGAGACTTGTCATGGTCAAGCCAGCCTGGATGACTAGTGAAGAGATCCCGTCTCAAAAACAGAATAAAATAAGATCAAGGAAAGGAGACTAAAGATACAGAGGGAACTTTTGTTCTTTTGTACATTTTTAAATACTTCAGTATTTTGTGGGTATAATCTGTATTTATAAAATTATTTGCTAATTTATATTTATATTTGAAAGGCAGAGAGAGAGAGAGAGAGAAAGAGTGAGAGAGGGAGACTTGGTAGACTGAGATGCCCTTTACAAAAAGTATTCTTTTTCTTTCATACATGATTACAGTACATTTATGACAGTTTCATGCCTTGTCCCCAGTCATAACTTTCCTCCTTTTCCCATTACCGTCCTTTGCTTTCTGCCAGTCTCTTTCCTATTATCTTATCTTTTCCCATCAGTGGTCCAATGGTTTTCTTTTGGGTCACCTTTGATGGCATGTGCCTGAACTGTTTTTGGAGCATGGACCATGTATCAGTGGGTAGAACCCACTAAGGTTGAAATTCATGTGTCTCTCAGGAAAGGATGGGGCCACTTGAGTTCTCTGCCTTTTCTTGGTGACATTTTGATATGACAGATCCTGTGCAGGTCTTATGGAAATATATATAGTCATGGAAATACATGTATTTATGGAAATACATGTATATATTTACTGTGTGTTCATGGATGTGGTAGTCATTTCATATCAGGAAATAATGTCTGGTCTTATATCTTCCTCTCTCAGGCTCTTGCAATCTTGCTGTTCCTTTTTCCACAACCTTCCCTGAGTCTTGGGGTGGGCCAGTGGTTTGGATGTCCTATTTTAGGGTCAAGTTGTCTGCCATCCTTTCCTTTTCTGCATTTCTGCCAGTCCAGCTGCTGCTAAACATTTTTTAATCATGATCCACTTCCCTGTGAGTCACTTTGCCTTTAAGCCCTTTGCTTCTTGCCAGAATGTCTAGATTCTCCTCAGTAACAATCAGCTGGAGGGCGTTCCATTGCTCCTAGAAATACCCAGGAGTGAGCACTTTCTAGATGTGGCCTGGACTGTGCAGTGAAGGATGGGGTGTGGTGGGGATCAAGGTGGTGGGTCCTTCTGTAAGACTGAAGAGTGTGAACTGGTACCGCAATCTGTATGCAAAGTCTGTGGGACTTCCAGAGCACAGCTGGTTAACCATTGCACAATCAGCCACAGAGACAAGAAGCTAAAAGATCAAGCAACCACTCCAGGGCAGGTCAGCCTTCACCTGCAAGCCTAAACTCTGAGTCCACAAGGACTCAGAGGCATGAAGATAAAACACAAATAAATAAATAAATAAATAAATAAATAAATAAATAAATAAATAAGTAGAATAAAAATAAATCCACACCTGAAAGGAGACTAAAATGATAAATTGCAAAGTTTTAAATGGCCATTAAACTTGAGCAAGTCAAATGGCTACCAAATGGAGTCCCATTTCTCATTTTATTTATAAACATTCATATAAAATTGCAAAGAGGGAAAAAAAAGGGAAAAATCCTTGAACTCCTGTGAAAGGCATTTGGCGGCTCGTCTGTTGAATTACTATTAAGTATTCACCTGTCTTAAATGGGCCTTTTCTCCAGCCTCTACATCATACATCTTAATGTCAGTAACATCTGCAACGGAATGGTAATGTGGATCACTGAAGATAATCACAGTTAATAAGAGCTCCAATCGTGCTCTGGCTAATATACACCCTTTCGTGTATTCCTTTGGATAATTTACCAGTTCAGTTTTATTAAATGCTCATGCTTGATAAAAAAGATGCTTGAGAGGGAAGTAGTGTGCTAAATTAACTGTGAATCTAAATTTTTAGAAAACACCAGCACAGGAATTCTTTTGCTTCATGCAGTTACTTCCTTTGCAGCTCTCTGCATCTTTTGAAAGGCCCTCTTGGTTTCCTTTGAGGATGTTCACGAGGACAATATAGCCTTATTCTGCTACACGGCCTGAGTCAAATAGGTAGAAAGATGGAAGTGGATACTACATTTTCTTTCCTCCATTGATAAAACCTCAATGGATCTTGTGCAGATACTGTGACCTTTAGTCTTTCCGTTTGTTCTCGCTCTTTCCACTTTGCTGCAGCACATGATTGGTCATGAGCAATCATCCCCGGGGGGGATATAGTGGGTCCTGGAGGCAAAGTGGAGGAGAGACCCAGTCTTGATTAGTTCATTCAGATCAGGGAGTGAGTTTTGACTTTGCAGTTGTCATTCACATTCAATGGCACTGCCAATTGTTCCATTTCAAGTTCCCATGTATAAGGCTGACAGTTTCCTCAGCTGGAACTTCTTTTTAAATGTTCCTCTCTGGTAGAGACTCTACCCCCGCTCCTACCCTTATGACTTCCAGTAGCCTTCTCCCTCACATTTCTTTGCCAGAGCTACTTGTTTGCGAGCATCAAAATCTCCTATAATTCCAGTCCTTGCAGACCCTTAAAAACAGAGCTATGCACAGATGTGCAGTGAAAATTTTCAAATGGGCACTTTCTTTTAGGAATATGAACACTGGATATCACATAAACCTCTGATGCTCCCCTTGCCACCTTCCGGAGCATAGCTAACCCTTCCTTCTGTGTTTGCACTAGCGGCACTTACATGGTCAGCCTAGCTTTCCAGCTCTTGCATTTCCCCATCTCTTTTCTTCTGTGCCAAGCGACTCACTGGTTTTATGATGTGGGCAGGGGCCGACGAGGGAATAGTTGAGTCCTCAGGCTTCATTTTCAACCCTGGCCTGGGCTGTGTTTTAATATAGGCCTTAGTGAGAGACAAAGTCTTGTTCTCCACAAAGCTCCTTTTTACAGTTTAAATAAAGAAATGATAAACATCAAAAGATCAACAGTTTTCCAAAGAAGCCAATATATAATAGTCGTGCCCAGGAGCGCCGTTATAACTGAAAACCTTAAAATGAGCATGAATTGTAGCTTTGTTCCATTTTGTTTTCCCTCCCTGTAATAGGGTCCCTTAAAAAGAAAGAAGCATAAAAGGAGGGAGGGAAGTTTGAGAATTGAGACTGAAATGAGTCTGATCATTTAGATGTAATGAGGCAAAGAAACAATTTTCAGTTCTGGAGGCTTTTTGTTGCTGTTGGTATTGGGGGTGGGTTATGGAGACGGAAAAATAGCTCCTGGCAGTCCATTTGCAAAGCAAGTCCTTTCGCGTGAGCCAGCAGCATTAGCTTGACCAGGTGAAGTACTTTGTGGGTCCATGCGTGGTGGACCAGAGCAAGCGTCCTCCTCCTTGGGGACTCAGCATCCTTTGGAATCACAGGCAGTAGTGTGTGTGTGTGTGTGTGTGTGTGTGTGTGTGTGTGTGTGTGTATTCCTTATTACAGAGTATGAAGTTGCATTTCCCCAATTTTAAAGATGGGTGATAGTCCTTAAAATTGCAGAATGAGATGATATCTCCATAGGTTTCAGGATTAGCAGACCCTTAAAATGCCGTCTCGTTTACACATCTACATCAAGTGAGCCAGTTGGACAGAGCCGCTGGTAAAAATCACGTTTAGGGGACAGATGGGTTAACATGGAAGGCACAGGGCCCAGGGTGTGCCTTCTTGTGTGCCTGGGGAATCATGAGAAAGGACTTTTGTCCACCCCAGCTGAGTGGCCTACATGTCGATGTCAAGGTTCTTTCTTCCGCTGTGGTGGGTTTGTCAGTGGGCTTTGCTTGGACCCGGAGCGACTATGAATTAAGTGTCTGTTTGAGACGATGGAGAGTTGATTTGTGATTCAGACCCATGGACAGTGGGTAGAAGGTGCTGATCAGCAAAGCAAAGCAGTGAAGAGGGATTGCTCTGCAGGAAAGGGAGGCCCGCGTCTCTGAGTGTTCAGAGCAGAGGCGAAAACAACATGCAGAACGGACTGCTCCACTGAGTCCTCACAGCTGCAGATGCGGATCAAAAAGATAGAGCCGGTGGGCGTGGCATGTTGACCTGGAAACCCAGACATGCAGTTCTGGGTTTAGCACTGCCCTTACCACGAGATCCTCTTCCAAGGGCCACGGCCCAGCGATGACAAGTTGCTTTTGCGCTTTGCCGTGTTCATTGGTGATATGGGAGGCAGCATGCATCTTCTGCGGTGCTTGTCCTCACTGTGAACCGGTGAGGACCAGCTGAGACGACCTAGCTTCCGGTTGTGTAGGAGAAAGGTGCTCTGGAAATCCAAGCTGTGACATATTGTTAGAACATCAGCCACCGGTTCTGATAGGGACAACTTCAGCCAGCCCCAGCTCTTCCTGCATGCTGAAATTGAGCATCCTCTAACTTGCCTGAAAGGCAACATTTAGCATCATTGTGGAGACCCACTTTAAGTAGCGACACCTTGAAGTAAGATCCACTTAAGTGCAAGGTGAAAAACGATTCTTTTTTCCCCCCATGTTATCCTAAGTCTTCCACAAGTACAAATGATATGAAGGAGATTTATGAAATGGCAATGCAAATCTTCATGCTAATCAAGAGTTTAGGGAGGAAAAAAAGAATCACGCAGGATTCCCGAACACACTAGTGGCAAGTATACTGCTTTTCAGCCTGCAAGAGATAAAGCACCCTAGCGCATGTTGGTTAGTCTAATTTATTCTGAGCCTTTGCCACATCACAACCTTGTGTTTGATTTTCTTATAAACTAATAATTTCTTGAATGAACTAATACTGCTACAGCCACTAGCACCTCTACCTTGTAGAAGTTTTTTATTGTTGTGTATGCAACTAAATTGAAATATCTTTCACTTGAAATATTGACTTTAATATCTCATTTGAAAAATTCATGAAGCCTTTGATGTTAAATCCATACTCAATTTAGCCAAATGCCATTAGAATATGCAATACGCCTGAATACAGAGAGCATTATTGTCTGTGTTTCTGCAGAAGAATTACATTTTATGACTGTAACGTCAGGATCTCTTTTGGATTTGTGCACAAGGAAAAGAAAGGGAAAGGCAGAACATTAGATGCAAAATGAAAAGTGGTATTGATTAGGCTCTCATTTACCCACTCTGCCTCATTCCTAAATGCATAGAAATAGGGGTTGTGCCACAGCCGCTAACAATGCTCTGTAATGAATGGAACAATCTTTAGAAAATTAGTGTGAGCATGTATGATAGTGCACAGATGTTGCTCTGAGTAACTGTCATACATTTCTTTTACATCTCCATTTACATAAGTCTCTTTATTTCCTAATAGTATCATAATAGAAACATGACAATAGTTAATGATTTCATAAAACATGTAATGTAAAGGCTGTCGGAAAAGGAGAATGTTAATTGAAACCTATGGCTATAGTGCATTAGAATTACATTGCCTAAATGAGTCATGTGAAAAATATCTCTGTGGAACAGAGACAAAGACAGGTATTTTGGTTTCTTTCCTTAAAAAAACAAAACAAAACAACAAAACCCTCAAGCTTTCAGCAAATTAAAATCCCCCCCCCCAGTAAAGCACAGACTGACAAATATTGCCAAATTCACTGTGTGTTAATAGAATGTTTTTTGCCTTTAGTAATTTATGGGCACTTTCCTCCCATCTATCGATCACATTTTATAAAGTAAACTGCATTAACATTTTAGAGTATAATGGCTCCAGAAAATGTTTGATTTTTATCACTCCTGAAACATCATCAGGGTTCAGCTGTCTCCAGCTGGTGCGGAGACCCGGTGCTTCTCTTTGAGTGAACGGGTTGTCTGCGCCGAAGCATGTTCACACGTGTTCCATGATTCCCGCAAGTCTGGCATAATGCTGGGGACAGGCTCTGCTATCGTTGCAACTACAAGGAGTGCACAGAAAAAAGACAGGGCCTGCACAGGTCCATGTCGGTGAGATAACCCACAGCCAGAGTCTTAAAATTCCTTCCGAGTCTTCCATGCAGCCTTTGAGCGCCCCAAAGAAGCCCCTGGTTGCTGCCTGCTCTTGATCGCCATCTGCTGGTCAAGGTGTGCTCCGCTCTCCTGGAGGGGAAGAGTTCTCTGAGACAAAGGTCAGGACAGACTTCAGGTTTTTTTTTTCTCCCTAATCATACAAGGTAACGCCGTCGTCTCCCTCCCTCCTCCCCCACCATGGTCTAAAGCTTGACATCCACAAAACAACAAATAGCAGAAAATACACTAACTCTTGGAAACTCAACATTATGATGCTGAATGAGAAATGGGTTCAGAAAGAAATCAAAAAGGAAATTCAAGATTTCCTAGAAGCGAATGATAATGAAAATACAACATATCAAAATCTCTGGGATACAATGAGAGCTGTCCTCAGAAGTAAGTTTACAGACTTCAATTTTAACACACCGCAAGGTGCAGTTGACCTCAAACTGGGGAAGAGGCAGGAACCACTGTCGTGTTAGGGACAAGAGTGGCTAAGCAGAATCACTCACAGTGCTTATTCGCAATGCTTTTTTTCCCATTTAAGATGAAAAGAATGCAAAGTCCTTTTATTCTTTTATTTCTCATGGAGTGGGAGGTAAAGATTCACACAGTTTTTAGAACAAGACTAAACCATCTGTGCAAGACAGTTTTTCCCTCACCTTGTTCCTTTAACATCTTGTGTAGCTTCCATTCTATTAAATTAAGGCGTTATTGAAATATGTTCGACATTGAGCACCATCCATCACGGAGATTGAGGTAGAATATCTACATAATATTTACACATCGCAACAGGAAAAGTAATTTTTCTTTTCAGCAGTTATCGTTGGTGCAAACCCAGGTTGGCTTGTGAGCTTCTGTCTCTCTCATCTTTGGCTCAGCCACTCCTCGGCCATCGCCTTTCACTGATTTGATCTCACTGATAGGGTAATAAAATCATTGGTCACTCGGACACACCAAACTGGTGGCCATGTATTAAATCACCTGCTGTGAAATCAGAGAGAGGTCTACAGATGGGATCCAGGGACCCAAATGTGTTAATCTGAGAAATCCCTCGGCAATATCCCATGGATTACAATACTGCTGAAATATCCGGTATATGACTGCAAGTTAAATACTTCTAGAATTAATTATTAAAAGTGTATTTACCAAGGTTTAGCAACTATTTAATATGTGTTGCTTCCCAATGGGAGATTAGACTGTCTGAGGGCTGTGGAATCCTGGGGCCTTTGGAATTTATTTAACAAATGATAAGCACCTGATTAAAAATAAATTAAATGCTAGTTAAAAGTATTTAAGGAGCTCATTTAAATTGTTTCATTAGCAAGGAGTTTCCCGTCCCATCTTTATTGTTTTAGAATTACTAACTTTATATATTGGGGCAGGAAACAAGATGGCTGCCGGAAGAACTGTTTGAGAAGCAATATTTCTTAATTAGTTCTTTGTATCTTGAGAGACTTTCATTTTTAAGGCACTTTTAATGATTTTTTTTTTAGAACCTCCATAAAACAGATCACTTAATGCAAGTGAAATTTGAAAGAAAGTTTCTGATAACGAGTTTTGGGCTAGATTTATAAGATTTGTTGGTACTTTTTCTACTTTTTTTTAGGGAGCTAGGAAGAGGGCTTTGTGGGTAAGTGTTTGCCTTGTAAGTCTGAAGACATGAATTCCATTCCCGGAACCCCTGCAAAAAGCTGGATGCAGTAACTTGCATCTGTAATCCCAGAGCTCCTAGAGAGAGATGAGAAGTCAGGAGAGGAGAATCAGCCAGAGGCTTGCGGACCAGCTAGTCTGGAGTATGTAGTCCACTGGCACGCATAAGAGAGACCACACCTCATCAAGGTGGAAGCTAAGAACTCACCCTCCAAAGTTGTCCTCAGACCTTCACATACACATCGTGACACACTCCTGCACATACATGCAAACACAAATAGCAACAGCAGCAACAACAAGATGTTATTTCGGTAGAGGAAGATAAACCCCTTTTTGGTGCATTGTGCTTTTTCTAGTTCAGCTTGGAAAACATACGTCAGTGTCCTGACACCATTTTACCATTTCTCTCCAGAGCTGTTCCTATAGTTCATCAAAGTCAGACTCTTTCTCTCTTGCACATTCACAGAGAAGAAAGAAAATCATGATTTATGATTCCTTAAAACGATTGAGTGTCTATTATGATAATTCGTTGCCAACCATTGTCCTGGCCCTTTCTCATACTTTTTTGGCTTCTGAGGTCAATTTTTAATCACTTTCCGTACTTGTACCAACTGTGTAGGCTTGAGACGTGCAATACCAGCCTGCTTCAGTTTGGACTAGGGGAATTCAGGAGGCCAGTTCTGGCCTTCAGTAGCAAAATAAGATTCTTTTGTGACAAAGTGAGAGAGGGCACGGGCTTGTTTTCGTGTGAAAACCCCAGGAAGGCATCCTGCAAGGCAGAGCTACACATTTTGTTTCACTGCTTAAATTATGCCCCGTGTGTTTGAAATCAATAGCGGTGCATCTGAGCGCTTTCTGTCTTTCTAAAAAAGTTCACATTCCTCCAGACTAGGGAGAGCCTCCATCTCATGTCCTTAGAAGACATCTTGACTGTTGGTACATTAACACAAGCCAGCTAAAGTAATGTTAGCTCCCAAAACTGGGAGCTTGTTCCCGGGGATGTGTGAGTGTGCTGTGGATTTGGGGAAAAGGCTGGTTAAGGGAGAAATGAAAGGGAGGTGGGGGGGGCAGTTTGTGGAGGGCAGGCTTTGATCAAAGAGGAATGTCGGATGTGACGTCCTGCTAACCTTGACACCCAACAGAACTTTGTGAAAGAGAAGGGCTCTGAGCTGGACAGCTGGGGGGGGGGTCTTTAGTTACCACCCAGGAGCACCTCTTATTAAAAATATGGCCAACACACCAGGTTTATCAGAAAGGACCATCTTGCTACTGATAGGAACCAAACGGGAAGCCGTGATCTGAAATAGCAAACTTCCCTTCTCATCAAAGGAAAAGTCTCTTCCGAACCCGATCCTAGCTTGATAAAGTGCCCGTAAATAGAACGCGATCACAATACAGACTCCGAGATTGACTTGTTCGGGTTGTGGCGAAGAGCTGGAAGTCAATGATAATAATTGAGTCAGTTTATCTTAAGGATCAGGGCTAATCAGACTAAGAGACAAGAGGAGTTGGCGTTTTCATTTATCAACCAGACCTTGGAAACCAGAGGACATAGTTTTGTGAGGATGCACGGGGGCGGGGGGGGGGGGGGCAGCTCCGAAGGAAACCTTCCCAAAGTTCTTGAGGAAATGTGAGCGGGAAGCCACTGCCACTGTTAGGGGGGCTTAGCATCACAGAGGGAGTGACTAGGCGCAAGTAAAATTAGAATGGGATTTGGCGGTGGTCCTAGGCTCAGTCGCTGGTCAGGCAGCAGCTGGGGTCTTTATGTTACTAGCGAAGGCTTTGAAACCTCTCCCGGATTGCCTTCCACCCTCACGGCTCCCCATGCGATCCCATAACTACCAGCCCAGACTCTGATGGCAATGCTGCAGTTCCCTGTGGGGTCTCACCCAGAGCCACCTCCACCCGTGAGCAGCCAGCATGTGAACGAACAGAAGTGGCAAGCCCGGCCCTGAATGCAGCCACCTGCACCCCCCAGGCGGCGCGTCCCTCGAGAGACCTTCAGGGAATGGGGACATGGGCTGGGTATTTTATGCTTCTACCGGCAGTGTTGGTAAATACTGCCCACCTTTGTCTCGAAGCAAGGGTCTTAGGAGTTACTTCCTTCATGACAGGAGTGTTTTGGTTCCCAGCAAGTGACATGATTGAGTAGCCAGGTTGTTGTCACTGAATGTATTCATCCGGTTATCACGAAGTTCAGGTCTGGCAGAATGGGACGTCTCATGTGTTAAGGGGAACTATTTTTACATTAGATCTTATTGTAATAGTGGACAATAAATCTCTTTCTGGAGCATTAGCACCAAAGCCAATCCATATCCGGTATCTGAAGGCAAAAAGCACAGACTGACCGACTTCTGAAACAGAAAAAAAGTCTGTGTTAAAACATCAGGGAGTATGGACTCAGGGAGTACCTTTTGACACTCTCTGCTTTGGGGGGCTTTGCTTCAGAAAGGAAAGAGGTGAAGCTACATGTGATGAATACAGATGGAATACCAAGAAGGCATTGAGAAAGCATGAAATAATTCCTGATGAAAGCTACTGTTATTGAGTGCTTCATATGTGCTAAGTATGGTACGAACTCTTACTTACAGACTTATTTTTTTCTTGTGGCCTTCTTTTAAGTAGGTGCTGTTATTTGTGTGTAGTTATATTTGTGTGTAGTTTGTGTATAGACAGACTGCTCAGCTGCCTTAGACAGAGTGTGTGCCAATTCAGACTGTGTGTTTACCCAGTCCAAGGTTCAAATTTTTCCCTTTGAATGCATAGATTATGAGAAGACCATCATACTGATGTCTAGTACCATAAGAATTGGATGGCTACAGATAAGTATCATGCATCATATTGTAGACCATTGCAAGGTATCAAGATGTGTGAACCGCGTCCCCAACTCAACGTATGAGCTGTATCCGCCAGCATGTGGTTATCATTTGGTGGTCTCTTTCCCTGTGTGTTGTGGGTAAGTGTGGAAATGACACTGGTTAGTGTGTTGCTCCAACTTTCTCAACTTACATACCTCATCCTAAACCAGTGTTTGCTGTCGTTTTGCATTGTTTTCCACTAGATTCTGCTAGGAGAATAACTTTGGAAGGGACAAAGAATGAACGGGGGTGGAACGGAGGGGAGTGGGGAAGAGACAGGAATCCTGGATAGCTTCTTCTGTGGGGGTGTTTTGTGTCACATGAAGCACAGATTTTTGGACTTTTCTTGAGGCTGTATGGAAGGTCTGAGTGATCTCGCCAGCATATTTTCAGGGAACATGTTTCTCACGAGCTCTCAAAACAGATCTCCAAACACTTGCCCTTCCCTGTAACTGGGACGCAGAAGGGACCTCGCCTGGTCGTCTGCAGCGCGCCCAGTCAGGACTGCTGCTTTCTTCCGATGCTCTGCTTTCTGGCATTTGAGCAACATCCCCCAAGAAGTTAAAAACGTTCGTCCTCGCCTGGCGCCCCGTGGCAGCTGCCTGCCTGGTGGCTTCTGGTGGCTTTGTGAAACGCGTGGGCAGAGGAACAGAAGCTTGGCCAGGGGAAGAAGGGAGCGACTGGAATAGCGTTTGCTTGCAACGTCTGCAGCTGAAGCCGGCGCGTCTTGGGAGGGCGCAGGGAGGCATATTTTAGACTCACAGGTGCGCCTCTCCCCGCAGTTTAGAGGCACACGGTGAGCGCAGGATGTGCAAGTCTTTCACAAAGTGAAACCTTTTGCTTCTTTCTAAGCTGGGACCTTTCTTGTGGGTCCTGCACAGGCAGAGGGGAGATGAACTGGGCCTCCTTTCAAGATGGAATGAGTTTAAGGCAACCGTTTCCACAGCTCCTGGGGTAGAAACGGCAGGATCACAAAGAAGGAAATAAACATGTGCTTCTTCAATGGAGGCTTGCTAACCCAGATTACGCTAGGCTTTAGCAGTGTCTGTTAACACTGCACACTTTGCCCAATCTACCTCTGATCACTTCACCCATATGGGGAATCCGAGCCAGTCTCAGAAGGGACAGGAAGGGCCTCTTGGGGCCATCCTTTTACCTACTGAAGTGTAAAGAGCCACGTGAGAAATGTTATTAAATATTATTGCAATGTCATTAAAAACAATATATGAACAAAAGAGAACTATCTTTAAAAGGCACTCTGAAATTCTAAAATCATGGACCACGTAAAAAAATCTTTTTTGTGCATTTATCACCAGATATGCAAACTTATTGACATAAGTTATGGATGGAATGTTTTATAAGTATGCAAAATATATAACACATGCAATTATTTTGATTATGAGGCAAACTGAAGAAAAATATTTTAAATAATTGTACAATGTCTTTTCCTTTCACAAAATTATGATGACGGCTGTGATTGGTTGTAATTCAAAATGTTCTTTTCACTTTGGTTTACTACTTTGTAATGTGGCATATGGTCCTAAATTCTCACTTAAAATTTTTGTTTTAATGATTGTTATACCTCAGAAGATACTTTATCAAAGTGAAGGTTCAAAGGACAGAAGTTATTGTGGCTTATGACTTGTGATCACCAGTTTATACTTTGCCTCCTGTATTAGAGAGACCTTTGTGTTGCTTCTGACAACCAACTGCGCATCCTCCCTCATTAGTTGGTTGCCTTTGCAAACTAATTAGGGTATATACATTCATAATTTTTTAGCAAATGAGTTTAAATTCCTCTTTGAGTTTTGATCTGTAATATTTCTAAATAGTTCATGATATTCTGTTTTCAAGTTCTTAAGTGTGAATCTATGGGAGATTTTTATAGATGATGTACATATTATTTTCAGTGGCAAAATTATATCACAATGGAAATGGTTCTGAATGCCAAATTTTAGGTATCTTTCTGAAGTCCAAGCTTCAGTGTTTTAAAAGCACAATTATTTTCTCCACAATTAAAGCAATCATTGAAATCTTAAGGACCAAATTAGGTATATCTTTTTTCAATAACAAGTCACCAAATTTATACCTCTTGTTTGCAAGAACAAATGCAAACTTATACTGAGATATCAGGAGATCGCATCACTCCACGTTGATAAACTACAAGCCTCTATGGGCTATAGAACAACTTTCATGAGTCCTTTCTATCTCATTATCATGAGTTATAAATATTTTACTACATTTCAAAGATTTTGTGTTTGACATGGCTGATGTGAATTCTATAGAACTTTGATACTTTCCTTTATGAATGAAGCCAGGTGAAATACATTTTGGGGCGTAAATGTCTAGCTCTTCTCATCATTTTGTTAAGCCTACTTTAGTGTCTACTTGGTAGCATGATATAAAAATGTACTAAGTAACCTAAGGAAACCACTTATATCACCACAAACCATCAGACAGATGATCTAAAGGCAACTCTGCAATGTTGCTCCCACACTGTACACTTCCCAATCTTTTCTGGTAACTGGCACGACATGTGGCTACTTGCAAAGCACACCAAGTGAGGTTACACCAGTCACCTTGAATATCAATGAGACTTTTAATTTTTGAACAGGAATCATTTATATGAGAAAGGAATTTTTTTCTTTGCTTCCAAATTATTCATCTTTTGTTCCTCCCCCTCCCCCATTAGAAATGGCTTTTGTGGCATTGATTCCTGTCCTAATGTAAATCACAGTGGATGGTGGAAGTACCTGGAATGGTTACCTTGTGCTGGACAAATTAATTCAGCTTTTTGGAAAACAGGTATTTGACAGGGTAAGCACAAGAGCAAAGACTTGATCCTTGGTGGTGGTGGGAAACTTCTGGAATAGAAAGAAAGAAAGTCAAGCTAGTGTTCCAACCTGAAAAGTTTGCAGGAATGAGGCATAGCCTGAGGTTTTGTGTAACAGTGAACTCTTTCTTCCTGCTGCTGTAAGAGTGCAAAGCACTGCAGACGTCTTCACATCCCAGTTTAGAGAGCAGCCGTGTGCAGTCCTGGACCACGGAGCTTAATATGGAGACAGGACATGTCCCACAGCTGTGGCCAAAGGTTGTGGTAAAGGTACAGAGGGTTTGGACTGGGCAGCCGGTGTCATCCCAAGGACAGTGGGTTGGTCGCCGCGCCTTAATTATCCACATGGCCTGGCCTTCATTTTGGGGTCCACCACCCAAGTTATGAAGCAGCTTTTCTGGCTGTCACTTTGCAGTGGGGACAGGAGGTACCCATGCGGTTTACATGTTCTTTGGCTGCGTCCTCTGCCCAGGTGATGATACGGTGGTACTTTCAGACTCGACGAATCCTTTCATAAAAGCCACTTTGGGATGGTAGCTTTCTTTCTATTATTTTGGATTTTATTTGGAGCCTGGAAGCAGAAGTTGGGAAACCTCTTTTACAAACTGTACAGCTTTAGTTTGAGACATCTCTAACCTTTGCTTTATTTCCAGCCTGTTGCCCTGTGGATTACTCCATAAGAAGACATAGACGTTACCATCAGCAGTTGGTATCTTTACGATACTAGGTACTGTGAGTGATTGCCGCCGGCTTATCTAACTAGGCCCCGGTTCCTTTGTATTTGACATGGAGAAGGGTAAGGCATTTTAGAGCACGGTATTCTTGAGTATGTGTATTTTGACATCAGTCTGTTCTTTGGAGAAAATTCATTTCTGACTCATAAGTAAGATACCTGCCTGCTTGTTTTAAATCCTCGGTAACACATCAGCTTCTGTGAGAGCCCCTGAGATGAGAAAATACTACAGAGAGGATAAAGCTTACATTCTATTTGGGCCGAATCACATGCTGATGGATGAAAGTTGTTGCAGGTAGGGATGTACCTACCATGCTTGGAGACTTAATTGTTTTCTCTACCTTATATTTTTATGCACTTTAATATTAGATGATGGACCAAGGGAAAATTTACCCCATAATCCTTCCAAAGTTGTATCCTCTGAGATGGATATACCTCATAGATTCCAGCCATCATAGAGTGAAACATCAAGTTACTGTCTTCTATAGAACGTAAGTAACTCTGACTGTAATGGCTCTCTCAATTAGAAGGAATCCATGATTCATACAGTAAATTACACAAAATGTTGTTAACTAGAGGATGGGTAGTATCAGTGAACTTTCATAGATAACCAGGGATTTAAATATGGAAATACGCCCGCGGAGAGCAATACAATAGACATCACATGGAGAGTTCAGCTAGTCAGCAAGTCTAGCTGTGAAAACTGCACTCTAGATTTCAGAGAACATGGAAAGTTATTACCAGCAGTGCAGAACACAGCTTCCGAAAAGCATATAATACATTTCACAAATGAACATATGTGGCTTGCAGATTGTAATCTGGACCACCGTGTGTAAAATGAGTCACTTTAGTAGAAACACAAGGAACAGGCTTCTAGCAGACAATGCACAAGCACAAGAGAGAAATGAGGAGCTCTTAGAGGCCAGAATAATTATGACAATTTGATATGATTTACTGGAACAAAATGTGGTCCTTTTCATGGTTTTGATTTTGAAAAAAACAAACATGGGTTAAATCATGCTCAGTGCATTCATTGTTTGACATGGAGGATGATTTTGCTATTTTTTATAAAGTTCTTTCAGAATGGATTAAGCAATAATGATCATGTATATTTGTTGAGCATTTATTTCGGAATATGCATCAATGGACAGATTTTTAAATCCAATCTCATAAAATCCCTATAACAACATAAAAAGGCACTGATATTTCATCCCATTTTTAAAAATATTTTTATTTATTTTATGTGTGTGTGTGTGTGTGTGTGTGTGTGTGTGTGTGTGTGTGTGTATCAGAGGACACTTGTGTGTCCTTGTGGAGGGCCAAAGGTGACTTCTGGAATCATCCTGGATTGCTTCTATCTCCTTGCTCCTCTCTGGGATTTCTCAGGCTCCGCCCACCAGGGCCAGAAGTACAGGCCACTATCGTTTCTGCCTGGCATTTTTATGTGGGACCTGGGATCTGAACTCAGGACCTTCTGCTTGTGAGGCAGAGTCTTAACCCCTGAGCCATCTCTGTAGCCCTCACTCCCATTTTATAGGCAAAGAAACTTAAACAAATCACCCCCCCCACACCAAACAAAACCATTAACTCTCCTATGGTATAGCCAAGAAACTGACTTGACTTCAGCATGTGACTTTCATCATGGTTCCATGCCTCCCTAATTAAAATAAATAAGTATTGCTGCTTAAAATAAATATCTCAGTTGTCTGAAAATTTTACTTGTATGAATTCCCGATGATGCAGTATAAATGAGACATTTATGCATACATTAAAGTAGCTTTAATTACAACTAGGTTCCAATTATGTTACCTAGTAAAGTCTTTACTGAGACTTTCTTTGGTGATAGATATGAATGTTTTACAATTAAAGCTTGGAGTCTTTTCTGTAGGCAGAGTTTACATGCAGCATGCAGATAGCTTCAAGGTTGACAACTTGCTGTCAAGACATTTAGGAGCATATTGAATCTATCCCAGAACTTTAGATTTAGAAATTCATTAGGACTTGTTTATGTTATTCCTTTACTTTGTAAAACATTTTTTTATAGACAGTACAAAGGTAAACTGCAGCTTTGCTCCTGTCAGAATTATCTAATTTCTAATTAGGGGAGCCTGATTTAATGAGATTTTCTTAAGTAGTTTGGATAAGTCTTGGATGACTGACTTTAAGTAAGTGATGCTGTTTAAAAAAAAAAGAGTTAATCATTTGTTATTTCATAATTGATCAGTCCAATGTCTATCTTGGAACAGGGTAATTAAGCACTTGTTTCAAACACCGTGGAACTGCATGACAAGAACAAGAAGGGAACAGGCAAGTTACTATGGCCTCTCACTCCCCTGTAGACCGAAAGGGGCAGAAGGATCATGGGTAGGCATCCCACCTACAAGGAAGAGTCACTTAACAAGATCCCTGCCCATCATGTCTTACTCATACATTAGTGTTCTCAGTCTGGTGATGTCAGTGCTAGCCCTAGCTGACCATGTAATCACACCTCCCCACAGTGTCCCCTTGCATGGCCATCGGGTCAGCAAAGATGGCTAAAAGTCAGACCCATGGCAGCCACTGAGCACAACCTGATCATCATACTATTTCAAAGTGAGGAAGGGAACCACAATGTGGAATACAATAGGTGCACTTAACAGTTTAGCAGAACTGAGAAGCTCAAGAGAGTGTTTTGCAAGTGATCCCAGGATGACCTTTAAGACTTCAATGATCTCAGTGCTGTTAGTCATTTTCCTGAGTGAATATGAATGAATATGAATATGCCTGACTTCTTGGCTCACTGTATGATGCATGTGAAGTATGCCCCATTTTTAAAAAACAAAAACAATTCTCATTGGGGATATAGAGCCCAGTGGTACAATGCTTGCTTAGCATGTGCAAGACCTAAGACCTTGGATTCAATTCTTTCTGGGCACAGGGCGGGAAGAGGCAACATCTATAGGTGAACCTGGTTTAGCAACTTGGAGACTTTATTGTGAACAGAGAAAAAACCAGGCCAGTCCAAGCTGCTACGGAGGCCTCATATATCCACACACATTCTCCTATAACCCACTTCTTCTAATGAGTAATGAATTACCTCCCCTGCTTCCCTGAACTTCAGCCTTTTTCCGAAGGGCTACGTGGAGAAGTGCATTGATGTGGAACAACTAGGTAAGATGAGACGGTCTGTTCAACCCATGTTATTAAAGCAATTGGTTCACCTTTTTGATTCTGTGTCATTGTTGTCTCAGCCATTCATTTGTTCAATAAGCACTTTGGTATGGTCTGGGAAATAATGAATATTGATCATAAAATCGATCGCTTATTAAGAAACAGACTAAGGGAAATTGTTTATCCAATCAATTGTAATTTTTGATTTGTTATTTATATTTTTCAATTTCTTCCTCCCCGCCCCAGGCTCTCCTCTGCTCAGGAACGCGAACGCTATGGAATAGAGACATGGAAACTTCTGGCAGAACAAAAAACCTGTGGCATTCATTATATCTCAGGCTGACTGAAATAATATCACGATGAGAATGTGACTGAGAGCTGCAGACATAGTCCTTGTACTTGTAGCTCTTGGGGTCCCACTTTGTATGAGAGCAGAGTCTCCTAATATGAGTGCATGGAAGCTCCTTGATGGATGTTTTAAAAAAGCAACATGATAGGACACAATGGAAATGTCTGCAATAAAGCTAGCAAAGATTGTGAGGCATCCTAGAAAGAAAGGTTAATACAGGTGATATTTGGGTTCCGTATATGGCTCTTTTTTGAGCTTTAAGGTTAAAGGCAATAGAAATGAAATAGTCTCTATGGAATTTTCTGTAACTATAACAACGAAAACGTGTTTGGTAAAGACACACTTGAAGTGACTAAGGTGTGTAATATACTATGTGGTGGATCTTTGAGGGACAGAGGAAGAGGGGGGAGGCGTCCTTATCTGCTAAGATCTTGAGCAAAGGGAACTCTGCACTCTCAGGCAAGACAATGAGCTCTGAAGAGCTTTCCGGAGAAAAATTGTGCTCCAAGTCCTCCTACAATACAGCAGACCCAGTTACTCCTCCAGCTGTCCTTGCTAAATCAAAGTGCCAGTTAGGTGTCACCTCGGAGGATACGTGTTTGTAGTTTCATTTTTCACTTCTGTGGAAATCCAGGGCTTGAAACTAACACATAAACTGTTCTCGTTTCTTTTAGAGGTGATTTCAATGTTTTGTCCTTTTCCCACAGTGCATCTGTGGTAGAGGAAATGTAACTCCATCCCCAAGTGGCTAATTAACTTCCCTGGGAATTGCGAACACCAGGTGAATATACTAGTCACCTATACTTCATCAGAATTGTGATCTTAAATATTCCTCTAGCTGTCCGCAGACACTGAGGAAATTTCTCTCTCCTTCTTCTCTCCCTTCTCCCTCTCTCCCTCGCTCCCTCCCTACCTTTCCCTCTCTCTCTCTCTCTCTCTTTCCCTTCCTCTCCCTTCTCCCCCCTTTCTCTCTCGATCTCTTTCTTTCCTTCCTCATTTTTCAGCCCCATTAGGATCAGAGTCTTGATCTCTGGATTCCAAGTCTAGATCTCTGGTGGCCCTTAATAGCTGCCAAATCTGGACTTCCCTGTCAAAGAACTAAAAGGATTGTAAATTGTATTTTACCGATTGGATATCCTTCTTGTATATATCCTAAGACTTGAATAATACTAACCTGTGACCTTTGAACCTTTCCTCTGTAAACTAGTCTTTCCCTTAGTTCAAATGTTTTCATGCTGTGAAACAAACTCCACTTTCACCAGGAGAGAGGAGAATGGCTGATGTGTACTCTAAAATCTTATGGGCATCGCATCATCTGGTGGACCAGAGGGCCCCATCTTCAAGATGATTCCTTTCACTCAACAGCACTGCGCCCTTTTAAAACCTCTTCTTTCTTGGTTTCCTGTCTCTTTCATTCTTCTTGTCACGAAGCAACTTATCTCTTTCATCTCAACAGCTAAGTCCTCTGTGACTCACTAGGATCTTCGTGTTTCTCTCCTTACAATGATGAATACCACGCCACCCTCACTGTCTGCCTCCCTCTGTGTCACAAGCTAAGGAGGTTAAAAATACTTTTAATAAAAAAAATAACTGTACTCATTTTTAGGGCACAATGTAATGTCCTGATAACTGTTTATAATATGAAATGATCCGATGAGTCATCATCATCATCCTATCACACACTTTCTATAGTGAAGACACTTAAAATCTACTGTTCTGCCTTTGAAACATGCAGCATATGTTCTTTATTCTTGTCAACATTCCATACAGTGGATGAGTAAGGCTTGTTCCTCCTGCCTGAGACTTTGAGACTTTGACTATCATCTCCCTTGCTGGCCTATGACAGCCACCACTTTGCTCTGTATTTCCACGGGTTTCACATTTTACGATTCCACATATCAAGAAAGTCAGTCACAAGGTATTTTCTCTTTTGTGCCTAGCTCAGTTCATTTAGCATAATGTCCTCCGGAGGACATTACTTATTTTGCTCTCTGGCTAGAAGACAAGATTCTCTCCATTATTTTTAAGACAAAATGATATGGAATTATATATATGTATGTGTGTGTGTGCAAATAAATGTATATATGTACCATCTTTTCTTCATCTATTTCTTTGTCAATAGATGCCTGCATTGATTCCATATCTTAGCTATTATGAATAGTATTGAGACAAAAACAGATGTCATTTCATTGTACGAATCAACTCCTTTGGAAATATACCTAAAAGTGGGGTCAGTGGGTCATATGCTAATTTTACTTTTAGCATTCTAAATTTACTTTTAGCATCCTTCTATGACAAACTTGAAAAAAGTATACTGACACCTAGTACTTTTCTCCTTAGGACACAGCTGCTTAGTTCTTTCAAGGTGGTCCTCACTTTATTATTAATCTTCAGCCAACTGTGCTTGGGTGTATGACTCTACCTATGTCTTAATAAAGAAATAATTGTCACTTTATTCCCAAGGATTTTCATCCTTTTTAAGTCTATTCAGTATTTGGGAACCACATCATTCTCACTTATTCATTCAACAAACATTTTTTGAGGGTTTACTATATTCTAGACACTGTCTAGTATGTGAGTATATGCACAAACAAATCAGATAAAGATTGCCTGATTAAATATAAAAACATAAATAGTGGAAAATTGACAGAATAAATGGGAGCTGAGTTTCCTAATCAAAAATCACAACCAATAGAGAATTAGGGACAGATTTTGGGTGATTCAAGTGACTTCCTAAGAGGTGGCACTGGTGTGATTTTTCTCACTTTAAACTCTGGACCCCAGTTGTCTTACTTGAGTATCCAAAGCGAAGGACAATTGATGTAAAGGTTCAAATGCAAGAGCGCGCCTGGCAGAGCCTAGGAGGGGTAGGAGCCTTGGAGGGTTGACGGGCAGACAGAGTGGGCTGGCTCAGACAGATCAGGCAGGAAAGGTGGGCAGACCACCTGGAGACTTTTAGCTGTCACTCACAGTAAAGACTGGATTTGAAAAACCCGGGAGCAAATGGAAGAATTTCCGCACAGAGCAAATGTGTTCGGCTTGCTCTCATCCAAGCCGGTTGCTCGTACTGTATCAGGTTTGCAGCCCTGGAGGGCCGGGTGAAAATTGGGGCGACTGAAAAATCTTAGTCCAGAAGAGATGATGAGGTGGACCAGGGTGGCAGAAATAAAAAGAGAGAAAAGTGTTAGGATACCGAGCTGCCAAAAGTGTGCCAATCCAACTAGCTGATGGACATATATGGGCACCAGAAAGGGAGGTTAGGATGGTACCGTGCTTTTGATGGACTCTGCAACTGAGGGCCACGAAACGTCCACTCTAGCTTCCAAAAGAGCATTTTCCTCATTTTATACTCTACGGTCCTGGCCTTGCCAGCTGGACACAGTTCCTTTCCAGTCCTGGCATATACTCTTGCTTCCCTCCGCGGTTTCCTGGGGCTTCTCTTCTTTTCTGTCTTTGGTCCTCATCCCTCTGGACTTCAGCTCTATCTTAAATGCACCCTGAGCTCCTGCTTCTAGCTCTGACCTCTGTCCTAGAACCCTGGTTTCCCAGCTCTGCATCTTCGGACTGCTGCTAAGATCCGTGATCCTCCCTGCCCTGTCAGCCCGTATGCCCTCATTGAACTAGTGCTTGTGAGACTACGCAGAGGCAGTTTCCCTTTCCCCGGCATCCCCTTGGGAAGAGATCAGTTGAGGCACATTTGCAAGAAATCCTTGGAAGGTCTCCCAGACATGGGTGGTGAGCACCTCCAAAAAACACTGGGGTGACAAACATGGTCGCCAGTTCTTTTCTGATATGTGTCATTCCTGGAAAGAGCTGAGTCCCTGGCCTTTCGCAGCACAGCCTCAGAAAGATTCCTATGCACGAGCAAGAGCAGTGAGCAGGACTGTATTGCTTCAGATAGTAAAGCTATACATTCATAACAAATATTCAGAAATAGGATATAGATCCTCCTAGGGTTGGCTATCTTGTAAGAGACATGAAGCAAATGCCAAGCAAAATGAAATTAGAAAGATATCTGTGCTAAATGCTGGTGAGAAAGGACTGAGAGGAGACAAGTATCCATGGAGGATTTCGAAGCCACCAACTAACTTACTGAGCAGATGGAAGCAAATCCTCCTTCCAGTTTCTTCATTAAAAACTTCTGGGGAAGACTCCAGGGTATGCTGATGGTTTTTGAGAGTCTGTACTTTTTAGAACCTTTCAACAGATGATAGAGTCCCGCCCTGGGGTGGACAAGGGTTGAGACATTAGGCATGGCTTTGGGATGGGCTGGGTACCCAGGCATGTCTCAGTTCTACCTCACCCCACGTTTTCCTTTCCCAAAGTTATAAACCATCCCCCTTCCTCGCAGGCACATGCAACAGGATTCCCTTGCTTTCAAATTTGATCCTCTTACCTGGAAACCCCCTGCCTCTTGCCCTTCTCTCGACCAAACCAGTTCTTCACAGTGGCTCAGATTAACTCTCTAAAACTTCATTTGGTTGTATTAGGGAGAGGAAGTTTAGGCAACAGATCCCGGTCAGGTGACAAACTCACTGCTTTTATTCTCCAAAGAGTATTGTTTAGTCAGAGTCAATATAGTTTTGTCTTGAATTTGAACACCTTCTCATGTCCTTACTTTACCATGTTCCTACAATCTGTCTTCCCTTCGTGCTTCAGTTGAATGCCGTGGAGGTATTTGAGTTTACACTTTTCCATGTAAATACCATGGGTGCTGACATTCCACACAGGTGGATTTGAATCCACTCCAGTTTCCTTGTTCTGCAATCTGGGTGGTATACAAAGGACACTAGAAGCTTCCTGAGTCTTAGTTTTCTCCTAATTACAATGAGAAGAAAAATCATTTCATGGTGAGGTTGTGATTATTATATAAAATTATACCAGCACTAAGTCCTTAAAATGTTGGTAATTAATTTGGATGTCAGTCCCCTGCGCTGAAGTCTTTGCAATTTCCCATTATCTCCTAAGTAGAGAAGGCCACCTCATTGGAATGTGCAGACCTTCTTTCTCTGACTCCACTGTCAATGTTCTGGTCTTACCTTCCTTTGTTCTTCCTGCATATTGAACCTATCAGACTTTGGCTGCCTTTATGAGTGATTCAGTGGTCTTGCTCTGGCCTCCTCCACCTATTTATCCCTCCTCTTAAACCGATCTCCTGTCTTAAATCTACTCACTTTTCATAACTCAGGAGCCATATTCCTAAATGGAGATCTCCTTCCTTCCAAGTGGTAGGAGTTGGGGGAGACTTCTCAAGGCATAGATCACACTTGCTTGGTCAGGGGACTACAGTTTCTTCATCCCCACTTTTCATCTCTTTAAAAAAGAATCTTCTTTGTTCCACCCTTGTAGCCTATCATAGTGCCTAGCAGTCAATGACCTCCTTGTTTACGCCCCCCAAATTCCTGAGTACTTGACTTCAACCACTTAGCTGAAACTCAGCAAAAACATGCTGAATGAAGGAGCGACTAGATAAGTGAATGTGTGTGTAAGCCTTTAAAGTTTGTGGTGGGCTAACATTTATATTTCTTTCTCTTCACTACATTTCAGCAATGAGACGGACCAGCCATCCAAAAATCTAAAGTACTTTATTTCTAAGGAAGCAACCCAGGGGATCTTTAGGATTTTGGGTCCTTTCAATTCATTTTGACCTCCCGATTATCTCCATAATGATTTTTCCTCCCAGCTGCTGTTCTTAGTTTACTTTTCTTGCAAGGTGGCAAAGAATAGAACTCTTATGGGTTTTTATCAGCCTTGCCTTTTATTATCATTGTCCCAGTTCTTTTGCCTCTGCTTTGAAAATGCCTCTTAACCTACATCTGGGACGGTCAGCGTCTTCCCTTTCCTGCTGTTAGGTGGTATTTTTTTTTTTTTTATTTTGAGATTCCTTAAATATGAGTGAGCTTACAGCTCTTAAAGAGAGATAACACATATGTATGAAAGATACAAATGTTACTTTCATAGTTTTATGTAAGCATCTGCTCTCAGCACTCTTCCTTCCTGTGTGATGCTCTGATAAACTTTCTGGACACACCCACTTGCCCTCTGGTTGCGGCTGGGCATGGATGCGTGAGAAGAGCACACGGTCATTGTAGCAACTTGCAGCAGTCTTGTGGGCATCTGAGCTCTACATCAGGACTCTACCTCACCAGGCTGGTGACAACTCTAGCAGGAAGCCCTTTGCGCACCGCAGTCTCCATTTGTCCTTGATTCTCCTTCCGTTTCCACTTCCTGTTCTTCCTTGGATTTACTGATGACTGGGCATTCCATGGCTCTGTTAAATTCCAGCTTTTCCTGTCTCCTGGCTTCTATTACCCTATACTTTTGGCCTCTGTGCCTTGCAGAAGTAGTGTTATCCTGCTCTTGTGAGCTCTCCACACGTCACATATGAATTCAAGATCAGACCAAGTAGGTGGCTTTTCAATATACAATGACCAGAATTCTTTCACAGAGTTGCTTCGTGAGCTTTTCTAATATCTACTCCATAGATGACTGGCTTTGGGACAGGCACTTATTCCTCCTATAAGCATTTAGAATAAATATTTTAGGAAGAGATGCCTCAAAATATAGGGTGATTAAGTTATGAAGGAATGGATGTGGATTCTCTATTTAGAATATTGTAGATCTGATTGGGTAAGCAATTCATTATTTACCTTTTGTTTGGTAATTAGAAAATAGGGTCAATTATTTGTTGATAGGTTGTACCTACACATTCCAAGGTAAATAGGAAAGTTTAGCTGTTCAATTAATTGTTTTTCATAGACAATAATATCCTGTGAACTACATTAACCCATGAGCCAGAATGCTAGATAGAGTCTCAAAGTCATCTTATCCCCCAACTCTCAATTCATTGGTTTCAATCAGTTTACAATCTTGAAAACTGGACAATCAAGATTTATAGTTCATGGTATTATTTTCAAATATTATGTTAAAATAAGCCTTTTTAAAGGATATAATTTCAAATATTAAATTAAGAATAGCATTAATAATTCATCAGTAGTAAAATAACATATTTTATAGAAATTGATTGCATTTGTATTAGTGCTAAGAATGATATTGTCTTGTCTTTTTGACGAATTTTTATAAGACCTGATGTAATGAAAGATAGCTGGATTCTCATCTTGGCTTCTGCATTTAATCTTCTATGCTATCCTATCTCCTAACTTCTAGTACACTCTACTGCACACTTGCAGGCAAATGAATGTTAAGCAAGGGATACCTCAATATTACTATAAAAAGAGTTTTTATCTCAGAGAACATCTGATAGGATTTGTGACAATGAGAGTCTTTGGATCACATTTTGAGACTACTGAAGAATCTTTTTTTATGGAATAGCAAACAATTCTTAAAGAAGGGAAGTCCCTTCTCCTGGGAAAACTATGTTGGTGGCAGAGCTGGTGTTAGAATTCACACATCCTGCCTCCTCATGATGGACTCAGATACCAAGAATCAACTGCACACAATTTTGCCCAAGGAATTCACAGCAATGTCAGTTCCCACTTGCTTCCAGCTATGAAAACTTGACTTCAAGTGAATCAGTTCAAGCCTGGGAACTGAAGTGCTTGGTGGTGAAAAGGAACAAGGAGGAGAGTCACAAGTTTAGCAGTTCCCATATCCATTGCCCTGTATATCAAAGTTTTCCTCCATAAACTGTATACTGAAGGTCATTATAGAAAAATAACATGTCAGGACTTCAGAAGACATGACTGATTGGCACCTGATCCCTTTCAGCTCTTCCTGGGTTGATTAAGGGGCCACAATTTCTAGAAGCAGGAGTCACCAATTTCACCTTTAATTTCTCTATGACTAGACTCGTATTGTCTCTTCCCTCTGTTATGCTTCTATGAGAAGTCATTTTCATGTAAGCAAGACTTACTTGGAATTCAGTTAGTGGGGACAGGGCAGGCTGACATACTGCATAACTTTTTTTGAGCCAGATCGTTGGGAGAATGTCCATGCTAACTTGGTGAAATGATATCACATCTGGTTTATTGCATACTATATGCTGTCAAAATGAATGAAACTTTACATTTCTTCAAGATATGAACTTAACAAATGTGTATTTTATTGAAAGGTTTACTAGTATATATGCAATAAACACATACATCCTCATGGAAATAGATAAATGCATATATACATCTGCATATCTACATGGGCACACATACATTGTTATCTTTATCTTAGTTGGACTCTAGATATCTGTACTAGTAATTACCCCTTTCTTTTCTTCTTAGAGCAAGTGCATATGATTTTAGAGAAATGTCCTGAAAACTCTTGAGATCTTTAAGTTTTGGACTTAGAATATGAGATGGGGCTTTCCTGTTATGTATAATAAGCATGTTCACATAGACAATATTATGATTATTTTATCCAATTATTAATTTTCCAAAGTGTTCAAGATTCAAAAGTAAAATGCTGTTGACATTAAATGGATTTTCTTTCCTTTTTGAATGAAACGCTTCCATATTTTGTAATTTTTCGCCTTTATGCTCATGAGTTGAACGACGGGTGTCCAGGTACATTCAGTCTCAGCGTTAACGCTGTCGGGAATCTAACTCATTAGTCCTTGTGCTGTGAGGTGAGGCTGTGCTCTTTCGTTAAGGGAATTTGGAAACTAAGTGGCCAACATTCTGCTCCTCCATTTTCTATACTCCCTGCTTTTCGTCCAGCACTCTGATCTCCAGATATGTGTAAATATTGCTCTTTTTCCTCAACAGCGAAAGGCATCAAGCTGTCCACAAGACTGACGGCCATTGTGATCCTCTGTCAGATTTCCCAATGCTACAGGCAAAGCATCAATAATTCTCCCAAGAAGACTTTTTGAACTTTTATAATAACAAGATTGACATTTTGTATTGAGCTACTATGCTATAAAACTTTTTACCACAAATATTCATAAACTTTACTTACCAATGTAATTGGGAAGGAACAAGACCGTGCCTACTCCCCATGTCTGGAATTTTCTGGTGAATGGGATTCATTTTCTGGTTCCCACAGGAATCCAGGAATTTTCTCATGGACTCCTTTAAATCTCATTCTCTGTGTCTCCTACCTGCCAGGTAGTTCCTTTGTTTCTTAGTTGCTGTTTTTAATGGTATGTGACATGTCACTTATATATTTTCTTTGACTTTTCTCCTAAAATGTATACTTTTGAGATTCATCTGTTAGTATGAATCTTATCCTTTAAAAATAAGAAAATCATGCCTGTCAGACTAAGGTAAGAGGTCACTTCTCTATCACCTTTTCAAAGAATATCTCATCAAGATTTTTATCATTTGCTTGTTCATTGTTAAGTGGTAGGTTCCTTAGTTTATTTTTATTCTAAAAACCCAACATTGTTTACTTGTGATTAATTGAGAGGCATTCAAGAGTCTTCTCTATCAACCACATACAAACAAGCTCTAAAATGCCATGTTAGTTATAATTCAAGAGAATGTTCTGTGACAGGCTACTTTAATGCAAGAGCATATTTATAGGTACTTACAAGAAGAAGACTAAAAAAATAATGGAATAATCATGTGTATACACTATTGATAGTGGTAAGAGTTTTACAAGTTTGCAACTTATGAGGCCTGCAAAGTTTCAGCTCTGATGAGTCAGTTCTTAGTAGTTATAAATGTCATACTAGTCATTTATAAAAACGACAGAGCTAATAGCAACCAGATTTGAATAAATCATACACCAAACACATGATGTCCTCATCAGAGGAGGGCAGACATTGTGTGACTTTGTGCTTGCGACTTGCCTAGATACCATGTACAATGTAGAAATATTTCAAGACTTTTTACTTTAAGTTTCCTAATCCCTTTAAAATATGAAGTACATTTAAGTATTAAATATATTTAGTGTAAAGTTCAATATGAATTTTTCTTAAACTAACACTGCCGCTATTGTATATAAAGTGTTCATGATTATATGTGAGGTATTCAGCCACTTTAAAATGAAGGTGTATATTTGAAATCTTAAATGGAATTGACCTTTCTTATCATTTTTGAATAGTGCAACATGACTACTGTGCTACCTCCTAGAATCTTTTCAATGTGGTATCATTAAACTTGCAGGAGGTAGCAACCATTACAAAAAGCCCATTTGAATTTTGTTAAAAGTCTTATGAAAATGATTTACTTAATTTATATATAAATAGTGTAACCGAAAAGCAGAATGGAGTTACTAAAACATAATTTTGTACTAAATTAAAACAGTGTTTTCATTTTGCCTTTCTTATTATGACAGTTGAATAATATATACTGTACTAAATGGATGTTTGGTATAAAGAGCAAAGATCAAGAAATGAGTGTTTAGAACAGTAAATTATATGTTAAAAATCTATAAATAGCTTAATAAATATATTCTTGAGCATAAGAACCAGAAAATTGCAGGTTAGGAGTAGATTATCCAAATGGCTCTGTTTTGAACTTGCCTTTGGAACAGCACACATCATCCCATTGGGCTTCATGCATAAATAACTTATCTTTAAATAAGGGTCCTTTTGAAAATACAGCTATTTATTTTATGTTTTATCTCATTGCATCTCCTTTTGAAATAATCAAAACTGGCTTGAAAGGATGCCATTCAGGAGGGCAGAATTAATATTCAAGATAAGCAGTTGTGATCATTAGATTCAGGTGTCAACTTGACAATTGCAGGCTGACTTTCGGACACAGCTGTGAAAAACTGACAGTTAGGGCAAGCCCCTGAAGGAGCCTGCAGATGCCTGTTTCTTTTTTTTTTTAATACATTTTTTATTATTTCCGCTCATACAAACTTAATAGGTAGACCAGTTCCCTCCCTCCCTCCTCCTCCCTTCCCCGAGCTCCCTGCTCCCCCTCCCCTCCCTTCCCACCCCCCAGTGCCTCCCCCCCAATTCCCAGAGAGTCCTTCATTGTGTATGCCTAACTCTCCTCTGGGTCCTCCTCTCCGATGACGTACAAGGACCCAGTGGCATTTCCCTGAACCCTTTCTGTGTTCCCCTTAAGCATAAGAACACTACTGTGGTTGTCAGTCCCTTGTCTCCAGGGATCTTGGTGCCTTTAGCTGATGCTAGACTTTGTGAGGTCAATAGTGTGTTGGACATTGCGCAGGGCATGCAAAGTCCTATTATGATTGGTTCGATTTCATCGATATGGAAGACCCAGCTCATAGTGGGTGGTGCTTTCCAGTGGACCAGAGAAAAGGAAGGGCACGGAAGAGTGAAAAGTATAAGTGTGAATAAATGACAATCGGTAGCAAGAGTTCATAGACCACACATCTTTGGTCCCATGTATTCTATATTAACTAAATTGGTTGTTTGACAATTCCATACATGCGCATGAAGCATTTTGACTGCTCTCTCTCTGTCTCTCTCTTTCTCTCTCAACTCCTTTCTACCTCTCTTCCCTACACATCCTTTTTTTGCATTGGTATGTAGCATGTTTTCTGAGTTCTATCACAAATACATCTCTGAGCTTTCTAGCAATGGATGAAAGAGCTGAGACAAATTTTCCTTCAAATTGATGCTGTGAACATGTTAGCTAATAGGGTGCCTTGCTTTTCTGTCGTCTCAATCGAGGAAATGGCTCGTCTGGAAACACAGAAGCCTTACTTAAAAAGAAAGCAGGGGGGCTGGAGGGGTGGCTCAGGGGTTAAGCCTCTGCCTTGCAGGCAGAAGGTCCTGAGTTTGGATCCTAGATCCCACGTATAGACGCCGGCTGAAGGAGGAGGTTGGAGGCGTCCATGGTGGTTCCCGAATTCGCCCGTGGTTCTACACACATATACACACGTACAATTGAATAAGTAATTTTAAAAAATCTTAAAATAAGAAGAAAACAGGATCTGTATGGGCATGAGTGATGGAGCAATGCAGAGATCCAGTCCTAATTCAGTGTTTTGAAATAGGAAGATTTTTCTCCAGCACAATGATTCACAGGTAACAATTCTAATCGCTTGAGTTCCCGTTTTCCCATCTCAGTGCCCTCCCCTCCACCAGGCCTGGCTCTCAGTTTGTAGTTGTTGGAGCAACAATTTCTTATCTATCATTTTTATTTCCAAAAATTTAGCTATCCATGATCAACCAAGGTCTTACTTACTAAGTGGCGAATCCCAGAAATAATCAAATTGTGTTTTAAATTATTCACCGTGCTCAGTGATGCACTCTCGTGCTGTTCCACCCTCTCTGCCTGGTATCTACCCTCTTTACAGTACCCCTGTCAAGAGTTACTTTGTAACTATCTCAAGTATCACATCAGCTGCCAAGATTGCAAAGTTGATGTTCTTCTCGTCAATATTTTGTTTAATAATGCTCCAAGATGCTCAAGTAGTGATACAAAAGGGAAGCCATACAGTGCTTTCTTCGACTGAGAAGTTAAAAGTTCTTGACAAGAAAAATGAAGTAAGGGCCAGCAAGATGACTCAGCAGATAAAGATTCCTCTTTTCAAATCTGGAAATATGAGCTTGGTCCCCAGAGGGCCACCCTGTGGAAAGAGAGAACCAATCTCCCAAAGTTCTCTCACCTCAATGCTCATATTGTGGCGTTGTCTCTCTCCCTCCCTCCCCACCTTACATAGATAAATAACGAAATAGTTTTTATAGAACAAAAGAAAATGTTTATTCAGGTTCTTAATGTGGTAAGAACAAATCTATTGCTCATGAAATTGAGAAAATGGACAAAGAATTTGGACTGATTTTACTGCCTCATCTCAAGAATGTAAAAATTGTTAAATTCTTAATGAAGATGGAAAGGGCAATAAATTATAGCCTTTTATTCTTTTTGTAGTTTTAGGCATCCCCTGTGGGGATTGTGACATATTCCACATGAATTAGATCTTCTCAGGTGCTATAGATTCCAGCCAATAGCAAGATGAGTGAGAACAGACAGGTTACAACAGTTCAGGAAGGCCAAAGCTTGGACACATGAATTCTTTTCGCAATTGGTAGGACCTGAAATGTAGCTAAGCACTCTGCTCTTTAGAAAGCACTAGAAAATAGAGAGCAATGGCATTCTCAGGAAACGGGAAAACATGAAATTGGCGTAAAGCTGTCAATCGTCGAAGTATTTTTAGAGAAACATCTGGAGTCTTGTCCAACAGTTGAACATCTAATGTCATGTTTGATTCTGGTATTATGACTTTAACAAGACTGTTTATAAAAAAAAGCAGAAATTAATTCATTCCTTCTGGTTTTCACTTTTATATTTGCTTTTCATTCCAGAGTGTTGTTTCCTAACTTTGTGCTTCACATTCCATAATAGCCTGGTTTCTCTTTATTTCTTAACCCCTTACAATCCATTTGATCACAATCCCTAATGTTCCTGTAATAAAATCTATTTTACTTCCTTTCCATTGCCATCAGACTAGAATGGACAAACACTTTCTTCTCGATCATTGCTTTCTGCATAGATTTCCTAGTTTCAGTCTCCCTATTGTTCAATCCACTTTTCACTTAGCTACCATACATTCCCCTATGGTCAGAATCACCTCTTGGCCTTTTGGTCAAGATCAAGTATAGTATCTGTTCTTATCAGTTTAGTATCTGATACATTCTCTATCCAATTATGGTTGGAGAATCTGTTAGGTCCAAGAAACTTCTGAGGGAACAAAGAAAAAATGGATTTAAAAACTCCTGCTATCACAAACTTGAAGCTTAGGAAAAATATCACACACACACACACACACACACACACACACACACACACACACATACACACACACACACACACTAATGCAATGCAAAAGGTTTACAGTACAATTGGAGTTAGATGTCTGATCACAAGCTTCCTGGTGGATTACTCATCAGAGGAAACCTGTGGCATCAATTATTAATGTTGTATTGTCCTCTGGCTTAGCTCCCTAAGACTTGGCTAAGTTCCTTAACAGGGACAGTAATGTATTCCAAAATGTTAAATTTCAAACAAGAAGCAGACTGCTAACCTTGTTTATGTTAGAACATCTAAAGACCTATGAAATAATTTTCATGGTAAGAGAAAATAATCATCAGAAAGCCTTGGGATCATAAGTGGAAGCAGGAAAACCATTGTAGGTACAGGGTAGCCTATGAAGGGGAAACCCAAGGGCTTTCTCAGTTTCCTAGGACAGTGTGGAGACATGAATCCTGACAGACAAGCTTTATTTGTTTATTTTTTTTGTGTGTGTGGCTTTACTTTAACTTACTCTTCATGAGGTTTGGACACAACTTACTTTTTTCTTTTTTCTTAATTTATTCTTTTAGTGTTTTATACTTGAATATAGTAAATTTATAATATATTCTCACCTTAATCCCCAATCCCATCTCACCTTCTTTGTTCATTACAATCCTTTCTTGCCAGTCTCCCTCCCATTTTCACACCTTTTGCGTAAATATCTGTCAGAGCTAAATACAAGTGTCAGCTTGACGGCTGAAGCCAAGTGCTGAGCACAGTTGTAAAGAATTAGTAGTTAAGCCCTGAGGAGTCCTGCAAGAAAGTGGCTAATTGATGGGAAAGACTCTGCCCATGATGGGTGGGATCAATCTCTGGGAAGGTGGATAAGATGGGGAGGGCTGGTTAAAGAAGTTGACATTCTTTGATTCACTTGGTCAGACATGCTGGTTTGGCAGATGAGGATTGTTCCTCCTTCAGCGGTCTTGTGATGGTGTGGCCATTTCCTTTGCTCCTGGAGTTGGTATTGGATTCTCTTCCCAAGTTGGACAAAGAACTATAACCAAGAATCATAAGCTGACATAAAACCCCTTGGTCCCTTTTAAACTCTTTGATCCTGAATTGATTGGCAACCTATAGGCTAATTGCTACAGTGGTCCACTGAGCTTCATATGGGTTGCCTTTAATGACATACACCTGAGCACTTGCTGGGGCATGAATCATATATCAGTGGGTAGACCACTGAGGAGAGCATCTTTCCTTACCCACCCCCTTCGGCATTAATAAGTCTTTCAGGAAGGCATGGAGCCTGCTGAATTCTTTCTCCTTCCATGGTGAAATGCTGATAGAACAAATCCAGTACAGGTCTTACACAAATACATTGTTGCAGGGATGAATGGACACAACGTCCTTGTCATGTCCAGAAGACAATGTCTGGCTTTCCCATTACCCCCCTTCAAGTTCTTATGATCGTACCACTCCCTCTTCTGCTGAATCTCTTCCCTGAGCTGTGGTGTGTGTGTATTGGGGTGGTAAGTGGGTTAGTTACTTAATTTTCTGTACTTTGGGAGATTATAATTTTCTGTAATTAATACCTTCCATTGCAATAGGAAGTTCTAGTTTGAGTGCTGAGTGCTTCTTCAATCTATGTATATATTGACCAATGTTTAAAAGGACATTTGATATAGTGTTTTTATAGTGAAAGCTTAATAACTTGCATCTCCCCCCAGGTCTACATCCTCCCCTTTCATAACTTTTTGTCCTGGTTTACAGTAGATAAGCTTTATTTTCATGGGAAAATATCAGTGTCATTTACAAGTCATTTTCCCCTATTTAGCAGTGCTAAAATCATGTTCTCATTAAGGGAGTGACCACAATATGAAAATACATGCATTCAACTACTAGTAATTAAAAAAAATCCCAATCCAAACTAACTGAAACCCACAAGAGCATTTCATATAATAGGAAGTGGCGAAGTTGGGTGGGAATGGTTATTTCAGTGACCCACTAATGTCACCAGAAACCCAAGATGTTTCTCACTTTCTTCCCTACCTTTTCCAGCAAATAAATCCCTTTGTGTAGTTGAATAAAGCGGCAATGGAAAGAACAGATTCCATACAGGTAAATGACAAGGGCACAGTGCTCAGCAGAGGGTTCATGAAGAAAGTAATTTGTGCTTGGATAAACCATAAGAAACAAAGACAACCACTTTGGAAAAGGTGTGGTGGGCACCACCATTAGGTTTGGCTTTCCAGACTAATCAGAGTCATGTATCATTTATCCGGGACAGAACTAAAGTCATTGGAGAGCTATAGGAAGGTGAATCTGGCGGCTGGTCAATAGGACCTTCAGGTGGCCTAAGCTGGGAAAAAGTGCTAAGCAGCACCTCAAGCAAAGGCAAAGGTCAGGAGAAATGTTCGGCCCAAGGTCTAGTGCACAAGAAAAAAGTACAGATGTGCCATTTATTTAGCTGGGGTGCGGTACAGTGAGGGCAAATGACCAGTGACATCATTAATGCAAATAGGAAACAGAAGAGAGAGCATTCAATGAGTCTCTTTCTGTCTGTCTGTCTGTCTGTCTGTCTGTCTGTCTCTCTCTCTCTCTCTCTCTCTCTCTCTCTCTCTCTCTCTTTCTCTCTTCAAGTAAAATTGAGGCTGGGAGGAGGGGGTAAGTTTAAGAAACATTTGTGTGACTAAGCATTTAAAAAGTGGAGCAGCTAGAATTTCCTTGAGTGATTCTTATTTCAAAGCTCACACCTGTCCACTCTCCCTCCTGGATGCAGGGAGACCGATTTCTTTTCATCCTCATTGATTTTACTCCCCTGCTCAGAAGTACTGACTGGCTCACATTGCCCAAGAGGGTTCCCAACCACTAGGGCATGACATTTGAGGGTCTCTAAACTCTGACTCCAGTTCTTTTTCTTTCCATTACTATCTTTTACATATATTATGATCATGTAGTGTCATTCATATCCATATAATGATGATGATTGTTTGGAATGCCCTAAGTACATTGCCTCTCTTGTTCCTTGCTTACTTTGTATCTTTTCTTGAATAAATTTCCTCAGTTCCTCTTCCTGGAGTATTATACCTACCTTCTTGATTGATCCTTTTCTGATTATTCACTTTCATCCACACTATATTCCAAGGCACTGTATTTCTGGTTTGTTTAGTAAGATATCATCATAATATCTTCCTGATAGATCTGTAATTGATTTAAGGGCAGAGATATTTCATGCAAAACATATGATTAGACTTCTGTAGAATACATGGGGGTCAGAGCCAAGGAAAGCTATCAAGGGAAAATGAAAGGGAGAAACAATACAGAAAAATACACTTATTAAAGGATTATATTTGCACATTCATTAAAAAAGTGAGAATGCTATTTCCTGTCCTTTGAGAATAAGCATAGAAGTTTAATCATTGAATAATGTCTTAAAATTCATGAAGAAGCCATAGGGTGTCAAGATTAACTTTTCTATTGCTCAGAAAATTTTAACAAAATACAATGAATTTATTTTGACTTTAGGAAAAATCTAGTCAACAACTTAGAAAAGTTCTTCAATAGTGCTATAGAATAGCATGATCAAAATGAGTAACACCAGAATATGGAACAAAAGCAGATTTCCTGTTTCTAGAGATCTATTCTGAGAAATCCTGTCCCTTTCTGTGATTCATATCATCTCATGTTTAGCTTGTTTGTGTTTCTTTATCTTCCAAGGGGCAGGATCTCAGCAATCTTTGTCTTTCCAGGGCTCAGCGCAGTGGCTGCAACATAGTAAGTGTCATAGTTAGGCACAGATATCAACTTGACAGTTGAGAGTTTGCGCTCTGGGTACATTTGTGAAGAATTAGTGGTTGGGCTAAACCCAGAGCAAACCTGCAGGAGATTGTCTGGCTGATGGGGAAGACCTAAGTGGGTGGGATTAGGTCCAGGAATAAAATACAGAGAGCTGGTTGAGAGAGTCGGCATCCTTGTGCATACTTGACCAGACCCGCTGGTCTGGCAAGTAAGGATTTCTCAGCCATTATGTAGAGATGGTGTTCCCTTGGCCTGGTGTTGATGCGTGCTCTCCCGTCAAACTGGACTACAGATTGTAAACCAGACTCTTAGCAAGAAAATAAACCCCTTGTTCCCTTAAGCCATTTGATGGTCATGTATCAGCAATCATGCAGACTGACTGTTACAGTAAGCTTGCAGATAGTTTGCCAAATGAAATTGTACAATGTGCCGCCATGACACAAGTGGAGAGATACTCATGCCGAGTTGTGTTGTGAGGTATAGTCAGCTCTGTTTTGTCCCAAGGAGTCAAACAACACCTCAACAGGTGGTCAGGTTTATGTTTGTAACTTACCAAGCATAGTTGCCCATAAAAAGGAAACAAGTGTTCACAGCATGGATTCTACTTTTGAGGAAGCTGTTCTTCCCAATAAAACCTAGACTGGGGAGAAATTGCAAGAAATAATTCTGTCTTGATTAAGAAAGCTACTTAAAATGGAGTTTCCACCAACCTAGTTTGCACAAAATATAAATGGGATATTCACCTTTTGGGCAACACTTGCTTCCTAAAGTCTTCTCTTTGTAGCCATCCAGTTGCAATCTCACAGGATTGTTAGATACATGTGTTGACTGTGGCGTGCTAATGTGAATGAGTCTTAACTCCACAGACTGACTGCCTTCTAGCAATTTAAATTTTAAGCTTTAATTAATGAAAAGCTTTGCCTTCGATTAAGAGAGCTTCATGAACTAGCAGAAAGGTATAGGCATTTACATAAATGCATATCTATTTCTGTCTGGCTGTCTATTTATCTATCAGCTATCTATATTTGGCTGGGTGAGTAGCGAGGCCTTTGGGATTCCATCCATGGCGTCTCCTACAGAACAGCACTGTTGCCTGTCAAATGGGGGGAGCTTGGCTCTTCAACATGAAACCTGATTGGTGAAACTTCATGGAGGAAGAGAAGACCACGTGCAGTCCTCTGAAGCTGGAGAACCCTGGTGCCCTTTGCTCCAGATAAACCTCTCAGAACTTCCCTGCCTTCTTTGCATTTTCCCCTTCTCTTCCTTTTCTAATATAAATATATCTCAAATAAACAACTGCAACTCTCTTAATCCTAGCCAAATGATTGTCTTCCTTTTCTTTGCCTTAAGATGTACATTTTATACTAATTATCTTATTTTTTCAATTCAGTGTGTTTTTGCACACGAGTATTACCCATTTGACATTTTGTAAAGCATGCTAATATCTTTAGTATTAATTTCCATCTTGGAGATTCATTTAATCGCATACTAATATTAAACCAAAAAGACATGGACTCAACCCCTTAGGTGTTGAAGATCTGGGAAATACGTTTTTAACAAAGAAGTGTGTTCTCAAATTAAAACGTCCTCTGTTAGTGTGGGAATTAATAATACAGTGATAAGAACCAATCGTGTTACAAAATCTCAACGTTGCCAGGATGCTGAGAGGCAGATCCCAGTAGGCAGTGGCTTAGTGTCTGAGGTCCTCTGACTACATCATTCTGACGCAAGAGTGTCAAGGGCTAGAAGCCACCCGGTTCCACTGAAATCAGAACCAATGCGATATCATGGTTATAATTGCTGTCACCAATGTGTTCTAAAAAGTTGCTCCTAATGTGGAACTAATCTTCAGGGTAGGAAATGATACAGTTGGATGCCGAGGGGCTTTGTTACTGGAAATATTGGTAGACCATCATCCCATCTACACATTCAATCAAGCATGTATTCAGAGTACACTTGAATTACTTATTAAGTAGGCATAATGAATACACCAATTATATTCTTTATGTAGACTAAATTAATATGGATTTGGTATTTTTATTAAAGTCCTTTATTTGGTAAAGAAAATTCAGTCAGTTGAGACCTTTCCTTTTCAGAAAGCTCTGCTTCATGTAACACAGCCACATCATAAGGGGGAAAGATGGGAAGGAAAGTGCTGGCTGTGGTTTGAGAGAGAAATTCAGGGCTCGTGAAGAACAGTCAATATCCAGCAACAGCAGCAAAACAGTTTCAATTTTCTGGATTATTAATTCAAATTCACACGCACATGCCAGTTAAAATTAAAGGCCTCTTTTTACTGCACTAGTTTAAATTAAAGATTATATTCTGCTCCACAAGTCTGAATTAAATAGCTTATTTTGCACACCAAGCTCTCATTTTAAAGCTAATAAAGAAAAGACATAGCATGTACGTGCAAGCTCGAGACAGGAAGGGTCTAAATTACTACACCTGTTTCACTTGGGAGCTACTTTATTAGTGTTACAAAACTTGGCTTTCAATTTGGCGCTCAGAAGCACATTTGGAACAAGCGTTTCTTTGTTTTGACAGAGGAGCTGTGTTAAGTGAATGACGTTTGAGCTAGGTGTGAAATGTGAAGGTACAAAATTAACTGGTAAGGTAATTACTGTTCTAATTCTGCATAAACAAGCGTTTTGAAAATCATTAATAGTTCAGGGAAATAATGTTAGTGATTAAATAAGGTGGCTTGCATCACTGAGCACAACTAAGCTCCTTTAATTACATTTGAAAGCAAGGGAAAGCAGCTAATTAAAATTAGCACAAGGTGCCTGAATGACCAGCACTGTATTGTTGCTCTAACCTGCATAATTGTGTGTTTATTAATATGTCTTCATTTTCCCTCTCGAGCATTTAGCAAAATTATTTAAAATAACTAATAACCTTGAAGGAGCAAATGTGACTGAATTCAGTTATCTAAAGGAATACGGAAGACCTCGCTCAGTCCCCCCCATCAATTCCTTTCCCCAGTACCCATTAACCCAGCTGGGAGCTCCAGGGTTAATGCTCAGTAAGGCAATGTCATCGCTTTGCGCCACTGGAGAGCTGACACCCCGGCCACACTGAGATGTCGCTTCTTTATGAAATCCTGTCTCGGTTCCTCATCGATGCTCTAAGGAAAGAACTGTATAACTTGGGTATTTAAAAGTCTCATTTGTTAACCACTTTCTGTGTCATTCGTTCATGCGTGCATTTAATTCACTTATTTGTTCATAAATGACATTCTTGCAAGGAACATTCAGGAAGAGTGTTTGCACTGCTCTTGGGTTTGCTAGAAAAAAACCCGCTGGATCCCAGTGACCATGAATTACATAATTTGTGGGGCCCACTGTAAAATGGAAATGCAAGTCTCTTGTCCAACAGTTATTAAGGCTGTTGTGAGAGTTACAGGAGAGCATGCCCCCCTCACCCCCATATGTGATGCTTATTTCTCAACCTTAACACTCAAGTCACCAAGCTGGGTGGGCGATACATGTATAGACAATGATAGGAAAATATACTTTCTCTACACAATGATAAGTATCAGCAAGAAGAACAGCTGTCAGACTTTTAGAAGAGATTCTCTCCTTTGCTAGGTCTTTCTGATAAACACATGATAAGATAATCAGTGACCTCTGAGTGTCCCCACTGCCAGATGCCTAGTCCATTGTCAAACCACCAACTTTCCCTAGATAGCAACACAGACTTACTTAGGTAGAAGTAGGAATTCCAGAAAAGAATTTAAGAACACGCTGACTGTTGAATAAATGGCTGATAACTTATTGTCTATTCTAATATCAGTTAACATTTTCTGAAGGGTTGGTATGGGCCAGTCACATTATTGTATAAAAATGTCATATTTAGTGTTTTAGCCACTGTAGGAGGTAGGTACAATCAGTACCCATATTTTGGACCTGAATGAATTTGGAGAAAAGAATTTAAGTGACTTGCCCAGGAAACCAATGATCGGAGCTGGCACTTGAACTTAAATGGTCTGACTCAATAGCCAGGATTCTCAATCACTGTGCAAAAAGACAACGAGGAAGTACAGATGATTCATCTGGCTCGGTTCCCTTTCTCTGCACTTCAATTTGTAGATAGATTTGGATCATCTGAGAATCTGAAATGGTTGTTGCATGTCAATCAAATAATTTTAGACACATGCAATGCAGGAGGGAAAACATCAATTATTTTTCCATTTAGGGAAAGCAGCTATTGTGCTGGTGTTTGAATGGAAATTTGCACATCAAGTAGAAATTTTATATTCGTGTCTGTTCTATGTCTTCCTAGCAATTGATTCAGTGCATGTGGTAAGTACTATTGGGTGCGAACACCAGTGGGATATACCCAATGCTTCTGAGTACTTCTTCTGAGAAAGGTTCTAACTTCAGACATGGTTACATTTGAGAAGATGGCTAAAGAAAATGCACAAGGTTATTTTGTGTGTTTTAATTTAGAACTTTGAGAATGTGAAAAGGTTGTAAAGAATCGTGACGTGCTAAGAAGACCCTTCATTGCTACCCTAACTGCTAGAAATTTCTTTTTGAGGATGAAAATGTTAAGATTTGATACCTTTAAGATCTCAGAAAGAGCCAAATAATAAATTTTTGACTTCTGGTAACAATGTCATATAAATGTTCAAAATAAGATTCTTAAAGTCTTTGCTGTCTTCCTCCATTTTCATTCTATGTAAAGGTGGTCATTGTACTTCTCACTGTGATTCTCGATTTCCTTCCTTCCTTCCTTCTTCCTTCCTTCCTTCCTTCCTTCCTTCCTTCCTTCCTTCCTTCCTTCCTTCCTTCCTTCCTTCCTTCCTTCCTTCCTTCCTTCCTTCCTTCCTTCCTTCATATTTTCTTCTTCCTTCCTTTCTCTCCTCCTGCCTCCATTCTCTTTCTTTCCCTTTCCCCTCTCCCATCTTTTCTCCTCTTCTTTTCTTACCTTTCCATCACATATGAAGGTTGAGTCAAATAATTCAGCACTCAAAGATTTTACTTCAGAACCATTCCTTCTTTTGAATTCTCATTCCTGTGTTGTTCTTTTTCTATAAATCTACGTGGCCACAGTTCACTTGGACAGACTTGGTCATTCATTTCATTTTATGATCCTTTCAGTCAGTATCTGAGTAGCCACACACTTGTGCACTGATCAAAATGAATCAAAGGAACTAGAGATTTCTCAGTGATGTGACCTTTGACGATACCTGAATTTCATTTTGCACTGATAATTAAGATTTTGCTGTTTTCTCATATTACAGCTGTGCTATGTAATATCAAATGTATTAGACTGGCAAGTTGACTCAGCAAGTTAAGTGCTTGCCATAAAGCCTGGCCACCTGAGTTCAATCTCTGGTAGGAGAGAACCAACTTCTGAATTTTCTTCTGACATCCACACTTACACTGTAGCATGATTTTACACACACTCACACATACACAGACACACAAGTCCACAAATTAATGCTAAAAATGTATAAGCTGGTAGGATTGAAAAAAAATTCCTGAAACCACATCATATCTATTTCATGCCACATGAGGTACAGTTGTGTATCACTATCTTCAGCATTATTCCTGTTTAAGACCTGAGCCAGATACAAATTTAGTTCATCAAATTCACATGGCTACTAAGTGGCGCTGCTGGAATTGAAGCCCAAGTAAGTGTATCATATTTCATAGTCTGTATATCCTGTATTCTGAACCAATATCCTTTACATTTATTAATATATCATTTATATTACTTTATTGAAATATTTATATTTATTTGAGATTCGTTTACTAGAATGCCTTGCACACTGTACTTAACAAATCTTTGTTGAATGAATATATGTAGTATTTTACTTGTACGTTTTCCATATGTGTCTGTAACATTACTAAAGTCAGGATTCATATCTTATGTATGTTTGTATTGTATTTAACTCAAGACTGAAACATGGGAAACCTTCAGTAAATGTTTTCTGTTAATCATAAACACCTCTTTGACTATGATTTAGGCAATATGCCCTGAATGCCTAAGAATTTTATTCTATTTTTCTTAAGTATTCTATTTTATATTTAATAAGGACTTATTTTTCCTTTAATAATAAAAATACAAATAATTATTGCATAGTCATTATGCATCAAGTACTTTGTTCAAGCCTGCGAACACCAAGACAGGCCACAATTTCATAAAGTCCATATGTCTTTTAGGGAAACTGAAGGTTTTCAGCTACCCGAAGTCCAATGAGAGAAGTGCGTATGGTGTGGCAGTATTTTGGGAAGAAAAGGAGAAAGATACCAATTCTGCTGTGGATGAGGGTAATAACAGACCTCTGCAGAGAAATAACTCTGAGTTGGGTGTTGGAAAAGGAGTAACACTTCAACAGGAGAATTGGAAAACATTCTAGGTAGAAGAGAAATCAAGAGCAAAGTCTGAAGGTGTTAACATGTGGAAGGATTAGCAAGCCGCCCATAGCAGCCAGAGCTTGAGGAAGAATGGAAAGAGGTAAGATTTCAGGGGGCATCCAAAGCCTGACTCCTTAGGGCAGGCTTTGGAATGCTTTCTAAGAACCCAGAGACAATGGGGAAATGTCAAAGAGTTAGGGACTAGATATGGCGAAACTGAAATTGTTTATGTTAGATAATTATGAATGTGGGGATGGTGTTATATGTGAGATAGTGGGGATGGGGAACCCAACTTGTGGTCAGCTGTAAGTTTAGATCACAGATACTGAAGATGTAAAGTAGGGATAAAATGGTGGATAGATTGCAGATACGTTTGAAGGATAGATAATTTAGATCCCAAAGACCACAGTGCAGCAACAGGATATTGTCAGCTGGTTTTCCCAGTAACCATACTTGGTCAATTTGCACACTTGCATCTATACTTTTTCATCTTACCCATGAGTGCACAGTTATTTTGAGGATGTGTTTAGAGGGGCCTGCACTATGAGAACAGCAATAATTCAGTGGGTCAAAATGAAATTAAATTGAGTTTCCTTTTTCTCTCTCTAGGTTCTATCCTTTAATCTGTTCTACACTTGAACAAAAGGAACCAACAGAATGAATTATATAGCATGTACCTCAGCAGTGCATGCCATTGCATCTCAGGGCATTCTGTGTCTCAAATTTTGTGGGTAAGCCATATTTCACCAAAAGAGAATTTCTCTGATAATTCATAGTCAATCGTGTGGACATAATTTCATTTGCGTGACAACTGTGGAGAGCTTACATTCCGGGAACGAGGGATGGGGATGGTGGGAAAGGGCAGGAGTGGGAATCTGGGAAGAATGTGATTCAGTCTTGGAGCCGTCCTGACTCTCTCTACCCCATAATCCTTATTTTATTTTAAATCACGATATCTCATTCCATTAGTGTTTTGATTTTTTTAAAAGGTGCAGACTCCTTAACCTGTTCTCCATTTTAGCAATGTTCTCTTTGAGAACACAGAGCCAGCAAATTACTTAAAACAGCAAAGTGTCATGATTCGATAGTCATAATTTTCCTTCCTATTAATAATGACTTCCCCCTTGAATCGCACCTATGTGTCAATCTCATCAATAGACTAGAAAAATGATGTTTGGCAACATTACAGAACACAGACATCTTGGAACACGGTTATTTTCTATTTTTTAAACTTTTAATACTGAGCTAAAAATCTATAATAAATCTAAAATATAATCAATATAGATGTATTATGTTCTGTTGAAAATTGAGTGTAAATCTTATCTTTCAGTCTTTATATATTTTGACCTTATGATGGTATAGACAGGTGAATTGTAAATTAGCTGTTTTTAAAACACATATATTTTTAATTAATGCATGATATAATACAACAATAAATACAACCAAAAATAAAATGCTAATTTATATTTTATATTTAGATATAATCAAGCCAGGTTAAAGCAGACACTTGATGCTTCCCACATTGATTCAGCACTTATATCTCGACTGCAAAAGAAGCCAATGAATAATAATTTACATATATATACATTTTAAACAGTAAAAATAAATGAAATCATACATAAGTTTGCATTGAAAGGTTCTAGGGGAACACTAGAAAGCAGTTCAGTCATGAGCTCTTTGGAAACTGATATGCAATTTAAAAATGATATAAGTTATAGCACCAATTAAAATACAGAATAAATGTATGAGTCTCTATGTGTATAGCCCATGATTTCTGTGTACTTCTATCGGTAACCTTTATGTAGATCAAAATTCCTAAGTATTTTAAAAATCCATTCTGGCTAGAAAACTTTCTGTTTCTGATAGGGGACTGTCAGGAAAAGTAAGTCACCGGGTAGAGAGTGAGTGAGTGAGGCTATGGCTAAGAAGAATCATCCCCACACGTTTGAGATTCTTCCTTCTCTGTGGTGATCTGATTTTTTTTTAGGTAGGAACTATTCTAATGAGTAACCCTTTGAGGGCAAGGGGTTTGGTTTCTGTGTAGTTCAGGTTGACCTTAAACTTGTAATCTTCTTCCTGAGTTCTAGGATTACAGGTGTATCGTGACAGATTAGCCTGTCGGTTAAACCTGCACCACAGAATGGAAGACTGATTACGAATATGGATTTTGGCCTTGCACTGACTGTAGCTTAACCTTGACATGTAGCTGAACATTCTTTGTCTTGTTTTCTAATCCGCAAAATAGAAACCATACCAGTAGGGTTCAGAAGACAGGATCTATGTGAAGACAAAAAAGAACCTAGTGCCTGCCATGTATAGCAGCCCTGGAAAAATGTTAGCTATCATTATCGCTCTGCGCCTGAATCCCACGTCCTGTTCACTCTGACATCATCTTGGGTTTCTTCCTGAGTTTGAGAATCTACATCTGGGTTTGCTTTCCGTTGGCTGAATCTGTTTTATCTCTCCCTTTTCCCTTTCCTTTCAAATTCTGACTTGGTTAGTTTACACGGTTGTCTCATTATTCCTTGTGCTTTGCCATTTGGCCTTAGATTGTTGGCTTGAGATGGATTCAGCCTACAGGAGCTGGGAACTGTCTTTCGTCGTTTGGTGTTTTGGCCCTGCTTTCTTCCCGTTGTAGCCCCTCCCAACCCTGTACTTCTCTTGGACTTCTTACCTTCACTCTCTTCCCACATGAAATACATCTTCACTTGCAGAAAATTCCTTCCTTCATTGCATCCACCTGCCTTTTTTTCCTTTCTGAGGCTGTTGGTACCACTGCATCGCAGGTTCCCGTTGCTCCACATGGGAATAGACTCCCTGTCTCTTCCTACTCCTCTTCCGGGAGGATGTTGTGTTAACCTTTCCAAAACGATCCTTTTTTTTTTTTTTTTTTTTTCACTTTTAGTTTTTGTAGCTACTACTTTTTCATCCAAAGCCATTGCTTAAGAAAGTATGGAGCTGTCTCGGCTGACATTTGGGACTGGCAGTTCCTCCTCACTGATCTTATCACTGTTTTTATCACTGATCTTTCATTTTTTCATAGAACATTTGCCACATGTCAGATTCCCCAACAAGCAATGTGGCATGGTGCCTGACAAAGAAGGTATGGTCTCTGTTCTCAGGAAACTTTTACCTTGATGAAACTTGCTTTTGAAAGCCATCCTCTTGATACCCTGTGGATGGCCTTGTTTTTTCCTCATTGCTCCTAGTTTGGCTTCCCTTCACATCTTCTTGCCTTCTAGAAGCCTCTATGAGCAAAACTGACGTGGAATTCAGGAAGTCCGTGTGCTACTTCAGTCACTCCATCCTCATCTTGCTCACTTCTCTCTCCTGCTGGGCCAGGCCCCCCTCAAATCTCCTACTTTTGCAAGACTTCACAGGGAACAGATAGGCTGATTTCTGAGTGCTAGTTTATTTTAGGTCCTGAGAACATGGGTAGAAGATCATTATTATCCCCTGACATTCACCTCAAGTTTCCTCTGAGTCCAAACAAAAGCTCAAGAAGTTATTGTTTAAATGAATACTGTATTTTACCTAAGAGCCTTGCTAGTTGTTATGGGAAGACAACAGGTGACAGCTTCTAGCCTTCGTCCTTCTAGAGACAAGGTGACAGGTAACGGGTAACATACAACAGAAAGAAGTATGAAGACAGATACCCTATAAGTTCTTTACATTCTGGATGTAAATGTTGCACAATACATGTTCACTTAACCCTCAGTTCACATCCATATTATAGACTGTTGATACATCACCAGCCTCTCCTTTCATATCCAAATGAAAGGAATTTTCATAAAATAGAACAATGTAATGGGGCATGGTGGTAATCCTCCTTAAAGCACTCAGGAAGTAGAGACAGCAGGATAAGGAATGCAAAGCTAGAGTAGGACTTTATCTCAAGAAAACAGAAACAAGTAAATGAAGGAAAATTTAAAGTAAAATAATATTATGTCATGTATCTATAGTATGTTACTCTTTAAACTTGTTTTTCTGATTTGCTAGGTCTTTCAAAATTGGCTTCCCTCTTTACTATCATTTTTCATATTTTTTATTCAATGAATAGTCACTTGGACCAGTAGGAATAAGGAGATAGTCCAAGGATGAAAGATATATTAGGTTCTTATAATTGAAATTCCCTTATAAAGAAGGGGTTAAAACAATAAATTATTGAGCAAAAAAATTAAGAATGAGGTAGCTGAACTGACTTAGTTGGGACAATATTACACTGAAGATAATTTTATCATGTTTTTTTCTGTCAAAAATAATTTGAAATATTTGAAAAGATTGGAAAAATTCTAAAATTATAATGAAATCAAATTTAAACCAGAAACTCTAATATTTTGGGGGAAAATATTATAAAAATGTATTGAGATTTATTTTAACTGAATTTTAGATTTTTTTGTATACCAAAAAAAAAATCTGAACTTGAAATTATCAGTGATTCATCACGGGCCTGGCCCATGCAACAAAGAGAAACCAAAGTTCTTGCTAGAAGAAAGTATCTTGGTACTGCCCTAAATGACTGGAAAGCATATTTATGGTGTAAGATAGGATAAAAAGCGATAGCCTGTTTGCACTTAGATACTATTCTTAATAAAGTCATCAGATAGAAGTTCTAAAACTTGTTAGATGATTGCCTTTTTAAAATGATATTTTAAATTTTCTTTGAAAATTTTATACATGTATACAATGCATTTTGGTCATATTTATCCACCTACCTCTGTCTCCCATTCACCTGAGTCCCTCTCCCATAGTATGTCACCCTCTTAACTTCAAGTTCTCTAATTTTTTTTTAAATAACCAAGTCCAAGTAGAGATGCCCACATATGCCCAGGTTGTGAAGCCTTCTACTGGCATGAGTAACCTGCCAGTGACCCTACTCCAAAAGAAAAGTGACTCTCCCTCCTCAAAGCCATCAATTGCATTGGTTCCTCAGTTAGGGACAAGCTTTGTGGACCCCTCTCGTAGGATGCTGGGATTTCAACTTGCTGGAGCTTGTGAGTTCATGAGTACAACAGCCATGTTGTGTCTAGAGGACAGGATTTCACAGCAATCCTCCATCCTTCAGCTGTTCATTCTTTGCATCCTCTCGTTTGTAATGATCCCTGAGTCTTGGGGGCAGGAGAGGTTGACGAAGATGTCAAAACAGATGTTCTGTCTGTAGCCAGACACTCATGCTCACTTATCCTCAGGACTCTGAGAAATTACGAGTTTCTGCATTAACCTCTGCCCACCAAAAAGAGAAATTGCCCCAGCCATGATTGAGAGCAGCATAAATCTGTAGGTAGAAGCATAAATTTTTCAAGAAAGTTTGGCTGCATATGACATGTTAGCAAAATAATAATGCTAGGTTTCCCCTATGGCCTATGACCTCCTTAGTCACAGACTTTTGAATAGTTTCAAGGACCAGGCATGGATTTTTTTTTTCAAACCCAATTAGAAACTGATTGGTTGCTCCCTCGCATCTAACCACTTAAGTTACACCAATGGGCATCTCTGGCCTAGCAGATCAGTAATGTAACACATGGAGTCCAGTTCTGGATAAGACCACTGATGTCATTTCTCTCCTGGCCTACTGCCTAGCATGTTCTAGTAATATGAAAGCTTGCTAGCAGATAGGGAATTTTCTTGTCAGTTTGAGATTGATAGCTTTTCTGGCCTTCATCTAACTCATGTACAGTCTTCAGCAATAGTGTGTTACCACTTAGTTATGGTGGGGAGCCAAGAGCAATGGCCATAGGCTGTGTAGTTTAGGGGCGCCTGGGGCTCCCTGTACAATAACTTGGACAGGAATGTGAGATGGAGATTTACAGGCAAGAGTGTGGACAGAGGGTGGCAGGGAGAGGGAGTCCACTTACACGTCCATCACTTTGTGTCCCGGCTTTCTGTATGAAGCACATGTAAGAGGCCTCCTTTGCCTTCATCCCTAAATAATGCAGGAAACTGGCCATTTCTAAGCCAGCAAGAATCCCCGTGTGGTGATACGAACATGCTAAATGAGGATGTCTTCTTGCGGTGATGTTCTTAAGTTGGTTTACAGACAAATGATAAGCCTTTTTTGTCAGTAGGCATGGGCTTTGTTTAAAAAAATATCCTGTTGGTACATGTTTTTATGTTATTTGGTGGTATACTGTGGCAGGCTTCAAGATATGTAACTTTTGTCTCTCCTCACCCCTACTCCAGACTAAAGAAGAAAAGCTTGGAGAAAGTACTCTCAGGTGGAATGGGGGGGCACAGGAAGATCAGGCACCTTTTTAAATGCATCGCTTTCCCCACTAAAGCCCTGACATTGGAGGACACTGACTAGTGACAACAGGGCAATTTTCCTTGTATGTGAACTAGAGCACTTCAGCTAAAAGCTTAAAAGAGCTTATAGGTAAGATGTCTCCACGAGAGTTTCTCCCCTGAAAAAATATGACTTAATAAATGTGCAAGGGCTCCTGACCTGCCTAGAAACACAAAATCACAGTCTTGTCTGTGGCCTCTACCTGGTGGCTTGTGCACACACGGGCGGCCGTCCTCTGGGACTTACTGGAGTGTATTTCATTAGAACCTCCTCGTGGCATGGGGAACCTGACTGTAATGAACGGGCTGAACTCTGAAAGCATCGGGCACTGACCTGCCATCTGCTGATATCCTAAATCAGGCCATTAGAGGATTCCACAAGAAAGAGCATGCTGTTTATAGTTTAATTTATCTCTCATTTGGTTCAACTAGATGTGTGCTTATAAAGGTCCTCTAATTGAGTCTTATAGATGCCACAAAGATCTTTCCATTTTAAGGAAGCCCTTGGAAATAAATGGAGTCAGTTCTCAGTTATCTACAGTAATGGACGGTGATCAGCACAGTACGGAAGTGGTCCCCTATCATCATTTGGGTGATTACTTTCAAACTTATATCTCCATCAAATGGTGGACCTGATAGCTGCAATGGCTGATCCTTGTTATTTTCTTGTGTATCAAAGCCAATGATCTTCCCGCCAAAGTGCTGTAAACAAACAAAAGAGACCACTTACTCCTGATGTCGTCTGTACCACAGTAAAGCACAAAGGCGTAGAGACACTGATTGAGTCTGCTACTCTTTTTCAGCATCGTGACTTCCAGGAAAAAGGATTTATTTTGACTCATAGGGTGGTGACGAGTAGCTTATGGTGGCAGGAACAGCCTTCTGGGGTGCCTGTCCTCCTCACTTCAGCATAACAGGAAGCAGAGTGAGAACAGGAAGTAAGACCAGACCATACACCTGGCTGTCCTGCTGCTGCCCCTTCCTCCAGCTAAGCCCCACCCCTAAGGTTCTGCAATCAGTGGTACCAGCCGGAGATCAACTGTTGAAACGCAGAGACTTGTGTGTGCGGAGGGATCATTTCACATTCAAACCTCAACACAGGTGGATTTGCTGCTTGAGAGTCACGTGATGAACAGCAAAGTCCCATCAGAAATTCAGGAACCTGGCTTTGCAGACAGTGTAAGAAGAGGATAGTAGCTTGACAACCCAGGGTTAACTACAGCATTGATGTCTAGTTAAAGGACGAGCACTTTGCTCATATGCTCTGGACCAATTATTAACATGTATTGCTTAGTCCTACAAGTTGAAGATGTTTGGAGCAATTGCCATCCCTGTTTTCTAGACAGGGAAACAGGCTCAGGAGCGACTGCGTGCTGAGCTGGAAAAAAACCCTTGGGGAACAGAAAACCAGTTGAGTCCAATGTTTCTCTGCCCCTAGAATTGGCTTCTACCTTTCATCTTCCAAGACTGTGAGCATTCCAGGAATTGATGCCTGTGGTACCTTCTTGCTAGGTATCCTATTGCTTCTCAACCCCTTCTCTAGCCACATCTGGACTTAACATCTCAAAGTTTGGTTACCTCTTCTCTTCAAGTCCCTAGTACTGAAATACAGAGGTATTGCTGGGTTAAAACGTTCCCTCTTCACCTAAGGCAATAGTACCACGTATAGGATAGTGCCTGAGAAAATCATCTTTATTTTGATACACTTTAAATCCCCAATGTGATTTCGCTTTACCAGAGCTAAGACAGGAATACTTGGCTCCCTTCATTAAAAAAAAAAGATACATTGCCATGCAAGACTTGTGTGGATGCTTGAAGAAACTACTGGAATGAATTCAGAAGATAAGAATGGCCCAGATGGTCACTTTTGTCATGGCTCTATCCCCACACACCTTGCAGCAGTCAATTTCTAAATATTGAAGATTTGCGCCTCTAGCACTTAGTTAATTCATTTATCACCTCCCTTTAAGGGATAATTGTAGGTGCGTAATTTTAGCAACATCATTATGCCTGTTGATATATCCAGCACCTCCACAGTGCCTCAGCCCTGATTATATGTTCAGTTAACTACCGCGTGTTGTTGGCATCCCTCATCCACCGGTTTTCCTTCTGTTGGAGATTTGTAATAATTCATAACAAAAATAGTCCTTCCTGGAATGATCACAGCCACCCCAAGGCCTCACAAGCTCATAAGCGTAGGAAACACGTAGCTTTTCCTTTCTTTCTTTTTTGGAGCCAGTGTGCCCTTCTGGATTTCATGTACTCCGAATTAAAATGCTTTTTTGCTGCTGTGGGTTGCATGTGATTTGGGGGGGCGGAATCATTCATTTTTGCCAGGAGTTATTTCATACACAAAATGCATGTGGAAGTATGTGAACTGCCTAAACATCAAGCACGCGTTAGGATTCAAATGGAATAATACTTGGATTGACTTTGAAACTTATGAAATAGGAGCAAAATGTGACAGGTGACCCTTCAGCCTCTCTATGTGTTTTCTTGATGCTGCATTTGTACTGTCGTGGACATTTTCATGCTGTCCTTCACACTTGCAGTTGGATGATTCTTCCCATACTTTCATGGCAGGAAACAGCTTTTACTTTTTGCATATTTTAACTATATGTAAATGTTCTAAGGCAATGGCAAAAACATCTCCATAGGCTCTGTGAAATCTGAACTGACGGACTGACTCAATGGGGGGCATGCACTGTGGGCAGGAACTGTGCCACGTTGGTGGTCTCCAGGGCTGGTGTCAGGAAGTAGACCTTTGCCACGCTCTGTGGGGTTTTGCAGTAACGAGGTTGAGTCTGTGCAGGAACGTTCTAGAAGAGCGAGGCATCCCCTGGCACTCAGGACCTTTGCTCTGATGGCATCATTCCGTTTTCGGAATAGGTCCCCTAAAGGGGCAACAGACCAGTGCTCCTGGAGTGAGCGAGGTGAGCCTGGAACTTTCATTTCTTCCTTTCTCTGCGCTGGATGAGCAGTGGGACAAGAAGAGTGGTGTGGCCTTATTCAGGGACCCTCAATCACCACGGGATGGTTCTGCCTTTAAAGGGACAAGTGCCTCTGAAATTATAGCATTAGCATATTCTATCAATATTCACTGTGTCTCTGCAATGTGTGTGTCCTCTTAATATTTCTGTGATAAACTTTACAGACCTTTTCTGTCAGGTCACATTTCCCTGTGACCTGTCCAGTTTCCTTCCCTCATCTCTTCAGATCGCAGTTCACCCTGTAACTTACACTCCCGTAAGTCTCTGTGGCCTTCTGTTCTGTCTTCTATGTCTTTCAGCCTTCTCGCCTTTCAGACCGTACGGTACACCAGGTTAAGGATCACGACTGCTGTGCTAGAGCCTAACAGGGCAGCTAACACGTAGTAGACCCTCAATAAGTACTGGTTTCACAAATGAGGGAATGAATGAATGAGTGAATACCCACCAAGCATAGGGCCCAATTAATTCATCCTTTCATGAGCCTTTGTGAAAATGCTATTATGCATTTGAATGGGAGGGATATATCCATCCTTGAAATCTAATGAGCTTTGAAATAATCACTAAAGTTTCCTGGCTCGAGTTTTCCCTATAATCTTTGCATAAAAGATCTTTTTAAATAAGAGAGTTTTTTTTAAAAAAATCAGAATATCAGAAAAAATGTCTTTTCATCATTTTTAACAATAACATGGCCATCTTATTTGACAAAAAGGAAACCTCAGATTTAGTTCATTGGGGTGATTTATATGATTAATTGTAGCCCGCTGCTGCAATATGCAATGCGATAAATAACAATGTGTTGGGATAGTTCCATTGTAAAATAGTCATCTCCCTGGCCTTTGATTGATCATGGCCACTGTAATCATGACTGAAACCTTTCATTAACCTTTTTATATTTAATTTCTTCTTTTGAGTTAACATCACCATAAATCCTATTTCCTCCAACAATACAACATGTGCCCCTTTTGGAGAGACACCTGAGCTGCCGCCGCTGTGTGACTGCCGAATAGCAAATAGAAAAAGAGCGTTTTCCCCAAGTAAGTCTGAAAAAAGAATGGATTGTAAAACGCCTGTCTTTCCTCCCAGGGAGGAGGTCTCATCAAGACTTGGGGACACCCAGCAAGTATAATGTTCTAAAGACCCATAAAACATTATTTGACATGAAAATTTTGCCTCGCCTATGCCTATGAGCTGTCGCTAATGAATTACATATGACGGGAGAAGCAGCATGGCTGAAATATTTTTATTAATACTAATAATACTTTTGCTTAGACAGCACCTTTAGTTGCAGAAAATGGAGTTGGAACAGAAGCTTTCAAGCGTGCTTGGGTAATATCACTGGCTCATAACTTCTTAGTCTGGCTGCTCCTCCTCCACTACAGGGGTCCTGGACAAATGCCGTTCACCTTGGGGACTTGTAGGACCCCTAAAGCTCCCAGACTTATTCATTCCCTTGGGAGGGGCAGGAAAGAAAAATGACAGAGTAACAAAGAAGTCTTCATTTCTCTATGGTATGAAAATGAACAAACTCCACTCAAGAAAAAGTGGTAATGGAAGCTGGTGGTGGGATGCTGTGGTTGGGAGCCCCGCAGAACCCCTAACTGAGTCCTTGACATCATCGTAAGTACATCTATCACACAACTAATCTCTACAGCATCTTTGTGAGATGACTGTTGACAAAGAGATGATGGGAATGGAGACTTAGTTAACCCCTCCTACTCCCAGGTCACACGAGGGGGTCACCTACCTGTAGATCCTGATAGTTGTAGTCTGGTAAAAATAGAAAGACTGGCTAATTGTGGAGCCTGATGCTGATAGCTCTACCTTTGGGTAGTTTACAGGAATTCCCTTACATTATTTCTTTGGTACATGAGCTTTCTGTTGTGCCTCAACTAGATATCCATCACCATGAGTAAGAAGGATTTGAGCTTAGGTCTATAAAGAATGTCTTTTGGGGCTGAAGAGATGGCTCAGGGGCTAAGACTCTGCCTCACAAGCAGAAGGCTTTGAGTTCAGATGCCAGATCTTATAATGTTAGAATTTATTTTGCATTTTTTAGAAAAAAAACAGGACATATATTCTAATTAGAGCACAGTTACATTTCTTAGTCAGTTTGGGTTTCTTTAAGAATATACTGTAATTGATGTGGCTTAAATAATAGACATTTTTTTCTCATATTTCTGGAGGTTGGGTGGTCCAAGGTCAAGGTATCAGTCATAACTTCGACCTCTAGAGAGGACCCTCTTTCTGGGTGCTTTTTCTGTTGTGTGCTACTAGGTCGTTTTCCTGATGTGTGCTAATGGGGGGGTGGACAGAGAGAGTAAACAATATGTGAAATTTGGGGCAGAACAATCAGTTCATGGAAGTTGGTTTCTCATGGACAAAATCAAATAGGATTTTGAAATTGGAGTCATTTTGGTCAACCCAGAATATATGGAGTCATAATTTGCTTTTTTTTTTTACCACAGGAAAAGCCAAGAGGAGAGTAATCTACTGACATTTTAAAAGTAAGATTAAAAAGTTCATTCATTGAGATAGCAAAGTAGGGTTAGGGACTTAGTACTTCCCATTTTGAGTATCAGCATTTTACTGGAGACAGAGCAGGTGTGCGTAAACTAGCTCACATTCCAGAATGCAAAATTATTTTCATTCAAAACTATGTTTTGTAAGTTACATCTCTGTAAAAAAGTTTATTTATTTTTGAGACGGGGTCTAGGAAACCAAATGGGCAATCTGGGAAATTTAGTGACCATGGAAAACAATATCCACCAAGCAAGTGATTATTCTTGATTATTCTCAGCTCATTAATCAACACAAAATATTTTCCTGATGAACTGCACTTACCAGAGAGCCTGGTTCTCCCGTGGGCAGGACTAAAAAGTTATAAACGTATCATCATTCGATTTTCTCCTTTTGTGGATATGTTTATCAGAGCCTTCCAAAACACCTTTGGCCATTTCACCCAGAGCTGGTTTTACATTTTCTGTTTTGCAAGCGTTTCTCAGATGGCATTCCAAAGTCACCCTGAGCTTTGACATGGCCTGATGGCTTTCAGAATGCACATTAATGTTGTCATCAGCACCCGGCAAATCATTTTGGGGGATAAATTCCAGGACAGGGGTCTGCGGATGACAAATCATCTCCACTGATGTTGACTTGTTGCTGTGAACTTCAAAGAGTAGCCATCTAGATAGATAGCCAAAGAAGGGGGCAGGAGGGGATCTGAAACCCACCCAAACACCTGAGACTGACAGCCTGGTTCAGCTGCTTTCTTAGCTTGATCTTGCATAGCTGACTAGTTTCTGTGAACTTCAGTTTCCGTTGAGTAATAATGGCCTTCTGAGACCAGAGCCAGAATATGAAAGTGCCCTGAGAACCATGTGGTCGTGTATATACGGTACTGTATATACGGTAGTGTGCATGTGGTAACATGGTAATGTATGCAGAGTAGTGTAATACGGCATCTACTCAGGTGGGGCACAGTCAGTCCTGTTGCATAGGCATTTCAAGAAGAAATCAGTGCAGCAAAGACAAAGACCATCATGACCATCTTAACCAGAACCATCCAATAGAAACAGTGTTAACACAAATGTCAGAGACACAGAGAATTTAAAATTGTCCAAGAGAGATATTTAAAAATTAAGCATAAATATGCTAATGAGTTTGAAGATCTGTATTAGTCAATCATGTATCTTATGTCCTATTACTTAAATATTCGATGCAAAATTATTCATTTGTTGTTCAACACTGGTTTGTTTCTTCTTACCAAAGACAGAATATAAAGAGTGCATATTTTGCATTGAAAACATCTCACAGTTTGAACCAACACCATTTCAAGTTAGGTGAGTAGTCACATGTAACCTGTCACCAACATGTTGGACAATGAGGTGTTAGACATGAGTTACTTGCCTTCTTGTGAAGCGTAAGTGCCAGTTCAGTTCTCATGCTATACAGATATGTGGAGGACAAATGAATGGAAATTAGCATATATTGCTTGGAAGAAAAAGAATGAAATTTGTAGACCCCAAATGTCACCATCACTAACATCATCCTCCTCGCTGTCTCCACACAAATCTCTTAATGCTCAAGGGACTCAAATCTCTCCTCTCCAGTCCACTTAGGTTAAAGTGCATTGAAGTTAGTTCTGCAGTTCAGTGGCAGTAGCTGTGGAATAGAGTACGTGACTGGATTGAAGAGATGATATAATGGTCCCAGTTTCATTATCAGCATGCTGAGCTGGAGACTGAGGGTTCTTGGTTAAGACACATATAATTAATTCTAATATTTTTAAATTAACTACTTATTTAGTGTGTGTGTGTGTGTGTGAGAGAGAGAGAGAGAGAGAGCATTGTGTGTGCTTGTGGAGGCCTGTGGGAAGTCATCTGGGATTGTGCTACCTCCTCTTTACTTTGCTCTGGAGTTTCCCAGACTCTGCCTTCCAGGGCTGGAAGTATAGGCTGTAGCCATTTCTACCTGATCTTTCTTGCATGGGACACAAACTAGATTCAAACTAGGATTCAAACTAGAAGCTTCTGCTTTAGAGGCTACTGCAGTTCACCTACACAGTTTCTGATAAATTACTACCAAACAGCTTAAGGGAACAAGGGGTTTATTCTCTTATGATAGTCCAATTATAATTCTTAATCAAGCTTGACAGAAGAGCTCACACCAATGCCAGGGCCAAGGCAACTGGCCACACCATCTTCACATAACAGCTGAGAGAGGGACAATCCTTACTTCCCAGACCAGCATGTCCCACCAAGTGTACACAAGGATGCCAACTTCTTCAAACAGTTCCCTCCATTTTATTCATTTGCCTGGGGACTAGTCCCACCTGCCATGGGCTGGGCCTTCCCTATCCACTAAATAATCTCCTGCAGGTTTGCTCTGGGCTTAACTCAACTACTAGTTCTCTACAAATGTGCCCAGAGCTCAAACCCTCAACCATCGAGTTGTCTAACTATGACAGAGGCAGAGGCTTAACCCCTAAGCCCTCTCTCCAACCCAAATTAACTTTATTGATATATAAATTGTATATAGCCCAATGTACCACTTTAGTGTCTGCTTTCATGAACTTGGTTTAAGGCACTTGTAACTGTCTACACTGTTCAGGTGTGGAAACATTTCTCTCCGCAAACTTACTGCCTCGTGCCCCTTCCTGCTCAATCTGCTGCTGAACCCTGAGCTGTTTCTAGTTTTCAAATGAAGAAACTGCCAGGTGATGGCTAAAGTCAGAGAGTTACAATGCATTGGCTGGATTTGCTGGGTTCTCCCCAGAAAGTGTTTTTTCAATTTTAAAGGAAACAGTTATTTACTTGTTTTCCAAAGCAGTTGTATGACTATATGCCATCAAGAAATTAGAGAACAGAGTGCGTCACAGTCTTGCCAATACTTGGTACTGTACATCTTTTAAACTGTAGTCCTTCTGATATGTGTCGATGTAGCCTATCAAAGTGTCAACTTGTATTTGATGACAATGACCGTATGACCGTGATAATATTTTTAGTGAAAAATTAGTGACAATACTTTTTTATGTGCTTATCATCATATTTGCACTTTCATGAAGTATAAGTGTCCATGTATTTTCACATTTTTATTAAATTTTAATATCTGGGCATATACCTGATGTGTATATATGTTTGAAGTATACATGCATGTGTGTGTGTGTGCATGTGTGAGCATGTATGTGCATGCGTGTGCAAGTGCATATATCATTTGTGTGATATGGAGTGGGGGAGTGACAAGGTTCACACATAGAGGTCAGAGGTGAGTCTCAGGTATCAACTCTCAACTCCTTCTTGTTTGAGTCGGGGTCTCTGTAGTTCTCCACTGTGTGCTTCAGGCTGGCTGGCCTGTGAGCTTCCAGAATTCTCCTGTTTCTACCTCTCATCTTGCTGTAAGAGAACTAGTATCACAGGCAGGTACTGCCATTTCAGCTTTACCTGAGTTCTGTGGATTGAATCATGTTCACAGCAAGTGCTTTACCTATTTAGCCATCTCTCCAGTCCCTATTTTTCCATGTTTAAAACTGAGTTTTTGTTTCATTTGTCAGAGTTACAGGAAATAATTTTACTGCTTTGTCTTTTAATCTCCTTAGAAAAGTAACAATTTTTAATTTGAAGAACAAGTTGTTAATCTTTCTACTTATGCTTCATATGTTTTATACCTTGATCTTAGAAGTCTTACCTTCATGCAGATTCTGAAACTTTTGTCTTATATTTATCTAGATGTTTTATAGTGTCATTTTTGCACTTAGTTCTATATACACGTTTGAGATAATTTTGTGAGTTGTGTGTGTGCCTGTCAGCTTTCCATCATTGCGACAAAACACCCAAGACATTATTTGAAAGGTAGAAAGAGTTATTTGGGCTCAGTCCATTGCTGTGGGACTGAGATGAAGTCAAGCATCTTATCAGATGTATGACAGAGCCAAACTACTTGCTTCATGGCAGCAAGAAAGAAAAAAGAGAGGGAAAGAAGAAAGAAGGGGAAAGAGGGGGAAGGAGAGAGACTATCATGAGGTAAGATATACCCTTTAAATATATGCTCCCTCAGGGGCATATCTCAAATCTAGTTACCTCCTTCTCAAGAGAGAATCCATTTAGCTCTCTGAATCCCACCTCTGAACAATGTTATGGTAGGATCAGTCCTGCTGATGCTTTTACTTCAAGCATAATATGGTGTGAGGTAGGGACTGATACTATTAATAACAATTTTATCCAAACTGAATATCCACTGGTTTCATTAAAATATTTTCTCCATTGAAATGTCCAAGCAACTTATATACATTTATATACATTTATATACCCATATCGATTTATCTTTAGTGAAATGTTGACATCACAGATTATTACAATGATTTTTCTTCATTTGGAGTAACTTCAGAATGACAGAACTGAGAATGAATGAATCTAGAAGTTTCCTATTCGCGAGTGATCATCAAGAGGACAGTCGCATGGCCATGTGACCACAGTCTTCCCACCTCATACTTCTGTTCAGGTGGTCTATCAGCACTGTGGCTTCTGGTGACATTCCGGTGAACGGGTTTAGCTTTCAGCAAATTCTTTCCTTCTCTCTTTCATATCCTGCTTAAGGGATACAGTTCGTAAAGGAACCTTGATAATTTCAGAAAGCTTTGCCCTTGGACTTGTTCAGATCAATATCAACATCGACAATGCTGTTACATAAACACACCAGATTTAGATGTGTAGAACAAGAATACTCTAAAGTTATTTGTATCAGAACTGTAAGTGGTACAGGTTTTCTATCTTTAGTGGTCTTTAGAAACAACATAAAGTAATAATGGGCACTGTGGACTCCATGTCTCTTGTTTTGGAACTTCCTTGGCAGAGAAAATATTAAACTTTCTCCCCCAGACACATCATTGCTCATTCTTTGTGTTTATTTTGCTCCCAGCTGTTCCACCCTGGCCAGTGACAGATTTTACTTTGTGTGGTTCTTCTGTCACATCTCTCGTTCCTTCTCAGCCCTCCGTCCTTGGATACAGCATGCAAGGAAACCTGCCTTGCAAATCGGCTTCTGGAGGAACAAGATATCTTCATCTGTGAGGTCACGTTTCAGGCTTTTGTTCAGTCTCAAGTTCTGTTTGGATTTATCCTCGGTGTGTCTACTTGAATATTCAAAAAGTCATCAGCTAGTCTAATTTGTTTTTTTTTTTAGCCATGTAAAAGACTGATTTGCTTTGACAGGTGGATCAGAAACAGAATTGGAGCTATTTTATCTGGACCTAATTAAACAACCTTCATTACCGGCAGATATATGTTTGTGACTTAAAATTAGCATGATTGGAATTAAAACTCAAAATATAAGGCATTGAATTCAGATATGGCTGGTTTAAAAATAAATTCCATACATTTTAAATGCAGCAAGTCTGGATTTTAAATATTCTATAGTGACAAATTCCATTTGGAGGTGTGTATGTGTGTGCATGTGCGCGTGCGCATATGTCTGTGTGCACGCTTACCTATTTGTAGCCATAGATAGCAGCAAAGATTTGTTTTATGCTTTCCAATCAGTCCAATGGCAGCTTTCTGAATTATAAAACTTTAATGAAATGTTCTTAATCTCATTTCTCCTCCCCCTAAGTGCTGAGTTCAGTTTTGAAGATTTCATGAAGTTTTCTTTACCTTCAAACGTTAGTCTCTAATTAAATTATTTCTATTTATCACTGTCCACTTCTGAGACTTTGCCATTGTGTTTGATTGTTAAGAATCCTGGTTGTATGCAGAATAGACACAGTTACTTAAGAGGGTGGGAGGATCTGCCTAAAATGTTATTTAACATCTAGCATTTAAAAATCATGTTCAATGTTTGTGACTTTTTAGCTTGAGAAATAGTTTTGAAGACTCGAGGTGTACATTTTAGGGTATTACTTATAAACATAAAGTGCTCTCTATAGTTATGGATATGGTTATACACTCTGAATAATGATACCAAAAGGAATTATCAAATAATTACAACGATTACATATTTTCCTGAGACTTCTTGTGGGTTATGTACTGAAGTATATGAGCCAGATTTTGCCTTATGAGGATGAATGAAAGGTTGAATAAAACATACTGACATTTCTGTTCAACATTAAGTCAGCGGGAATTATGGTGGCTCCCTTTTCCTAACAAACATTAATATGAGATTCCTAGTGTGATGAAAACTGCATATGGAGACTCTAATCCCTCCCCCTGCCCTCTACTTCAGAAGCCCTCTCCTGATTATTAAAATTCTAGGTCTTTTGTGATGCTTCTTGATGCATCTTTGCAATTTTTAGCCACTTTAAAATGCAAGCAAGCAAGAGCCCACATCTAGTCTGTATAGCCTCTTTGTGAACCTACCACTTCTTATAAAATAAGAGATAAAACATTTGTATTTATTCACATCCATTGGTAAATTAGAATTCCCACATATTCATTTTCATATCTTTCCAGGAATTTTAACAATCATTTCTTGTATAAGTTTGTAACCTTTGATACATATTCGATAAGCCCTTTTTGATACTGATGAAGGATGTAGTTCAATCATAGCTCTTCTTCCTTATCTGTCTACTAGTTCCCTTGATGTGTTGCTTAATCTAGGTCCGTGGAAGGCATGATTTCCTTTTCACACCACATAGCATTCATTTTGTTATCTGCACATCATCACCTTCTATGGGTCTTTCTTGAATCCCAAGTATACTAGTTAATTAGATATAGGTGATAACTTAATAATTGAAGGCTGACCTCTGGGCACATCTGTGAAAAATTGTAGGTAAGGAAAGACTTAAGTAAGACAGCAGAGGAGATGGTCGAATGGGTGAGGAAAGACCCATGACATAGTGGGTGGGCCCATGCCCTGGGTGTGTAGAAAGTTAGTTCAGTAATTTGGCATCCTTTGGAACATTTTATCAGACTACAGAGAGCTGAAAGGTGAGGAGCTTTGCCCCTGTCTCAGAAAATCCTGTGGATGTGGTATGGACAATTCCTTCAGCTCCTGATGATGATGTGGGCTCTCCTGTCAAGAATAAAACCCCTTGTTCCCCCTAAGCTGTTTGGTTGGTTGTCTATCAACAATGTACAGACAAATTGCAACACCAGTTTTAACACATCTGAACTCCATGTGGTTAGAATTGGGAGGATTGGCACAAGCTAGTTGACAAAAGGTAAAAACTTCAAGTTCTTTTTTTAAGTGTTGTGACACCTCATACACTGGTATCTTCCATTTATTTCTTTTTTTGTGCTCCTAGTTCAGGGTCATGATGGGAGATGGTGGTATCTTTGCCCAGCTCATGACTCTTGAGGAACTGATTCCACAAATGAGAGGTTGGATTTAACTTTCCAACACTTTGGTGTTTTCATTTAAGAATGTAGGTTCAATAGTGTCTACCACTTTGGTTTCCTCATTTGAGAATGTAGATTCTAATAGAGTCTACTCACAAACTTAGGAGGAGAAACTCAGAAAAGGACTACTCTTGTAATGATGCTCAACATGTGGGAAGCAGCTAATACTTTCATTCATTCATCATTTATTCACCAATTGCAAAATGGCAAGCATTGTGTTCAGGACTGGAAATACAAAAAAAAAATGCCTTCACTTTTAACCTTCATTATAATGGGCAGAAACAAACAAAAAATTAACACACACACACACACACACACACACACACACACACACACACAGCACACAGGAATCTAGAGAAACATAAGCAGAGGTGGGAAGGGTTAAGCTGTGTGGCCTGGGAAAGTGTAAGAAGCCCAAGGGAGTGAATTTGGAAGAACAGCCAGTGATCATAACCAGAGATAATGACCAGCGGAGAAAGCTTAACATCTTTTATGATGGTGGCTTTTCTCTTACCAAGGAGAACCACCAACTGGTCCTTTGGGAAAGGGACACAGTTTTATACATGGTGCACAAAACACCAGGTTGTTAAAACAAAGATGGATTGTAAGGTGCCGATGCAGACATGGAGAAGTGAACCTGGAGCTGTAAAGATATACTGGTGAGGGTGGAGGTGGCCGACATCATGGTGTTATTGGCGGAGATGGGAGAAGAGCTCAGACTGTGTCAAGTCTTTAAAACAAAGAGTCCGTGGTAGCTCTCAGCCATCATTGTTTCTAAACAAGATAATCCATGCTCATTCGGAGCGTTAAAACTAACATGCAGAGCACACAGCTGCTAAAGAGTAGACTACTGTCTTTAGTAAGTTTGCTGGTCTCTCTCTGTGGGCTGGCCCTTATTTTTTTGTTTGTTTTGTGAGTTTGGGCAAACCTGAGTCTTTCCAATTTCCTCAGAAGTATTTCAGTGTGATTTCAGGAAAGCCTTTCCCCACATACTCAGAGACCCTTTGGTAGCACACAGTAAAATAACTGAAGAATCCGAGTCCTGGTTTCTAATTCCCTTCACTTAGGAACCTGCTAATGTAAGGACATCTTAGTTGAAGAATCCCTTAGCTCTAAATCTGACCATCTCTCCTTACTCAAATTTGGTCTGCATTTGGTGTGATTATATAAATAATATATATAAATATAAATATATAAATAAATAAAGTTTTACTGGAACAAAGCCATGCTTGTTCATAAAGCAGTTCCCAAATGTGTTTTCATATTCAAGCAGCAGAATTGAAAAATTGTACAGCCCAAAATGTTTACTGTCTGGCCTTTCAGAGAAACTGCCTTAGATGAATTCTCATGTGTGACTCAGAGCTGTAAACACAGATGTATTATTCAGGGCATGGTATAAAAGGACACAGCACTTAGTGCTGAATCGAGACTGTGGTCCTCCTAGATATTAAAGATTTGCTTTTGGAGGAAGAGATTATGATTTGGGGACTCTCATTATCATGATTGTAGTATGTGCCAATAATTTATTAATTATATGGTCTGGGTGGTCATTCTAACCACTTTACAGAGGGTGGGTTACCTGTGGTCAAAACCCAGACTCTTCACTTCGTATTTTCTATTGGACAAGTTTTTTAGGTGTGTGTGTGTGTGTGTGTGTGTGTGTGTGTGTGTGTGTGTGTGTGTGTAGTGGTAGGGGACTCTTCCATCAAAAAGTTCTTAAATTTGCATATTGAACCTGATCTGATACACTTCCTCAGTGTCCTGATCATCCGCCTCTCCATTTGCTGTTTAAGTTGAACACATTTCACAGTGTTGCCCTTCGACAGCTGAGGGTGGAAAAATTGCCATGTCTCTACTTGTATTTGTTCCTTTTAAGTCGAAAGCATAAGGCAGTTCTAATTTTGCTGCTTCCCTTGTAAGAGTGAAGTTTCAAAGAATAATGAAAAGTGAATTTTCATGTATTTATGAGTTTATCCAAGCAGATGTGTTTTTAACTCTAAAACTTTCAACATTGGGTTGCTAAGGCTGGCTATCATTTTCCTTTAAAAAGCCCATTTGAGAATAAGAGTTGTCAGGGCTGACAAGAGTGTATTTCTGCTTCATTGTAATCCACTTTAAGAGTTGTACGGTCCCAACTAAGCATTAAAAATTCAAATAATGTCCCTGACTGCTGGCTTTTCCCTTTGGATCTCTAATTTTGAAGGCATGTGAAGTGGGAATGTCTGACAGTCAGTCGCCCATCCACAAGGACCGCATGCGTAGAAAGTGGCAGACTAGCTTCTTCTGGGCATGTGCACAATAATTTTGGATCCAGAGTCTCTCCCTTCCTCATCTCATGGCCTATTTTAGATAGCAACATACAAACAATTGTGTTTCCTGCTAATTTCCACCCAGTTTTAGTTACCTGCCAGTCTGAAGATTCAGCTGCGAACAGAAGCTGCAAGAGAAGATGTTGTAGTTGCTCCAAGGTTTTTGTCATGTCTGACCAGTTGCCAGGTATCCTGCCCACGGTGCTGAACGAGCAGCAGAGTCCAGGGTCCACGAGTATGGCTTCTTCTATCAACTCGCCATTCTCTTGCAGCACAATGGTCTATTTTTTTTATGGATTTAATCAGAAGATTCTGTGTGTTCTATTGGTCCAAGAAAAGGAAATAAGTTACCTTGATTCAGATGTGGGCAAATTAACAGGTAGAAAACAATTGTTGGATTCTGAACTTAGCTTAGGAGAAATAGCTTAGAAGAAATTTCAGAAATCTCAGAAGTTTTTTTTTTTTTTTTTATGAAAAATGTGGTGAGGACAAGAGTGTTGTTAATTTGTCTTCTTTCCCTCTCTCCTTTTCTGTACTTTCCTTCCTCCCTCTCTTCCTCTCTCTTTTCCTTCCTTTTATTCTCCCTCTCTCGTCTTTCCTCTGTTCCTCCTTTCTTGTTTCCCTCCTTGTCTCCCTCTCCTGTTTATCTCTCTCTACTTCCCTCCTTCTCTCTATCCCTCCTGACTTGTATCTCACCTTTTCCTCCTTCTCCTTTCTTTCTTTAGTTCACTGTCTCCTTATAATTGAGTATTTACTATGATGAGCTAGAACCCCAAAGACACCATCATAAACAAAAGAAACAGAGTTCATAACCTCTGTGGAATTTACTGGAGGAAGTAGAACAATAATATAAATTATGCACATAATTAGGTGATGACAGTAAGTTCTATGTAGAAATAGTGTTGAACACAGTATGTGAGACTACTGAAGACATTCATGTACTGGGCAGGGGAGCCCTACCCAGGGAAATGCCATGGAAAGGAATAGTAAGAAACAAGAACAGACAAGGAAACAGGAGCTGGTCTGCTCAGAGGTGGTAGAAGAATAGATGGGATCTAGGACATCTCTGACAGAGAAAAATGTCCTAAAGGAATGAGAGAAGGATGGAGAGGAATGAGTATACCACATGAGGGCAGAGGGGGGGAAGAAGAATGAGTATACCACGTGAGGGCAGAGGGATATAAGTTAAGTCTAGAGAGCTAATTGAAGACATTTACCTAAAAGAATTTATTAAATTGAACTTGAAGAGCAAGAAGAAGCAACTAAAGGGTTGTGTGTGTGTGTGTGTGTGTGTGTTTATATGTGCATATTTACATCTCTCTCAACACAAAGAGAGAGGACCCCGCAAAAACAGAGAAGAGAGAAGAGAATAGTGAATGTTTTAAAAACTCAGAGGGCTAAGAGAGAAAAAAAAACCTTGCCATTTCCCCTTCCTATCAAGACACATGTTATTGTCTTGCTGTCTCCAATTGTTTTTCACATACAAATTTGTCTGGCACCCATTCTTTTTGCCCTGAGCTATAAGCTGGAAAATTTGTACACTCCTTGTGCAGGTGTTGAGCAGCCTCCTTATCCTGGAGTGATATATTTGGACTCTAAAGCAATTTCCCCATCATGTCAGCTTTAATTGGACCATGTTTCCTAATCAACATAATTTCCCCCTTGACCAGCCCTCTATGCACAGACACTTAGGCAAAAGAAGTAGGTTAAAAGGAGGGCAGCGAGGAAGTGCCAGCCGGCACAAAACAGTGACTTGGGCTCTCAGAACTCATCCGAAGCAAAGCCAACAGTGAGAGGCAAGTTGAAACTGATTAGCGGGGACCAAAGCAGTCACGCAGCGCCCAGAGGTGAGAAGTCCACTATTCTTCCCTGTTAAACCTCTGTCTTCATTTCCTTCTCAACTAACTTCACTACGGACCCGAATTCATCGTCTGTCTGAAGTCCCCAACCGGGAGCAACAGCAAAGAAATAGAAAACAGCAACGAAAGGGGAATCCCAGAGGAATCCATTTTCCCCGTCTCTGCTATTCTCTTGGCACAACCTGAAGGGTTGTGTGTCATGATCTGCACCTCCTACAAACATCACTACAGCCCAGGATGGCTGCTCTCAGGCCGTGAGCCATGGTTTTGAGGACAGACGGTAAAACTGACTGCAGTGGGTTATTGAGCTCAGTAGACAGACCACTCTTGTGATAGTTAAGGCTGGGTGTTAATTTGACATACCTGGTATTAACTAAGATCAGCTGAAACCACACCTGGAAGGATCAACTGAAGGGATTATATCTGCCCTAGATCCCATAGGAACCACCCAGTAATGGACCCTATAAAAGGGACCACAGAATATATGAGGAGACAGACATTCCAGGACTGCTCCAGCCATGTGGAGGACTGCTGTGACTTAGCCTGCCACCTGCCAGCTTCAGCCATGATGCTTCCATCACCTTGAAAGACTACATCTATTTCCCCTCTGGAACTGTCAGTTGAATAAATCTCCTTTCTCCTGTAAGTTGTTTGACTTTGGGTGCTTTCTCACAGCAACAGTAAAGAGTAACCGTTACAACCCTCGACCAAGTGAAATGTGAGGACGAAACTAGAATCTGCGGTCATGACACTGAGTCCAAGCCAAATGCTTGATGGTGTCAGGCTCATACAGCTCAACACATGGCGATAAGTGAGGGACCCTGAAAATGGAAATGTTAAGATAAAAGCAGCAGAGCTGGAGCAATGTGAACAGCCAAATAAAAAGCACAGTATTAGATTACCAGCCCCAGTGGAAGAAGGATGGACGGGAAGATGGGAAGTTGGAAAGGACAGGGTGCTGACATTAGAGATGCGGCCACCAAGAGAACTCTGTCTCACTCTGTAATCCTTTTGGCATCTGTTTTGAAATGTATCCTCTAAGTGTCCAGAAGAAAAGCACA